>OY728163.1:330678999-331303999 GCA_963277665.1 Viscum album
ATTTAATACACTAGGACAAATCACACTTAATTTAGAGATTCATGCATTTATTTCAAGTCCTATGTCATTAATACACACCGTGTGTTAACTAGTCTGTCTTGGATTCTGGTTAGTCTGACCACAAAGTGGGTAACTGGAATACACGATGTGTATTCCACTGGTCAATGATGATTCATGCGTTTTTACATGGAATGTGTGATTGGTAACCATGTAAATCAAAGGCCACATAATGTGTAGTATATGTATACATCATGTACTCCATTAGTGTTTGTGGTAGTGAAACATTCCTTGTCCCTATGCATGAATTGCTAGTAGGTGGTCAAACCATCCTGAATTCCATTGATATTTCTATTTATTTTTAGATAATCATACTTTTACGGGTTTAGGGGGAACCCTTACATGATTCATAGTATCAAAGTCACAAGGCCAATAACTTACCTAAAATCCTTATGTATAAATGAAAAATACATGACCTGATGTCCCGAGACCCGACAACACAAGAACTGCCCCTCCCTAATATCTACATCATTAAAGTCATATAGCTTCGACCTCAAATGCCTAGTCGATTGGTATTTCCCCTGTAGAGTTTTTTGTTCCCTGATATCGATAGAAATTTTCAAACCTTCGCATCCTTCCAATTTGGTTATCTCTACACTGCTAGATTGTACTTTCTCTGAATCCTCCTCTATGGAATGCTCCTATGTGGTCTTCCTAGGAAGCTTCTAGGTCATTTGTTTCTTGGAATCCTAGTGGCATAAATTCATATGATTAACCCATGTATATGTGGCCCAAATTCCTTTGGGGGGCCAAAGGCCCTAAGACACATAAGACCAACTGGTGGCCCAAAGGATGAAATTGGGTGAATTGTTTCAAATATTATAGTACCACACATTACATATTAAAATAAAAACTAAAACACTCTTATCATAACTATGATATTCACCCCCACTCATATTTGATCATGGGACTTTTGGATGATAAGCTGGAGCCTCTACCACTCGAGTATAGGTTCTGTGGAAAAATGTGTGTATGGGTTATTCCTGACTCCTAGAATGGGGCCCCAACCAAGCCTAGAGAACACTTCATGTTCCCTATATTGGAAATTTCATTGAATCTCCCTATATATAACAAACATAATGTCCAATTATAGGGGGATCCAAGCCTTCACCATTTACCATGGAGATCAATGGAACAACTAGGGGTACCACTCGATTGAAACACCATGGGATAAAACATGTGTATGGGTTATGCTCAACTCTCAGAAGGGGGACCTGACCAAGCCTAGAGTGCACTGCACATTCTCCAACTAGAAAATGGCTTTGAAATACTCTATTTATAATCCTCATAGTATCCGTGTCTGGTTTGAGTCAATTTTGTGCTAGTTCCCATGCATATTTATGGGTACAACCATCAGATACCACTCGACTAACACCCCATGGTCTCCTGTACTACTGATAGATGGAGTCGAACTATATATGATGCATATCTTGATAGTGCATGTCATGTATATTACAAGATTGTGAAGAATTCAAAATTATTTTTTCACACTTTAAAATCATTATCAACTTGTGTTATGTGTGTCATTTATTTGACTCATTTGCTTAATGTGATGAGTTGTATACATATTAAATATCTATTAAATTTTTGAATAATATTTGGAACTATATTTTTCATAATAAAATAATTTCTCGACACACATTAAAACAGAAAATGATTCCTCAATTACATGTGTTTGTGTGTTTTTTATTTGAGAATATAAGTTGTGGAATTATATGATAAGACATTTATGTTACATTCCATGAGATTAAAAAGTATATAAATATCATACACACAAGGTAGTTTCGATGGGTACTCAGCTTGTTTTTTCCTAGATACATGTTTTCACTTATTAAATTTTAAATAAAGTATTTAATTTAAATAATAATAATAATGGATGAGAATCTCATGAAACTTTTGATGGGAATTAAGAAATATATTTTATTAATTAACGAATAATTAGGATATTTGTGTGTGATTTATATTAAATAATAATAATTGAGAATGAATGGTTTTTTATTAAATGCATAACTCATTGCATGTATGTGAATGATCATGAGTATATAACTAAGATATGTTTGTTATTTGTTTACATTTTATTTATTAATAAATTAAAATAATGGTCAGTGTCTCATCCCTCCTCTCATTATAGAACTAAGATATATTTCTGATTTTTTTACTTTTAATTTATTATTAAATAAAATTGATGTCAGTGTGTCATCCCTCCTCTCATTATACATGGGATGCATGCCCATTGTTTCCTTGTACGTGAACAACATAAACCAATCCTTTGGTTCTTCCCACATGCATGTTAGTAATATTTTCTGTAATGGATATATATCCTTGGTGAGTGGTGGAGATTTATGTTGGGATATATGAAAAAACATCTCTAAGAGATACATGGGAGGGAAGTTTGAAAAAAACAACATGAACTAAGTCACGATACAAGGTGTTTTTTCCATAGGTCAATGGTTTACTTTTCTTGTTCATGATAAACTAACCAATTGGAAAGGCTCATGATTATACCACAATTATTAATTTTTTGTCTAGTTTCATGGGTAATTTGATTATGTATTTTTTTTCATGGTCGCATAAATTGATGAATTATCGTGTATAAAAGAATGAGCTAAAATAAATAATATTATGTGTAAACTATATCTATGACATGATTAATCACTTAAGTAAATGCAATTAATATTAATAAGAATGTAATGAAGATAAAATGTTCAATTTAAGGATAATTATTAGAATCCATCAATTATATATATTATGATGGTATTGTCGTTCACTACTTATGCTAAGATCAAACCATAGTTCAATGTGCTTGACCGAACAATGTTGGGGTTCTTTCAATTATCAATTAATTCTAACTTGAGTTTTGGTTCAATTCTATTTAGTTCCCATCAAGGGTTGACTACCAAATAAAGACATGTTGTAACTGAGAGCCAAGTCTTGAGGAAATCCAAATCATTAATTTTAGGAATGGGGAGTCCACTAATCAAATCAAGGAACTATGGGTTAATACAGTTTGAAAATGTATACCTACCTAAAACCATTCAAATAACTTGTAAATAAAAAATATTGGTTATGGTAAGGTGAATATGGGAAATTTCCACAAGAATATCCATGAAATAGGATATTCCAGTTTCAATGAAATAGTGAGAGATTAATCAATTTAATATTTTTTATTTAATTTTTTAATTCAAATAAAGTGCTGAAATTTTACACTTCTTAATTATAGAAACTACAATCCACATGACACCAACCAAACCGCTATGATCCATAGTTGATAAATATAACATTCTCTCTAGAACTAATTTCAAAGAATGTAAAATTTATTTTTGATTTATTCTAATCCATAGAAGGAAATTATACGTGCTAACCAACCGCATTCCCAGGAAACCTAACAAATAAGCTAGCGAGGAATAATTTTATCTCTACGTGAAACATTTGGATGATTCCAATGATGTCTAATGTTTCTTAATATCATCCATGTCTAATGATGTTATAATGAAAAATGAGGAAATGGATACATAAAACATCATGTAATAACTTCATGATTTATATCAATAGAAGGCGAGAAAAGTGATATATAAGATATCCAATGCATCATTCATGTTTAATAATGGAGATTTGATGCAAACCAGACCACATGTCGTCAAAATAATTGGATACATAAAGTTATTAGAAATCATAAACATTAGGATACCTAATATGTAGTAGAAATACATCATCTTTTTATTTCCAAAATCATTATCTTTTTTCATTTGGAATTACAACATGAAAAATAATGGGAATACTATTTCATAAATTCTTACCCTAATTATCTTTGTCAACAAGGACATGGTATAATGATCCATATGTTTCATATATAGATATCACATCTTAATTGATGAATATTATTTACATTTCATTTCAATATAGTACAAAATCATTTATGTCCAGTATATTGGGAATCTTTGAAACATAAACAACTGGTTCATAAATTATCTACATCGTATCCCACTTATATCTTCACCAGTACCACCCTTTTTTAATATATCATAATTAATACCTTTACTAGTAACATGGGGAAATAGAAAAAATAGAAGGGTTATCTTAGATGATCCGTATTGGTAAACATTGTATATATCAGACATTGATCATATTAAAGCATAAGATAAGAATAAGATAATAATATCATTAATATAACTTAAAAATTTCTTGCCCAATAATCCATAAATCATAAACATGGGTTATGGAATAAATCATTATTATTTCAAAGTACTTGGATCATAAGAGTGAAAAATAATAATAAATCAATCATGAATCATAATATCATGATATATAATTGAGGTACTAATATAGGTAAAAACAATTCATGATTTTAAGGTTAACTACCAAGACCAAAAAAGTATAGTGTAGTATGTATCACCACATGTATATGATAGTAGATCAATTTCATCGACTTTCATCCCATAGTAGATCAAGCTCATCGACTTGCATCCCATATTAGATAAAGCACATTGACTTGTTTCCCATAGTTATCTCATGTGAAATAAAACAATACCGAATTAATTAAAGGGAAATATAGGTCCTACCCCTCACAGAATTAAAATCATATATATATGTTTCTTTAGATCATCAAACATTCATCATATCAAAAACCAATTAAATGAATGAGTTTCATAAACTCTGCATCTTTTCATCATAATAACAAACCATATAAAGAATGAATAAATATGTTATCCTTAGATAATATCTTATTAAAGATTATATAATATCAAAGGATGTCATTTTATATGGGAAAATGATTTTGAAATATCACTTGGAATAATTTTTTAGGAACCCGACCTTTCTATATTGAAATATATTCTTTTTAAATAGATATATAATTATAAAAGAAACAGTTTCATTGAAATTACTAGAGTAAATTTTAAAAATATATTCAAAGAAAAAATACTCATAATGAATGGAAAATCTATTCATGTTGAATAAGTGAAAAAACAACCCTTCCATATTTTTATCTTAAAGGTCACAAACTATCTCATTTGAAAACAGTAAGTATATTCATTTCAAAACATTTTGTAAAAAATATAAAATAGGTAAAATGAATTTAAAAAATCATAGAGGAATGGTAAAACCTTATTTAATTTTTTTTAGAAAACATGGATATTGAAGAAAATTATTCTTTAGTGGAGACTTAAAGATAAACAATCCTAAATATTGATGACATTGTAAAATAAAACCCTTACCACTATGGTTTCTTTTGAATTATAAACCCCACGAATGAAATAACATAAAAATAATCATTAAATACCGTTAATAAAAACATATTAATTATATAATATATCAAAGGGTAATTATTTACACCACAAAAAATAAATAAGTGGTGAATATCACATATGTGTCATGAAAGTAAAAGTGGGTTGTGAAACAATTACCTCGAGTTTTCCTTTCTCTGAAAGAACTCAAACCTCTTGTATGATATATTTTATTTTATTTTTATTTTATCAAAGAGTCATTTTCCTAATTAAAATATCATATATGATTCTTTTATAATTTTTTAACACCCCCTTTTATCAATAACTTCTTATTAATTTTTTTAGGTGTTAACACTTTCATTTATCATGTGTGCTATGGTTCATTAGTTCTAGTCCTTGTATAATTTTTATGTTTTCATCACCTATATAATATTAAAAATGATATAAATATATAATATATTCATAGTATAAATATTCATAGTCATTCTTAAATTTCAATAAATAATAATGAATTACACCATTCATGGAGATGATAAGGCATATGTACGCTTAAATATTGTTTTTATTTTTCTACAGAAGAAATTAAAGAAAGGTAAATAATAATTCATTTTAAAAAAATCATTAAATTTTTATATATAGGATATATATTTATTAAATGTACAATTATAACCATACAGTAAAAATGGAAATTAAAAATGAGTCACATCGCTTCGTAGAGGTGGTAGTCCATACGTACGCACGAATGATGTTATCATTTTCCAATGGTTTGGAGGTTAAAAAATAATTTGTTATATTATAATTCAAGAAAATTAATTACATCATAATTATTATATATAATCATTAATCCCAATATAATTCCCATCCATAAAAGATAGTGATGAGAAATTAATTATATTACTACGTGGAAATGGTAAGTCGTATGTACACATTAGCAATACTTTCACTTCTCATTTAATAGGAAGGAGTATGTATAATGGTGTTTTCATAATAAAATTTCCACTACTGTAAAATGGTTATATAAACATAGTTTAATGATAAACCTTATGTATAGAATCACCTATACCCACGGTTTTCATGAACCGTGCGTATATGTGACATTTTCTAACCTATACCAATGGTTGTTGCAAAACTGTGGGTAAAGTGTTCTTGTGTACGGAAGGGAAGCCAAATTATTTTGTGGGAATGCCCCGAGAAAACCTATACCCACAATTTACATTGAACTGTGGGTATATGTGGCATTTATACCATAGATTTCATGAACCATGGGTATAGACTTTGGTATATAAGCCATTACCCATGGTTTATTAAAACTTTGAGTATAGATTCCACCTATACCCATGATTCTACTATATTAAGGGTATAGATTCCAATATATTTTTAGTGTGAAAAAATACATATAAGATAATATTTTTATATTTAATTATAACTGATATTGGTGTAGTTGTAAGGTTGTTTAGTAATGTAGCAGAGACATTGGTTTGAAACTCTATGGCTTAATTTTATTTATACCATGTTTTATAAATAAATATATAACATAATATTTATTTATATTGAATGTAAAATGTAATTGTTGTAGTGGTAGTGATGTTTAGCGGCCCGACAGTGGTGTAGGATCGAAACCCACAGCTAATGTTTTTCTATATAGGTGGTCAGAATTAATATAATTATCCAGATATAGATACATATAAACGTATGTTTCATAGCTATGTTGGTGGGAAGTGGTATTTTAGAGGATGAGGTCATGGGATTGACACTCAGTGAAGGTTTTTTTCCAATATGGATGATATATATTAATATATTTTGGTATGTGTGTATATATATATATATTAAAGATAAGTAGTTAAGTTGGGGAAACAGCGGGTGTTTGAGGTGCAGATCACGTGAACGATACACCCTCGACACTTCTCATGATATTTTAGATGTTTTTATGATATTTTATTCCCATTGTTTTACAACCTTGAGTATAGGCATATTATTGATATTTATACCAACATTTCAAAAATTAAAGTTATATGTCTATGACACAGTGGAAAAAAGATATACCTACGGTTTGGAAAACAGTGGGTATAGGCCATAGAGCTATTCCGATGTCTCGGTATCCCGAACATCACAAAACAGTCGTTATATCCTATACCCACAGTTTTAAACCATAGATATAGGTCATGTTTTTAGTACTATTAAAAATATTTAGGCTAATGAAGTTATTATTTTAGGATAAATAAAATATATTTAGAAGGGATTAAATAAAATTAGAAAAATGATCAGTTCAGTAAATTTCCTTTTCTTTGAAATGATTTTTTATAACTCCTCTAGATGGCTCTAGGGTTGGTCTTTTAGAAAGAACATACCCCCTTAAATTCATATAGGGAAGTTGAGTGTAGCGGACCAAACTTCTATTAAGGAAATTATCCGTTTTATAATTATTTCATATAATATAAATCATATAAAATCACTTAGAGAACACAATTAAAACATTATAAATGAATAATGAAGGTTATAAGAGGTATTTCTAGAAGTTAAGATACCTATACTGATGAAATAGTAACTTGACCATAGGAATAGTTATATAACCCTTATAAATATTAAATCAACCAAATGAATAGTAACCTCGCCCATGAAAGTATAATTAAAATTTAGGAATCGTATAAATTAAATTATGAAGAAATTAAATCATAGTATAAGTAAATGAGTATTTTAAAATTATTAATTAAGTATTTTTATTTTGGTAAGTCATAAATATTTAATTACAATTTAATAATAAATCAAGTAATTTAAAAGAAAATTTATTTTCATAAAATAGATTCATATATTAATATTTTTTTGTCTTATGATTTTATGATAATTATATGAGACCTTTGTTATGTTTTCAAAGTGTTACAAAATCAGTTATAATTTTAAAATCTGTATTTTTTTAGTAAATGATTATTATAATTAAAAATTAAATTTTACATATTTAGAAAATTATTTTCATAAAATGAATTTCAATTTTTATTTCTAACCATTGAACAATGGTAGAGATGAATTTTTCGTATTTGTCTAGAATACATGAAATTTTGGTGAATAGTAAAATACGATAATTTATGATAAATGTTAAATAAATGAATTATTGAGTCATAGGTGATATATGGATAATGTAAACTCATAATCTGAGGCCATCCTTAAATATTTTAATATATTTTGTGATAATGGTCAAACTATTCATAGTCTTTAGCCAAAATAATAAACAAATGAATAAAATATTCAAAAAACACCACTCTCATCCACAGTAAATACCACCCCACACCACCCATTCCCCTCACAGTATCCAATATTTGAGACTTGTAAAATTTATTCCAAATAGTATTTCATATTCCTCCCCCAATTACATAATATCTTGGTATAATCAAAAGAACAAAACCTTTTCCCTAAAGAGTTTCCCAAGGAGGAGAAAATCAAGTGGTAAAATTATATTTCTATTTCTTTTAATTTCTTTTCATGTTCTTTTATTTTATAATTATACCATCATAAAATATCGTGACAGTGAAAATATAAATCCACTATAATTTATATATTGTAATTATATTATAATAGTGGAATAATCCATCATCAATCCCCATCGCCTCTCCCTTTTATTCTAAAAAACGGAAACATAGTTAGTGAGGTGTTATTTTATAGCCTTCAAGGAAGACAAGTGATACTTTTCCTTCACCATATTCAAGGATATAGATAAAAAAATTATAATGGTTGAAATAGATTGTAAAATTAATATTAAAAGCTATTTATGTTTTAAAAGTAACATATTTTCATAATACTAAATGATAATACAAAACAAGTTCGTTATGATCAAAATCTGCTAAAATGTATCTAAATGATTATCATCAACATGTTATCTAATGATTAAACCTCATATCCATGAGAAAAAAAGAAATAAATCCAATTACACTATTGTATGTTCATTAATAAAATATAATTCCAATTTTGGATAATTACACCTAATTTACATGAACTTAATTACTTGTAAAATAGTGAACCAATCATGAAAACCAAGAATGTGAATGCTCCTGAATGAGGAAATTAAACTCCAAAACTGATCATTAAGTCCATAAATTAACATAATAAAACAGTAATTAATCAAATACATTTAGAATTTTTTTATTAATTAATTAATTTATTTAATTTTATTACCTAGGGCATTAAATTGAAGTACAGAATACATTTGGACATGAGGTAACATTTTTCATCATAAACCTCCATTTTCATTCGGGATATGATTTCTCTCTCAATACACCAATGTAATTCTTAATTATTTTTATATAATTATTCTAAATTATTTTTAAAAAAACCTAACTCATGTTTCTAAATCATATAATCTTTTTTAAGAATTGCATTTTTTTTCAAGGTTCCCTTCTCAATTCTCCCTGATATGTAAGCCCGATTAAAGAGAACATCTCGATTTCTTACCCATTTTCAAGTACCATAAATAGTATATTTTAAGAAAATATTTGTTTTTTTAAATTACTATGTTTTTTTATAAAAAACAATATTTGTTGATTTATGATTTTATACAAATAATTATGATAAATACAAATGAATTTTTACAAAAAAAAACACTTCATCGCAACTAAAAGAGTTATTTATCTTAAAACATCCTCAATTATTTTATTAACGTATTTTCATATATTTTAAAAAATCTATTGAATTATATGATTTATTGAGATAGATATCTAATTATTATAATCTTTCATATTTTATTAATTGTTTTATCATCTGTTTTGTTGTGGATGTTCTTTCATGATATCATTCACCATAATACTCAGAATAATTAGTGATTACCATTATTGTTTAGGGATTTATATTTACATTTCTTATTTATATGTTTTTTATGTTTATCCCCATTCATATGATGATTAAATTGGACTTAGTAATTGATATTTGGGGACCTCTATTGCCCCTTGATGCATTAGTAGGTCTCATGAAACAAAATAGATATAGGCTTGGAACGGGCCTTGATCATTTCCAGATATGGTTTTAGCTGAGGACTTAACCATTTATTTTCAGATGTCTTGGATGAGGACTCGATGATATATTTTTCTATATGGTATTAAGAATTACATCATTATGATCAGTAATTGATTATCCATGTGAATATTTGACTTGTTGAATATCTGTAGTTGAGCTTCATTATCATGTGGTTATTATTATGGAATTATTAATTCAAATTTTATTCATTCCATATTAAGATGAATTATATGTTCTAACGGCAGGGGTTATTAGTAATTCTCTATGAACTGTTGTTTATATTAGATTCTTGTGAATTTATTACCGTTATAGAGCATCTGAACCCACCCCTTTATTATGTTTTATTTTTCTCTCGGTTGAAAAGATTTATACTATGAATGACTTGATGATATAATCTGGGAGTTATGAATGTTACCAATGAAGTTTTGATGTTTTCTTTCTTTTCAAAAATGTAATGTGAAACTTATGTTTTTATCTGGTTTCCTAGAACTATTAAACTATCTGGTCTTATGGGATTTTACATCCTAAACTATTCTTCCAATGTAATAAAATAAGGTACGAGCTCCAAGAAATGAGTGTTATGTTCTTTACATTATTAATATAAATTTATAGATTTTGTTTGATCTATAAGTCTCAAGGTTATGTAAAGAAGCGAAGGAGGTGGTGCCCTTTTAAAATTGAGGTGAAGGGAACTTTTGGAATTTTTCAAAATACTAAATTGTAATAAATTCATTCTCAATCCAAATTCCTTAAAATGTTCATTGATTCAAATAATATAGGATAGGGTTGTAATACATTAAACTTATAAATTTTAGAGAAGTATTGGTTTCATTTCAAACTTTATCAATTTGATTAACCCTTAGTTAAACAATTTTAATTTTAACTATAATGATAAATTTCGCAATATTAAAAGGATATAAATTTTACTTTCAAAGAGACAATTGGAAAATAACTCAAAAATTTATGAAATTATAGATCATATAATATCCATTTTTTCTTATTAAAAGGTTTTTATGATTTTTATATAATTTAATAACATATTATTTTGATAAAATATCATTATTCAAATTTTGATAGTATTCATTTAATTTTTCATTAAATACATCATGAAAAATTGGGAATTGGAATATATTTATTTCACACTACCCTAATATGTAATATAGACCTAGAACCTTCCTGGGACACAATTACTCATTAAAATTATATACATATAATATTTTTAAAAACATTTAAATATATATTTTTAAAATTGATAGATACTCCATCAATGTTGCATAGGATATTAAGGTCATTATATAATTACGAGAAATTAAATAAAAATCTATCATGATCGAAATTTTATTAAGATAAAAATATATACTTATATTCCTTAATAACATTAGTTTTTCCTTATCTGGACACCCAAGATATATTAAAAACAGAGTGATATTTTATAACTTTATTGATCTAAATAATATATATGTCATTTTCGTGGAAACATTTCCCGTAAAAAATTAAATTTAGAACCCTAGGTGTTAAGGGTAAAATTAAAATCATACAATAATAATAAGTATGAAAAATTATGGCATTATCACAATTTTTTAATCAATATTAACCAAATTTACTCATTACTAGGGTGATAAATTTTACAATGATTTCTAATTATTTAAAAAATAAATAAAAGGGACCCAATTAAAAAATTTGAAACTATTGATTATAAATAAGTAATTAATTTTATCTATTTAAATACCTATAAATAGTATAAATTAATTTTAAATTAATCTTGTCAAATGTGGAAAAACTGCATCTTAGAAAAAATACATTTTTCATCATCAAACTCGATTAATTCTTATGTTTTCTTAGAAAAATATTTCTGAATTTTTTAAAATATTTTATATATTAAATATAAATATATTTCATTAAAATCATTAACCAATAGTGATTAATTTAATTTTTTAATAAAGAAAAATTGTGTTCATAAATACAATTTTGGAGAAAAATATCACTTTTATTTTAATATAATTTTTTTTTTATCTTAAAAATTTTATAACTAATGAATTTATGTTATAAATGTATATATCTTAAATTTTTTATAACTTAGTTATTACTATTCATACCCATAAATTCAATGGATAGGTGATAACAGACACATAATAATTTAATAATGTTATGTGGTTCATCTAAAATCTATGATCTATGTAACACATCCCATCAACGAAATAAAATTGTTTAAAGAGAAATAATTCATAAAAATATTGTGGTGTTATATTCTACCCCCCCCCCCAAGAATTTCATCCTCAAAATTCATCACTTTGATAAAAACATATGTGGATACTTATTCCTCACTAAAAACACAGGTTCCCTTATAGCTTCCTCAAATTGGTGGTTTCATGATAAAATTTTAACCAGTTGGGTGGTATTATTTCATAGCTACTTCTCTCTTAGATTGATAATCTCTATCAATTGTTCTTAATAAGAAAGTTATTTATCCTTTGGTGTGACCTATGAGTTCCATATATATAAAGTATCAAGTATGTTCTTCCTCAAGAGTGGTGCATGGAACACATCATGAACTTGAGATAGATTACGTGGGAGAAAAAATCGATAAGATATCATCTCGATACGATCAATAATTCCAAAAGGAATTATATACATTTTTATTATAATTCCCTTATTTACAAATATCATCCCCTTCTTTAAAAGATCTATTCTTAGGAACACATTATCACAAACATCATTCACTGGATCTTTGTGATGATTTTCATCATAAATATTTTTGTTGAATCTGAAATGATATTATGTGTCGTTTTATGGGTCTAACCTTCTATTCCATTTCTTCAACTATTTCATGTTTCAAAAAATTTCCATCACCAAATTCATTCCAACATGCAAGATTTTGGAATTTCCTACCATAGTGAGTTTTATAAGGATCCATTTGTATACAAGATTAAAATCTCTTTTTGTATGAACAATCTATTTAAAGAATGTGTTGATCCCAACCACCATGGAAATCCTTAGATAAATCTATCACCATGACTTCATGTGTTTGAATGGTCCTATCAGACTGGCCATCTATCTAAGGAAGATAACTGTAACATCCCAAAATTTTATCAATGGAATTTATTATCTTATAATTATGTCATATAATATGAATCACATAAAAAATAATATAGATATTAATACAAACATTAAAAATGAATAATGAATGACATAAGAGGTATTTCTAGAAATTAAGAAACCTATTCCAATGGAATAGTAACTTGACCATTGGAATAGTAATGTTACTATTAGGAATAGTAATCCAACCAATAGAATAGTAACCTCCACTTTGGAATTATAAATAAAATTTAGGTATCTTATGAAATAAAACTTAATATATGGAATAATTAAATAATTGTTTTAAAATTGATAAATTATGTATTTTTATTTTTGGGAAATGTAATTGTTTATTTAAAATTCTACAGTTAATATAATTATTTAAAAGAATATTTATTTACATAAAACATATTCATAGATTAAATTGTTTGTCTTCTGATTATAAGATGACTTTATGAGACCTTAATTCATTTTTTATGGTATCATAAAATCTTTATAATTTTAAAATCAGTATTTTTCAAGTAAATGATGATTTTAATTAAACATTAATTTTATCATATTTAGAAAATAATTTTCAAAAACTGGAGTCCATTTTTTAATCCTAAATGTATAAAAATCAATATGGTTAATTTTTTGGATTTCTCAAAATTAGTTACATTTTGGGTGAATAGTCATATGTAGTAATTTAATGTATTTAACATTTTAAGAAAAATATATTAATTTTTGAGTCTTAGATGTTGTAAGAACCCATTATTTCAAACTAAAATTCAATATTTACTATACTTAGTCACAATAATCTACACTATTGATAGTCTTGATCCAAAATAAAAAAACAAATTAATAAAATAATCGTAAAACGCCTCTATCCTCCCCTATTAATATCACCCCTCACCACCTCTTATCCTCACACAATATTAGATTTGGATCTTGATTATATTCTACCCAATTAATCTCGTAAAACTATTCCCCACTTTCTGGTCTTTCTATTCTCACCAAAATACCATTTCAATTATCCTTAAGGAAGTTATCAGAGAGACAGTACTCAAAAGGTAAAACCCTCCCTCTTTCTCTTTTAATTTATTTTCCTTTATTATCCTTCACTCACCTACTCTATCAAAAGTAACATTATATCTTCAGTATAATATATATACTATAATTTTATCTTGTTAATGAAATATACATCAACATAAATATTCTCTTCTTCTTTTATTCTAAAAAGGAAAATAGTCTCCGTGAGGAGTGAATTCTTCTCCTTTATTGATGATGAGTTTTCATTTTTCATTACCATCATCATTGTTGGTCATAAAATAATTGTTATTGTTAGACCCGATTAAAATATATATATATATATATATATATATGAAAAAAAATTATGTTATGTAACAAATATATATAAAATTAAATAATAAAATAAAAGATGTTTGTGATGATAAAAAATTCACAAAAATAAACTTACATTCATCATAAATGTTTATCTAATTAATTTTAATCATTTAATAAATAAAATTAGATATGGGACCATTTATATTTAAGGGAAATAAATTTATACCACTTAATTTTATTTTTTGAGTTTTTCTTACATTTGACAAGAACTGTCATAATTAAACTCAAGGGAACCGATCATGAAATCCATGAAACGAAGTCTCCCATGAAACAGTTAAACACTATAACTCAATGAAATTTCAATAAATGAACATAATAAATTTATAATAAATTAATATTTTTTTAATAGTTTTTTAACTAAATTATCAATTAATCTAATTTTATTATCTAGGACAGTAAGTACAAGTGCAGAACACTTTCGAACATAATGTAAGGGATTCTCTTGGAACCTCCATTTTTCCTTCAGGTTACACTTTATCTCTTCTTAACCCAATGTAATTATTAATTATTCTTATTTAATCCCTATAAATTCTGTTTTTATGTTCCAAACATATGTACATAGCCCAATTTTGCTTTCTATTATAGGTAAATATATCCTTTATAAGGTTCCATTTTTAATCCTTCTCGATAAAAAATCTCAATTAAAGGGAACATAACAATTTCTTACCCATTTTCAAGTACAATTTATAATCTATTTCAAGACACCATTATTTTTCTAAAATCACTCTTTTTATCCCGAAAAACTATCTTTGTTCATTTTTTCTTTTAATCCAAAAAAAAATTCATTTGTTCATTTTGAAAGACTGTATTATTTTTCCTTAAAATTTACTAAAGTGGATCCTTTCAAAAGTTTCTTAATAAATCTTTTACATGTTTGGACGTTAATTAGACATCAATTATCATGATATATGCATATTTAACATTATTAATGTATACATGTATCTTAAAACCATTTTTATTTGTACACAATTATGATACGACTTTTCGTTATGTCTTCTATCATGTTTATGATAACCAATTCCTTCCATGGGTAACCCTGATGCTTGACTGTTCATGCAGAAGACATATGAATATGTTACTACGGGTGCTTCCAGATAGTTATTCAATGCATCAGGTGATGTTTAGTCTCCTGAGGCTTCATGTTGGCATATGGAGTAAACAAGATTCCATTTTGGGTCTTTGTCCACTAAGTGATATAGTCTTGGAATTTAGCCTTGAATTGTGTTTATTTCATGTTATATGTTGCTTCCAAATTCTTATGTTTTCATTAGTATTTGTTCCCATGTTCTATATTTTATGATTTTATGTGATTAATCATGTCCCATTACATTATATGACATTATGTTATGTCTTATAACTCATTTGTTATGCTTAATTGCAATGTGCATTCCCTTACTGGGCTTTTTACCTCATTCATTTTGTTTATGTATTCCACATGTTATCCTATGTAGATGTAAACTTTCAATGGATGTTAGGATCTCATTATTGATATTAAATAAAATATTTTTTTATTTTGGTTTCATTCTTTTTAATTGTCTACCTAATCTTTCAAATACAGTAGAATTTACAAAACTTGGATTGTATTTAATGGTAAATTAAGCTTTAAATAATGTAATAATATGTGTAAAATGATAGGATCTCTGTAGTTGGTATCATAGCCACATTCTATTTATTTTTGGGGATTAGGATTATAGATCTTTATTAATAACCCTAGGGATAATTCTATCACCATGGATAACTTAGATTTAAACTTTGTGAATCACAAGCTATAATATACATTCCATTTGTAAGTTTATACTTATGTGTTAAATTTTTCTTTTTTATATGCTTATTAGATTATATTTCAATCCCCCATAATTTTATTTTTTTAGTTAATGATTTGAAATAGGATAATTGGTGACAATATTTAATGTTATGATTTTTCAAATGAAAATCCAAATATGATGGGAATGGGAGCTCAAAACATTATGATAGTACTTACTCAACTAGATAAAGTTATGAACAATAACATGAATCATTTATAATGATTTTTTATTGGGAATGTAATGACCCTGAACCCACACTGAATTCGATTCAGTGTGGAATGTTGGTAGATTGTGGGAGGTTTGATTTCTTGCAGAATCATTAACGTCGAGTCACCATTTTCATTCTTAGTGGAAACTCCCAATGGTTTCCTCAACCATAACTGGGATCATAACTACTTTCCAAAGGATGGTGTTCAATTGGGTTTTCAAACCTAATGATTCTTATGGACTCACATTGGTCGAGAGTATGTGTGGTCAGTCTCATTACAACTTTTTGGGTGGAATTATTTCCCACATTGGGACATTCTTATAGATTTTATATATGTTCAAGAATCTAATCATAATCGTAATAAGAGATCAGTTACGCTAAAAAATTATTATATGTTTTGTCACATTTTATTAAAAGTAAATGCATCTAATTAGTGAATCTTTCTGTATGTATTCGGGGTTATTAATACATTTTTCGATGATGGGTAGCCGCTTATATGTTGAAATTGTATAACCAAGAACATCAGAATTTTCTTCTATGCAGAGAAGAAGTAAATATCCTGAGAAGGGTATTGATCCATTCTGAGGAATCCAGCGTATCTTTGTAATTACTAGAATCAAATCCCACATAGTTTTTAATCCTATTTAGTTTAAATTTCTACATATAGAAAAATTTATTTGGCACTCTGGTGCCAAATATTTGAGCTTGAGTCACAAGGAGACGTCCTACGTATCCTAGTTATAGCAGGAATCAGAGTTATCATAGTTTGACCACGCCCTTTAGACTAGAAAAAGGAATATACCCTTATATGGGGTGATATTTATATCATTACACTCATTAGGGCTTTCATATAGGGGTTTACCTGGATGGTGTAGATTCATGATGCCCATAATGTGTTCACTGCGGATCCCAACACCCACATGAGCTATGCTCGGTTTGAGAATCATGGGATTTCAAGTGATCAACCAAATTTCATATGAACTTGATGGATCATGTTTCGGGACAACCCTTGGTATGTTAATAGAGAGATCTGGCCTCATATATGCATCCTACATATCCTAATTATAGAGGGAATCAGAGTCATCGTTGTTTATCTTGTTTCTTTTTCCACTAACGGATTAGGTAGAATGATCAGCCTATAGGAATGATTGGGTCACATTGATTGAAATATCTAAGATATAGAGGGACTTAAACTGATTTGGATTCCTATTTGGAATTATTCTCATTCGTGATGAAGGAATCCTATATATCTTGGTTATAGTATAAATCAGATTCCTCGTTGTTAAATTGGTGAGGACTTACACACTAACACCACCATTATCTTTTTAGAAGACTTGTGACACAAATGATATGACCATTTAAACTATCTATGACCAAATGAGCTATTCTTTGGGGATTTAACAAGTAATAGTAAATAATAAGTCTCATTGATTATATATTTGTGATTACTTATTAGGAAAACCCTTAGGATACATGATAAGCAACTCAGGCCATAGAAAGGTGTCTTACGTACACTGGTTATTACAGGAATCATATTTGTTATAGTTGTATTGGTTGGGGATTACACAATAATATTTCCCAAATATTTAGGTCTTACACACTGAGGATGAAAATTATTATCAAGTCCAGGGATTCCCTTATAACCGGGCCTACATGGCTACCTGCCATGTGCAGATTTTCTGGTCAACATGCCTTCATTGTCTACTTGAGATGTTGGAGGATGTCTTCCAGACATGTCTTAAGGAAAATATCATGATGCAGATGACTTGTTTGAGGGACTTCACATATCCTAGATGGAATATATGATGGTTTTTATATGATCAAGGATTATGTTTCTAGAGGAAATCATAAGAACAATATGTTTTTTCCTAGAAGCCATCATGTGGCCCATTACGACATGTCTAGTGGGCATCACATTATCCAGTTGACATTCAGTAGTTTCATCATTAGAGATGGATAAAACACTTAGTGGGAATTAAGATATTTTGTGTTACATGTCTCATAGGGATTTTCATGTCATAGATGACATGTCTGGATAGAATCATGAGACCTGACTGACTTGTTTGGAGGGCATCATGAAAGCCATTTGATAGGTATGGTTGTAACTGTAAGACCAAACTAACATGAAAAGGTATCATGATATGGATCAGAAGACCTGTCTAGAAGACACTGGAAGGTTTTTTATGGAGAATAGAGAGTTTTTTTCATGACTTCGGAGGAATAATCTGGGGTTCCATGTGACTATATCTGACATGTCTTGGGGACTTATCATGATCCAAATAGTATGACAAAGGAGCGTCACATGATCTAGGTGACATGTCCTGATGTTATAACATGTCATAGGTGTTTCACACAAAGCTCATGAGGATTAAAATATATGTTCATTTTTTAAGTATACCATCTTAAATATTTCTTCTATACGTAATATTGTGAATGAATTATATTTGTTTAGTGTTATCTTGTATTAAGTCTCGTATGTTTTAGTTATTGTGGGGTGTGTTATTCACATTCCCTACTAGAATTATGTCATGTGACCTATGATTGGCCATGGAAAGCACCTATTAAAGTTACATGATCACACTTATTTTTCATTGGTATCTTAGATAATAGAAAAGGTGTCTGTTGTGAGATCATCCACTCTGGTGATTGGGTGCGCCAGTGAAAGGTTCCAAGAGTTTTTCCACCAATTTATATCAACATGAATTTTTCATGATGGGGTGGGGAATTTAAAGGACTTACTACCCCAGTTGTTCATCAATTTAAATGGTACATATCACATTAATCTAGGTTAGAGCTGGAAGAGGGCCTCGACGTCACACGTCTTTACAATGTCCTTCTGTGAATCACTCTGGGGGCATCACATGTCTTCCATCGACCTTAATACCATCCCATCAATGCCTCAATTATCAGATTATTTCTAATTAAAGGTGTATTTTTTAATCACATGTACATTCCAAGATAATTTCCATATTTCTAGGTTGACATGTCTAAGTTATTTCATGAGATCGGGGGCCCTATCTCAAGTCTTTGTCATGATCATGGGTGACCTATCTGGGACATTCCATGAGATAAAAATGTCCTGCCAAGGGATCTTCACGGGATCAATTCATATTGTCAAGGGGTCTTTCAAGACCATTTTGCGGACATCCCAAACACATCACATGATGTTTATTATCATGAGTGGCTCCCACATCCTACCCTTTTTATTTCCTTTTTTTATGATTTTTCAATGGTTAGTGTGTTAATAGCATTGTTTGGGTCTTGTGGAGAATAATAACTCTACCTCTTTGTGATGTGTCATGTGACCAATATAGGGTATTTTAGTTATATGCAATCATTTCATTGATGATTCCATATGTTTGTACTTAAGTATCCAAAGGGTGAGCATGGGGTCAATTGTATATTTTTGAGGCTCTTCACATGATGAGGATTCCATGCCGGTGGGATTTTGTGAGATGAGGATGACATGTATTTAGGGTCTTGTGTTTTCTTTCGGACCACCAAAGGTGCGTATCATGATGTGTTACAACCACAATAATCTCCCATATCCTCCATTTTTTTTGTTTGTTTTAAAATGGTTGGGGATCTTGAAATTTCTCTTGAATGTTGTGAAGGAAAATCAATCTCCCCATCGGTGATCCATCATTTGACTTTTATGACCATATGATGATTCACCATTTGGATATCTTCCTCCTATTTTAAAAGTATTTTTTGATGGTTATTCAGGAATCTACTGGTGGAAGAGCCATTTAACCTAGAAGATCTTATCTGGTTGTTACAACATGACCAGCAATTTTCTGAGGAACCTTCAAAAAATAAATACATTCAAAAGGGGCTTCATGGGATCTATCACAGGTTATGCATTTCACATGTCCAATCTCATGACCCTCTTATGTTCATGATATCATGTTTCTCTTAAGGTTTTATGTTTTTTCCAATCCATTGGTCACCTTCTTCTTACTTTTCATTGTATGTAAAATAACACTCATATTCATGTAATTCATCCTTCAGGATTTTTTAAATGCCCATTTTGATGTATTTAACAAATATCAACCCTTTGTAGCAACATCCATATGGACACAGTCATGTTTCTGAGGATAGTAAATTCTTTCCTGAGTCTTTGTCAATGTCACAAATCAGTGTCTTGGATGATTCTTGGTCTAGGAGGTGACCTTTGGTATTCTGTAGATTCACCTATATATAAGGGAATGGAGAGAAACATCATTCAACAACTACATGATTCTCTATAGATATTGTGCCCTACTTTTGTCATGTAACCTTGTCTAAATATCTTCCAACAAGACCTGATCGGAACACTTTATTATGATCTTATTTCATGAGAACTGATCCACAAGACTGATTTTATAGAGGTTCTTTCTTGAATAAACTTAAGAAATGTCCTTTCGTAATTTCTTAGACTTTGGTCATGGTGATGTGTGATTTTCTTGAGGTTTTCACGGGACTCATTGTCAATGTCACAAATCACGTGATCACAAGTCTTTGAAATGTTATGTGGTTGTGTGATTCCCTATGGGTTCATCCAAATCATGAGATATTTAGGGGTCGGGTTGTTTGTGATCCCTTTGGGAAATTGTTTTATGCCATTGTTGATTCATGTGATCTTCCTGATGTTTTCAGTTTATGCCTTTAATTTTTACAGGGCTTTACTTTATCTATCTGACATATGCCACTTACTTGTGTTCAAATGGATTTCCATTCTCATCAAGGTTCCTATAATATTTCTTATAAAAGGTATATGATTAGTATAAATCCTAATTATGACCCCCAATATCATTAAGAATCTAATAACAAGATTTTAAGATGCCTTCTTCTAATTCTACTTCAGAACTACCCCTATCACATTGTCTTCCGCTATACGGGTTCTTCCTATTGAATGGTGTTTTAATTCCTCCTTAAAAATTCTATTTTCTATATTTATAGGGTTCAAATTCACTAGAATATATTCAGATGATAACAGTTAAGGATGTCTTACTCATTTTATCTCAATATTTGTGTTTTTCTTATATGTTGAAAAATTATCCATTGGGCTTGATGGTTGTTCTTTTTATCATCAACATGTTTCTCATAGTTATTTGAGTATATTCTTTTCTTCTATGAATATCCCAAGTGGTGTATAGAGCTTGAAATGTGAACTTTTACATGGTGGTAATTTCTCCGATGAATGTTCATGGCCCTTCTATGTCAGAAAATCCTCCATAGAGTTCACTCACTAGTTATACAGGGTATATCATTATAAAGTCGTTTGTATTTACTTATTAATTATCTATCTCCAACCCAATATTCTGGGATAATTGAACATCCACTAGTACCCCAAAATCAACAGAATCCATTTTTCCCATAGTGATGTCGGTGTTAGCCTATGGGACACATACCAACTGGGTGGGATCCCCCCCTTTTTGAGAGATGTAAGTTTAGTTTCTCCCATCCACAGTTGTTTGGGATGATCCCTTGCAAGCTTTGGTCTCAATGAGAGACATTCTCACCATTGTGAGGTATAAGATGACGAAGGATCTAATGATGTGATCGTTCAACTCCTTTAATTACTCGATCAAGATTTTTCTTTATTATAGTGGGGTTTGGACAACTTCCATATGCCTCTATCGGTTCCCTTCCAACTAGGTATGTGAAAGTTAGGCTCGTATTGGGTCATTTTGGAAGATGGGTATTATAGAGCATGTGGATACTAAGTGAACTCATATATCTCTATGAGCTATAGGCCAATTGGGTTTATATCGATGTTTTTAATGGATGGATTTTCCCATTTGGGGATGCGCATTCACGAATCCATGTCAGCACATTCGTGACGGTAGCACGGCTAGAGACAATGCCTTAATATGGTAGTGTCAACCCTCATATGCCTTTATAAAATCCTAGTCTATATTCATCAAGGTATAATCCCTTATAAGATCAATGGCCCATTCTAATTTATTTATGGTTGTATAGGGGAGCTCTTACATTTCTATTAATACTACAATTCCATCATGATCCATGATGCCTCATCTCATGTATGATTTCTAAACATGGGGTTGGGGTAATGTAATTGAAATTTGATGGGGTTATCAACTTCTTTCATCAATATGATTTCTTTGATTTTACACCCTACCATGCACTAACAAGGCTAATCATTTAAAATGGAAACATCTCCCTTTATGATATGTTACACATGATCTCCTTTTCAGATGGGATCATCATATCTAGGATATATGTGATGATCTTCTACGATCCATAAATACCCTATTAGTTATCCCATCAGTTCGGTTACCCCCAAAGGGTCTCTCATCATCCATTGGATGGTGTATGAGGAGAGAGACACCTTGGGATCATCCACCTTTTTTGGATGATGTTCACGCATGAATATAATGTTGTTGGGATCATTCTTCCACCCAAAAGTGCTCCCTCCTTTCTTACCAAGGATTATGCCCATGCTTGGGTAGTGGACTATCTAAATAGTGTGCTAATCTACCTTGTCTATCAGGTGAAAGTCCATTTTCCTCTCCAACTCCTCTATTTGTGGAAACAATGTAGGTAATTTAGAATTTGGATGAGACTTCAAGGTTGTGACCTTACCCTAGAAATGAATGTACATACCATGTTTGTTTCCTTTTAAAACATGTATATATATATATATATCCTGGGCTAATTGCATCGATGACATGCGATTATGAGCCTCATTGTGTCTGGAATTAATTTTTTAAAAATATTAAAAATATTTTATATTATTCATTAATGGTTCTATCAAAATATGATATAACTATTAAACAAAACATCAAATCAGAAATCTAAGTCCACAGTTGAGTTTGGGACATGGTGTTTTCCCTAGGTGGATATGAAATGTGTTGGTGTGGGGCGATCAACCTCCTTTCTCATCAGTGGTAGGTTTAGTAAAATAATTAATTATTTACTTAAAAAATTATTTCATTTTATTGTAGAAAAATGTTCTATAAGAATATCACCATGAAAAATCTTCCAGGTTTAGATACATAAACCTTATAAGGATTCCAAAGCTTTGTCTTCTCCTATCATTGGTAAATCCCATATGATGATGATTAAATGCCAAATCAAATCAGATCATGATGCAATGAATGAAAAAAATTCTCTCAATACTTGGTTGGTGCATTCATCAATGACGAGTGATCCAATATCTAGGTAATACTCTTAAATTAATGATTTACACCCTTTTTATTAACTAGTTGAGCAGATCAATCCTTGTTCAGGGATCTCTGCCAATTTTGGATTGAGAATGTACCCATGTATTGAAATCATAATTTATTTATTCAATATTTTCTAAACGCATATGATGATTATTTTTTTCAAGAATGATTTGTCAATGATGGTTAAACATTTATTGTGGTTCCTTTTTTCAATTCCTCTGCACGTTCATCATAGGTTTGACCCTGCAGCCCCAATTCAACTTTAGAGGGTCATGTCGAGCCTAAGAAGACCCCCAAAATCATGATAGATCGATGAAATAAGGTTACACAAGGGATCATTACAAGTAACAGATGATAGTTTTTATTTTTGGAGATCAAAGAAATAAAAAGGAGGAGGGTGTGGTGTGTACGAGTCAAATGAAAAAACCCCTGACGCTCAACCATGATCCATTTTTTCGGGTAATTGTAGTCAAAGACGATAGATCCAATCTAGATCCATAAGATTCAAGTGGATTCAAAGACAAAGATTAAGGGATAGATCATATTCAAGGCACGAGAAGAGGATTTGGATTTCTAGAGAAAACTTGACTACACACCTTGTAAAAGTATGAATGTAATATGTGTATCCCTTCAGCTGTGGTGGCCTGGGTTTTAGAAAATATTAGGTGTGACATGAAATGAAGAAATCATAAACTTCACGCACCCCTTACACAATTGGTATAATCATGTGTAGAATAACATGGATGGGAACCCATGTGGAATTACATGGTCATGTACACTTGTAGACAAAAATGAGGATGACTACATGGACGTGGCC
Source organism: Viscum album (assembly GCA_963277665.1). Classification (NCBI taxonomy): domain Eukaryota; kingdom Viridiplantae; phylum Streptophyta; class Magnoliopsida; order Santalales; family Viscaceae; genus Viscum; species Viscum album. The sequence continues at coordinate 330,703,737 of OY728163.1, forward strand.
AGAAGAACACGGCGTGGTCCTGATTCTCATGGACATGATGTGAAATACACTTGTACGACAAGTAATAATACATAGATAGGGATTCAGGTATGGTCCAAGGACATGGCTAGGTAGTGGATCAGGACCACACACCATGTAGGTCCCCTCACATGCTGTGTACCCCTTGGCCTCTTTTGCGGAAACTTCAATCCTCTGTATCTCCTTTGATTGAAATTAGATTTTGGCCCATGAGTAGCATATCCTCAGTGTTTTTTCATGTAGGATGTGATGGTTCCCTCAATTGTGGATTTTGAGATACGAAGTGAAATATTCCTTGAATGATTCTTATATAGGTGATAATTGAGGATATAAGTTATAACAAAGGATCATGAGAGTATTTTAATGTTATACCCTCTAGCGGGGCTGGGTATTGGAGTTCCTCAATGAATATTGATCGGTACCATCCAGTAGGGTTTTTAGTGGAGTTCCTCAAAATTTCTTAAGCGGTACCCTCCATCAGGGAAAGGTAGTGGAGTTTCTCAATGAATTTCAAGTGATACCCTCCAACATTGTTGGGAAATGGAGTGCCTTGATGATTATCGAGTGGTACGCTACAATAAAGATGGATAGTGGAGTTCCTTGACGTAGAAGGATTTGACCCTCTAGTAGGGATGGGATGTAGATTCCTCAATGATTAATATGGTGGGATCCCCATTGACATGGGTGTAGGTCCTCTAAGGATACTTCCTGAGTGGTACCCTCTACTAATGTTGGGAAATGGAATTACTCGATGATTATTCAAGTTGTACCCTCTTGTTGTACACAGGAATGGGTTCTCAATATATATTGTTTGGACCCTTGACTGTGTGGAACAACGAAAAGGTTTTGTTGGACTTGGATGGTTACTTTTAGGTAGATTCATGAGATGATGGGATTCATTGATGGACTTTTAGAACTGTTGGTGACTCCTTTAATGATATGAGTTGTGAGATGGAGATCACATTAATCTCTAATTTGGGGCTCTTTTTAATGCACATATATATATTATCCTATATCCACACCATATATTTTGTTACACTCTTTATATAATAAGATAATATGCATGGGTTATATCACGTGCTTACCATTTTTAGCTTATCTTGGTTGGATGAGTCTAATATCTTTCTATAGGTGGTGAAAAATCGATGTGTATTTAATCTACTCATAGTGTCATGTCACTTGTTCTTGTATGAGGCTACATTCACTCTTGGTTTTGGTTGATTTGTACTCTTTTATTGTATCTGCACCTATTTATTATCTTCAGTCATTCTTTCTTATTGTATCTCTTAATGCATTCCCATCATCTTTCAGGGTGACCTACTAGGTTTTTATATGCTCAACCCTATATGGGATTTTCCCATACATGTCATGTCTTATGAAGATGACAGATTGGTTGACGGTGACTACAAAGGGGCTTAGGGATACCATGTAATTTGGACCATGTATGGTGGTCGTAGCTTGGGATTTAGGAGATGTGATCTCTTAGAAGTTTACTTTCTTGTTTTTTCAAGTTGGGGCATATTTCTGGTGGCATGTGTATTTCTTCATTTTATTTATAGATTTCACTTCCATGATTTTTTACTGTCTAGAGGTGCTTCATGCATTGATTTTCCAATAGATTTTTTCTTCTTTTTCTTTTAATTCTTTTTCTATTTTTCATTGATATGGATGTGTGTGTGCATACAGGTGCCCAGTAACCCCCCACCCACCATGTTAGATATGCCTTTGATGTTGGCCACCACCTCCTGTCCTATGGATGTGGTGTAGTTGTGGATCATATCTAGACTTGGGTCAGGTCATGACAGATTTATATTAGAGAATGTTCATTCTTTGGTATGTTCTTTAGACTATCCCCTTAAGAAGATTTGGTTGGGATTTATGGAAATAGTTTCAAAGTTTCTTGAATGTAACTATTAATAAAAATAATCTCTTGTTGGTATGGGCGGTTGATGTATCCATTCACTAGGACCTCGACTACCTTCTTGTCAACTCATCATACCGAGATATTGGTTGTAGGGATCAATGGCACATGCATTATATAGGATTGAGTCTTTGACTATCATTCATGATTCAAATACCCATTATATATATATATATATATTAATATAATCATCTGATTGTCGTACATCATGAAAAATATTAGGATGCCTTCACGATTAAATCCTTCCAGGATACCAATTTGAGATCAAGATTATGATCTAGTGAGTTATTAGGCCTCAGTTCAAGTTCCATCCCATAACCCCCTTCCTCCAAGTGGGAAGGTAGAAGCACCTCCACCTTTCGAGTAGTATATCATTCCAGCATAGTAGACTATGGATGTAAACAAGTTTAGCGCACTCCATGAGTTCAAATTCTAGTGGCTACTATGGTCCTGTGGTGATTCATATCCTCATGTAAAAGAGGATAGTCTAGAGTTTGTGGTCCATATCTTTTGGCTTCTTTAAACCCTGATGGATCAGGTGGTTTCACTGGTAGCTATCCCCTTCCATGTAGAATTTGCGCATTAGTGGATCCTCATTACATAGACGCATGATGATTCTACACTCTTTTTTATTGAATGCCAGCAGCTATTTCATGAGGATTACTACCCCTCCTTATTTCACTAAGTCAAGATCTAGGAGCATCTAGAGGTACAATATGGAGGGATATCATTGTTTGAGTACATAGTGAGGTTCACAGACTATACTTGGTACTCCCATAACATGATCTGTGATGGATACTTCGGAGCAAGGAATTTTTATAAGAGACTATGCGTAGATATTTGTGTCATCATAGTTTTCCTGTGCATCCACACATATGACAAGGTTCTAGAGTGGGCAATGGTGATATATAGATTTTTTTAAGAGGGATTCTAGGTTACTGGGATTGGTAGTGGGTTTCATATAACTGAGTCATTTGCAACAGCTACAAGATGCCAGCCGATGGGATATCGCCATAGGAAACACATTCAAGAGAAGACTCAGGTGCATGGTTGTATTTTATAGGGAAAACTATGATCACCATGGAATACCAAATTAGTTTGATGCTTTTATTGTGATGGGTGGGGTCACATGGAATGTAACTATCTAACTAGACATGCTAAGGAGCATAGGAAGATAGATGATGGACCACCACGACCGTGGCTGTACCATGACAAGGGATCTCTAATGTGAGGATTGAGTGGTCTGAAGGGAGTAAAATATGGTATAGGTGAAGTAGGATCTATGGGTGGTGGATGATGATATGATATCCTTCCACTACCACCACCCAGGTGGCCCACATTAGGCATAGGGAGCTTGTGGTTGGGGTTCCAGATAGCTGTATTTTTTGGAGGATTATGACCCTATAATGCATGATATGATCAAAGGTAAAATCTATATATTTTATACAATTGATTTAGTACTAGTTAACATATGTTCCAGCCATTCTTTCATGTCTCTACTCCCGATGTGAGAGTTGGACATCCCTGTTGCAGTGTTATCCCATCAACTTCATCACGAGGTTCCTACAGGGAACACTTCTTCATTATATTTTATGTACTAGAATTGTAAGATATCATTTGGTTTATAGGGTATCATGTGGGAAATTTTGATCTTCAGGATATAACCCTATGAAGTATTCTTGGGTATGGATTAGATTTCCATGTACTAATCCCAGATTGACAATCACCGCAGATGAGTCGGATGCCTATGCACTAATGCGATGAGATTCAACTTTAAGGGAGAGAGAGAGACATATTGTGGTAGGGAAAGTCTGTCTATAAGTAGGATGTGGTAATACATAACCCATTAGTTAGAGTGTATATCCCTTGGTTTAGTAGTATCGTCAGTTTTCTACATTCCTTTAGTTGTGGAGGATAACATAGATGTCTTCTCGGATGACGTTCTAGGACTCACTCCAGAGTGGAAGATGGATTTTTTTAATGAAATACATCATAAAATTGCTCTAGTATATTATTTTTCATATTTTATGGACCATTAAGAGTTATGGGATTTTCAGATATAGTCGTTGGACCTTCGAGTGAAATGTTTTATCAAACCTAGTGTGTCCCACTGTACAGGTCTAATCTTGTTCATGAAAAAGAAGGATGGGATCTTGAATCTTTGTTTGGATAATAATCTCCAAAAATAGTTAGTGATAAATCTAACCTACCCATTTCTAAGGATTTATGACCTTTTGACTATTTTTGAGGTGTGAGATGGTTCTTGATGATCGATCTCAGGTTCGACTACCACCAATTGAGGGTTTGTGATACTGATATTCCAATATTGGAATTATGTTGTTTCAACAGACACTATGAGTTCCATGTCATTCCCTTGGGTATAATGAACACCCCCTATCAGTTTATTTATTATATTACCTTGGTTTTCTAGCTGTAATTGGACAAGTTTGCTGTTGTCTTCATCGAAAACATACTCATCTACTCTGCATCCAAAGATGAGCATGCAGAGCACTTGAGGACGATTAATGATTTTCATTGAGAGAACCAAATTTATGGAAATATCTCAAGGTGTGTGTTCTGGATTCATGAGATTATCTGATTAGGGAATGTCAATTCTACGTATGGGTTACCTATAGACCAAGCTAAGACCGATTCAGTGATTTCTTGGGAGACACCTATGAGCATGCCAGAGGTGCGAAGCTTTCTTGGCTTGGCGAGGTACTACCGGTGGCATGTGGTAGACTTATCCCAATTTGAATCCCCTTTGTACATAGTTACATGGAATGAGATGCTGATTATCTAGTCTTAGAACTTTTAATAGTCCTTGATGGAGTTAAAGCTGAGGCTACGGAGTTCTCTTATGTTGAGAATACTATAAGAAGTTGTGGAGTATGAATCACATTTTGATTTCTCAAGAGATGGTCTCAGTTGCAAAGTGATGAATTGGTAGGTAGTTATCGCATATGGGTCAGGGTATTTGAGACCCCATGAATTGACTATGAAACTAATTCCATATATCTAGAAATTTTGGTCTTCTCCATGAGGATGTAGAGACACTACCCTCAAGGAGGGCACTTTTTGGTTTACTCAGACCATCAAATTCCCAGGTACCTCTTTACACATAGATATCTGAAGCTGAGATAATGGTGATATTAGAAGTTAATATAGGACTATGACTTCAGGATAGACTATAATTTGGGGGTGGGAAACATATTATCATATTCCCTTATAAGGAAGTCTCAAGACCACTTGGTGGATGAGGATTCATATCAGTTTTCTCTTTTATAGCTGGCCCTGGTAGTGTAGGAGGGTAAAAATTTTCGATAATCAATTGTGTTGAATCCCCTACTTCTCAAGTATGTGATAGAGTCCCAACTACGATAAATTGACTATGAGGTCATACATAATTATATATTCACACGTGACTCACACTATGGATATTCTGAAGGAAGTAATAATGTCATCTATTTCTAGAGATATTCTATAGTTCAAGTAACGATGTGGGAGAAGATGATGAGATAATTCGACACTTCTCCCTAGATGTACATCATGGGGTGGGAAATATGTATGGAGACATTTAAAATCATTTTTTGGTGGTTTTGAATTGGATGGAGCATATCTAATTTAATCTCTTGGTACCTCACCTATCAACATGTGATGGCTATGAACCAGGTCCCAGTAGGTTTGTTGAATCCCCATGATATCCTATAGTGTAAGTGGGATAATATATCTATTGACTTAGTAAAAGATATTAAATGAACAATGAAGGTCCATGACTCCATATGGAATATATTTGAGTAACTCAAAAAAGTTGGCACACTTCCATTCCATCATGGACCATAGTTCGGTGGAGATTTTGGGGTAGTTTTACATACGGTGGAACATTTTCCTTTATGGGATGACCTAGATGATCATCTTTGATTATGATGCATGATTTATTTCATGATTTGAAAGAGGCCTAAATGACGAATTCGATACCCAAATTAGTTTGAGTACATACTTTCACCCCTAGACTGATTGGATGACTGGGAACACTATCTAGGTGTTGGAGGATATTCTAAGGGCTTGAGTGTTAGAATTTGGCTGAAACTAGGAGGATCACATGCCCTTAAAAGAGTTTGTGTACAAAAAATGATACCACTCTACTATCATCATGGTGTCTTTTGAGAACCAATATGGGAGACCGTGTAGGTCACCCTTATGAAGGACATAGATCAGTGAGACATCACTTGTAGGCCTATATATGGTGAAAGTGGTGATAGAGAAAGTACAGGTCATCCATGAGAAAATGAAGATGGCCTAGACAAGAAAAAAATATTGCATATATCTTTGTTGTAGAACCTCGGAGTTTGATAAGGTAGACTACATTTTATTGATATCCTCTTCATGAAAAGGGTTATGGAGGTTCTTCTAGGGAGGCATGTTATCCCTGAGGTTCATCAGGCCATTCCTATTCATGAAGAGGGTTGGAAAGATTTCATTCTACCTCACCCTACCCACACAGCTTGAATAGGGGCATGAAGTCTTCCATGTGTCATATCATATGAGATACATGCATGAAATTATACGCATTGCTGAATGCGCTAAGTTGCACATCGAGGATGGAGACACGTTTTTAGAGCACCTAGTGATAATTAAAGATTGATAAGAGAGGAAACTTTGTGGATGGACCATCCTCTTGGTTTGTATGTTGTGGTAGCACAAAAAATTACAGGAGAGATCCTAGTAGTGGGGGAGCGAATTGCAGTGACAGTATCCCAAGTTGTTTGGTTTGTTCTACTTTTTTGGAGATGAAAATCTTTAATTAGAGAAGGATAAAGAGACCTTGTTTTTCCTTGTAAGACATTGAAATATTTTTAAATATATTTGCAAAGTTATCCCCCAAAAGGGAGTGATATTCTTGAGGTCTTGTGTGATCATAAATAATTATATAAATAATTATATAGATTTTTTATTCCACACCCATTATTCGTAAAAAATAGTATAATTCTTAAATAGAAGCTCATGTCAAATGTCTGAGACCACGAATGAGTCAAGAACATGGTGTTTACGCTAGGAGTGAAATAAAGTTGGTTAGAATTGGGTGATCAGACTCCTCTCTCATTGGCGGTACATTCAGTTAAATAATTATATATTTATTTTTTATTTATTTTTATTTTAACACACTGAAATATTCTATAATAATATATCCATGGAGAATCCTACAGGGTTAGCCTCATACACTATGAAAGAATTCTATAGCTTGTTTTTCCACCGTTGTTGGTGAATCACATCTGATGATGATGAAAGGCCGAATTAGATTAGATCAAGACACAACAATTATAGTGACTCCTCTAAATAATTTATGGGTTTCTCCATTGATGATGAACTATCCAATGTTTTGTTTGGGCTCTTTAATTGGTTATTTACACCCTTTTGATTAAATAGTTTATAAGATCGAACCTTTTTCTTGGCTCTACGCCAATTATTGATTGAGCATGCTCCCATGTAAAGAAATATTAATTAATATATTCAACGTTTTCTAAACGTAGATGCCAATTATTTATTCTTTTCAAAGAAATATTTGAAAATGATGGTTAAATTTATTATGGTTTATTTTTTCTAATTATTCTTTATGTTCATCACTAATAGGACCTCGTAGTCACAGTTCAACTTTTACAGGAGGTTCCAAGACTGATTGGACCCTGGAATCATGATGTATCAAAAAAATAAGGTTATATCTAGGATCACAATATGAGAAATATGATTGTTTCAATGTTTGGAGATCAAATAAATCAAATGAATAAGGTGAAATATATACAATTCAAGCGCTGATACCCCTAACACTCCAGCGTGATCCATTTTTAAAATTAATGGTGGATAGATCTGATAGATCCATCCTAGATCCATATGTTTTGGGTGGATTTGATGTTGATATCGAAGGGATTGGTCAGATTCAAGGAATAATGAGTGGATCTGTATTTCAAGAAAAAACCCAACTACACATCATGAAAAAGGATGAACACACACCTTGAAACCCTTCATCGGTGATAGTAGATTGTGTTTTGGGAAAATTGTTGTATAAAAAAATGTGTATCCCTCACACACACCATTTACCCCTTCCTTGGTTGGGAAACCCATGTATAATTGCATGACCATGTACCTACGTACGCGGAAAAAAATTCGACTACATAAACGTAGATAGGACAACATGAACCATTATTGATTAGAATAGAAACGTTTTGTTTTCCACCTTCATGACATATACTACTACATGGATAGGTATTTTGGTAATATCTAGGAAACGACTAGGTTGTGGGGCTGGACCATATATTTTTTGGGTCCCCTCACACGCTGTGTACACCTTAGCCACTTTTAAGAAAACATCAATCCTTTATATCTCCATTGTTTGAACTCGTATATTGGCCCTTGGTAGCCTATACTAAGTGTATTTATTTGCAGGATGTGATGGTTCAATCGGTTATGGATTTCAAGATACTATGTGAAATGTTCTTTGAATGATTCTTGGCTAGGTGAGGCTCTATGAATGAAGTGATCACCTAGGTTCACAAGTGACATTCTGAGTGGTAAACTCAAGAAGGGATGACCAATGGATTACCTGAATTACTGTTGAGTGGTACCCTTCAGTAGGGCTGGGAAATTGAGTTCATTTACTCTCTTTGAGTGGTACCCTCTAGCAGGGATGGGTAGTGGAGTTCTGCAATGACGATCGAGTGGTACCCTCCATCTATGTTGGGAAGTGGAGTTCCTTGACACACTTTGACTGGTACAATCTAGTAGGGTTGGGCAGTGGAGTTCCTCAATGCTTTCCAAGTTGACCCTCTAGAAAGGCTATATAGTGGATTCATCGATGATTACTAGAGTGGGACCCCCCCATTAGCATGGGATTGGTTCTTCTACGGATCCTTTCTGAGTGGTACCCTCTAGTAGAGCTGGACAGTGGAGTTCCTTCATGACTATTATAGTGGGACTGTCCTTTTGTACTAGGTCATGGGTTCCCTACCTAGATTTTTTGGTCCGTCAACTATGTGGTATGGTACTAAGCCATGGATAGACACAAATAGTCACTTTTGGGCAAACATGTGAGATATTGGAAATCATTGAGGGACTTTTAGAACTACTGAAGACACGTCTTCTTAGGTTGAGATGTGATATGGAGATCCCCATACTCTCTCATTTGGGTTTAGTTTTACTAAGAATATATATATTCATATATATCCACACCATGTATTTTGTTACTCTCATTCCATAATATGAAAAGTTACATGGGGTGTGTCATGTGCTTTTAGGGTTTATATTTTCATGGTTAAATGAGTCTACTCTTCGGCTGTAGGTGGTGAAACCTCAATGATTATTTCATATACTCACCATGTCGAGCCCTTTGTTATAGGATGAGGCTACTTTAACTCTTGTATTGGGTTTAGTTGTACTATATTTCTATAAGAGAACCTATTTACTATCTTTAGTATTTATTTCTTATTGTATCTCTTTTTTCTCCACCTTCATCTTCTAGGGAGTCATATTTGGTACGTTTATACTCACCCCTGTATGGGATTGTTCTATATGTGTCGTGTCTAATGCAAATGATGGATAGGTTTATAGTGACCTTAGATGTTATTAGGGATATCTGGTATGTTGGATTACAACCAATAGATCCAGCTTTATCAGCTATTTAATGGCTTGGGGTGGAGGGTTTTAATCACCAGCCACAGCAAAAAATCATGAAGAAAATTTTCCTTACTCGGTGAGATTTGGGCACCAATGAGAGGGACTTTCATGATTTTGCAGATGAGGATCCCCTTAATGAGTAGATGAAGGTGGCACCTAAGTTATTGGACCATCGTCTCCAGTTAATATCTAAATTTCCAGATCATATGGATTATTAGAACATGAAAATATGGATATGTGAGAAAATCATAGATTTCATGAGGTTTAACCATTAAATATCATCATCCTCATTAGAAATTACTCAAACAAGAGTTGAGGAGCTAACTACTCTGGCTATAATTCTATATATTAGTGAAGAAGCATAAAAAGTGGGGTGGGCGGCATGTCAACATTCTATTATTGCTTCTCACCCAATTCTTGTGGACCTATCCAGCTGACCCGACTGAATATTATATTAGGTAAATCATTTAAATGCACATTATTTGTTTGATAAAATATTTTTAGAGACTAATAAATGTGGATATTCCTACTATTTTATGCTATCAGTGAATAGATTTTCAGAAATTTATAATTTTTTGTTCAATTTCTCTTTTTTCCATGATGTGTATGATATCATTTTGATACGATATTATATGCATCTGTAATGATACTCATCCACTATATAATATCAATTAAACCTAAATATCTAGATTTGAATATTTAAATAATAATAGATTTTTTTAGAAGTACCCATGAAATCGTATTGAAATTAAATTTTCTAATGATATATCTTCTCTAGTTATCATGAGATAACCATATTTATAGATGGATAATTAGGTATTATACATATACTATAAAGAGAGAGAACTTTCATTATTCAATGTTAATGGGATTGGAGATCATATATTGTTTTCTTTCAATGCTATATAGTGGGACTTTCAAGATATTATTTTCTTATAGAATATATTAATGATATGTTTTAGTTTAGGTTATTTGTGATTAGACATTATACTGTTGTATTTTAGGGACTTTTATCTCATACCTTCTGTTACTGTAGTTTTGATTCATTAAGCTCATCCCTTCTATCACTTTATTTTAGGTTCTTTTAGCTCATACCATCTATTTTTGTAGTTCATAGTCAGAACTTCTATTGCTACAGTTTAGGGTCTTTTATCTCAAACTTGTTTTTATTATAGTTTACATTCTTTTAACTCGGACCTTCAATTGCTTTAGTTTAAGTTCTTCTATCTCAAGACGTCTATTGTGGTAGTATATGGAATTTTATCTCAAACTTCGGTTGTTGTAGTTTTGGGTATTCTATCTCTGACTTTCTATTTTTTTATTTTTGTGTATTTTAGCTTAGACCTGATCGATGATCATGAAATATAGTGAATACATGCCTAGAATGACCCAAAAAACTTTCGGGTGTTGAGTTCTTCCATAGTGTTTCCAAGTCTCATGAGGATCAAATCTCCTTTTCTATAAGGAAGTGGTTCTTCTTATTGGTAGTTCAGGGCCCTTATGCATTAATAACATGTCTAAAAAGAGGTATATCTACACTTCTCCATGGTTCTTGGAATGTTTATGGGAGTAATATCAGATAAGGGAGAAATACTAGGGTTGCTAGATCTTCTACGATACTTGGAATACAGGTGATGTAATTTATAACCCAAAAGTTTGACTGTGAATATATGATGGAGAAGATATGTCAAGGATGACTCATAATTCCTTGAGGATCCCTGATCCATTTTAATGTTTCTAGGGCTCACATGGATTGATGCTCCTTTATGGAATGGAAGATATGCATTTAGTTGGTGGCTCAATGACCTTATGCATTGGTTGACTGGTCAATAAATGATGATCTCTACTCCTTTTATGAGGGTTTTAATTGATTTATGATGACTCAAACATCGATATGATTATTTAGGGTATGAAATGAAATATATCCCAGAATGGTTATGGCAGCATAGGTTAGTTCAGATTATGATTATGAAGATTGAGTTCGATGCCATGTGGTTTCAAATCATGAGGTGTTGTCCATAAAAGGCTCAATAATGAAGTGTCTCACTCCAATCCTGATAATGGTTACAAAACATGATGACATAACATAAATTATGTTGAATATTATCAGATAGTTTGGACAGGGTATTGTAAACCATGGTTCAAAGTTCTCGATCTAGGAGGATGATATGGGACAATCATACTGGGAATGAACCAAAACACACTGGGGTGATGAGTTCTACCATAGTAATTTCGGGACTCACATGGATAAGAAATCCCTTTTTAGAGTGATGCATTTGGTTGACGCCCATTGGCACATATATAAGAGGAATTTGCATACATGAATACTCAAGAAATGGGTCCTTTGAATTAGTGTATCTTTTCTGAGGTCCATGGAAGGATATGGTGATCTGAGGCACTTAAAATAATGAATTTTGATTTGGGGAAATTGTGATATCCACGAAGGGTTCACACACCTTAAAGGTTATTTCACCATACCGAAACCATATTCTCCTGGTGATAATATGTGAAAAATCATTGATATAACTTGTTTTGAACTAGGGGGTCTAGTAATCATTTCATGGATTTTATTATGGCTACATAGTAGTCCCCATGATCTTTATACCTTATTTATTTAGACAGTAATTTTTTATAAACTCTAGAAATGAATTTTTTAGTGGGAGAATACTTGATTTTTCTCAGGGAACCCTTTTTGGGTTTTCAACCTAAAAATGTTTGTGTCTCTTTCACTGGTATTTTAATGTATTTCAATTAAGATCATTATATTCTAGAGTTCAAGCTCCTACCTCTTTAACCAAGTTGTAGGATGTTTAAGGTCATATCGCACATGGTCCTAATATGGGGGGTGGTATACAAAATCCCAATTAGGATACCAAGGGTTAAGAGTACCCCGACATCTTTGTGAGTGGGAGTTGAAAATTTTGTAAATCATGGATCGAGTATATTAGGTCATGAATAATGAAATAGGATAATTATATTGGGTGTAGTTGAGAGCACACTAAGGTGTGTAGTTTCACTATGGTGATTTCAATGCTCATAAGGGTCAGAAATCCGTTTTTTATAGTGATGAATTTGTTTGATGGCCATAGGTGCATAGGCAGGAGCCATAGGAATACATGAATAGTCAAACAATGGTTCCCATGAAGTCAGGTACCTTTTCTAAGGGCCATGGAAGGATTTCGGAAACACGAAGCACTTGAAGCATGAAGTGTGTTTTATATATTGTGGTGCTTTATAATATAGTGGTAGCACCCTACACATTTGACGAACAAGGTAAGGTTCTTGTGTTCCTTTGTAGGGGATAAAAAATGGTTGATGTTATAAATAGTTTACCATCATGTATTGTGGAAATTGTTCTTTGCAGTTTAACATTATGCAGTAAGGACATTTGTCATGCTGTAAGGACTTGTGTAATTTTAATGTCACGCGACTAGAAATTTTGCCTCACAGTTTAACTTCATGCAGTTAGGATGTGGGTACCAACATGAAACATTTGTGCATGATATATTTTATGCACCAGAAACATATACCTAAATCTAGCATCTATATAGAATAAACGATTTTTTATGTCATGACCCATATGTAGTTGCGATGCATTTTTTTTGTTCTTGTAGCTAGACCAAGGATTGGATATCCAAGCATCACTAAGTATCCTTTGATGGAAGGAATCAGGGCACATTTAATTTTTAAAGGGTTATTCAGTTTAATTTCATGTGATAAGAATTTGGTCTCCCTAACGTGAAATGGTAATGATGTGACTGGGCTTATTAATGAAATATTTGGTGTCCCTATGTATCCATGGTTATGGGAATCAATCCACACATATTTATCCTTGTTCACATATGACTCATACATGGAGAGGGGTATTTTTATACTTTTCTGTGACTGGGCCTAGAGTTTGATATTCGGGCATCACTACATATCCTATGAGGATAGGAAAGAAGTCACATGTAGGTATCTAATAAGAAACACTCTACATAGGTCTAAACCATACATAGAGGTGGGAATTGTTTCAGTTGATTATTATAACTGGGCCTAGGATTGGAGATATAGGCATTACTATGTTCATGTGATGACAAGAATCAAGCCATGTGTAGTTCTTGAGTGGAGGAATGGTAAGAGACCTACATCAGTAATTGTGGTCCTCTTAGGTGAGGTTCGTTGGAATGCATGGTTTTATTTCATAAAAAGGACATCAACCATGAATTTATCATCATGAATAAAGGAATTATGGTTTATCTTTTAATGGAACTCCTTCAGGACCATGATGGGATTGTCACGAGATTTCATTCCCTACTGGTGTGGGGAATCCATTACTGAAATTCCTAAACTCATGTGAGCTATGCTTGTTGTGAGAAATAATGAATGGTAAGTGGTACTCTCACCATATAGAGGAAATTAATGATATGATAGAGGACTTTTGTATTATGTAGTGTTTGGACCAAGATATATGATTGAGGTTTCCCTACATATCTCATTGAAAATGAGAATCAAGTTATGTGAAGTTCAAGAAAACCTATTCATTTTTATGTCTTATGGAAAGTGAATTAACCATGACGTTTAAAATTTTGTAATAAGGACATGGATCGCCCAACATAAAGTAAAAGGAAATACATGGTTGGTCCAAAGACTAGAGGTTTGGGTGTTACTACATATCTTGTGATGATAGGAGTCAAGCCTTAAATATTTCTTAGATTAAAAGATTCACAATCTGGAGCTATCTCCTACACATAGTTGAGGGAATCTCATCATTTTTACAGAGTTGGATCATAGGAGGTGATTCATTAGTGATATACTTATTCTCATTAATGATAATGCCATGTGGTGAGGATGTGCTCCATACAACATAATGTCATGTGGTTAGGACATGAAATAATGTGCAGGTTAAAGTATTACAGTTATAATTTGAGGCATTATGTTGTTTACCATATTTCTACTAGTATGATATGTGTTATACAATATAAAGTATTGTGGTCAGGACATGGTTTTCTACACTGTTTATAAACCTATTTTTGGTATGATCTATTTCAGTTTAATGTCATGTAATCAGGACAAGGTGATTGATGAAAGCTATGTAAAGTATTTCTTACAAAATCATGATATGGCGGGGAGTATTACATGCCCCCCATCCATTATGTCCAATGAGTAAGCTCCATTATGATAGAACTTATATATGATGTAGTTCCCATAACATTTGGGTTCCTTAATTGGATGTTTTTTCCCACCAGTTCTCTTTGATGGAATGAATAGAGGTGAGAATTTTTATTAAAGGATCGTGTAATCCAATTCTAATGGACTTCAAGGTTGTGAAATGTATGCAACGTGTTCTCATATATACATTCTAATTCATCCAACTTCTTCTATGATTTCTCATTATCTGATAACAGTCATCAAATGGCTATTCGGAGTGAAGGCAACTAGACTTATATGGGTAACAATAACTCAGTCACATATGCCAATGAGTATGGTGTTTCTTGTATTGTAGAAAACATGGCGGTACATTAGGAGCATAAAACGTGAAGGATATTGTTTGAGTCCCATTTGATATTTAGGTAGGCTATATTTGGTTGTTGGGATAGTTCCATACCAATGAAAAGGGATTGGTATTTGGATCCGTTATTCAAGACGTCCTCATATAGTGAGAAAGAGTATATAAAAACTTCTTTTTCTGGAAGGAAAAAAACAATCCTTAGGCTAAAAAAATTAGTTTTGGGTATTCCATAATTTTTTAGACATGACTTTGGGTGGTTCCGTTAAAATACATATTCCATGTTCATAAGGGTTAATTGGTATAGAAGACCTCCCCTTCTAGGAGCTCCAAGTCCACTGGTGTATTCTCTGGGCAGGATGTGCTATGAGGAAATCAACATGGGATTTCCCTTTCACCAATTTATAAAATAGGAAGTCAAAGTCGTATTTCTATATAATGATTGTTCATCAAGACAAGTTCCTAGTAAGTAGAGTGTGTATAAGTATGTACTTGAGAATTTCAATATGAGATACCACATAGAATTCATGGAGTTGTGAGTAATACCTCAAGTCTTTCACTATAAAGAAGAGTTAAAGATAGTACCTCTTGACATCATATTGTTAGGTCTCAGTACCTAACATTATTAGGGTATGGTAGTGGATATTATTATATCTCTCTATGTCATTGATATATTTGAGGAGGGAACCCAGTTAACATTCCATTGCAGCCACATATAATATTAGTGACCTCCCTTCCACAAAAGGCATCAAAACTAGTGCCTGCAGTAGATACTACTTGAGACATTTGAAGGCTTATTGGAAGTCATCGTCCCTTTGATAGGAGATTAACATCTTCATTAGTGTAGTAAAGGGGATAGATTTAAAAGTTATGTTGGCCATAAAACATCAAATATATGTGAGATTACTTTGGAACCCCCTTAGTTATTTTAGATTTTTGGGGTGTGAAATTACTAAAATGGAACTAGTCATCTCTGGGCCAACCATAATGTTGTGGTGGCATACCACAAAGCCAAGGAACATCCTTGATGTTACCTTGAAGGTTCATTTTAGCAGATTTATAATCAAAATGTGTTTTTTTCACATATTGAAGATTACATTAGGATATGTGAATTGACCACCTCACTATCGAGATTTGACAACCAAGTCATCGAAATAAAATTATGTTATTATTCCCAAAAATGGATTAAATATTTGATGTATGGTGAACTAATATGTTGTGTCATAATTCTTTAACCCAAAGGGAATGACCTAATAGAAGAATATTTCTTAAGTCACTCTGAAGGTATTGGATTATTCATCTTCATGGTCCATATTTATTTGATTGTACCTTGAATAACCATCCATGAAGGAACGGACATTGAATCCAGCTGTTGCATCAAGAAAGAGTTATGTGATCCAAAATGGGAACTAATATTTTGGGAAATGACAATTAATGTTACTAAAATATATGCATGACTTAATCTTTCCATTCTTTTTCTTAACAGGTACACTATTGGAAATCCTTCTTGGGTACTTCACTTCTTGGAAAAAGTTGGATTTGATTAGTTCGTCAACATCTGCCTCTACATTGATGGCATGAGTGAGGTGTACCCTCATGGATACCTTATTAAAGCCTCAATTCTTATTAGGAAAGGTATTATGGTGTGTAGCCGCATCATGATTTAGTCCAAGAATTTTTGTATGGTTCCAAGCAATTACATATTGGCATTTCTTTAAAATTGAAATATACATTTCATTATCTTCCAGGTGAATGAAGTCACTAATAAATATAGGTCATGGGTCATATTTTTTTACTAGATTTATATTCATCATCTCATCAATGGTGGTATATGAACCTTCTTAAAATATAGTATGTTCATTCCTGAGGTTTTCTTCTTATTCTTCCAACTCTGAATCTATGGAGATATTCATAGATAGAGATAGCAAAATGGGTGCATATTTATCACTATAGAGGTGAGATAGACCGTGAGAAGTGACATTATCATTTTCTATTTTTTGATTTTTTGAAGAGTGATTTTGGAGTTGATGGTATTTTATAATTTCAATAGGTATATAAGGGAACAAGACCTCAAGGACAATATGTAGTACCTCAACTTGATTTATGTGGAGAATATAGTCATTTTTAGAATATTATAGGGATTCATAAGGGCTATCCATAATCCATTGGGGTTTGTGAGATATATATCATTATCCACCATTGGTTACCTTCCTACCATTTTGTACAAATATGCATCAGCATAAGTGCATTTTCAAGTCTCGAAGGGGGTGTTGTCACCATGAAGTATGCTGACCCTTCCACTGCTGGGGTACTTCAGACAGTGATTGATTGTTGAATGTACTACCAAGTGTCTATGGATCCAGATCCTTCAAATAAGGAAATTGTATTGCGTGTCTTAATGGATAACCATAAACTCAACATTAGATGTCAGATCCCTAAATTGGGATTTGATTATGATATTCCTAAGAGGTATTTTCCCACTTTTATTATACCCTTGAATGGTCAGATTTTTTGGGAGACAAATCACCTTTTCTATATCCCAAACATCATAAAGATCGAACTGGGATGGGGATAATCATGAAATCATTATTAATTAAATCCATTTTTACATAATGATTATTTATTCCTTCCAAAACCTATAGGGGCATGAGGTTCCCCTGGATGACCTCTTCTTAATCTCGATACATGAACAAGATGGTAACAAGAAATTCTGATGGCATGGTCTCTATTTGGTAGACCTCATATTTAATGAATTTTATAAAAAATTCCTATGGGATATAGAGGGATTCAAATAGAGCCTCTCTAAGATCTTTTGAGAGATGTATAATATCTAGGATTGAGAGTTTTTAGTGAAATTTCTCTCTTTTTCATAATGTCTTACTTTTGTGCCAGAGTTCAGCACCTCTCAATGTGGGATTTATCTCGGACATGAGGATCATGAGGCAAGTTATTTGAGTGCATGGGTTGAGGGAGTGTCTACCTCTAGTGGTGAAGGTTATTATGACCTTCCCCATTGTCTGGGATGATCAGATAATCTAACCCCCTCTAGGTAGTCATACAAGACAACTCCATGTGGATGGATTCTACTGGGTTATGGGAAACCTTCATATCTCTTTTAATCATGTCCATGTGATTTCCCAGGGGTATTAGATATATATATATATATATATATATATATATATATATCCTTTGTGGGGACTTTACCAATGTATTGGGTCTAACAATGGTCGCATAGTCCCCTGTATACTTGGTTCGAGTGCAAGAAACCTCACTCTCCCCAGTTATATGTATGAAAACATCTATTCTAAGACATATTTTTCATTCGGGAATGGTTCTTCCAAGTGTTTCAAGTATAAAGCCCCAAATATTGTCTCTTTATTTAATTAGGGTTCCATTTGGTGGGTCGGTTTTCCTATTGTGGGTGCTATAGGGAATAAATCTGTAAGATTTATAGCATGCATTAGAGAACAATATGAATACACTTATTCTATTTCTTCTTTCTTCTAGTGGTCTCACCCACTTTTGGGAGTCATATATTATGTTGACTCCTTGGGTGGTGAAGCTATTGTGGGTCTTAATAGGTTTTCTCTCAGGGTTTCATAAACTCAGTCAGTTGTTTTCTAAGTCATCATATTATTAAACTTACACTCACTCCTAGCAAAAACTTTTTGCCAACAACCAACATTGTCTGAATGAGAAACAGTTATGCAGGCCACCTACTCTGAGAATTTATCTAGAACCAACTATATAGAATTTACCATTACTTTAATGATGTATCTGAAGTCAAATCATTATTTTATATTATGTCCCATACATATACGGAAAGGGAAATATTCGAGATGGTCGGTGACGTTGACCTCATTGGGCTTCCAAGGCAATGGTAATTAGAAACCATCATTGTACATAACATCCAATAAATAACCAGAAAATTGATAATGTTCGAATGAGTATGTTTTATTAATTTTTTCCTCGAATACCAGGCGAACCTAATTTCATTGTGCTTCAAGAAGAGGTTGATTATGTGAATTTTATCGCTCGAAAGAAGGTGTTGGGCGGTTCTGGTCCTACCTATGTTCTTGGATGGGAAATATTTCTAGCTTGAGAGTGAACGCTACAGCTTCTAATTTTCTTATCCTTTTCTTCTGTGCTAAGGTAATTAGTCGAGTTTTGGATCAGGTTCACTGAATGGAGTCCTCAAGATATGGGGCCATTTCCAAGAACTAATGAAACCCACCTAGATACTTCATTAGGATCAGCGGTGTTTGTAACTCATCATAGAGATTTTAAACACAAAGATTCAGTATTTCTTTTGTGATAGATGGATGAAAAGTGAATAGGTTAAAACATTCCACCTTTCTATGATGTCATACACCCTCTCATTTTGAAATTCATTGTAGTTCTTCAGGTGGATGATTGTTTTTTCCTCAACGTTGAGATGAACTGATAAATGAACAGATGATGAAGTTCTTCCCATCCTATAATGGATCCTACTATCATGTTTTTGTACCAAAAAAAGTTTGTTCATGTTAGAGACTATATGAAACACATCAGCAATTATTTATCCTATTGATCTCAAGGGCCCATCATTAGCCCACACCGGGATATAAAGTTTTTGAGATGTCATTCGGGGACACATGCACCATCAATGGTATAGAAGGTATGATTTATGAAATTGGGTGGGGTAAAAGTGTCATCCATCCAATTGATATATGGATTCCTCTTAGGTTATATATATGTTCATCACCCTTCCATAGATTACATTCAGTAGCCAGGTACACAATCATGTTAACAAGATCTGGGGTACTATTATTTGGGATGGATCCCATCTATAGGGAGGGGGAGTGGGTTGATAAGGTGGAACTTACATCATATCTTGTTGATTATCAATTCTCCCAATGACTGAATGATCACCCTATAATGTGAGATATTGTTGTTGCAATAGAGGGAATTCATGATCATTTTCGACTTCTTGATTTATGTAGACTAGATTCCTAGATCGAGCTCCATTTTTAAACTCAGATAATTATTTTAATGGCAGATTTTTAATGGGAGGGAGAATACTCATATCTTCCTAAAGAAGGTACCATGTGGGAATATATACCCTAAGTAGATCCATATTGATTCGACTAAGATTTTGTATCTCACTCTCATATTTTGACAACTGTTTCTCCTTGGGAGAAACGTTAACTCTTACTTTTCGTGATTGGGATGTGATCATACCTTCCCCTTTCTCTTTGGTAGAAGTCTATTAGAGGAGTGGAAACTCAATAGTCAAATGTGATAGATTTTGGATCCTTCTTTTGTTTTGGGTACATGCATAGTTGGTTAGTGCATCTAGATATCCCTCCTCTTAGGATAAATTTTCCATATTGTGGCCCTCTACATTCGTTTCTTGGTATAAAATATCTATTATATTTTTAGTGATGAAATGCATCGAATCATATCATTCAATGGTTGTCATCCCATTATTTTCAACTCAACAGGATGATTCTATATTTCCCTTATTAGGGTTGTTATGTGAACCCTTGGCCAAAATAAGCCCATTTGTCATCCAACCTTGGCCAGGTCTAATCACCTTTATCATACATTCCATTTTTCTCAATCAATGAATTTTAACATTGAGGGAGTTTTTGGTCATCTTTTTTGAAAGGGCCCTGAAAAACATAGGTATGTATTGTGGTACGGGAATGGATGGGGTACCAACCATTAATTTTTACCTCTCACCATGGATAAGAATTTTTCTCTTTGTATTGATGATGATGATGATGAAAATTCTCTTAGACCTATGGCCTGGGGGTTATTCAGGGTTGAAATTGACATTAATTTGTCCTACTGTTGAGGATCCAATGATTCTAGATGGGGTTTGATGACTCCTGATACAAAAACTATGATATAAATTCCCCCATCCTAGTGGGTTGGGGTTGATCTAGAATCATCGTTGATTTCCCCCGGACCCTCTCAGGGAATGATGAACCTGACGATGATGATTGAGATATAAATTCACCTAGCCCATTGGGCTAGGGTTTTCTTGCATCTATAACTTATATGTCTTGAATCTTCTTGATAATTAACAATCAGAGAGATGGAGGTGGAGGTAGATATTCCCCTAGCTTGGTGATCTGGGTCTAATCCTAGATAATTGATATATCAGCTCCTTCTATGTATCATTTTATGTGGCACAACTATGCTCATGTAGAATCTTGGTTCAATGGGAACCCATAATTAAAATAAATATTTACAAGAAGTATTCTGTTTGATCGCAACTTCATCATCCATATCGAAATGCATTCCTATTTCTTTGAGGAGTTCATTTCAAAGATATTTTTTCCATCCTTTCCCTCCATTCATGATTTCTGGGAACCATTGATGTTGGGAAATTATATGGTAGTGACCAATTAGCTTGGGCGTTACCCGGTCCCCTGATTTCACCAGAGGATTTGACACTGTAGTATTCTGTATTTGAGGGGTTATGGTATTCTAGGGGTGAATAAAATTGTAACGCTCCATAATTTATATATCCTCAAATACAGATGCATGACATGGCTTCATAAATTAGTTTCCGAAGAATTGTAATGAAATGGTGGCAAGAGTGTTTCATTTCTTCACTATTCTTTTCTGGTTTTGAATCCATATCTATGGAGAAATCATCCAGGTCTAACTGAAAATTGAATATCATGATGGTATGTAGATGACCATCAAATCCATGATACGGTAGGTTTCTAGTCTTTAGTTTTAGATGAGTATCCAATAAATTTTTTCATATATAAGGCATCCCCTCATTTTCCATCTTATCCAGAATCTCATAGTCATAAGTGATGAGGGTCTAAAATATTATAGGGAGGTTGTTTCTAGCTAACTCTATTAATATCTCAATATTGGACTCCTCTTCATTAGACTTACACACATCCATTTGGTCAAATCATAGAAGATGATTATGAGGGTCTCATACTGACTAAAGAGATGTGCCACTATAAGTTGATGGGGAACTATATATGATTGACCCCAATATTCCCAGAACATCTCTATATGAAGGCATCATAGTTTTGAACACCCCTCTAAATAAATGTGTCTAAGATAGGGGATGATTTCCTTGTCTATGGGAGATATCATTCTAGGGAGGTTATCCATAGTGGATTTATACAGTAGAGTCCTTGTGATCCATATACACAATACCACAAGGATGACTATTGTTGTAATGATCATCTTCTACTTTAGTTAAATAGTTTATAAACACTTGTGTTATTCATAATGTTTCTCAAAATACCTGAAGGAAACTTGTATTGAGAAGATTTGGAATATAGATCTCGATCTACGTCATGGAGAGAATATATCGATTTGACTTTTGGAATTTTTAATGTATATGAGCCTATTATATGGTGATAGTCTGAGCTCTCTTATAATCATATGGTTTTTTTGGGGTATGATCATGTTATGTAGAAGCTGTTGGAATATGCAGATGAGTTGTCTCATTATTGATAGTAATGTGAGTGTATCATAAGGCTTGTTCCATTCTCCCTAGGTTATCCTCGGGCAGGTTGAGAGTATAATCTCGATCCTGATCCATTGGAATATGTCATCATTATTTATTGGTAGGGATATGATGTTTCCCTAAGGTTTATTACGCTCTCACTTGATGAGCCCCGGTTAGATCCAGAATATGGGTCTGGTCTGAATTAGAATTCCCAACCGGAATATGATGACAAACCATTTGAATGTGAGAATGGATATGAGGCTCTTTCTGTATTACCTCAGAATGATGATGTTGGATTCTTTTTTAGTGGAAGTGGGAATACGTGTCTGGCTTCCATGATCTGCTGAATTATAACAGGTAGATTCACTAAAAGTAATAAGTGATTCCAAAGGAATGTTTCATTATCACATGGTCATCCTCTGTCAGAATATGAATATATACCTAATATTGGGAATTTGGATTATGTTGTTGGTCTTCTTCAATATTAATATGAGCCTATCCTGAGGCATGTGCCCCTCTCAATTGGTTATCCCTATGAGAACGGGGATATGAGCCTGATCCTAGGCCTTTGGAATGTACAGATGGAATTTTTCAATAGGCTTGTGCCCTTGTCTTGAGGCATGTGTCGCTATCAAATGATGATCCCTAGTTGGAATGGGAATATGATCTTGGTTCTATGCCTCTTCCTTCAGTGGAATATGATGATAATCATCCTATATTGTAGTAAAAATGTGCACTTACTTCGGAGTAGCCACATGTTCATGATGATCAGAGGGTTGAAATGTCTTGGACTTAGGGATATGAATGTGTGTTTGTACATTTATTTGTACCAGTTCTATAATATTCTAGTAGAGTTCTTCAGTTGATGTTAATATGTATTGGAATTTTAGAAAAGTGTGTGCAGGGATATAATACTACTCATTTTCTATCTCCATGATGTACTAGATGATATCTTTTATTCATGTAGCAAAATGTGACCACTTCATTCCTCCTTGTTTCATTGGAAAATAATAATGGGATTTATACAATGGGGTAGGGATATGTGCGTCCCCAATGAATAATATAAGAATATTCCCATATATTTATTTTGAGTGAGTAGGGATATGATTTTTCCAACTAGTTACTACTGAAATATTCTTTCAAACCATGTCATTAAGAGTTGGTATATGAGACCACTCTTTGTTATCTAGAACCTTCATTGCCTAACATGTATTCCTTATTATACATTCATGGGCATTAGATGTGGAACTATGTTATGGGGTACCCTTAGTAGGTGACTGGTGGGTACTGGTGGGATGGTATTGGAGACGATGGTTAATAGGATCCCTCCTCGTCATCCTATGAATTGGAAGGGATCTATATTTGGATTTTGGATCCACCTTTACTATATATTGAATGCGGTGGTTGACATGCTCTAGGGATAATATCCTAAAGCATGTAGGTTGTGGAAACGAGGTCCACTAGCTTAGCTACATATTTCCTTGGACAATGTGCACTCATTAACATTAGTTCTTGGAGACCCTTATGATATGTATAGAGGGTTGGTATTATACCACATTGATGGTATTCCCATACCATAATATTCACCACCTGATGTTGAATATTTTGGGTAGGTAAGAACACTTTTTCATCCCGAGGGGTAGTATCCATAGCTTACCAATCAAAATTATCACTAGATGATGTGATTATCTCATATCGGGAAGATATTGATGAGATAAGTATCTTTAGTCATGTAGAAAAAAAGGAACGAGGATATTGAATAGTGAAATATCATAGGAACGTTTTTCTCAATCCGATATGAATGGATAACACAATTTTCATTTTATTCCTAATCCATCCATTCTGCTTGTGTGGAATTGTTAACTTGAGGATATACTTATTTCATAGGAACCATGGTTGTATAGGATCAGAAATAGGATTTATGTTATGATTGTCATTTTTTTTGTATATGATATGCAGAACAAAGTGTCCGGAAATATGATTAAATGATCATTATGTTATTCAAAAAATTCATTTGGGTTCACCATTTCAATTTATATAGATCATACAAAAAAATTGGCTTCTTGTATAATATCCTAATAATTTTTTTATATATTAACATCGGGTTCACCATTTCTATTTGCATATATCGTGCAATCAAAATGGACTAACATATAATAACACAATTGATTAATTATTTTATTGATTCACATTGTGTCCTACATTTTTATTTTTATGGTAATAAAATGACCCAAAACCTTCAATGAGGTGGATTCGGTGTGGCCCAGTAGTCGGTTTTAGGGGGGTTTATTTCTTTCACAATCATCGACGACAGGTCACCATTGTTGTTATTAATTTAAAATCCCAATGCTTTCCACATCCATAACTAGGTACATACCTTCTTTCCAAAGGAATATGGTTGATTGGGGTTTCAGACCCAATTATTTTTAGGTACTCATATTTGTTGAGAATATGGGAGGTTGGGATAATCAGATCTTTTGGGGGGAATTTTTGTGTACTCTATGACTCTCTTATAGATTTAAGATATGTTTGAGAATCACTTCTAAATTTAGATATGGGACCAGTTACCCTATCAAAATGATTATATGTTATGTATCCTTTTATAAAAAATAAAGAGAAATAATTAGTGAATCCATCTGTATGAATTTGAGGTTCTTCATCCATTTTATGATGATGGCCAGTAGCTTATATGTTCAATTTCTATAACCAGTAACATAGAAATTTTCCACCATGTCAGGAGGTGGTTAATATTACGATGAGGTGATTGAGCCATTATGAGGCATAACACATATCCTAGTTATTGATGGAATCAAAACCCACATAGTTCATTAAAAACATTATGTTTAATATCATGGAGATAGAATACATCTGTAGGCAATCAGGCACTGAATATTTGAGTTTGTGTCTCAAGGAGACGTCCTACGTATCGTGGTTATCGACAAAATCAATGTTATCATAGTTGTACAATTCCCATGGGACTGTCCCTAACACAGATAACCTTATTTGGGGATGGTATGTTTTTTATTACACTCATTGGGGATTGAATACTAGGATTTCCAGGGTTGGTGGAGTTTCATGATTCCCCTGACGTGTTCACTATGGCTCCATAAGCCTATGTGAGCTATGCTTGGCGTGAGAAAGAATGGCTAGTAATTGATTATCCTCAAGGCATATAGATGTGAGGGATCATGTAATTAGAAATTTCTCTGTATGTTAATATAGAGATCATCCCTTATATAGTAATTCTATATATCCTGATTATGGTGAGAATCATAGTCACTATAGTTTAGATTGTTTCTCAGTCTGCTAATAGATGAGGTAGAATGATCAGCCCACATGCATGATTGGGTACTAGTGGATGAAAAGTCAGAGACATAGAGGGAATTACATTGATCTTTATGCTCATTTGGGTTCAGGATATTTCCTTATGAAGGCATCCTACATATCCACGTAATTGTAGAAATCTGATTCCCTATAGTTCAATTATTCAAGGATTACACACTAATGTCACCCTTATCTTTTTTGAAGACTTATAACGCAAATGATATGACCATTGAGGCTCCCTAAACCTATGTGATCTATACTTAGTGAGGGAAAAGCTGATTGAAAATAATCCATATCATTACTTATGGATGTGGGACTTTCATTTAAGGACAACCCATGGGATACGTGGCTTGGAGCTCGGGCCATATAAAGCCATCGTACATATCTTGATTATTATAGGAATTAGGGTCATCATAGTTCTTTTGGTTGGGGCTTACACACTACCTTTTATTTAATATCTAGGGCTAACACACTTATGATGAACAAGGTTATCATGTTCTAGGATTCCCTTGTAACTTGTCATATTTTTCTTCTTGACATGTGATGATTGTATGCTCGATATGCCCTAACTTTCTGTATCTTGTGTCGGAGAATGTATGTCTGACATATCTTAAAGAAATCACAAGATCCATTTGAATTTTTGGAGGGATTTCATGCATCATTGATGGAATATCTAAGCATTGTATCATGATCAAGGCTGAATTGTTTAGAGAATATTGCAAGACCCTGATGGTTTGTCCTATAATCCATCGTGTGACCCTGGCTAGCATTTCTAGAGGGCGTCGCATGATCCAACTAATTTACCAAGATTCATCACCATGGATGGTTGATATACATTAAGGCATCATGATATGTAAGAAAGGCTACCTCATGTCATGGATGATATGTCTAGTTGAAAACATGAGACCTGGCTAATGTGTCTATAGGGCATTCTGAAAGGTAGTTGACATGCCCTTGTTTTATCACAAGACTCATCTGATATGAAATGATGATAACATATGGGATAGGAGACATGTCTGAAGGATAGTAAAAGGTTTTATATGGTGACCCCATTGGTTTTCACAAGACATGGGTTTCATATCCATGGGGTTCCATATGGCATGCTTTGCATATCCAAGGGACATTGCAAGATCCAAATAGTTTTTCAAATGAGTGTCGTGTGATATAGGTGACATGTCATGATGTTGTCGCATGACATGTGAGGTTCAAGAGAAGCACATGAGGATGTTTGTATATGTTACTTTCTTTATTCTTCTATAATAATTCTTCGTTCTAGCCTTTATATTAATAATTCTTTATATTTTTTTCAATCTTAGCATGTATTAAGTCTCATGGGTTATAGCATTTATGCAGGGTGTTATTTGTGTTCCTAGAGAGAATTATTCCATGTGATATATGATTTATCACTCAAATCACATATACATGTTTCTTTATTGCTCATTCTATTTGACAATATCTTACCTAATGTAAAACCTTTAGGTGGTGAGATCAGTAACTCTAAGAAATCTTCTCTGGGACTTGGGTGGGTCGGTGTGAGGATCCAAGAGTTCGTCCATCTGTGTATGTCAACCTGAATTTTTCATGATGGGTTGGGGTTTTATAGGCCTCACCACCCCAGGTTTTCAACTTTTTTTAGGATCAAGTCACTGTATTTAATGATGGAGCAGGCCGAGGGCCTTGGCGTCACACGTATTCATGAGGTCCTACTATGAATCGCTCTGGGGGCATTGCATGTATTCCAAAGACCGCAAGACCATCCCATTAACACATCCTATATAATATTACTCCTAATTAAATGTGTCATCCTTAATCACATGAAAATACCCGGATACATTCATATTATTATTTTTACATGTAGAAGTGCTTTTGTTAGATCAGGGCTCCTATCGCAAGGCCTTCACCAGATCTCTATGACTTGTCTATGAATATCCATGAGACAAGGATGGATTTTCAAGGGGACTTTTTGGTATCGGGCCTTCTTGTTAAGGGGTCTTGCAAGACCAAGTTGTGGATTGACTGGGTTCATCACATGATGTTTATGCCATGATAGGCTCTGACTTCTACCACTTTTTATTTCCTTTGTTTATTTTACAATGGTTGAGGAATTAATGAGGGTTTTTTTCATTGTGAAGGATGATCACCCTACATATTGGTGATTTTTTATGCGAACAATATATGTACTAGTGAATATAAGAGATAATTTCATGGAAAGTTTTATTTTTTGGTCCATTGGGAGCTAAAGAGGGGTACGGGGTCACCTGGACATGTTTGAGGCTCTTTGTGTGATGAGGATTCCATGCCACAGAGATTTTATGAGATGACGCGGACATGTCATCAAGATCTTGTGGCATATTTTGGACATTGAAGGGTGTGTCTCATGATTTTTTATGACCTCATGAGGCTCCCGCCTCCTCCCATTTTATTTTGTTTGTTTATTTTAAAAAATTTGGGTACCTCACGAGTTTGTTTGAGAGTTGTCAAGGATAACAACTATCCCTACCAATGATCTGTCTTGTGAGATTTATCACTACAACTGCCTCCCATCATTTGTATATTTTCCTCATAGTGTTAAATTATTTTTGGGGGATTCATCATGATTTCACTGGTTGATGATATGCGTAACCTAAATGATCTTATCTGGCTACTGCAGCATTGACAAGCGATTGTCTGGGATGCCTTTGCAAATGTAGGTTCTGTAAAAAGGGGATTCATGGGTTATATCATAGGTTATGTGCTTTACATGACCAAATTCATGACCCTATATCAGTTATTCTATTGTGTCTCACCGAGGGGTTCATGTGATATGTGATCCTTTGGACACCTTATTCTTCCTTTTCATTATAGGTAAAATAACACCCATATTCATGTATTTCCTCCTTATTGATTTTTTATGCTCATTTGGTGGGCATTAGAAAACACCCACCTTCTTCTAATAAAGAAAATGTTTTGGTTGAATCCATTATTCCGAAAAGGCCTACCATGTTTGTTGGATATTCTAATCCCATCATAACTAAATAATTGATTAACTCCATTAAGAAGATATTATCTATCCTTTAATGCTCAAAAGAAGAGAAATTTGTATTAGTGGTCTATAATTTTGATGGGGAAGATAATCAGTTGTGGATATTTATCAAAACTCAATTTATAAAGAGTAAATTGAATCTATGGAATGCTAATGTTTCAAGAAAATATTTTTCATTAATTATTTTTCCTAAACACTTCATCTTATAATAAAAATGGAGTTCCTAGAACAGATGTAAATTGAATATGATTCTATTGGGGTTTGTGAGGATAGATTTTCATAACATTCATGATACACACCTAGATTTTTCTTGATCACTAAAATAAATGAGGATATATTATTTATCATACTAATGTCGGATCTAAATAAAGCGTTGTTGATTGGAGACTTTGATAGCTATGAGGATATTTTTTGTTGTTCCCTTAAATTTGAAAAAGAGATTGGATACTCTCAGTGGTCTCATGGGTCTAGAGATAAAAGGTGGAAAATAGAGTTTAATATGTGAGGTTCAATGAATAAATCTCATGATGGAATGGGAAACCAACATACCATGTCTCAAAAGTGTGGGAAGAATCGTCCTAGGAACTATGAAAGGGGAACATTATAATATGTTTCAAATTTGGAAGAGAGGGGAATCTGGATAATGATTACCAAAGGGATATGAGGAATTCAAAAAATGTGGAGTAACCAAGAATGGTTTAGACCAACACTCAATATATAGTAATGTTTTTCAACTATGTAACATGGAAATTATGTGAGATATTTCCCTAATCTAATAGTTGTTGGAGGCAATAAATAACAACAACCTCTGAGGCAATAAATAAGGGAATGTTTTGTCCCTACTCAAGAGGTAGACCCTGATAGTTATGTGGTGATAGGTACATTGATTATTCATTCATGAATTGTGAACATACTATTTGATTATTGTTCTAACCATTATTTCATGTCATTCAAGTTTAGTAGAACTATTGAAACAGCCCCTAAAAATATAGAGGTTAAGTAATCCATGAAAATAATATGTGGTGTTATTATTGCATCCAAAGTATATAAATCCTCCTTAGTTAATGTTTTTGGACTGAACCTCCTAGTAAATCTTGTCATACATCATTTGGGGATGTTTGAGGATATAATGGTCTTGGATTGGACATATTTATATAAAGACAACATTAACTTTTTCTAAAGGGGGTCACTCTTCACATCCCGATGCATCCTCCAATTTCGTACAACAGTAAGGATGATGATGAATCTTCTTCAGAATCATCATATAAATTTTGGATATTATTTCCTTATGAGAAAGAATATATTTCTCACATTATTGAGACAAAGGATAGAATCATGCTTGATGACAATCACATTATGAGGGACTACACTGATGTGTTCCCGGAATAATTTCATTGTCTTCCTTCTGACCAATAGGCTGAGTTCTCAATTTAATTTATTCTTTGAACTCTTCTTATATCAAAGACACAATATATAATGTACACCATTTATTTTGTGTAACTAAAGAAGCATTTAAAGCAGAATTTGGATAAGGGTTGTATACGATCGAGTGGTTCACCATGGGGTGTACCAATCCTCCTCGCCAAAAAGAAGGATGTATCAATATTCATCTTCGTTGATTATAATGAGATCAAAAAAATCATGATAAATAAAATGTATCTCCTACCATTGATATATGACTTGTTTTATCAACTACATGGTCCTAATTATTTATCTATGGTGGACCTTCAATCAAGATATCACAAATAAAAGGTGATGAAGGAAGATATTCCCATAACTTTCTTTCAAATAAGGTATAGAAACTAAGAGTTCATAGTTATTCCCTTAGAACTCACTAATGCTACAAAAATTTTCATTGACTTAATTAATAGAGTCTTTTGAGGTTACCTTCAGAAATGTTTTGTTGTATTTATCAATGATATTCTAATATATTCTAAAATCAAGAAGGAGCATGAGGACCATTTTAATACTATGATAAATAATTTTCGAAGTAGAAACTATATGAAACGTATAGTAAATTTGATTTCTCATTATAGGAAGTGTAATTGTTAGGGTATGTTATCACCAGAAAAGAAACCTCTATAGACCCTTGTAAAAAAAGCAATTGAAGAGTGTCCCATGCCAACATATTTAATGGAGATTTGTTTTTTCCTTGGTCTATCCATGTATTACCAACTATTTCTGAAGAGGTTATCACGATTTTCAAACCCTCCAACCAAACTGACATGGAAGGGTGTAAAGTTTATTTGGACTAGTGAATGTGAAAAAGGCTTCAAAGAGATGAAAAATAGGAATACCACTCCACCAGAACTCACACTACCACCAAATTGGGAACTCATTGTGATATTTAACAATGCTTTGCAGATGTTATTAAGTTGTGTGTGGATAATAAATGATAAAGATACACCATTCTCATTAAGGATGATTAAATTAATGAGAAATACTATCACATTCATGATCTGGAATTGGAGAATATGACCTTCATGTAGAAAATCTACCCGAATTATTTCTATGTGGAGAAGTATGATATAAAAATTGATCATAATATCTTCAAATATATATTCACATAGAAGGAGATTAATAAGTTCTAGTGAAGATGGATAGATATCATCAAGTATTCTGAATGATCAATCTTGTATTATATAGGTGAATCAAATAAAGTGTAAGATTCTCTAATTAGAAAGGATCCTACAACTTTATCAATAATGATTATTGAGAAGTATCAAATTTATTGGTCTTGTAAAGGATAGAAATGGGAATAATTTAGCAAGGTATATCATCAATCCTTTCTGAAATTATTTATCATAAATCCTTCCTGATGAAAATAACAGATGATCAAAGAAATAATGTGGAAATTCATAAAAGGGTTGAAGCTATAAGAAATAAAAATCATCATATTTATATATTGATGAGGAAGGAGTCAAAAAATTTGGGTCACTACTACATCTACCATCCAATCCAAATATAAAGAATGTTATTTTTTAATGACACACATAGATCAAATTTATCTATTCATTGAGGAAGTAAAAAGATGTATCAAGAGCTTTAAGATAACTATTGGTGGGATAATATAAAGAAAAAGATCACTGAGTATACATCAAATTTCCGGGTATGTCAGCAAGTTAAGGTTTAATGGAGAAAGTATAATAGGATGATGTAACCATTATATATACAAACATGGAAATGGGAAAAAACACCATGGGATTTGTCACCATAATTATAAAGAAAGCTAGAGAAAATAATTCTATATGTGTCATTTTGGATCATCTTACAAAGATATATCACTTTGTCACAATTTGAGAGGACTTCTCACTCAATCAACCTTTCCATATATACATCAGATAAGTGGAGTGGTTTCATGGAGTACCACTATCAATTTTATCTGATCAACATCCAAGAGTTACCTCCATGTTTTTGAAAAGTCTTCGACATTCTATAAATACTGAGTTGAACATTTGTTCATATTATCATATTGAAACTGATGGAAAAACTAAATATAAATTTTATAAGCTAGAAGAAATGTGGAGAGCATGTTCAATGGACTTCTAGGGCGGATGGTTCCAACATCTACCTCTGGTTAAGTTCTCTTACAACAATACTTTAAACTCGAGCATCCAAATGGATCGATTTTAATCTCTTTGTGGGAAAATATGTATAACATTTGTAATAATTGATGAATTCAGTGAATGGGTGTTAGTGGGAATTGAAATAGTCAATGAAATGGTTAAAAAGGTGAAAATAATTTAGCAACATATATAGGATTCCCAAAGCCGATAACAGATCTATGTAGATAATCATTGATAGACCTAAAGCTTATGGTTGGATAAATTTTATTCCTAGAACTATCTCCATGCATGATGATCTTCAGATTAAAGAAGAAATGTATGCTAATTCCTAGGTACATTACCCCCTTTGAGATTCTTGATCGTGTCAGAGTTGTGTTATATCGACTATTACTTCCACCTTCTATGTATCAAGTACACGATGTATTCCATGTATCCTTATTGAGGAAGTAAAAACTAGATCCCTCACATATACTGAATCCAATGGTGGTACATGTGGAAAATTACCTCTCTTAGAAAGAGGATTCGATGAAGATCTTGGACTATAGATATAAAATTCTACGCCAAAATACTACTCACCAGGTCAATGTACTATAGGGGAACCATCTGCTTGAAGAGGTGACATGGAAACTGGGGGAAGAAATGAAGGAGAAGTACCCACACCTATTTTTAACATAGATTTTAAAATGCAATTTCAAGGGAGGAATTTCTAAGGAGGGAGAATGTAATAACCTAAAATGTTATCAATGGAATCTCCCTTCTTATAATTATGTCATTTAGTATAAATAACATAAAATCACATATATAAGTCAATAAAAACTTTTTTAATGAATATGTAATGTGATAAGAAGTATTTCTAGAAATTAGTGAACTTATAGAAATGGAATAATAAATTTACCATTGGAATTGTAATGTGACCATTAGAAATAGTAATCCAACAAATAGAATAGTAACCTCACCAATGAATGTATAAATAAAATTTAGGCATCTTATGAATGAAAATATGATATATGGAATAAGTAAATAAATGTTTTAAAAATAATAAATTAAGTATTAGTATTTTTTTGAAATGTAAATGTTTACAAACACTTTTATAATTAATATAATTATTAAAAATAAAATTTATTTCCATAAAATGTATTTATAAATTAATATTTTTTTATGATTACAATATACTTTTGTGAGACCTTAATTAATTTTTCAAATTCTCATAAAATCAATTATTATTTTAAAAAAGGTATTTTATGAATTTATGATAGTTTTAATTCAAAATTATATTTCTCATAATTAAAAAAATTATTTTCATAAAATGGATCCCATTTCTTAAATAGACACATTAAAAAAAATTTAGAGTGAATTTTTTTAGATTTTTCTAATCTAGTGGAATTTTTAGTGAATAGTGAAATACAGTAATTTACAGTATTTAACTTTCTAAGCCAAATACATGAATTTTTGAGTCATGGATGATTTAATCACCCATTATATCTACTCCAAATTTACTAGTTACTACACGTAGTAACAATAATCCACAAAATTTATATTCTTGATCTAAAAATAATAAACAAATGAATAAAATAATTAGAAAACACCCCTATCAAACCCTATAATTATCACCCCAATACACCTCTTCTCATCACACCTTATTATATTTTTATCTTTATTATTTTATACCCAATTACTATCTAAAACCTATTCCCAACTTTGGGGTCTTTTGGTTCTCACCAAAATATTATTTCCAAGTTCCATAAGGAGGCTCCCAAGGAGACGACCCTCAAGAGGTAAAACCGACCCTCTTTTTTTCTTAATTTTATTAGCCGAACCTCACCTCCCTTATCCAATGCTAAATTATAAATCCAATATAATTTATATACTATAATTTTGTTTTCTCATTGTTATATATATCATCAATACTTATCTTATGTTCTTTTATTCTCAAAATGAAAGTATCATCTGTGGGGTGTAATTCACCGTCTTCGTGGATAGTGATTTTTTGTTTGTCATTTCCATCTTCATGGCTAGTCATAAAATCATTTTTATTGTTAAAATATTTTATAATATGTATATTAAAACTTTTTTTATTTTTTGTAACTAATATATATATATATATAATAAAATAATATTAGTTCATGATGATCAAAAATTTACCAAAATAAACTAACATTTACCATTAACGTTTTATATAATAAATCAAACTCATGTAAAAAAATGATATATGGAAACATTTATATTTATAGAAATAAATCAACACCATATGATTATATTTCATGAATATTTATTCCATTTTACCAGAACTCCCATAATTAAACTCAAGGGAACTGGTCATGATATCCATGAAATGAATGCTCCCAAAATTCCAAAATTAAACACTATAACTCATCCAAAATTGACATAAATTAAACTAATAAAATTATAATAAATTGAAAATATATTTAATAGGTTTTTAATAATTTTTAATGAATATAATTTTATTATTAACGACATTAACTGCAAGTGGAGAACACTTTCAAACATAATGTAATGGATTCTCTCTAAACTTCAATTTTTCCTTCTGGTTTTTCTCTCAATGTCATTTCCCCAACATAATTATTAATTATTATTATTTACTCCAGATATATTTTATGTTTATATTCCAGAAATATTTACCTAGCTAAATTATTATTTTTTATGGGGAAATAAATGTTTTATAAGGCTCCCATTTTAATTCCTCCCTACAAGGAAACCCGATTAAAGGGAACTTCCCAATTTCTTACCCATTTTCAAGTACACTTCATAATCTATTTTAAGCCATCATTATTTTTATAAATCACCCATTTTATCATGAAAAACTATATTTTTCAGTTTTTGTTTTTATACAAAAGATATATTACTTTTTTCATTTATAAGTACTCTTTAATATTTTCCCTTAAACCGTACTAAAGTGGGTCATTTATAATGTTTCTTAATCACACTTTTTACATATTTTCACTTCATTTGGACATAATGTATCATTATATATTCCTATTATTACTTATTAATGTACAAGTATGACTTTAATCCATTATTTCTTGTACACCATGATAATACGCCCATTGGTTATGCCTTATGATAGGTTTATGATACCCAATTGCTTCCATAGGTAACATTTATTCTTGATTATCCATGTGGAACAAATATACATAAACATGACATGATGGGTGTTACCTAATATCACACTTATTCATTTGATAATGTTTAGTCACATGACACTTCCTGTTGGGATAGGGAGTAAACCTGGCTTCTTTATAGGACATTGATTACCATATTATATAGTATTGGAAGTTAGCCTTGACATACACTACAATATTTCCCTTCATTATATACCATAAAAACTATTATTTCATGACTCTATACATTTACATAATTCCATGATGAATAGGGAAAAAAATGAGCCTCATCCATAAGTTCCTTGGTTAATGTTTAGTACCAAATGGACACATACAAACTTCTATAACCCTATTATTCCATCACATCCATGGTTTAACTCCAAAATATTTATCACCATTGTTTTTATCTCTATTTATTCCTTCAATGCCTTTTTATCTTCCCTTGTATTGATGGTTGAACACTAATTTGAGCCAGATAATATTTTTCCCATTAATTTTAGATTTCTATCTCCATCCTTTTCCAATCCATAAATACTAGATATTTTGTGATCGTTGTTATAGATAATCTATATTTATCCCTTTGAATTAAATAATTTTCCACCTTGTTCACTTTACCATAGTTGTAATTTATTGAGCAGTCATAATCTTGGATCAATTCCAACCTTATTACTAGTGCATATTTAGCTCTATATAGGTGAAGATATACTATAAAATTTTTATTTGTATATATGTCACAATTTTCACCAAAAAAATAATCCCTTTATATCAATAAAATCAATATAGGTAACTATTAATCACGAGTTGGGTTATTTTTCTCATGGATGTTCAATTTCCATGAGGCATAAGCAATAAATTCATCATTTCATATGCAGATGCATCCATGTCCCTTATTTTATACATCATTATAGATTAAAATAATTTCTCCACTATAAGGTAGTGTAATAACATGTGTTTTGACTAGCCTTATCTTCATTTGAAAAATAAACATTCCTCACATTTATTCGTACAAAGGAACTTGGATCCCTTTTAGGTTAACTTAGGGAGTAGATTTGGTAGATATTAAAAATTCTCTATAAATATCCTATAATACCAATCAAACCCAAAAATATTGCATATCAGATTCCCAGTGGCTATTATGGTCCAACGTTCAATAACCTTTGTATTTGAAGTGTCTAATGATATACCCTAACTGGAGATAATATAACCTAAGAATGAAAATTTTTCAATCCAACATTCACACTTAGTAAATTTTGTATAAATCTAATCTTTAATTAGAGTCTTCACCTCAATCCTCAAGTGATATTCAGGATCTTACTTTCAATTTAAATAAATATAATATCATCTATAAAAACTACCAAAAACGGATCGAGGTAATATCTAAAGATTTTATTCATTAAATACATGAAGATAGTGGGGTCATTTGTAAGACTAAATTAAAACATAATAATTTCGTAATCTCCATACCTTGAATGAAATTCCATCATGGGTATATCAACCTTCTTAACCCTCAATTAATGATATCAAGAATGAAGATAAACCTTTTAAAAGTTTTGAGCACTATTAAATTGATCAAAAAAGACATCAATATGGAGTAGATGATATTTTTTTTGATAGTGATCTTGTTATGTAACATATAATCAATGTATAGTATCATCGATCCATCTATCTTATTAATAAAAAAACCCATTCACACCAAGGTGACACACTAAGATGTATAAATCCCCTTTCAAGATTCCCCTTGAGTTTCTTATTTAATTCTTGTATCTTAATTTAATTAATTCTATAAGAAGTCTTTGAAATATGTGTAATAGTAGGTATGACTTATATTGAAAATAAAATTCCGGATTTAGTAGAATAGTATGAAACTCTTCTAGAAAAATTACAAAACAATTCCAAATAAATAATTGAATTCCTATTTTTTTGAGTTTTTCCCAAACCATTTGAGATCGATACCCTTTATGAATAAGAATTAATACTCACGAGATAGAAGTAATTCCCATTGGAAATTTGTATTCATCCTCACACCGATAAATGATTCTAGGTTCATTAAAAATTTTAAATTTTACATCCCTCCCTCATAAATTGATATGATATCTATATAACAAAATATAATACATGACTAGAATCACATAAATTTAACTAAAGAGAGAATCACATGATTTTCAAGACGTAATTTCCTAAATACTTTTATCAGAGAGAAATATAGACTTGAGATGAGACCATCATACAAATATGTGTTTTCACCACTAACTCAATATATAGTCATTGAGTTGGTAATTAAATACCATTTGAAAATTCCATTGATATAAAAAAATGGGTATAGATAGAATAAAATACGAAATTATTTATTCTAGATTTGATGATAAGTGTACCTTTAAAAATACAATTCTTATATCCCAATTTAGAAGTTGTGATTGTAAGAGATTTCCCTTTTCCTTTGGGATTAGGTGTTTGTTAACAATGATCATGAAAAATCTTCAGATTCATGCACTGATTGGAATAATTATTATATTACTTTTATTTGAAGCATTGGAGTGTAACTATGGAATTATTTGGATGTTTATTTCTCTCTATTATATTCACCGACTTATTCATCACCTTTCAATAATCTATAGATTTATTACCACCCTTTTAACATAAAAAGATCCTATCAATTCCTTTCAATCAATTACCTTGGTCTTTCTTCCCACACTTCTATCATGTAAATGGATGGAATTTATTTACACCATATTATTTACTCAATATTTCATTAGACTTTATCTACATTTTTTTTCAAAAACCATGAGACTTTTGGGAATATCAAATTTTCCTTTCTACCTTGAGTGAACATAAAATTATTTCTTCATATCTATTAAAGTCTCTTAAAGATAATTCCTTTCAAATAATTCATTTAAAGACACCAAATAATCGATCAATTTTTCCTTAAGGGATAGTGATTAATTCATAAGCATACTAAAATATATTGAAAACATTTCCTTATAAATGAAAATTAATTCATCATTTTTTCTTATGATCATGGAATTCCATATCCAATCTTATTCATATAAAATGATGAAATTACTTTTTGAGAAATATCTTTTTAAACTCATTCCATTCCACAGAGTAAATTTCTTCCTTTTTTCTCATATTCCTTAAAAGGTTCCAGCATTGATCTTATTCACCTTCCAATTGATAAATGGCTATGATGACCTTTTCATGTTATGATAATTGGGTAATGAAACATA
This sequence comes from Viscum album, assembly GCA_963277665.1. NCBI lineage: Eukaryota > Viridiplantae > Streptophyta > Magnoliopsida > Santalales > Viscaceae > Viscum > Viscum album. Next base: position 330,742,558 of record OY728163.1, read on the forward strand.
TTTTCTTAGTGGTATTGATCCACCATGCAGCCACTAGTAGATCATAATATCTATAAAAGGAATGCTGGTTTTTCCTCATGAAGACTCAATAATACATTTCTCCTTCCTTTGATTGTTTGAAATCTCAACCTGATTCATTATTTTATAAGTTTTGTGAGAATAAAATTGACATTTTTCATTCTAACTCTCATGAAATTTGGTTTCTTATAATTATAATCATTGCATTATACATCAAATCTAACATTAACATGATTATTTTAGGCTCCATCCATTGACTAAATGAAAAATCATAGTCTGAGAAAAAATTATCATTGTTTAAAGCCACATAATCTTGAAAAAATAATTTATAGGATATATAAATCAAGAAATATTTTTTAAAATCTATGAATCAATTGGTTTAGCCTAGGCCATCCATGATTATTACCAGAACCTTATGATGTTATCCTATAATTACACTTATCCATGTGGTCTTTACTAATTATTTCCCATCATATTTTCCAAATATTAACTATAAATTTCTCTGATAATAACATTTCTGATCCATAATTTTCATACATAGATATTACATTTTAATAAATGAATATTCATTATATAAAAATTTTACCCATGCTAGAATCGTTTAGGTCTAATATGTTGGGAAACCAGGAAACATAAACAACTAATTCAGAAAAGTTCTACACCATATCTCACTCATTTATTCCAAAGTATCACACATTTTAAACATATCATATTTAATACCTTTATTCATAACCTATCTAAATGAAATATATGAGAAACATGTTCTCAGATGCTCTGTATGTGGAAATAAGGTAGATAACAATCTATGATCATATGAGTGAAAAAGATAATTATAAGAGTATAAAATCATGAATAGAACTTATTAAGTTCACACCCCATATATCAAAAATCATAAATATTATTTCTGTTATAAAACATTATCATTTCAAAATAAATGGATCATAAGAGTGAAAAATAATTAAAAAACTATCATAAATGATAATATCATGTCATTAAAGTGTGGCACCAATAAATGTATAAAAATAATTTCTCAATTTTTGGGTTCAATTCCAAGAGCATAAACCATAGTGGATCTAGAATCACCACGTGCATCCCATAGTTTATCAAAATCATCGACATTTATCCCATAGTAGATCAATATCATTGAATTGTATCCCATAGTATATGAAGTGCATTAACATTCATCCATCGGTTATATAATGAGATATAAAACATTACCCAAATAATTGGAGGAAGATATAAATCTCACCCATAAAATAATGAAAATAATACACATATTTTAATCAAGTTCAAAAATCATTCATCATATCAGAACCCATTAGAAGAAATTGTTGTTATAAACATTTCATCAAATCATAACTCATGGAAAGGAAATGGGTTTCATAAACATTTCATATTTTTATCATAAACATAAACCATATAGAGAAAGAATAAAGATGGTATCCTTCGATCATATCCCATTAATTATTATGTAATTTCAAAGGATATAATCATATATCAAAAAATTATTTTGAAAGATCACATGGAATAATTCTTCAGGATAATAACCCTTCCATTTTGAAATAAGTTCTTTTAAAAAAGTTACACAATTATAAAGGAAAAAAATTACATTAAAAATAAAAATTTATAAATGTTAAGTAATATTCAATGAAACAATTACTCATAATGGTGGGAAATTTTTTTCATGCTGTATAAGTTGAAAAAAAACCTTCTATATTTTTTCCATAAAAATTAAAAGTGCATAATTTGGAAAATGAAAATAATATTCCTTTTAAAGTGGTTTGTAATAAATTTAATCATGGGTAAAAATGAATTTAAGAAATCAAAAAATAATGTTGAGAAACATATTTAAAATATTTTTTTTAAAAATGGATATGTAATAAAAAAATCCCTAGTATATACATAAGCATAATCAATCCTGAATATTGGCGAGATTGTGAAATAAAACCCTTACCACATGTGTATCTTTCGAATAGTAATCCCAATGAAGGAAATAAATTCAAAATAAACATTAAATACTATTAATAAAAATATATTATGTATATAATATATCAAAGGTGTGGTATTTAATCCACACAAAATAAATAAGAGATGAATATTTCTTATGTCTCATGAAAGTAAAAGTGAGTTGAGAAACCCATACCTCGAGTTTTTCTCAATTAAAAATCACTCTGAACTCGTGTATAATTAGTTTAAATTTATGAAAATTATATTATAGAGTCATATTCATACTTATAATATCATATATGATACTATTATAAAATTTTAACATCCCCTTTTATCAATAATTCCTTACTAAAATAATTCTTTTCAGGTCTTAATTTTATCATTTATCTTGAGTATTATAGTTCATTTGTTCCTGTGCTTGTACATTTATCTTGGTTACATAAAATATAAAATATTGATAATGATATAAATATTATATATAATATTTTTATAAATATTAGTAGTCATCAATAATTATATATATATAAATATAAATTAATTAAATCATTCATGGAGATGGTAGGTCGTACGTACTCATAAACATTATTTCCATTTTTTAAATAGATGAAATGAAAGAAAGATAAATAATAATTAAACTTTAAAGACTCAATATATTGTTATATATTTCATATCTATTCATTAAATATATCCTTATTACTATCCATGTAAAATTTAAATGCATAAATAATCACATCACTTCATGGAGATGGTCGTCCACAAGTACACACGGATGACGTTATAATTTTCCAATAGTTTAGAAGGTAAGAAGGTATATGTTGGATTATAATTAAAAAAATATCATTATTTCATATTTATAATATATAAATATTAATCCCATCATAATACTCAACAATGAAATATAGTGATGAGAAGTCGTACATGCACACAAGAGATACTTTCACTTATCATTTGATGTGAAGGAGGGCGTATAATGGTGTTTTTAAAATAAAATTTTGGAATATTGAGGATACTAATGTTATTAATTGATGATATACTCCATATATTTATAGGAGGTAATGAAAATTAGGGGATAAAATGATCGGTTAAATTGATTATCTCTTCTTTGAAATAATTCCTTTAGAACACCTCCAAAGGGATTTGAGTTGGTATTTTGGGAAGAACAGAACCCCAAGAATGTTGATACAGAATTTTAGAAGAGAAATTAATAGATTTTAGTTGATATATCAGGCTAAAGTGATGTAAATAAGTGATAAAGGAGGATACCATTTATAACTGATGTTATTGGCACCTTTTGATTTTATCAAAAGATTAATTTATAATAAATTCATTATATAGAAAAATGACTCTAAATGGCCATGTATTGAAAGATTAGGTATTATAGGGTTGTATTACCATAAACTTATATAATTTATACAAATTTGGTTGTCTTTTTAAACCTTGAAAGTTTCATTAACCCCTAGTTAACTAATTTAAATTTTAACTAAAGTGACAACTTTCACAATATTAAGTGGTTGAAATTTATTCTTATAAGATGAAATTTGGAAAATAAATGAAAAAATTATTAAAGTTTAGACCCTATAATATCCATTTTGTCTAATTTAAATATTTTTATGATTTTAACATAATTTAACAAAATATTAATTTTATAAAATATCATTGTTGTGAACTTTGACACTATTCATTTAATTTATCTTCAAATCCATCAAGAAAATAGGTTGTTTTGAATATAATGATTTAAAACCACCATAATATGTCATATAGATCATTAAAAATTTGTGGTTAATATTAAATCATTCAAATTATATATATTTTAAAATTTTAAAAATCATTTATTATATTTTTTATTAAATTGATACATATTGCATTAGTATTTCATAAGCGATTATAGTTATAATATAATTACTAAAACAAAAAAATTAATTAAAACCATGAATATAATTTTATTAAGATAAAAATAGATACTTATGTTTATTTATAAATTATTTTTTTCTCTATGTAGACACATAATATATATTAAAAACAAATAGAGTGATATTTCATAACTTTCTAGACATAAATAATATAAAAGTCATTTTCATAGAAACTTTTCCATTAAAAAACTAAACTTACAACCAAAGGTGTTGAGGGTATAATTTACATAATAAAATAATAATTATAATTAAAAAAATTAGCCTTATAACTTTTTTTTAATTCATATTAACCCCATTTACTCTTTACCGAGGTGACAAACATTACCAAAATTACTATTTATATTGATAGAAAATACAATGAGGCCAATTATGAAATTAAAAGATCATGATTATAAATATGAAATTTATTTTATATAATTAAATACCAATGAATTTTAGAAATTTATTTTAAATTATGTTTTCAAAATGCAACAAATTTTTTCTTTTTCGAAAAAACTACATTTTTGAGCATAAACAAGATTTATTATTATCCTATGCCTAATAAATATTTCTTAATTTGTTAAAACAATTTTATCAATTAAATATATATATATATATATATATATCATGAAGATCATTCACCGATTGTTATTAATTTATTTTAGAAATAAAAATTCATTGTGAGCTTAAAAACATTATAAAAAACATTACTTTTATTTTAAAATACTTTTTGTTTTTAATTAGAATCAGTTTTTAGTTAATGATTTAATTTTATAAATGTGTATAACATATGTTTATCATTATTTAGTTATTATTATTCATACCCATAAATCCAATGCCTAGGAAATAATAGACATATAATAATTTAATAATGTTACACATTTCTCCTATACTCAATGTTGTGTGCAGCACAATCCATCAATGAAATCAAATTATTTAAATAGAAATATTTAATAAAAATATATGGGTGTTACACATGGGGTATCAAAAACCCATAGTCGTTATTGAATATAATAAAATAAAGAACAAATAAAAGGGAACAAAGAAACATACTTAGTTTAAAGCTCCTGAGCACCATCCTTCATTGAATAATAAGATCTAATGGAACGAGAATTGAAAAGGATGTAATATGATATTCATGTGTAAAGCTAGGCTACCAGAAGAAGAATTGAACTCGAAATTAATGGGATTCTAAATGTCTGGCTTTTATCGAGTTTAATTTTTCAATATATACACATTGGGTATTAGATATAGATTTGGGTGCTCACATATGTTCCAAATGTTGTAACCTTGTTGATTTATAGTTATGTATAAAGGGGTGTTTGATATTCGAGTATCAAATAGGGAAAGACTTGTTGTATTGGCTATACGAGACTACCAAATTATATTTCTAATTGTATTTTTTTTAATAACTATTATTTTGTACCATGTGTTACTAATAACATCATCAATATTTCTATCCATAGAATGGATTATTTATATTAATATTTATAATTAAATAATATATATTTTATAAGAATATTGGTAGGTAGTATTTTATTTATTTGAGATCTATCTACAAGAATCATGTTTTATATACATCCTTCTCAAAAAATATTTTATCACCTCACTTTCTCGACAGATGTATAATATTTTTATAGTGGCATATTTCAATATGTTGACCATCATTTGACTTATCATAAATCAAACAATTAATGATCAATAATCTATCTTCATGTAGTCAAAAATCACCCAGATTGTGGTGGAAATATGAGATTCTAATTCAATACACAATGATCACTAAAACAACTATATTCTTTAATTTTATATTCTGAAACACTTTAACATCATAATTCATTATTTTTTTCATAGAAAGTAACTTGGGAAGTTATATGTTACTCACCATATTTTAGATGGATTAAATGAAATTTTGGTGATGCTTAAAAAGGGAATCCATGTTATATGGGATTTGGTGTAGTCTCCAGAGAACATAATAGAATGTTCATTAGCTACTATTATGGTCCATGTAGAATCGCATGATCTATTTAGGATGGATTGATTGGATTTATCAAATTAATTTAAATGGAATGATAGTGATGATGGGACAACTTATGGTTTGAATGTGACTCAACATCTATTTTTCAATTCGTTAGAGATGATAATTATAACTTATCCTAGAATATGACTTCACAATGGATCAAATTGCTGGAGTTTATTTAATCCATAAATTGTTTCATCACTCGTGTTTTTTGGCAGTCAAACTACCTTTGTAATGGAATTTCAAATAATGGTGTGACCTGTGGGAATCTAATTCCTATATTGTCTCACCCAATGATTTTTTATCTCTCTTTCCAATAAAATTCTATAAAATACTTTCTTTTAGACTGGTGTAAATTCATTTTTCATCAATAAAAGTAACTTGACGTTAAAAAAATAAATATTTTATAAATAATAAATTTTTTATGGTGTGGCATAACTAAATAATGGACTATAAGTATTAAATTACACAAACTACAAATTGGTAAAAGATTACAAATAATGTTTTCCAGAATCATATAACACCAAATTATTGAATCGCCATCATATTTTTATAAATGAGAAGCATATGAAAAAGATCTATCAACATAGTTATTTTGAATCTTTTGAGGTAAAACCCCTTGAATGATGTTATATTGTTTTTTTAAACAAAAATGACCTAACCACCATTCAGTTGATTGGGAAATGGGGCCACATATCTTATAGAATTGGTACACGCTGATGTGTGTGGGCCTTTCCTAATATAATCAATATGTTGATATTTTTATATCATAAATTTTATTAATGAATTGAATATATATATATGGATATGCATATTTGGTGTAGTATTAGTTAGATACCATTGTGAAATGCAAAGAGTTAAATAATCATGTATAGAATCAACTTGGTTAGAAGATAAAGAATATTTCATCTAATCAATGTCGTGAATATATTACCTAATAGTTTATCAATGTTATATGGTAGTTTAGGAATCTATCTCAAGGTACATTACCTTGTACATCACAGTGTAATGGTGTTAGTTAAATGAAGAACTATACCTTTATCAATATACAATGGTCGATGATGAATCATGCATATATACAATTATCCTTTTAGGGATATCCATTATAAACTATGTAATACACACTAAAACAAGTATGAAATAAAAGGGAAAATGTAATTTCTTTTGAGTTAATTAGGGTAAATAAACATGTTTTGTCACAGACATGTGTATAGGGATGTGAACTGTTTGTTAAGGCCACCTTTAAAAAAACTATAATCTCAAGGCATGAAGTGTATATTCATAAGATATCACAAAGAAAGAAAGAGATGTTTTCTATATAACCATATATATAAGTAAGTGATTATTCAAAGACAATACATATTTCATAAAAGGGGGAACATCCTCCTAAAGGATGGTGGGAGAAAGATTAACTTCGATGAAGTTTATGCTCAAGATGCAAAATAGTTGGTACGGGAATAGATTCCACATGTCCCATGGAAGAAGTTAATACTCAAACTCCAGTATTTAATAGGTGCACCAGAGAGGTAAGACATCCAAAAATATGTGTTTTTCAAGTCACTGAAGATGGAGAATTTTTATTTATAGATAATAGTGAACTCATCTCATTAAAATATGTGGCAAAGAGTTTAGAAACTACAATATGGAAGGAAGTTGTGAATTATAAGACAAATTCCATGTTTCAGAACAATGATTGGGTTTTGGTTGATCTTTTAGTTGATGTAAAACATATTGGTTTTATATGATTATTCAAGAGAAAACTAGTCATATATTTTAAAGTAAATACCAATAAATCATATCAAGTGTCTAAAGGTTTTAAACATTGTTACGGTGTTGGATATGATGAAATATGTTTTCAAGTTTTTGTGTTTAAATACATCATAATTCTACATTATATAGAAGCATTTAATGGATAAAAATAATTTTTAGATAGATATAAAACTACATTAATTAATTGGAAACTTTAGTAATATGTAAATATGAAATAAATAGAAGGTTTTGTGACTCCAAATAATCCCAAAATGGTTTGAATGTTTCATAGATCTAATTATAGATTGAAGCAAGCATCCAGGTCCTGGAAAATTTGGTTCGATGAAGTTATAAATGAATTTTATTTAATTAATAAATTATTATTAGCATATATTTAAAAGTGGTATAGTGATAATGTATTAATTATTCTAGTAGTATATGTCAATGACATGTTTATTATTTGAAGTGATATAAAATTTTTACAGTCTATTAAGGAATAGTTAAAAATTTTCTTCTTGATGAAGGAATTATGTGAAATAGCCTATATTCTAGAAATCAAGATCATCAGTGGTATATCCAAGAAGATTATTCGACTAAGTCAAGGTATATACAATGACCATTTAACAAATGGATTTAGTATGGAACAATCCAAGGTATCATTGGTTCTTTTGTCACATGGTATACATCTTTAAATGAAAATGTTTCCACATATACAAGAAGAGAAATATATAATAAGAAATATAATAGGTTATTTTATGATGTGATAAATCATGTATGATACATTATTTACTAGTATTGATGTTTCTTTCTCCACGATCATTGTTTGAAGATATCATGTTGATCCAGTTAAACAACATTGATATGCTATCATGGTTTTCCTTAAGTATTTGAGAAGAACTAAGGATATATTATTTGTACATGGAGAATATGGGGATATATTAATTAGGATTTATATTGAAGCTATATTTAAAATATATCATAATAATATGAATTCATACTCAATATGTATCTTTGGTCTCAATGGATGATCTATGAGCTGGAAGAGTACAAAGTAGCCAATTGTTTTCTATTCTATAGAAGATTTTAATTATATAAAGACGTTTGATGTACCTAAATTAACTATTTGGATATGAAATTTTTTATAAGATCATAATGTGTTACATTTTAGTAAAAACTCTACCAAATTATATTATGATAATATTCAAGTGGTGTCTCTCATAAAGGATTTAAGGTCACACCAAATGAAAAAGTGAATACTCTGAATGTATCACCTCTAATAGAATTATTGTAATAGGGGTTAAGTTTCACTGATTAGATTATAAATTTAATAATATATGGTGGATCCCTTGACTATAGAATTATCTTAGTGGAACCATGAGTATCATGTGAGATATAGTGGGATGAAAGTTGTTAGCAGTTAGATCTAGTTCATGTGTTAGTATTTTAGAGTTGGATCCCTATAACTAATGTATATGTACTTTACCAAAATAGGTCTATCCAAAATAAAAATCTCATAGAATGATTGTTAAATGAAAAAAAATTAAATAATGGAGTGGACAAGGTAAAAAATATAGACTTTACCTCATCTATAAAATTGAAAAAAACTAGTTTAGTTATCATCAAATTTAAGATCATTTTCATAGTAATATTCAAAACCATTTGCAGTTTCCCACTTTAATTGTGAATCACCTTTATTAATTATCCTAAGGTTCTTCACATTGGACATTTATGATATAGAGTGATATTAACCTTTGATTCCTTTTAATATGATCTTACAGACATGATCCTTGGAAATTTAGAATAATACATCAATGTGATTCTTTTTTTGAGGAATGAGATCAAAACCATCACTCATCATTCCCCTTCCATTTGAGAAAAGTTCATAAAAATAGGAATAACCTCCACTACCTAAAATATTGAGATAGTTGGATGAAGTAACCACCCATTTCTCTTTTTTATCACCTCATATGTGACCCCATTTAACACAAATTAATGAATAATTGAAATAATTTTTAATCTCTTAAAAATAATCCATATTCTATTGAACATTATATTTCCTAAGACCATATTAATATGCGACATGTAATACTAATACAATTTCCAATTGCTCAAAAAATATACCTAGCCCCAGAATCTTAGATTGTGAAGGAATGTCCTTTGGCATGGCATACTGGACAACCTCATTTGTTTTTTTCCAAAAGAATTCAGCTCCTCCCCAGGTTGTTGATTCTCATCACCCATTTTTTGTTTTCCACTTTAATACTATTCATGGAATTTATTACCAACAATAATAGAATTTCAATTATCATCATTCATACACTATGAGAAGAATAGTGGTTGTGTGAATCCCCTTTTGAGTTTATGTCCACACCCAAAGAATAATCATCATCCATTTTTTCCCCTTGAAGTGACATTTCATTAAAATAAAATGGAATAACATAGTAAAAAATTGTACATACAATGACTCTAGTGTTTCTATTGTCACATTGATCAGAAGTTAGTTCCACAATAGGCCTTTTTCCCTTACCTTATTTTCTATATTTATCAAATATATATCACATCAGAGAGAATTATTAATATATAAAATCTCTATGAAACGTCTCCATCCATTTCCAAATAATTTTGTATCTTAAACAAAAAATGGGAAACTTCATATATAATATTTTGGATTAAGATCATCATTATAGGTCAAAAAAATAAATTTTTGTAATTTTAGAAGAAATATATACCAAAGAAGTATCTTTTCCAAGTATCCAAATCATGATTACTCTATATTCATATCTATCTTGATTGGTACACCAATCACTGAGGCGATGCGGAACAAGATCCTTGTGTGTGGAAAGAATATGAAAGTATCCTCAGATGAATGGAAATCTTCCCCAACTGTCGAAATCAAAAAATTTCACAAGATGATAAAGAAGGTCAGCCACCCTTTGTGGTTTTGATCAATATGGAAAGAAAACAATAGAAATGATAGAAAACATACAATACGTAATCATATCCTCAATATCTTCATGAATGGAAAGAATTTAATTTGTAGATCCCTTTTAGATTATAAGACCCAAAACCCCTTCTTTGAGAGAAGAAAAATGTTTTTGGATTCCATTGTCCTTAGTGAAAACCTCCTTCACGTATGAATTAGAGTAAATCATAGTCTCCCATGAAGAACCCACCTATATAATTGGTCCTATGTGGATCCCCCCCACCAGAAGCTTGATTTCAATGTGTCATGGGAAAGACATGGAAGCTTTAAAACCCTAGTCCTATAAATCCCCATGGAGTTTTTATGAGAGATTCACCCCAAACACCATCATCTATCTATGTAATTTATTATTACATGTACGAATTGTTTTTAATATTTATAATATTATTATCTCATCGTGATTATTATTATTTTTTGATGTAGTATGTGATAATTTACTAAGAGTAATTGTCATACTCAAAGGTCATAGAAATATCCTAATATGATATGAACCTAGAAGTTCCATGATAGTATTATTAATATATATATATATATATATATTCTATAGAATAATGATTTCATTTTATGGGACACAAATGATATAATATATTAGGGATACACGCTAATAGGACGTCGAGGAATTTTCTCTTAGTGTATGCCCTTGGTAATTTCTAGTGTAAGAGATTATGATAAGACAAACTGCCAATAGGAAATACGTATTTATATCTGTCATTATATGTTCATGCCATTAGACGTGTGTAATTATCATTGGAAATTAATATTATTATTAATGTATTATCATATTCTCATGTTTTTAATTATTGATGAAAATTGTGACAACTTATGTTCGTGATGAATTATGATAAGTTGGTTACATCACCAGTGATATTGTATTAATGAATAATGTGAGAAATGATTTTTCTCTTATATTATTTAAAGGGAGTTGTTACCTTACTATCTTTGTTGGTTATCATACAACCTAAATAAATCCATTTCCTTGTGGGAAGATTCATTTTTAGAAAGTAAAATAAAGGGACATCAAGTACATAGGTTGATGACCCCATCATGCAACATCCTTGATTAGAGATATAGTGATAAAGGGACTATATTACATTGTAAGAGTTTGTATGGGTTTGGAAATAGTTGTGACATTTACTTCATTCTCCATGGGTTCTAGTGTGATGCTACACATAAAACTTGGACATTATGTCGTTTCTCATAATTCCACTGAGAAATTAGACTAGAGGGTCACACACTAAGTGTATCTAAAACCTCGGTTTAATATTAAATATTATTCCTTATTTAACATGTTGAATAAATATTATTCATGAAAATAGTTTAATAATTATTAATTTTATCTTTATCGTATTTATTTAGTCACAAGAAATTTTAGATAATATTTTTTTCAGAATATTATATATATATTTATTCACTATTAAATTAATATAATAATTATTTATATATTTCAGAATAATGAAATGATAATAATTTATTAAATAAATAGTCATTATTCAAGTCTTTATAAATATTATGATGCAATGAAAGACTAAGTATAATGTTCTAATGAGTGATAATATATATCATTATTATTTGAATAAATTAAAAAAAATTATTCACGAAATAATATTAAATTAATTCCCAGGTTATGTGCATGTGAAGAAAAAATAACATTATAGTTATATATGTGGTGTTTCATGGATATTAATGAAATTTTAATAGTCCATGTGAATTTATTATTTTCTAAAACATGCACAATTTAAATCCAACTGTATTATTTCTAACCCTAATTCTAGCTATTTGTTTTGGTTTTTAACAATGGAAATAGGAGAATCCACTCAATCCCGAGAGAGATCCTCTCCAAGAATGATCTCAAGAAAAAAAATAAATCATCCTCCATCACCCCACTCATTTATAGAAAGATAAAATATATTACTTCTTTGAAATTATTCTAGTTATTATCGTAGAAAAATAGAATAATTTCTAGGATCATACGGGTAACACCCTAATAATTTATGATATAATTTTTAAAATAAATTTAATTTCTTCGAATGATTTTCATACACGCAACTCAAAGTCTAAATGAACTGAAATAAAGTATATCATTATAACCCAGAAATTAAATTGGAAGTATGAATAAGAAAAACCATACTATAATAATATTTATAAATGTGTTAGATAAATCAAATACATAATTACTTAATTTTTAATGAGTCATTGTATGTTCTAAAAATACATTTTTCCTCAATTATTTTTTATTGATTTTTGTGATAAAATAATATATTTATATTTTTCAAAATATAGAGAACTTATTTACAAAAAGTAATTTTATTTTTTAAATAAATATTTCAAAATTACCTTAGATTTAATTTTAGGGTATTTTCTGAAAGTATTAATTTTTTGATGAATAATAATAAAGAACAAGTTTTATAGAAATTTTTATTTTTATTTAAATGTTTTAAAAAGTTAGAAATGAATAAAAATAGTTTTAAACATAAAATTAGTTCATTAATATTATTAATAATATAATTATGATCATTTTATTTAATTATGATAATTTTTGTATAAAAACATTGTATGATTAAGAAATCATTTTTTTCTTAAAACCCATTTTCATCATGTTTTTAGAGTTTTTTTAAATGTAATTTATGAAATTTATTTATATTAAAACTGATTAAATGGATTCCATAGTTGGAATCAACATGTACAAAATTGGAAATGAGGCCACTTTCATTTTTTGTATTAATGGATAGTAAAAAACAATCACCGTGTTTAAGGATAAAATGGGTTTTTCGAATGGGTTAAACCAAATGATAAGGTATGTTTACTTATTAAAATTTTCTAAATGAGAATTAATTTGTTAAATTTTATTCTTCTAATAAATTACAAGTGTGTCCTCTCCCCCACATATAAAAGGGCACCCCACTTTTCTCTTTCTAATACTACTTTATTCCCTCTATAATGACTAAAACCAAAAAAAAATCTCTTCTAGAATTCCATAGAAAATAATTGTATGTCATTTCATTCTTAAAATACCACTCCAAGTGTAGTTTATAAAGGAACATAGGGATGCCATCCAAATGGGTTGTAATCGTCTTATCATGCCTTTTTCAATTTCATTATTATTATACCAATGAAATTATATGGTATTAATTATAAAATAATTAATTTAGTATAATAAATAAACTTAAATAATATTATGATTATTAACCCAACAATATTCTCCACTATTCTAAAAAAAGGATGTTAATGTACCGCTCGTGCATACTTGTGGACTAGCCTCCACGTAATGGTACAATTCATTTTCCAACACCATATTTCAAGGATAATTACTATGATTGGACTAATTTGTATAAAAAATACTTATGATATAATTATTATTATGAATTTATAATATAATATCTAATTTCTTATCTTCTAATCTGTTGGAAAATGATAACATCACTCATGCGTACGTGTGGACTTTCACCTCTACTAAGTGATGTGATTCAATTTTCATTTCCGATTACATGGATGGTAATAAGGATGGATTTAATAAATATATATTTTATATATTATACATTAATTATTTTTCCAAATTGATTTATTATTTTCCATTATTTCATTCTAGACATCAAAAAGTGAGAACAATGTTCATTAATACGTAGGGATTACCACGTTTATGAATAGTGTAATTCATTTTTCTATCTACATCCTATATGGATGGATATAGATATATTTATATATATAATGAATATAAATTATAAGTATATCATGGTTAAAATTATAGATATTATGGGATCATGACTAATATACAATTACCGAAACTACTAAACTAAAATTCTTTGGAAAAAAGAAATAGTTTACACCAAGAAATGATGATATTAATAAAGAATTATTAATAAATCGGTGTTGAAATGTTATAAGAATATTATATATGATATTATAAGTATTTAAATGGTTATATTATATATTTATAATAAATTTAAATTTATTATACAATATTTTAGATTACATTTAAAGCAAGTCATACTTAAGTTAAGGGTTTTATGTTATAATCTGATTATAAACTAGGATTGTGTATGATTAAGATTGCAATGATGAAACATTAGTATCTACCACTCAATAATTTTAGTAATTTTATTATAAATTGGTTATTTCTTAATAATAAACGTTTTCTTGTTATTTAACCCACTTTAAGTACTCAATATACCAAAATAACTGTTTTTAAAAAAACTATCTTTAGTTCTCTTTTTGGTCGAAAATCGGTTTTCTTCCATGTCAGTGTTTTATAAAAGTTATTTCAAGAGTTGTTTTTATTATCTTATTATTATTTCAAGCCATTTTTACCAATCATTGACATATTACAAAATGATTTAAAAGGAATCTTCTTTTTATTTTCTGAATGCGGTAATTTTTAGATTTAGCAAAAATGGGAGGGGGATATTTGTTTTAACAAACACGACATAAATGGAATTTATCACAATAATTAATTATCAATGAATTGAATATTTTTTAAAAAATAAAATCTTATTTTCAAATAAATTAATTTCCCTAATTTTTGAGAAATGTTTAGATTTTAATGAATTTATTTCAACATAAAAAGATTATTTTTCTCAAGAAAGATTCTAGATATATTTTAAAGGTATTTTCTTCTATGATTACAAACTTTGAAGTTACTTATGATTTTTTAGTGATTTGATATAATGATATCATCGACTTTTATTCTTTTTATGGATTATAATGACGATTATTTAGGGATGGTTCAATGAAACCCAATTCATTCCCAAGGGTTAATTATATAATGATGAAACCATTCGTAAACTAGTTTCCTTTCCTTGGGTTATAACATGATGAATTATTTATGATCTTATAAAACTCATATATATTTATATAACATTTATTATGTGATAAATGGGTCTTAAATTATATAACCTTCTAATGCATTGGGTAAATATGGATATCTCATGAGATAATAAGGACTGGAATGGAGAGTGAAACTAGTTCACTAAGGGAATCTTTCCACTATGATAGTCAAGTGAGTGAACTTTTACTAAAGATACAATGTTTTAGAGAGTGGATAAAATCTTCTATGATAGTCTTGGTAGTGATCCTTTACTATGAAGAAAATTATTTCTATACATATGTGATTATACAAGCTTATGTTTTATGTCAATGTTATTCATTCATAGATCATGTTCTATGATTCCTTTATGATTTATGTCTTATGAACTGCTAATATTTTTTCCATGAATTAATATTATGATCTAGGATATTCAATGTACAATTTTCAAATGTTATTTTCATGTTCTCTAACCCTTAGGAGAATGTTATTTTTAATTGATCATTGATATCTCCTATTTTTAAACTTACTGCTCATTAAAGACCTCCCTTTACTATGTTTCTTTACCCATTATTATA
Organism: Viscum album; assembly: GCA_963277665.1. Classification (NCBI taxonomy): domain Eukaryota; kingdom Viridiplantae; phylum Streptophyta; class Magnoliopsida; order Santalales; family Viscaceae; genus Viscum; species Viscum album. The sequence continues at coordinate 330,758,537 of OY728163.1, forward strand.
AAGAATGGTTTTATGTATGATATGTATTATAAGGGTGATAGTTATAAATAAATTATTAGGAGATGTTGTAGACCTATTTTGAAAAAATCCTTATGTATTGATGTTACCAAAGACACTAGACCTATTGGATTCTTATTTATATTGTAATGTTATGTAATTAATATTCATCTATTAAGTTATAATATATATTCTTTGAAAGTATGGGTTTAAATAACTGGTATAATATAAATTTTTATATATATTTGGAACATATGATGCGGAAAATTTAGTATTAACACTTAGGATAATCCTTTTACTGGAGAACATCATAAGTCAGGGTAAAGAAATTAGTGTGGGTTTACTAAACAAAACCCATTTTAGGACACTATAAATTGACATGGTTTTGGAATAGATACATCTTAGGGTAATAACCTCAATATAGTTGGTTGATTATATCTTGGACACAATTCTTGTGAATGGTGAGTGTACTCTAACTTTACACCTGGTTTGACACTGTTAAGGGATATAGTGGGATAATTCAAATTTTCAATATAAACCATTGTGATTTCTTTTAATAGATAATGATCATGGATGACCTAGGGTAAACATATATGGTCACATATTGAAAATAATGTTTCATTATTTAGACATCCTATACATGAGTTTTAGTGATTATAGAGTTTCCACTTATAATTATTAGTTCTTAATCTATTTTATTCTTTTAATCAACGGATGAAACCTAAAGGAATCGTGTAAATGATTAATGTTATGGACAGTGCAATGATTTTCATCCTATGTAAGAAAATTTTATGGGAAATGGAATAAAAAATATTATTTTTATGATTATGAAACATTTTATAAGATATGAATCATGTTGATATTTCAACTGAGAAAATTAGTAAAAAATGTTTTGTTGAGTCCTTCATGAGGAAATATCCACCTTATTTTAGTGGGTCTGTTGAGCCAATAGATTCTATGAAATGTATTAGTAATGCTAAAAATAAGTTTACTGTTATAAAGTGTATTATACTTGAAAATTTTATATTATTTGTTTATCATTTGGAAGGAAAGGTAAATCATTGGTGGAATCTAATCAAGAACACAAGAAAATGATAATAAATTGACTCCATGGATTGGGATGAGTTTAAAAGATTATTTTTTATTAAGTAATTCCCTAATATTATTCATATGAAAAATAAGAAAGAATATCGTATTCTAAAGAAGAAGGATAATGGATCTATTAGTATTTTAGTTTGAAATTTTACAAAACATATGATGTACACTTTTGGTATTATCATCTAACTATAATCTAAGGTTTATATATTATTAAGTGTATTAAAACCAAGTCTCTCAATGGAATTATCCATAAAGGACTTATATAGCTAATAAAATATTTTTCAAAGTGCTATCAAGGTGAAAATAGAGGTTAAAGTATCCCATCAATAATATGGTTTTGATAAGAAAACAAACATGGAATTAAAAAGAAATTATAAAAAAACTTGGAGAGAAGGAGATGATATTTTCATTATGCTTGAAGTGTGGAAGGAAGCATAGAGGAAATTTTCTTAAGGGGACTACTAAATTTTTAACGTGTGGAAAGTAAGGTCATACAAAAATCAAATAATTATGTGATGGGAAGAAGTTACTAATAATGTGAATAGAGAAAAATCTCTATAGAATTAACCACCAACACTACATGGTTTTAAATGAAAGGAGTATGGTCGTTATTCTAACCAGTGCTCAAATATGAACGTTAATGTCAATGATCGACATCAGTAACCTATTAAACCTATAGACAAAGGGAAAAATCATGTGATGACTATTAAAAATGAAGGGAAGGATAACGATGTTTTGAAAGGTAAACATACCATCAACTCTAGAATTTCTAATGTCTTGTTTGATTCTGGATCTACCAAATCTTTTAAATCTGAATAAATTTATATGGGAATCAGAATACCTTCACAATTATTATACAGTGAATTAGTAGTGAAAACCCCTAATGGTATGTTGATCATATCTCAAGTCTATGGTTTTTTTATAATTTAATTTTGTCTCAATTTTTTCCATATAAATATTTTTATTCTCCTAATGGTTGAATTTGATGTTATATTAAGTATGGATTGGATTTCCCTAATTGAATACAACACCAATTTCCAAGTATGGGAAGTCATGTTTGATATTATAAACAAATATATGATCATATATTAGTGTTTTTATAAATATAAACAATATATGGAAATCAAATCCATTATTTGGGTCTTGATTTCTACTCTAAATGGGTGTTTATCTCAAATGGATGTCGAAAAATGCCACATCCAATATATTCCTATTGTGAGATATTTTTTCGATATATTTTTATAAGAGTTACCTTTTCTTCAACAAACCATTATTTTCAGTTTTAAATATATTTCATTCATATCTCTACCACTATTTTAAAGACTCCATATATAATGGTCTCAATTGTGACTCATGAATTAAAGAATAAAATCTAGGATAATTTTGGAAATGGATAAATTAGGCCAAGTGTGTCACCATAGGGTGCACCTGTTTTTTTAAGATCAAATATTGATCAATGAGACTCTATACTGATTATCAAGAACAAGAAAAGATAAAAATCAAGAATAAATATGATCTTCCCCATATTAATAACTTGTTTAATCAACATCACTGATATCAATACTTTTATAATGTTGATTTTCATTCTAGATATCGTCAATTGAGGGTCAAGAAGGTGGATATACCCAATATAACTTTTTATAAAAAAATTAGACACTCAGAATTTATAGTTATTTCATTTTTTCTTACTATTTCCCCCACTACCATCATGGATTTAATGAATCGGTTATTTAGAGATTACTTTGATTAATATGCTGGTGTCTTTATATGTAATGTTATTATATATTCAAAGTTAATGTTAAAGCATAAATGTCACTTTATAATTGTACTTAAAACCCTATGGAAGAATAATCTATATGAAAATTTTACCATGTGTGAATTTTGGATAAAAAAATTATTTTGGGTCAAGTAATTTAATATGAGGGTATATTTGTGGATCCATAAAAGACAAAATTTATTGATGGTTGGCCTAGACCAACCATAATGATTGAGATTTATAGTTTTCTTTAGATGTATGGATATTAATATCACTTTTTGGAACGTTTATCATCAATATATACTCCACTATCCAAGTTAACATAGAAGGTACACAAGTTCGTTTTTATAGATTAATTTGAAAAACATTTCATGTACCTGGATAGAAGGTTAGTCAACGAACATATTCATACATTAACCTATAGTGTAGAAGGGTTTGTGAACTATCGTTATGAATAAAAGTATAGATTAGGATGCATCCTAATACAGAATGATATGGTGATAGCTTATGACTCATTAAAAATGATGGTTCATGAGTAAAATTATGCAACTCATGATTTGGAGTTAGTTGCTATAATTTTTCATTAATGTTATTTAGAAATTATAATTATGGTGAACGGTTTGACAAATAAACTTATAAAAAAAATTTAAAGTATATATTAACTCATAAAGACCAATGTATTCTCTTGAGAATATGCTTGGGTTTGATTAATGATAATGACTACTCATTACATTGCCAACTTGGTAAAGGGAACTAGGTGGTCGATGCTTTGATTTGAAAAGATCATGATAGTTTATCTATGTTGAGAATCAAAAATGATCCAGTATTTTTGGATTTCCAATGTACGGAAATATAAATATTTATAGAGGAGGGAAAATATTATCTTTTCAAATGAGTGTTCATCCATATTATAAGGTAATTATTAAACAGGTTCAAAATAAATATGTAGTACTAAAAAGAAGGTGAGAAATATTCTTGGGTTCAACCTTGATTGGGATGGAATGATAATGTTTAGGAACTTTCTTTGTGTCCCATCAATATTATACATGAGGAAGGAGATTTTGGATGAAGCTCAAATTGCATTATTCTCTATCCATCCCAAAATTATGAAGATGTATTGATATCTAAAAGATTTTTTCTAGTGGGACAACATGAAGAGAGATATATCATAGTATATAACTCGGTCCTTATTATATTAGCACGTTAAGGATTAGAGACAAAAGAATAATGGGATTTTATAACCATTAGCCATTCCATAATGTAAATTAGAAAATATCACGATGGATTTTTTCATTAGACTCCCAAAAAAAATTTGGGCATAGTTTTATTTGGGTTGTAGTAGATTGCCTTATAAAGTAATAACACTTTATCACCATTAAGGAATATTTCCGTCTTGGTCAAGTATATATAATATACATTAAAGAAGTAGTAAGTTTTCATGGATTTACACATTCTATTGTATCTTATTAAGATATAATATTTACTTTGTTGTTCTGGTAAAGTCTTCAGTAGGCTCTGGATACAATGTTCAGTTTCAAAAATACATAACATACTTAGATAGAAGGTCATTCAAAGGGAACAATTCAATATCTATAGGATAGGATGATATATTATTCTATGAATTTAAATGGTGGTTGGGATAAACACATTTCCTCTGGTAATGATTTCGTAAAATGATATCGTTCACTCAAGCATTTAGATAAATCCTCATGAATCCCTCCATTGAAGGATGTGTTTAACTCCAACGTGTTGGAATAAAGTTGGATAAATAAAGTCATTTGGTCCTAAGATAGCTAAGAAAATAGTTGAGAAAGTCCGATAAATTTTACAAAATATCATGCAATATCATAGTTGACATAAAAATTTGGTTGATAAACATTGAATTCTGACATTTGAATTTGGTGAGAAGGTATTCCTATAAAATTCTCTATCGAAGAATGATATATGATTTTGAAAGAGGGTGTAACACCCTGAGATTGTAAAAGAGGAAAATCATGGTTGATAGATTAGGTGACATGTAACATAAATTATATAAGATAATTTAAATCCCTTATAATTTATGATATATTTATTTCTAAATAAATTCATTCTCTTTGATATATTGTGATGCATGCAACATCATGATTAAAAAAACACTGATACTCTATTGATATATTATTATTATCAATTGAATATTAAGATGGACAATATGAATAATTCTAAATAAATTATTAAACTTCTATATTTTATCACGTATAAAAAAAATTCAATGGTTATCTATTTATTACAAATAATATAATAATAATTTCAAATAAAAAAAGAAATGTTTTCTGAAAAAAAGTATTTTTCTAAAAGATGGTTCAATCATGCTCTGAGCTCATAATTGAAAGTTATTTTTTCCACTTTTAGAAACAATATTTCAAAAAATAAAATTTATTTTGAAAATATACATTTAAAAATAATCTTTAGGTAAATTTTTTATAATTCCTTAAAAATATTAAATTTTTATAAACAATGAAAAATACAGATTTTTATGAAAATTTATTTTTCATTTAAATTATTTAAAAATATAAATTATATTTTAAATTATCGTTAAAATAAAATCAGTCCAATTATAAAACTATTTTTCTAATTTATTTCATTGGAATCAATTTTATATTAAATTATTATATAAAAAAATTAACTTTTGAACCTTTTTCTTTGGAAAACCCTATTACGTGTCTACGGATTTAATTTAAAATTAAATTCGACCAATTATAAGAATTTAATATGGAAAAAACGATTCAATATATTTATTATTCGTAATTAAAAATATATTATATGGTCAAATTGATTTTTTACACTAATGAAAAGTGAAAAAATTAAAATTTAATTACTCCGATAAAGGAAAAAATGGGTATACCAATGGTTAAACTAAGAAGATAAAAGTTGAAATGACCCAAAACATGTATAAATAAAAATAGGTATCCATATTGAGACTTTATATCTTTCATGCTTCTATAATTATGAATTTTGGATGATTTTTGAATGAGAAAAATGTGGATATCACTTTTTACATTCAAATATTCCATGTGTGTCATCTCCCCCACTTCTAAAAGGAAACCCCATATCATCTTCTATTCATAATACTAAAGACAATTATTTTAATAAATACATGAAAAATCATATCATTAATCCTCTCCCAAAATCCTACAGTCTTCTTATTGATCAGAGAGCCAACCTATAAAGGATTTTGGTGCAAACCTAAAGAAGTCATCCGAATAAGTGGTAAAATTCTTAAATGAATGTTTTTATTTATTTTATTCATAAATATTCTTAATATATTATTATATCATTAGTATATAATAACCTTATAATATTCTATAAACTGATATTTTATAATGCTAAGGGCCTGACCTGTATACATCTTCTCTTCCATCAAATGGGAAACGATATCGTTGATCGTGTGTGCGGAAGACTACTGCCTCACGAATCGATGTAATTCATTTTCCTTCACTGCCTCACATAATTGTATATGATGATGAATTTAATTTATTTATATGAAATTTATGAAATTAATATACTTCTATAATTATAATCTTACATATAAATTATTTCCTTCCAAATCGTTGGTAAACAATAATGTCGCATGTGCGTATGTATGGACTACTATCTACATCTATTGTACAAAATGAAACAGTGGTCAAGTGTACATATGACCAACCATCTCCATAAATAGTGAATATCATTTTCCCATATCTGACATTATTGGAATATTATAAATATTTATTGTAACATCCCATATTTTGTTTAGAGGTACGTAATATTATGTTGTGGTTTAAAACCTCCCGTTTTAATCTTGTAATGTGTGCTAAAGGATAAAGAGTAGTTCAGGAGTGTTAAGGTCTTTTTTGGAGCCCATTGTTAAATGAATTAAGGAGGTTGATTGAGTCACATGGTTAACTCATGGTTAATGATAAATGTGTGACTCAAATGTGTAGGAACCTAGTAAACAGGAGAGGCTAAATGGGTTTTCTTCAATCATGCGGGTCAGGTCACACTCTTGTGCAGGATTGTTGACCTCTTGGAATTGGATAATTGCATGAGTTGTGCATGGTAAACCAAAAAAATTTCTTCTCCCATGTGAGGGTCTCCTCTGATAGGTTCTAGAACATGTTTTTGGAATGTTTTGTTCAACCATGTGGCCAAATCATGTGGCATAAATTTTAAAGGACAATTTACCATTTTTCCCCTAGTACTTTTTAATACATTTTTTATTTCTTCCTCCTGGTATTCTTTATATAGAAGGATCCCAAATCCCCTTTTTTATCCCTTATTAGGTATTTTTATATGTCCCTCATATGTTCTCAGATTCCTTAAATGTTTGTGTAATGTCCTTGGTTTTTAATGTGGGTAAAAATCCTCACCCATTTTGAATTTCTGAATTGGTTGGTTTGCCAATTTATTTTTTGATCATAGGAACCTAATTATCAGTTTTCCTCCAACACAATATCTTATTTTTTTGAAGTGTTTAGAAGCTAGTAATGTTACTCAGGTGTTTGGAAGGGTTTCGGGTGTTTCGGAGGCCCGAAGTCCCTATTTTGGAGATTCATTTCAACGTTTATGGTTTGGGTAAACTTTATGGCCTCGACTAGAAAACTGTGCATCACATTTCTATACTGCCAAAAGGATTGGAATACTGTATGGGAAGGGGTGTATAGTCGTACATGAACCTCTTCAGTTTTTGTATTGGTATATCTTCCAGATTTTTCATGGTTAGGATAAACTTTGCCAATCCTTATGGGTAGTTCTATTTAGCCAGTGCCTCTACAGTGTAACACACATAGTTTACATGTGATTTGGAAAACCATGAGAGCTAACCATTTGGCCTTAAAAATTTATTAAAAGATGGATTTTCCCCTCTCTTTATTTTTTCCTTTTCTCCTTTTTTCCCTTCCTTATTCATTCTTAGGTCTCATAGTAACAAGTATGAGATATCCTCCTCCTATCCTCCTATGTTGTGGTCTAAATACTCAGTTTGAGCTCCATTTCATCCACTATAAGGTGCATTGTAACCACATCGGTATGGGTCACCACACCCATTCCGCTTTTCTCCCTTCATCTCGACTCATGTGGCACTAAATATGCTTCGTTTATTTTTACCTATTTTTAGTTCATTCGATATAAACTCTAATTTATTCCAAACCACTTAGAGTTAAGGGCTAATATCTGATATGCCTATATCTATGAATTAGTGGTATGTGGTGAATACCTTTATTCATGTTTTCATGGATGTTCGAGGGGTGAAAATTTTAGCACGCAATTAGGTAGTTGAGGAAAACCCTTTTTAATTTGAATTCTTAGTGTTAGATTTTTTCATGACCTTATGGGATGACTTTTTACATGCATGAACCTTGGGTGATTAGTGATAGACATGTTTAGAGGCCATAGACAACATGTTCGATTGGGTCGGGTGATATTGTCTATTTAAATTAAATTATTTATCAAAATTGAATTTTTTATTTAAAGTGAAGTGAATTATATATTTTTGTGTGTTTTCCTAAGATATAATGTTGTGATCCATTGGATCCTGATTGGAGTAGCCTGAGGGATTGAGTTGGCAAGTCTATCGATATTAGGGTAAAGTGGTTGTCTAGTATGGATTGGCCCGGGTTACTTGGGTGATATTATCACAGGTTGGGAATCATGGATGTTAGATTGAGATGGAAATGTCATCAGGTTGAGGGAATGTCCCATTATATTCAATGGAATGGCCATTAAATTTGAGGAACATGGTCACAGGGGAATGAGATTCTATTTGGATGTTTCTTAAGTACTAATTGGTGATTTCCTTTCACCCGTTATGGCCAAAGTTCCTGTTGGATTCATTTGAACATGGGTTGACTCAGGGATTAAATGGTTTTTACCACCAATGTGGGTAGAATCCCCCATTGGTGTAGACTAGGTAAATTTTTTGGGGGTGCCTTTCATATAAAGACATGGGTATGTTGAGGATCCATCGGATGATAGTGTTGAGGTTTTTGGTTGGGTCTTGATGCCTACTGTGTTTGAGGTCGTTGGGACCAGATCATTTTGAAGGATGGTCACCCCAATTCCTTGGGATGTTTTTTATTGACCCAGTAGTGGTTTTATTTGAGTACATATATCATTGTGCCTCCAGACATCATCCTTTGAGTTGGTTGGTGCATTTGAACATGGGTCTGAGGGACCAATGTTCTATTTGTTTGGTCATGCCTCTGGGGTGTAGATGTATTGATTTGGGACATGAGGTGTCAGTTGGAATGAGGTGTCGGGTTACGTTATTTGAGGTGGAACATGAGGGTTCACCTGGGACTATTTGACATCAGGGGATACCTTGGGTCATGGTCTATGGATCCTCTCTACTTTAGTGAATTCAATATTGCGGAATAAGTTGGTGGCTTCCTGGTGGCTATTGAACACTGATTAAGATTTTATTTATTTTAATTGCATGAGTTATTTCTTTTTTTAATTTTATCTTACTCCTTCTTAAACAATTATGTTGGGTATGAAAAAATGGGTGGTATCCTACTAAGACTCATTATTACACCCTACATGGGCCCCTTAGGATGTGGGTAAACTTTATGCTTTTACATTCAGGTGAGGGTTTAGGCTCTAGAGATGGATCCTAGTTGAGTTGGCATGTATGGAAGGCAATGGACCTTTAGGTTCTACACCCAATTGGAGTTTTCCTTTTTGATTTACTTTTCTATATTAGCGTGTTTCTTATATGTATGTATATACTATGGTCTTCCATTGTATACCCCCTTTATATATTTAATTGTATGACTTGTATTGTATGTATGCTCCATTCAAGTAGCTAAAAGTGGTATGCTTGTCTGTTTACTTATTTATGATACTTTTGTTATTATTTCCTTTTCTATTTCTTGATATTGATTTTGCTTCCACCATGGACGGGTCTGGTTTGAGTCTGAAGAGTATTTCCTTCCACTACATGTTATATATTTATACTCAGACCATTATTTATATCTTCCCTTGAGAGTATAGTCTTCCCAATATCACTCTTTTACACCCTCCCTGCTAGTCATCATCCTTTAGAATACGAGGAGGTGACCCTAAGGCTAGTGGTACTAATCATAAAAGAACTATTTAGGTTTCTAATTGAGTAGGGAATTCTACAAGTGGTTTTAGAGTAGATCTAGACTATGATTTAGTATCAGTGTTAGAATGGATACCAAAGATACTATGATTTACATTTATTTCCTATTGGTTTTACTGTTTTTTCTATCATAGACTTGAAACTAGCTGCTGTTAGAATTGAGTTTTCATATCACGTTTTCATGCCTTCATCCCCATGCATGGGGGTGGCCATTGTTTTAAGGGGTGGTAATGTTCTTATCCTTTCTATCCTTTTATAGTTAATTGGTTTTACACCTTTCGTGGCACACTTGGAATGTGAATTGAAATTATTATGACTTGTGATCCTTGGCCTAGGATGACCATGAGGGATATGTTGAAACCTTTTCCCACTGAGTTAGGGTGTGGTTTCATTGCTTGATTATTCTTGATTAGGAATGTGATAGGATTTTTAAATTGAATATTCATGTGCCTGTGATATTAAATTTCCTGTAAAATGTGATATTTTGTGTAATATATATCTCTGTGTGGGCGTGTTTGATGGGTACAAGCTCTTATAGGATAAGGTAGGTATAATGAAACAGGGAGATGTTGATCACCATTTTGGGTGATGTTGTAATCAGTTTGAGGTGATGTCCTCCATCTGGATGGTTGATGCCCAAGGTTTATTTGATAATTGGATCTTATATTGGTGGGTAAGGAGGTTATGATTTCTAGATGTTTTGTGAAATGGTTGTAATAGGAGAGAGTGATATAAGTGAGTCAGCTATTCCTAATACTTATTTCACTATCTATATAATATTGATATTTATGTTATTTAGGCGTTTTGACTAGGTAATGGTATTTAGCAAGTTGAAACTTAGATGGCTCAGACAGAGCATCAGAAGGGCGATGATAGGGTATCGTAGGTGCATAAGAAATCTAAGGCCCTTGAGGTTTTGGAAGATCAATTACATGCTCAGGCTCATGCTCAGGATCACGTGTAAGTGGGGAAACTTCCAGACATGACATATTTGGGGTCGTGGCAAGATGATCAGCTTAGAATGATACAAGATCATGTGGGATTGGGTATCAATAGGGGTTCTCGGGGAGTAGAGCCTTTAATTGCATATTTTAATTAGAAGTTATTATAGTAGAACACACTACTTTTTCATGGTGAGGGTGGTCCCTAGGAAATTAATAATTGGATTGAGTCCACACATATGATTTTTGAAGCAGCTAGAGACTCCTATTGGGAGGATAGTGAAACTGGAAACCTATATGCATAGAGGACCCAAAAATCATTGGTGGGAGGTTCTGGTGTAGGAAATCAAACATGAGGGACTGTCCTGGAAGGTATTTGAGGTTAGGTTCATCAAGAACATCTTCCTGAAGACAATGAGGTAAGAGGGATCTCAAGATTTCTTGATCCTTCTGCTGGATGACATGTCTGTCATGGACTATACAATGACATTCAACTAATTGTCTCACATTTCACCCAGTATGGTGAGTGATGACACCTCGAGGCTGAGACGTTTTTAGGATGGTTTATGGAATTTCATTCAATTATATTTGATTTTTTTTCGTTGAACTCATTCTAAATGAAGATAAAAAAAAGAACTCATAGATGAGGGAAACTTGATGGACCAGTCACATTCAAGCAGGGAGACAACTTTAGGTGATTCCCGTGGCGATGCTTTGAAAAGTATAATTTGAGGTTGAGATTAGTTACAACAGTGTGGTCAGACCAAGGACTTGAGTAGACCACCTCATATTGGATCATCAATGGTTTTATTTTTGTTTGGTATTTCATGACACGTCCAGACTCAGCGTGAAAGTCTTCTAAAGGAGTGTTGGGCATGTGGGAAGATCGAGTATCTTGAGATGTTCTGGAAAAATCCTTCTAAGATAGCTAGAATACATGGAATGAGGTAGACTTAGAGTTCTAATAAAAGACATGGATCCTTACTAGATGATGGTAGCCATGTATCAGTTTCACATTGAGGATGTGGTAGAGATATTGGGACTTAGTATTGGGTTTAGTAGTCGGTGGATGGTACATCACCGTATGGAGGATTGGTTTCTGGTAGTTACGCTTTAGGCTGGGTTCATGTCATATAGCTTCTTGGGTGAGAGTAGGATAGTGAGCTGATTATGATCATAGGTACACCATGGGAATAACCCTTCTTTTAGTGTATTTTGGAAGAGACTTTTTATGCATGTTTTTTGGGGTGTATGAGGTGCATGGTCTAATTTGATATGAACAAACCAAAAACTATTTAGTAGGTTTGCATCATTTTTGATGTGTTATATATATATATATATCATGGAACTATGATTACTGTTATCCTCAATGTATTCTTGTTTAATTAGGTGTGTTGGAATTAGGGCATCCAAGAGATGTAGGATAGTTGCAGTGCACTGGAATTTGGGAATCAGTGAAATGGTGTACTTGATTGAGGTGTGAGGAAACATGATTTATTTTATCATCTTCTAAGATATGGGACCTCATTGATTCCATTTATGGAATGGGAATGAGGTGGGAATCGATGCAATGTGGTATTTTGATGGGTGTCAGGAATGAAACAGGTGCACCAGGTGAGGTGTAGGAGTGATGATGCATAACTGAAATACTTTTGAGTACAATAATGGTTTATAGACCAATGGTTTATTGGAGTTTTGGGTTGGGATGTGACTGGGGTAGGTCACTCCTAAGGTGGGGAGCCCCCTTGATACAGTTGAACTGTTCCCTTGAGACCAGGTTAGTCTGGGTTAATAGTAATAGGATGGGTATACTCAGTACCATCTCTTGATTTTCTTTTATAGCTTGAGGATGTGCTATATTATGGTGGATAGATTGTAACATCCTGGGTTATTGGTGTGGGTCAAAATCCTCATCAATTTTTCATTTTGGAATTCCTAGGTATGCTAATTTCTTTTTCACTTATCGGAACCTAATTATAATATTTCTTCTAATCCAATATCTGTTTTTGGATGGGTTTAGCGGCTTGGATAGTTCCTCAGGTGTTCGGAAAGGTTTTAGGTGTTTCAAAGGCCCGAATGACCTATTTTGGAGTTGCAGGCCAAGGTGCACGATTTGGGTAAATCATTTTTCATTGCCCAGAAAATCGTGAAACACATTTTTGTACTGCCTCACAGTTTGGAAGACTATGTAGGTAGGGGCACACAATCATATATAAACCTCTTCAATTTTTAAAGATGGATAACATATTAATTTCACGTGGCTATGTAAAATCCTACTCATGCTTCACAGATAGTTCCACTTAGTAAGCCCCTCAACACTTTAGCAAGCACGGTTTTCACATGGTTTGGAAAACCATGTGATATAATCGTGAAACCTTAAAAATGTGTGAAATTTTAGATGTTCTTTTTCTATATTTTTTCTTTTTCATATCTTTTTATCTTCTTTATTCGTTCGAGGGTCATGTTGTAGAAAGGAGGATATCTCCTCCTACTATCCTCCTAGTATGTGGTATAAATCCCATATTTGTGCTTAGTTTCATCTACCATCAGGTGCATTGGAACCACGTTAGTAAGGCTCACCACACCCATGTCGCTTTTCTCCTTTTATGTTTCCTCATAGAGCACTGAATATGATTGATCCATTTTCCCCTATTTTTATGTTTTTCAATGGAAACTATGATTTCGTCCAAACCACTTTGAATTAAAGGATAATATCGGACATGCCTAAATCTCAAACTCAAAGGTAGGTGGTTCATACCTTTCTTTGTGTTTTTTTGGATGTTTTGGGGGTGAATCTTTTACCACATTGTTGGGTAGTTGAGAGAGACCCTTTTTAATTTTAATTATTTTTGTTAAATTGATTTTATGACCTTATGGGATGCCTTTGGGCATGCCTAAACCATGGTTTATTGGTGAGAGTCCAGCTTAGAGGCCATAGACCACCTAAGTGGTTAGGTCAGGTGATATTGTTTTTCTATATTAAATTGTTTATTTAAATTGAATCATTTATTTAAAGTTAATTGAATGGTATATTTGTTTGGGTTTTCTTGAAATACTTGGTTATGATCCATTAGATAGTGATGGGCTCCGCCTATGAGATTAAGGTGGGATGGCCATCAGGATTAAAGTTATGTGGACATCTATTTGGGCTTGGCCTAGGTTACTTTGGTGATACGATCACCGATTCGGTGTAATGGTCATTTGATTGAGATGGAAAGTCAATCGGGTTGAGGTCATGGGCCGTGATATTATAAGGAATGACCATGATCTTTGAGAGACGTGGTCTTAGGGGCATAAGGTGATAGTTGGATGTGGCTGAGGTACTAATTGATGATTAACACACACCCATGATGGCCAAATTGCTTATTAGTGTAATGTAAAAATAAGATGACTTGGTGATGAGGTGGGTTTTGACCACTCATGTGAGTAGAGGCCCCCAGTAATGCATCTTAGGTAAATTTTTTGGAGGGGGGATTTCCATAGAAATCCAAAACGATGGTGAGGATCCATTGGATGATAGTGATGAGGTTTTCAGTTGGGGGATGAGGCCTACCATGTTTGAGTTCATTGGTCCAAGACCATTTTATAGGATAGGAATCTTCATTCCTTAGGATATTGTGATTTTAGCCAATGATGGATTTATTTTAGGAGTGATATCATTGTGCCTTTATACATTATGATTTGATCCAATGGGTTAATTCAAGGAGGGGTTTGAGGGACCAAGGTTTTATTTGTTTGGGCAGTCCTTCAAGATGTCAGTGTCTTGATTTGGTACATGAGGTGTTGGTAAGAATGAGGTTTCAGGTTCTTTTATTGGACGTGGAACCTGAGGGTTCACCTCAGAATATTTAATATCAAGTGAAAAAATTTTCCATCAGACATGTATCCTCACACCTAGAGTGATTTTGATGTTGGATAAAGTGGGTTAATGCTTTACGGTGGATGTTGAAAACTATGTAATATTGTACTAAATTAATTTTCCCAAGTTGTTTCCTTATTTAATTTTATATTTCAACTTCATAAACCCTTATGTTGGTTATGCACACGTGGGTGATATCATAATAAGACTTGTTATCACATTCTACATAATCCCCTCTAGATGTGTTTAGACATTATGATTTTACATTCATGTAAGGGTTCGGGATCTAGAGATGGATCATTGTCGAGTTGTCATGGATGGATGGAAAGGGACCTTGAGGTTCCTTCCTCAATTAGAGTTTTTATTTTTGGTTCACTTTTCTGTATTATCATGTTGCTTGTATGTATTTATATATTTTGGTCTGACATTGGATACCCCTTCAAGATATTTTATTATATGACTTTTATTGGATGAATTTTCTGTTTATGTAAATATAAGTGGTTTTCTTGTCGGTTTACTTATTTTTGATGCATCTGTTATTATTGCTTTAGTTATTTCTTAATATTGATTGTGCATCTTCCATGGTATAGTCTGGTTCTAGTCTATTGAGTCTTTTCTTCCACTATATGTTATATATATATATATATATTCAGGACATTAATTATATCATCCCCTAAGGGTATAGTATCCTTCCTACTCTTTTATACCCACACAACTTGTCCGCAAATTTTGGTATATGGGGAGGAGTGCCTGAGGCCAATGTCACTCAGACTAATACCACAGTTCAAGTGTCTAATTGGGTTGGGGATACTATAGTCAGGTCATTTGGATCCTTCTTAGTAAGCTCTACACTCCCCATCCTTCTTTTCCAAATTTCTATACTCTATTTTTCTATTTTGGTGTGAACTCATTTTCCCTGTTTTTAGTTTATTTTATGATTTATATGATTTGTCCCATTTTAAATCTATTTACAGGATAATTATAGATTATTAGAATGGTAAAATACAAAGGTACGTGGTCTATCTTTTATCCATCATGTTTAGTTACTTTTATATTCTTTGTTATTGCGCTATGTACCAAACCTTTTTTGTGATGCTCCTAAACTAGCTAGTCCATCACATTAAATTGATTCTCATGATTAATGTGATCCTAGATAGTGGTGAATAACATCCTGTGTCATTTTCCTTAGCATCGACCACCCCAATGGGTGTTCCCTTCTATGATATCATTTTTTCTCACATAAATTATTTTTTAGAATACCTTTGAGGTGTGTTTCCATCTAACAAATACATTGGAATTAGAATATACAATTGAGAATTAATAGTCCATGTTTCTAAGCCCCCACTCCTTATGCTATATCTTAGAATCAATTTTCTTGACATAAATTAGTTGTTCGATCTGAAAAAAGTATTTAAGTATCCCAACCTTGATGAATCACGTGACTTGTGATAGTTAATTGTTTATCTCATACCCAATTTGAGAATGACACTAGTATCCTTATGTGATTCCTTGGATGGACTATTCTTGATCTATAATTAGAACTTGAATATGGTTGTATACACATTGGGATCTATACTAGTTATATATATGATAGGATCACCATTCATTTTACTTACCTTCATGTGAGTGATACTGATTCCTAGGGGAGACACTCTGGATAGGCTGGTGGATAGATAGATACACTAGGTCATGACTGATACTTGGTCCCCTACATGAGATACCTGGGATGAGATCAGAGTTTTATTTAACATCATGTAGTGTGTGATACTTGGAATTCCATTTATGGATTTCCATGGATAGACTATTTTGTAATTTGTAATGTACAATTACCTTGGAGTGATACGTGGGATTCCTTCTGGATAATATTGGATGGGCTCTATGTTCCTCTTCTTATTTATAAAGATGTTATTTAATCTAATGAATAAGAATGTGTAATTGAAATTCCAAGTATGCGTCTACCAAGCCTGATCACGTGCATAGGGATGGAACACCTTTTGAAACATTATTTATAATATCCTATAATACCATATTTTCATGCATGCACAGGTTACCTTGGTTCAAAGACATATGAATTAGGAAAAACTGGTAGAGTCAGATATGTATCCCTTTTGAAACCTAGACCGATGTATTTATTTATTTATTACCTTTAATTTATTATTATTGGTGCACTGCTCATTGTATATGCCTAGACTAGATTGATCTAGAAAACATTGGTAGTATCCTACTAAGTATGTCCCACACCCTACTTGTGCCGCCCTTGGTACCCAATCAAAATTCATGATTATAGGTATAGATAGAGGGAAACATCCATCTTCCGATGTTTGAATCTGAGTTCTAGGATGGATTACAGGAATAGAGGACAAAGCCAATTCTCATGATGCTAGTAGTAAAAGATTTTGGTTAGTTGTTATTTTTTTAGCATGTGGATATACATGTATCCCCTATGTTATGTGAACTTATTTTTTATATCTACATGAAATTATCATCATCATCATTTTGTATTCAATATTTATTATCATCTACCGCTTATTTATTTATCTTGGTTGATTTCACATTATTATTTATCCTACTGGATGAGTATTCTATTTACAATACGTACCACTATTTTATACTGCTGTTCTATACTATGGATTATGAGAGAATATTCTCCCCACAAACACACCCTAGGACATCACTTCTATTTAGAATCCTCCAGCTAATGGGGATGTGCACTTGAGTTTATGTGGTCTATTATCTCATGGAATCGTTAAGTGGCTTCCAGTGCGGGCCATTAACAAGTTGTTTCAGATCATTATATCTTTTGACATAATATTTGGGTATTATAAAAGATACTAGGAGTATTGGAATTTTGTAATTCACTTTTTCTTAGGAGTTGTTTTCATAAGATGATGTCTAGGTTAAAGGAACAAATCAATAAAAAATATAATGAAAAAATTTATAGCTGTATAACGGAGGGGAATTTATTACAATCATATTGATGCAGGGTGTGAACTCAGCTGGAAGATTCTCTAGCCTGTGTTATTGATTTATACACCCTTATTAGCAAGACCATCGACCACCTTGTTCGACACTCTATAGGCTTGAGTGATAATATGATTGAGCTCTAATAGGTGTCAGAGGAAGGAGATCCATTTAGTAGTGAGGGTCCGCACAAGGTGAATCATACCATGCCTAAGATCCAAGACAATGGTAGTTCAATCACTTTCAACTAAAACTTGGTCTATCCTATTTTTCTAATCAATCAACTGGTTTGATAACACTATACATCTCAGCTTACAGGGATGAGGAATGACCACACGAAACAAAGAAGCATCCAACAATGTCACCATTTTGATTTATGAAAATGATACCATAGTCTGTTGGTCCTGGGATTTCTTTTGAGGCCCCGTGCACATTGATTTTGATCCAGCTAGGTATAAGAGGATTCCCAAAAACATCTAGAAAACTTTTCAGTTGTTTGTATTTCCCTTTGATATCTATCTATTGAATTATAGTGAAATCCTTAATTGAGTAGTGGCAGGTACTTGTTTTAATGATTCCAGCTTCCATGATCACAGTGTATATCTTTATTTTAGCTGCATGGAAACTAAAAGTGTTATTTTTATGCATAATAAGAATTTATTTAATGATAAAAAAGTTGTTACAGTTCTTCCATAGTGGTAATGAAAATTTGAGTAATTTGAGGAGAGGTATCCATACTACTGAATCTCTAAATATGTTGTCCGATAGAGCTCAAACATATCCATCTAAGATAAAAAATATCAAAAATATATTTCCATAAAATAGAAGTCATAACAGAAGTTAGAAATAGGTGATCAGTATCCTCTTTGTATCTGTTGAACATGTGACATTTAGAAAAAAGTTGTATACCCCACATATGAAGATTACAATCAATGGGAATTCTATTATGAGAAATTCTCCACACTAGGGGGAGTCTGGAGGGTCAAACCCATGTTTTGTAAAAGTTCTTTTCCCAATTGAAATCATTTTTTTGTATTGAAATTATAATTATAGTAGAGTTTAGTGGTTAGAATACCATTATATGCAGGTTCCCATACTAAAAAATCATCAGTGCAGATAAAGGTATAGTTGTTAACAATATTATAGATTTCAACTGGTAAATTTACATCAGGGGAGATCAAAAAATCGATAATGGAGATGTTTATATATATGAGTAATTTCATGGGATCAATCATGTTACGAAGAGGGTTTCCATAACAATTTTTCAACCAAAATTTTAGGGAGGAGTCTCTGTTAACTATCCATGTTGAGCGAGACAAGATTTTTGAAAAGGTGTGTTTGATAGAAGTAAATATTGAGGATTTCATATATATGTGTTTTCTTTTTCTAGGGTTGTTTTAAAATCATCCATGCAGGAAATCAAAAGCCTGTGAGTTGTTGTTAACAAAAATACAATAATGTTTGCCTTGAAGGGTCTCATTAAAATGGTTGATATTCTTAATACCAAGGCCATCATTCTTAATGGGAGTGCAGCATGTTTTCCAAGGAACTGTGAAATTTTTCCGCTCAAGAGTGCTTTTGCTCCAATTTGATTTATTTATTTTATTTATCTTTTTGAGAATATATGCAGGCCATTTATACACCATTCTAAAGTAGACCATTTTAGAAACAATGGAGTATTTTAAAAGACATATCCACCATACCATTGATAATGTTTTGCCTTTCCCGGAGGAGATTTGTTTATTCATTTGATAAAAAATACTCAAAAAAATATTTTGTTTGGTATTTCCAGAAAAAGATAGGGACCCCAAGATACGTAAAGGGGAAAGATAATTCCTTTATTTCCAAATATTTCAAATATCATATTTTCTATTGACCATGAAACGTTTAAAAAATAAAATGGAAGATTTACTCTAGTTTATGGATTGACCATAGACATCTTCATAGTGTGAGAAGACATCTTTAAGCTTTTTTATTTTTCTTATCACCTTAGAGGAAAATAATTATATCATCTGCATATAAAATATGTGAGAGAATAGTCATATATCTAGAGTCAAATATGGTCTATATTTCACCCATATTGATTGAATTAGTAATATGTCTACTAAAGTAGTCCTCATCAATAATAAAAAGGATGGCTGAAAGGGTGTCTCCTTGTCTAACACCATTTTTACAAGTGAAATATCCCTTTAGGGAGCCATTGATCAGAATATAGATGTGATTAGAGTTGAAAATGGTTTTTATTTTTCTTACCAAGTAGTCATTAATTCCAAATCTATAAAGGATTTTGGAAATGAATCTCCATTCAATGGTATCAAAAGCATTCATAATTTCATGTTTTACGGAAACTCTCCCCCCTTTTTAATTTCTTTTAATCATGTTTGAACTTTTAGAGGAAAGGAAAATGTGGCCCTATATATTCTTCCCTTTTAAGAATCCAAATTGGTTCCAAGAGACAATTTTGATTGCAATAGGTGCCAATCTAATAGGTAAAATCTTGGGAATAATTTTATACACAGTTTTGTTAATATAAAATGGCCTAAAAGGTGAATTTCTGAAGCAATATACACTTTATGAATGAGGGTAATAAATTGAACATTAATACCAGAAGGGAGGTAGCCATTGGGGAATAAGGATTTTACAAGCCAGTGGACATCATGGAAAACAATGTCCCAATGATGCTGGAAAAACCTATTCTTAAGATATGATAACCCATGTATAAGGGAGATCCAAATTACCACGGATGGAATAATGCTATTATTGGTTGTTCTTATTATAGTTTTATAGAATTTTCTATTGGGTGATGCACGTGTTTTGTGTCATTTCGATTGTAGATGTTATTATGATAGGATTTATTTAATTATGGCCTGATAATATGAGGTCTCATCAATTCATGCATCATATTAGTCACCAAAGAACATAAATTTAATTCATTATTCGATGCTATATCTATATTCATGTATGAATTACTTGTCTTTCATTTGTTTTTTGAATGCTTCTTGGATGATATAAATTTGATTGTGCTAATGTTTCTATATGAATAAAATAACTTCATTAATTAAAGTTCCTACAACAATATAAATTGTGTTTTTTGCATAGATTGATGATTACACATTAATTAACCAATTCTGCCATATTTGATACTTGAAACACTAATTCTTTGGGATGAAATATTAGCTGATTTGATTGATGAATTCCAATGAAAATTTAAGAAGAAAGTGATTCTATAAATTAATAATGGTGGTTGATTCAATCAAATCAATATACATGATCGGTTACATCCTGATACTGTGTGTACAAGCTTGGTCGCAATTATTTGACATACCAAATCCAGTTTATAAAGAGTATGGGATATTTTAAATTTAGAATTAATGAAAAAATTTACTAGATTGAGATATCAATATCCATATAAATAAGGATAAATTACAATAAATTAATGTTTTAAAATTAAAAGGTTTCAGTTATATGGGGAATGAAAATGAAAATTAAATGTAATTTTCTTCTATATCATTCATTTAACACACCATATACTAGATCCTATGATGTTACATGTGAGACCATGATCGTGACCCAAAATTAATAGTGGGAAATAGGTTGTGTGTTATGTTATCCTACTATGAAACTTACTTATACCTAGACCTAGATTTAGGAGTAGGAATATAGGCCTAACTCATTATAGAATGTTGGTGTACTTATCCTTTCATACATTGGATTTTCTTATCTGTTATAAATATTATCATAGGAATGTGATTAAAAATTGTAGACCTATGTCATCTCGACATTCTCATGTCATATACTAAGAGGGTGGAATCTACCATGCTCTGAAGGTGGTGGGACTTGATACACCAGTGCTACCTCCTATAGTTCCACCTGAGGCACCTCTTGTTGACCTTCATCTGGGTGTTGATTCTAAGTTTTGATATAGATTGTTTTTGCTTCATGTAGATGGTACAGGGTGCTCCTCCACCTACTCCTACTATGGAAGAGATGACTCAGGAGTTCAAGATGTATTATCCTTCCAACTTCTCAGGGGATGGAGGTCCTCCGACTACTGAGTCTTGGTTGGAATCAACGCTTCAGATCTTTAACTAACATGACACACATAAAAAAATAGGTTCAAGCTATCAACCTATGTTTTTTATGACCCTACTAAATGTTTGTAGGATGTCATCACCCATGCTAGATTTCATTAAGGAGTGGTCTAGGTGGGCTTCCAAATAGACTTCTAAAACTACTTCATCCCCTAGATGTTCTGAGTAGCCCGTGATCTAGAATTTATGCATCTATTGTGGGGTTCCATGTTAGTTGTGGAATTTTCATCTCGGTTCACCGAGATCTAGTGTTTTTCAATGACTCTTGTGAGTTAAAATATAAACACTATGAGTTGTTTTGAGGATTTTATTATCTATTCCATTCATTTATAGGTGAACCTTTTCTAGATAACCATAATTTCAAAGATAGTGAACAATTATCTCATCATTGAGTAGAACCTTAGGGGAGGTGGAAATGTAAGCAAGGTCGGTTTAAATTCTAGTCTGGGAGGTGGTTTTTCTAGTGTTATAAATTGATGAATCGAATGTTCACAAGGGTAACATTCCTTCCAGATTTCATGCACTGAAAACTATGTGGTGTGTCATCAGTATAGCAGGATAGTATATAATAATACCTAGTGTATGAGAAACCCAATAGTATACTGAGCATGAAGAAGGATGGGTCACTTACAATGATTCTACAAAACATTCCCTCTTATATCTAGTGAGAATGTATTTGTGCTGACACCACATTTTTCTACATGATTAGTTTCTTCACATTTGGCTGGGAGTTGGTCAACTACCAGCCAATCAACCCAACAAGTTGGTCGTGTCTAAGGTAGTCAAAAACTTAAGGCTCAATGCCTATAGAGCAGGCCTACCCAGGTAAAGCAGGGTTTATATCAATGCTATAGAACAATAAATATCTATGATGTGCAGCCTACACCTAGGGAGAAAATTTTAAGAACATATACTATACAAGGTATAATTATTTTAGTCTCTTCTTTAGTTTCTTCCATATTTGATACAAGTTGATCAAAGTTCATTATATCTACTACAATTATGGAATTATTGGGACTAGTAATAGTGTGCTTATGTAGCTTTATGATTCTCAACACATTGTTATGGGGTCTAATCAAAGTGTATATGCTGTTGTAATGAGTTCCCCCTTGAGATAGACAGCTAACATTTCTTGTGAAATTTCATTTTACTCGAGATAACTAGATTCAACTTCATTCTTAGTATGGATTTTCTTTTCCATTATAGTACCCATATATATATTTATCCTCGAAGGGTATCTTTTACATCTCCTAAGGTATGTTTTTCAATTCATGAGGATGAATGGGATATTTTGGAATGTCGAGCTAGACCTGAGCATCATGGGATAGATAAGGTGACAACACATATGGTTATTCTCTTTATGGGTGATCAATGAATGAGGCTTATAGAGTTTCCTCCCGTGGTGGATCATTTCAAGGAAATCTTCCCTAATGATTTCTCTAGATTACCTCTAAATAAAGAAATGTATTTAACTATCGATATAGTTATAAGTGTGGAAACAATGTCCATTACCCCGTATAGGATGAAATCTATAGTGCTATTGGGACAAAAGGAAAAGGGTTTTTATCTAACCCATCACATCTACATGGGTTTCACCTATACTTTTTCCATGAATTTGGCTGGTACCCTCATGTTATACATGGATTAAAAATGGTTGAACCATCTTATGGTGAAGAACTAGTATCCACTAAATCATATAGACGACCGCTTCAAATAGCTCCAAGGAGCGAATTTTCTTGCTAATATTGATTTGAAGTTAGGCTATCATCAGGTTCATGTATGATCTTTAATCTTACCAGATATTTCTTTTTTAAGTAATTATATCTTGTACAAGTATCTAGTTATGTTGTTCGGGCTTACAAATGCACCTACTATTTTCATGGACATGATGTATTGTGTTTTCCACCCATTCCTAGATTCATTTGTGATAGTCTTCCTAGATGGAATATTAGTGTATTCTCGCACCAGAAACAACCATTCCCCTCATCATGAAATTATGTTTAATACACTGAGAGAGAACCAGTTTTATGTGAAACTCAAAAATGCAACTTTTGGATCATTAAGGTTCACCTATTGGGTCATATAATTTCATAGGATAGTGTATATCTTGACCTAGAGAATTTGATCATCGTGTTTTACTATGATTATCCCAAGAATGTGTTTTACATGTGAGAAATCCTTGGGATAGATGGATATTAAAGGTGATTCATTAAATATTTATCATTCCTATAATAACCTCTTATGTTATGGACTAAGAAGGGTAGAAATTAGTTTGGTCTAAAGTCTTTGAGTTGTCCTTTCAGGAGTTGAAAGAGAGGCCGACTTTAGTGTCGATCCTGATTCAACTAAATCCAAGAAGAAGCTATATTGTCTAATAATAGCCTCAATAATCATGTTTGGATTATTTATTATGGGAGAAGATCTTATTGTAGGATATTATCCCCATAATATTATATTTCATGAGTGGAATTAACCTATAATGACCTCGATCTAGTAGTTTGGATTCACAATTTACGTTGTTTGAGGCATTATCTATTGGTTGAGTGGTTAATTATTTACATAAATCACAAAAGCCTCAAATATATATCCACATAGTGAGACATAAATATGAGATAGTACAGGTGGGTAGAGAAATTATAGTCATTTGACTTTGAGCTTTCTTATACACCTGGTAAAGGTAATGAAGTAGCTAATGATATGAGCCAAAAGACTCAAACATAGGATATCCAAGAGCCCAATAGTTAATGGATTTGTTTTATAAGATGCTATTGGATGTTTAAAAAAGCATGGGTAGTCATTTTTAGCAGATCTAGTCGCGACGTCCTCCCATCTTAAGTAGGTTTGGGTGAGATAGCTTTCAGATCCCGAGAGCCTCATCCTGAGGGAGGGAATCTCATGTAAGAACCCACTACCTAGTTGGGGTTTTAATGAGAATGAGATCCTAATATTCCACGGATGTATCAGGTTTCCTTCTGACATATAGGAAGAGTTGACGTGTGGATCTCATGCTTCTATTTGGGTATTTCACCAAGGTCTTAACAAGATATACTGAGACATAAATAATAAGTATTGGTGGCTAGGTATGAAGAGGAAAATTGTAGGTTTAATCACTCAGTGATACACTGATCATTAGGTGGATGATGATCACTAGTGACCTACTAGGCTTCTATAGCCGATATCTAATTCTGAGTGGAAATGGAACAACATTTTCATGGGTTTCATTACAGGCTTGAAAATACCCCCTCGATGCAGCAATGTGATAAGGGTGATCAGCGATAGGTTGAAAAAGGTCTCAAACATTCTACCTAAGCAGGAGACCTTCTCAATTGATGAGTTTGGGAGGCTATATATTGAGGATATTATTTTCCATCTAGGGGTTCCCCATTCAATCATATCAAACTGATACACCTGGTCTAAATAATTATTCTAGTAGGTTATGTAGAAGTCACTAGGTTCGTAGGTTCTATTGAGTACAACATATCACCCCATGACCAATAGGATATCCAAGAGGATGATACAGATGTAAGCGGACATCCTCCAAGAATAAATCCTCGATTTCAAAGGTTCATCGGAGAAATATATACCTCTCATTAATTTTTCATACAATAACAACTTTTTGGAAATGATCCAGATGGATCTATATGAGGCCCTCTATGGTAGGTCATGTTAACCCCATCTATGGTGGTTAGAGGTAGGTGAGGCAGCACTACCAGGTCCTCATCTCATTAAGGAAACATCATTGAAAGTACAATTGATTCATAAACATATGGTTATAGGTCTATGCAAGAATAATTCTTATATTTATCTTTATCATCGACCTCTGTATTTAGAGGTGGGAGATTAGGTCTTTCTATGAGTATATTCTAGATTGTATCATAGATAACTTTAGAGATAGATCAATCTATCATTGTGTTACATCAAAACATTCAAGATCATGGAGAGAGTCAGGCTAATAGCCTATCAGTTTTTGTTACCTCATAGGTATCATTCCATTCAGGATGTCTTCCATATATCACAGCTTATTTGGTATCATGCTAACTTACCCCATTCATTTGATCCTAAGGATATTGAGATGGATGTGGATTTTTACTTTGAGGAGCTTCCAATATATATCATTTATTATATCAGGATGGCCCTCTATGGTTGGTTAGTTACTCTAGTATGAGTGATATATAAACACACCCATATATAGGATGATACCTAGGTGTTGGAGGACGATATATGTGCTTAGATTCTGGAACATTGCACAAACTGTGTGTTTCCACCCAAGAAATGGAAACTCAGGGATATTCTATATTAGGGAGTGGAGGTTGTAACATCCTAGCTTTTGAAAGAGGTGTGGACTTTTATGTTACTTTTATAAACCTCCATTTTTAAGCTTATAATGTGATATAAAGGATAAGTGGTGGTTTGAGAGAGTCTGGGTCTCCTTTGTAGCCTAGAGCTCTAGGAATTAAGTAGGAAGACTGATCCACATGGTTAGTGCATGGTTAGTTCTAACCATACGAGCATCCCGTGCACAGGGGAGGCTACACAGTTCTTATGTGACCCTGCGAGCCATACCACATGACCTTGTGGATTGAAGACCTTCCTAGAGGTGGATAATTACGTAGTTTGTGCATAGTTATCCAAACCATTCACTTATACCATATGAGGGGTCTCCTTGGATAGATGATGGAACATGTTTAGTGCACGTTTTGGTAAATTGTGCAGCCAAACTATACAACTCCAATTTTAAAGGGGAATTTACCCTTTTCCCTTGTTATGTTTTTAAAACCGAATTTCTTTATTCCTCCTTAGTTTTCTTCTCCAGTATATTTTTGAAGCTCCTCATTTCTCCTCCATTAGGGATTTTGATATATCCCTCTTATGATCTCAGATTCCATCACTATTAGGTGTGTTGGATACCTCTTATTAAGATCTATACTCCTAAGGGAATTTTATGATTCTTCTAATTTCTTCTGTTTTATCTTGATTCATGGGAAGAAAGTAGACAAGGAGAGTGCTACAAACCTAAAATATGTGGTCTAGGTTCTTTCCCTTCGGATTAGTTGATTTTATATTGTGTGTCATTATTCCATGCTTTATAACTTTCCAATGATTCTCCTAAACTGCGTTGTAAATCAATTTAAATGGGTTTTCCTACTTAATGTGATCCTGTATAGAGTTGAATCACATCCTATGTAGTTCACCTTATCATGGGACACCCAAATGGTTGTGGCCTTTCTTGATAGACTATTTTATTGATACCTTAATTTGTTAGATTAACATTTATATGTGATTCCATGTACGAAATAATTTGGACTGTAGAATACCCCATTGTGAATTAATACTCCATGTGTATAGGCCCACATGCCTTATGTTATATCATCGATTAGATTTTATTAAATTAAATTAATTTTCAAATATGAATAATGTATTATAATTTTTTTTCCTTTCTAAATCAAATGAATCATGATAGATAATTATTTACCTCATACCCAAGCCATGAGTGATATTGGGATCCTTATGGGACTACATAGATTGGATCTTCATGCTCTATATTTAGAAGTTATATGTGGATGTATACATGTCATGAGCGATACTAGTTATTCCTGGGATGAGATCACTATACATTTAACATACCTATATGTAAGCAATACAGGTTCCCTAGGAGAGAAAACATGGATGGGATAGTGGCTAGATAGTTACACTAAATCATGTGTGATACTTAGTCCCCTACCTAAGACACTAGGGATGGTATTTGAAGGATATTTCATGCCATATAGATTGACAATGGGGATTCCATTTATGGATCACCTTGGATGGAATTTTTTGGCATTGTAAATTTATAGTGCCCCTAGAGAAATAAATTGTATTTTTTCGATTTCCTTGGATGGGATCAGGGCACCTCTTCTTAATTCGACAGATGACATTTAAACTAAAGAATAAGAATACATAATTGAAATTCCATGGATGTGTCTTCCAAGCCAAGTCACATGCTTAGGGATGACCAACCTTTTGACACATTATTTATAATAGCCCATTATACAATATTTTCATACATTCATAGATTACCTTACTTTAAATACTCCATATTTAGGTTGAAGTAGGTAGATTCATATGGGTATCCCATAAGATAATAGTATTGTTGTATTTATTTATTTATTACCTTTAATTTATTATTTTTGGAACACTACTCAATATATTTAAACAATCTGGATTGATCTAGACACCATTGGTGGTGGCCTACTAAGTATATCTACCACCCTTATTGGGATACCCTCAGTACCCAAGACATCATGATTTTAAAGTTTATATAAAGGGAAGGAATAATCATCTATTATTCGATTCAGAGTTCTAGGATGGAGTATGGGAGCAGAGGACTGAGCATATGCTTGTGATGATAGTAGTAGATATTTTTTTCCTTTTTGGTATTTTTTATAAAGTGGTATATTCATGTTTCCCTTGTATTATGTGTACTAAGTTTTTATATCTACATGGAATTAACGTCATAAACATTTTATATCTTTTATTTATTGTCATATTTATCCTATTTATTTCTCTTGGATGATTTAACATTATTATTTACATTACTAATTTTTTATTATATTTCTGATACGTACCTATATTTTATACTATTATTCTAAACATTGACTTGAAGAAAATTTCTCCCCATGGATACACCCTAGGAACACACTACAACTCAGCAGGCTCTAGCATACGGGGTGGCGTGCTTGAGGTTATGTGGCCGACTGTCCCAGGGCACCATTAAGTGGATACTAGGGTGGCACGTTACACTTATATAATGATTATAAACGAAATTTATATCATTTTTAACATTCTATATATGATTTAAGCATCATCAGAGTAAAAGTACTAAATCTATCAAACCAAAACATACATAAAAAATGTAGTAATTATCACAATAAATAGTGATTTTAACGAAGAATTATTAATAAAAGGGTCATAAAAGACAATAATTAAATCATATATGGTATAATATATATTATTATTCATCTATAATATATTTATAATAGAACTATATTTATTATATAGGAGGCTCAAAAATTATTAAAGGAAATAAGACCTGATGTAAGCATTTCCCATCTCACTTTTACTTCTGTGAGAGGTATTCCATATTCACCAATAAGTTCTTTTGTGTGGTGTATGTACTTCCGTTTTTATATGTAATATCCTGAATCCCTTTATCTATATGGTATATCATGTTTCATTTGAAGTTATTTAGGTCATGGGGATTATGATTCATAAGTCATCAAAGTGTTAAAGTTTTATGTTATAGTCTCATTGTTTATCGGGATTGTTCATGATTAAGTTTTTGATGATGCAATATTATGATCAATATATCAAGAAACTCATGAATTTTCATGTCCATTTGTTATTCATGATTTTTTATGTAACATTCAAATTTTCCAATATTTAGTACTGAAAATTATTAAGAAAATGTTTTTAATAGAATTTGACATTATTTTTCTCTTTAGTCAAAAATACTTTTCCATACAATTCCATGTATTCCAAGAAAAAAAATCAAAACTCTTTTGAACATTATCCAAATGATTTATTAAAAAAATAACCATGTATGGGTTTTTATGAAATGTATTAAATGGAATCTTCTTGTCATTTTCTAAACAAGGTAATTTTTTATTTTTCTTACAAAAATGAGAATGGAATCGTTGTTTCAACGTGTATGTCCTGAGAGAAATTTCCCACCATAATGACCACTAATTTTTTTAAATATTACCTTGTTATTTTAAAATTTTATTTTCAAAGAAAATTATTTTTAAAATATAATTATAGACATGTATCACTAAAATTGTGATTTTTAAATTGGAATTATTATTTTCCTCAACACTTATTTTAAGTATATCATTATGGAATTTCTATTCATAAATGTCAAAAAACATTATTATAACTATGATCCACAAGGGATATGTTTTAATGATAACATAATTATTACTTATATAGATGGTTTAAGATCGTTTTTATTGGGGATATTATATTTTTCTACCATTCCTTGTATTATTTTGAATGGTTATTGATTATATTTATTTATTCATTAAAGTATTAAAATATCATATGATAGTTTTTAATATAATTTTTTATATTGGTTATGTTTCCCTCCCTTTCATATAAGGAATGAATTAGACTTAGTAAGTAACAATCAGGGCTTTCTATAGCCCCTCGATTCATTAGTAGGTCTTAGGGGACAAACTAGATTGGGTTTTGGGTGAGGATGTACCCATTTATATAGATGTCTTCGAAGAACGCCTAGATGGTATTTTATATGTGTTGGTACATGGCCTCAACGGTATGTTTCATAATTACAACATTATGAATTCTATCATGATGAATTTAGTTATTGATTTCCATGTAAGTATTTTATTTATTATTATATCCATTGATGAGTTTCTAGGTTATGATATTGGTTATATATATTTGATTTATTATTATTTATTCCTTCTATATTATTCATCATGTTAAATTTATTGATTAAATATTTTTTTTGGTTATTTACCTTTTCATATTCAGTATGTCTTATTTTTTCATGATATCATCCACTGTATGCATACCGTTAGTGAGCATTTGAGCTCACCCCATTCTTATGTTTCCATTCCCCAAGATGTAAAGAAGTGTCTTATGATTGATATATAGGGATGAATTAAAGGGAAAAATTATTTTCTAAAATAAAACACTTTGTGTATTTTATGTTTTTAAAATGTAATGTAAGTTTTAATGTATGCTTCTAGTTTACCATGACTACTAAACTATTTAATACTTTGGGATGTGATCATTTGTGTCTAGTGCCAATATAAAAAATTAACAACTAACTCTAGGATACAATGGGCCATAGTATTTACTGTTGTTATAATATAATGATTAGAAGGAACCTTGGGAACAAGATTTAGGAAAAAAGGATTATGGAATATAACCCTATGACTTATATAAATGATAAATCTGAATATAGAATATCATCATAATGTTATGTTTATGTAGATATTATGTGGTTTTCCTAGAAATGCATCTATTTATGGATGCTAAAAGTGGATTTGGTTCTAGCACAAATGTACCTAGGGGTAATAACTTCAAAAACTTCTGCAAGCTTGACTAAAAAATTACCTCATATATGAAAACAATCCTTCCTACAGACCATATTTGAAACTACCTGGGAATATTCATTGGTTAATTCACATTTTATTTGTAAAATATTAGGAAGGATATGAATAGATAATGATCATAAATGAACTAAAGATTAATCCTAAGGTATATTAGATTAAATAGATTTTGTCATTATTTACACATCTAATAAATGATTTTTCATGATTATGTGGTTTCCCAATCTGATTATTATTTCTTACACTATGTATTTTTTATTTTATTCAATGGTGAAAACCACAGGGAACTAGGTCAACATTTAATGTGATATAAAACATGTTTATGGGAAACCAAATGGGATGATGACTAGATGAAATGATATTGTGATTATTCCTAATTAGTTTTGATGATATATGATTAAAAATATTCACCTTAAATAACTCTCATACTAACAAAAGAATACAAGGATATAGTTCACTGAGATCCTAGGTGGCAGAAACCATGGAGGAAGGAATATTTAGTTTCTTATATATCGATAATGTGAGAAGAAATACCCAAGTGATTGTATTATAGAAATGGGAAGATTTTTTGGATTTGGAAAATAAGGTAACAAATCAAGTAGATTTTTAGGAATAATGAAAATTTTGGTTGATGTGGTTCCAGAGAATTATTTTATCCCTAATGTATCATTTACCATTGAATGGTTTAAATGTGAAAATGGTGGTAATTATGAAAATATATGTACTATGGGTAAATATAGTGAGGATAATAAATGAGTTTTTTTTATTAATGTCTATATTTATGATAATGAAGTGGCTAAAAATTACATATTAATGGAATTAGGTATTAAGGAATAAGATTATGAAGTGTAGTTAATGGTTTGAGAATTAAGTGGAATGATTAATGTTATTATACATTTGGATTCAAGAATTATGGTGTAAAATTATTTTATAAATGATATTTTCATTATAAGAATCAAGAAATGTGTAAAGATTATATATAATTAGTTTTTCTATAAGGATTCAAATACATGTGTTGAATGATACCGATGACTGAGAAAAGTGATTTAGTTATAAGTAGATCTTTTAAAAAAACACATCATATATAGAAGATAACCCTTAATATGTGGTTGAGGTTGAGGTAATAATGATAAATTTATTTTGATATAATTTATTCCATATTTTTAAAATAAATTTATATTTTTTTAATGATGTAAATTTCAATTGTAGTATAAACTTTTAGTAAAATCAGTAAACATTTGTCACTGCGGTTTACCAGGGATTAAACCAAAATATAAGGGTATTTTTTTAAATTATAACTATATAGATACTATTTTATTCATATATTTATTCCATTTTATATTCAAAATTTTAATATACATTCATTTGTATTTAGTTCAAAAGATAATTAATTCATTATATTTGATTCTTTTAAAAAATTATATGTGTATCATCTCCCCAAATTATAAAAGGACTCCCCTCTTTTATATTCTTTATACCACATTGAGCCTTATCTATTAACCAAAACCAACCCAAATAACTTATATAATTACTTATACATTAATTTAATTTTTTTCTTAAAATAATATTCTAAGAGTCCAAAATAAAAGTTCTAAGAGAGTCCTATCGAAGGAGATGTAATTGTATTAACCGAACTCTTTCAATTTATTTCTTATTATATATTCTATTAATCTATGGTATTCATCATAAAATAATAAATTAAATATAATAAATTTAATTAAATTTTATTTTTATAATTTAACCACCAATATTAATCTTTATTTCAAAAAATGGAATGTGAATGTTTTGCTCGTGCGTACCTGTGGGCTACCGCCTACATGTAGCGATACAATTCATTTTCCATAGTCGTATATCATGGTTGATTATTATTATGGGTTTAATGTTTTTAAATTATATTTATGAAATTATTATTATTATTATTATAAAATTATAATAACAAATCAGACGTATTGCCTTTTAATACATTGGAAAATGATAAAGTCCATCATTCATACGTGTGGACTACCACCTCCATGAAGTGATGTGATTCATTTTTTATTTTTAATTACATGGAGATAAATAAGGATGGATTTTATAAATTTGAATTACATATTTGATATTATAATGATTCTATAAAGGTGAATTATTATTTACCTTTCTTTTATTACATCCGTTGAGAAGTGAAAACATCATCAATGTGTATGTACGACTTGTCATCTCCATGAATGGTGTAATTCAATTTTCAAAATCTATCCTTTATAGATGAATATAAATATATATAATGAATATATATGATATTTATATCATGATTAATTTTTTTTATTTTATGGAAGCATGATCAAAATAAAAGGACAAAAACTTCTGAAATGAAATTCATATGAAAAATGAAACTATTAACACCCACAAATAATGATTTTAATAAGGAATTATTAATAATTGGGTGTTAAAATTTATAAATGGATCATAAATGTTGTTATAATTTTGTAAATGATTTTTGTTAATAATTATAATTAATTTAAATTAATTATATATTAATTAGAATGAATTTGAAGCAAATTTAAACTCGAGGTAAGAGTTTTATCTTACAATCTCTTTGTTTTCCAGAATCATTTATGATTAATTTTTTTATGATCAAATTTAATGATATAACTCTCAAATATCTCATGAAATTTCTTATACTATGGATATTAATTTAGAATAAATTTTTTCCTTTTATTTTTCTCACTTTAAGTACTCAAGAGACCGAAAGAAAATTTTTAAAGAAAACTGATTTTTTTATATCTCTGATTGATTGTAATTTTTCTCTCATGTATATTTTTTCTAAAAAAATTTCCAATAAGGTTTTATTTATATTATAACAGTTTAAATACATTTTTACTCATGATTCATGTTTTTAAAAAATTCTTTAAAAGGAATCTTCTTATCATTTTATGAATGAGGCACATTTTTTCAGGACCCTAAACCTAGTAGGCTAGAGTCGGTGGTTACTTTATTACACTGGAACAGGATAAAAAGAATCAAATATCAAATGAACAAAACATTTATTATCTTTTTTAGATAAGATATATAATTTAATCTCATATAACATTTGAAAACACAAAATATATAACATAGTGAAAGTAAATATTCTTCATCCTTAACCTCATTCAAATATTCCATCTTCATATATTATGGAAAGAAAAAAATTATACTGAGATCAAATGGCCAATAAGGGTTATGTAAAATATAATATATAAATATTAAATAGTTCATAATCAATATAGAAAGTTAAATAACAAAAAAAACATTCCATTTAATCGATAACATGAGAATGGAGAATAATATAGTATGACTAAATAATGATAAAATGATTCCATATAAATAATCACAAGATCTTGAAACATATCCATGTATATTATTCAAAATAATCTCATTTTCAGTAATAAATAATTTCATAATGATGGAATTCATAATTCTATACATCTAAAACATACCATATAGGAATTGTTCCAAGACAGTTCAAACTATGGTTAGGAAAACATGAAAAATCCAATTAATAATGATAGCCAACTGGTTTTTCTCATTAGACCTATCAAATAATCGAGGGGTATGTAATTTCTAGTCCCACCAATCACTACATGTCTAATGTTCAAAATAAATTTAATTCTTCAATATAGTGATAATAAACAATAAATTAATAATAGATAAGAGATGGCCATTGGTTTATTGGAAATATTGATTTTTTTACTAGAATCATGTCCTTTAGAAAAATAAATGAAATGGAATTTAAATATTAAAATAATATTTCGTTAAATATTTTTTTTATAAAAAAATTTATAATATGTAGAAGAAGAAAAATATCATAAAATGTTTATGGTGGAAGGTAAGTTTCATAAATGTATACATGTTAAAAACATTTCCTTTTGACTTTTTTTAAATAAATTTAAAAATGAAACATTCAAAAAATTGATTAAATATTAATTTAAAAACATATAAAAATACAATTATAACTCAAAATTTCTTTATTAATTTATTTTATTAATAATAATGAATTTTATAAAATAATTTTACAAAATATGGACATAGAAGAAAAATATATCTGATTAAAATGGTAATAAAATAAGTTTTTATTTTAAAATTATTTTCACTTGATTCAATTTCCACTATTACATTTATTTCAGGTGTTAAC
The DNA here is from genome assembly GCA_963277665.1 of Viscum album. Classification (NCBI taxonomy): domain Eukaryota; kingdom Viridiplantae; phylum Streptophyta; class Magnoliopsida; order Santalales; family Viscaceae; genus Viscum; species Viscum album. Next base: position 330,793,617 of record OY728163.1, read on the forward strand.
TGCATCATTTTCTCATGCTTCTTTCTCCAGGGATGTTATGATTCTTGTGAATAGGATATAGTTACACAATATGTAGAATGGTATTAATGTTATATATATAAAATTTATTCAATAGATACATTTTTAGAATCATTTTTGAAATTTGGATTTCGAAAATGAATGACATCACTTCATGGAGACGGTAGGTCGTATGAACGCACGAGTGACGTCATAATTACCATAATGGGTGAAAGGGTAAACAATTTAAAGATTTATTAATATTATAGAATAAAATATTATGTCATAATTATAATATATAATCATTATTTTCAACATTATGACTATACATGTGAGTATGTGATGGAAAAAAAATTACATTGGTCCGTGAGGTGGTGGTCTGTCGTGCACATGAGTGATGGTTTTGCTTCCAATTTGATGGATAAAAATATGGATAAAAATTATGACATAAATTTAATAAAATATCATTATATTGTAGATATTTTTTTATATTATAATTATTAATCCATAATTGAAAGCGGTAGAAGGAGAAGTAAAAAAATAAAGATCATGGTGAAGACGATTACATTAACTTAGAAAACCCTACTTTGGATGTTTTATAAAGAACACTAGGGTTGATATTTTTTGGAGAAAATAATATATATAACATGGATAATGATTTTTTTTAAAAATTCAGTTTTTGTTCGAGATAAATATCTTAGTAGGTGTTAATAAGTGGGGGTGGGAGGTTCCCTTTTATAATTGTGGTGGGTGGCATACTTATACATTTTCAAATTGTTAAAATAATTTCAAGATAATTTCTTGTAAAATTGATCAAAAATGGTTAATATTAATGTTTTATAAGTTTAAGGAATAAAACTAACAAAAAATGGGGCTTCGAAAAGTTATTAGATCATTTTAACCATTATCATCTTAGGTAAACCCTTTAGTAATCCCATTTTAACCTTAACAAGGGTGATTTTTAAGAATTTTTACTATTCATTATCACCAAAAATGAAAGTGGACTCATTAAAAAAATTATATCTATTGATTCCAAATATGAAATACATTTTATCAAATTTAATTCATAGAAGTTACATAATTGAAGTTAAAAATAAACCCTCAAAATGTGTTGACAAATGGTTTTTTCAGATATATATTTTTCAAGAATAAGATTATTTTACAATAATTATATGACAAATCATAATCAATATATGGATTTAAATACATATATTTAGATATATAATATATAAATTACATTTAAATTAGTCATTATTAATGAGTATTTTAATTAATGAAAATGTAAATACATTATACTTTTAAAAATACATTTCTGAAAAAATTTCATTTTATCTACAAATAATCTATCTTTATTTCTATTAAACGGTCAATTATACACATTATTATAAATTAATGTATGAATAGTTATAAAATAAATTTTAAATTATTCATAGAAACCTTTTTCTATGGGGAATTTTCATAATCTCATTCTAGGCTTATTTTAATCTAGTTAGTTTAAAATTGATATTCTTCCAAACAAGTTAGAATATTTATAATGAAATATTAAAATATATTATTAAATTACTATATTTTATGCTCAAATTTTACATTATTAATTTATAAAAAAATCCTAAAAAGTTTCATGGATATTAATTTCTAAATAATTGAGTGTCATTCTTCTACATAACATCTTCTAGTTCCCATCCGGGTTCCTCTATATTATAATTTCTAAAAAGTAAATTTATGACTCCAGTATTATGGTTACTCAATAATTAATCGCTAGTATCAATAATCTCGATAGACTCTTAATAATAAGATAAATAATGTTCCAATTCAATTTCTTTAGAAGTGATCACATGTGTTGGGTATGGAACGTACTTCCTTAACAATGATATATAGAATGCATCATGTACTTTAGAGAGGCTTGGTTTAATTTATAAATGGTAATCCATAGCTCCAATTATTTATATAATTTCAAAATTTATGATGAACTTGAGGATTAATTTACCTTTCATTCTCAACCTTATAACACCGTTCCATGGGGATAATTTCATAAAAACAGGATCTCACACTTGAAATTCAAAATATTTCATTCGGTTATCATCATAACTATTTTTCATGATCTGAGATACTTTAATATATTTACGAATAATATTATTCTTTATCATTGTCTCCTCAATCAGTTCTGGTCCTATAATATTTCTTTTTCCAACTTCATCCCAACATGTTAGAGTTTGACATCTCTTTCCATATAATGCTTTTTATGGAACCATTTGAATTCTTGAATGGAATCTATTATTATAGTAAAACTACACCAAAGGTAAATACTGATCCCATATACATTCAATGTTGAGTGAGAATGACCTCAACATATCTTCTAATATTTGAATATTTCTTTTAGGTTATCCACCAATTTGAGGGTGATAAGCAGTATTCAAATGAAGATCATAATCTATAACCTTTTAATGAATTTTACAAAATTTTCATGTAATTCATCGATCATAATCAGATATAACTAAAAATTTACAAAATGAACTCTTAAAACATCATTGATATAATATTTTTAAGGTGATCAATGGGTATATATTGTCTTATAGAAAGAAAATTTACAGATTTGGTTTGGAGGTCAATAATAATTCTTATTGAATCATTCTTTTTATAATTAATTTATCATTAAAGGACAAAATCCATAGTAACTTCATTTCATTTATATATATAAATAGGTAGATATTACAAGAATCCTCTATTGTGGTATATAACTGCCTTCATATATTGAAAAACTAAGCATCTTGATACGCAATTATCAATTTCTCACTTCATATTATTCCACTAAAAATTATCTATCTAATCCCTATGCGTCTTGGTGCTACCAGGGTGTATAGAGAAATTCAAGCTATAAGAATGATCTAATAACTCCCTTTTATCTTTTTTATAGATTAAACATATAGTCTATATAAAATTTCTTGAACAATGTCTTCACAAATGATGTTTTTAAATTTTCTATCATCCATGGATTTAATTTTCTATTGGATAATATCATCATCAGGTTAAGAACGTTTCAGCTTTTGTAATAATGTTTAGTGGAAATCATTTTAAAAAGGAGTGATGTCTTCCCTTAATTAGTAATTCCCATATCCATATTTACTAGATCCAGGAACATAGTATCCCCATCAATTATCATTTTGGTCAAAACTCAATGATCATTTAAGCTCAATGCATCTACTACCTTTTCATTTCCCTATATATTACTGTATTGAGTAATCATTGTCCTTGAGTAGCTTGATCACTCATGTTTTCCTCATGTTAATATCTTTCTGTGAAAATATGTATTTCATACTCTTATGATCTATTTATATAACACATATTTATCCATATAGGGAATGGGTCCATATCGTTGAAGAAAATATTATGGTTGCAAACACAAGATCATGAGTTGGATAGTTATTCTTATGAGTCTTTAACTTCCATGATGCATAAGAAATAACTTCACTATTTTTCATAAGTGCACAAATGAGTCATTTCTTTGGTGTATCGCAATATATCACAATTCTGTCATTTCAAGATGGTAGATTCAAATTTGGAGAATTGACAAATATCCTATTAAATTATTCAAAAACATTTTTCAAATTACTTCTTCCAAATTAACATGACCTATCTATGTGAATCCTTGGTTAATTGGTTATCCAATCAGAAATTTTTTTGAATAAATCGCTGATATTAACTTAGAAAACCAATTAAACAATGCACCTTTGTTATGTTAACTGTTGTAGTCTATTATTTTACCACATTTTTTTCATAAGATCAACAGAGATTACATTCTTGGATATAATATTCCCTAGAATATAATCTTTCTAAATATAATATTCACACATTATAAATCTCACATATAAATACATTCATCTAGAAGTCTCTTGGATGATCCTTAAATGATTCTCAAATTCCTAATAGTTTTTAGAATACACAAATATATATTAAATAAATACCAAAAAAAATATCTAGATATTAATTCAATAATTTGTTCATTAGATCCATAAAAACAGATAGGGAATTAGTCAATCCAAACCGAATTACTGTAAACTCATAATATACATACCTCATTTGAAATTATGTTTTTGGAATATCTTCTTTATTTACTCATAATTTATGATACCTACAATGAAGGTCAATCTTTGAAAAATATTGATCTCCATTAGTTTATTGGATAAGTTGCCAATTTGTGGCATATGATACTTTTAATTTACCATTATATAATTGATTTACCAATAATAAATACAAATCCTCATAGATCCATATATCTAGTTAACAAAAAGAATAAGTGATCCCTAAGGTGAAACATAAGGTATTATAAATCCCTTATTACACAACTCCTCTAGTTTTTTCTTTAATTCCAATAATTCCACAATGGCTATTCTATAGGGATTATTTGATATTGATATAGAATTAAAGATTAAATAAATGGAAAAATCAAATTCATTCTCTAGAGGATGTATATGCAATTATTTAGGAAATACATCAATGTATTCTTACACAATATATGCATCCAAAATTTGAAGATTTTCTTTTCCATCCATTTATTTTTTCTTCTCTTCTTCCCCAAAGAATATTATTTAGAAGATCTGTTGGGGTTGGATATAGACATGACTAAATGATGAAGTATAATATCTAAAGATAATTAATTATAAATCTTTATAAAAAATCATAATTTCTTTCTATTTGAAATAAATATTTATATCATATTTTGAAATTGATTCTATACCAAAGATTATATCAAAGTCAAAAATTGGTAAAATAATAAATTATTTATATAGGGAATTTCCATGTGTTATAATAGTAAATACCTAAATAATCCTTACTACAACGATATTTACACTATTAGTTTTGACTGTTAACTCACTTCTTAATTTTTCAGGTAAATATCTAATTTTTTTAATGAACATGGAAGATATAAAAGAGTGTGAAAATCCATAATAATATAAATCTTTGGATAAATCTGAGGATATTATTTAAGTTCTTACCACAGAATATTTAGGAACATCAACATCATCTATAGTGATCACATAATCACAACTTTATCCCCTTATCCTCTTTTATAGTAATTTCCCCTAATTCATGGTATGTTGGTTTGAATAATACCCCATTACATTATAGTTGAAGCACTAGATTGTAGTGGTATCTTTCATTCCCTTAAATTTATTATATATATGACACTTACCTCTACGCTTATAAAAACTCACATACCCTTCAATAATTATATATAATGTTTCTTTCTATAATTTTTACATAAAATAAATTTCATCCATTTCTTATTCTTATTTGATACATTCCCATTTTTCTGTTACGCTGACCTATTATTCTTATGATTTCCCTTGAATAGGTAGGATCTATAAAAGTCCTTATAAATATTGATATATCATAAAATTATTTTCTCATATAATGAAAAGGTTTATGAATCCATTTCTATTTAAAGACATGGTTTAAGCATTTTTAGTAGGTTCCCTAAACCCATCTCTTTTTTGTACTTTTATTACCATTGAATGTATATAGTTTAAAATATACATGTGCTTATTCTTAAAATAATATTTTTGATACTCCTAGATCCACTGTTTACATTTTAATTTCCTTTTATTATATGTTGTATCAAAATGTAATAGCAGTTTATAGGTATAATGAGAACCTCAACATACTATGATAGAAAAATTAAACATATATCCTATGTTCTAGATTCATAAAGGCAATAAGAAAAAAAAATATTTTTAACTATTAGGTGATGAGGTCTCATAATCATTGAGACTTAATCTTATGAATTTATCACTTAGTGATCAGATATAGATGGGATCATGAGGACAGGCCTGCCAATAGGAAAACCATATGTTCCATGTGTTATTAATTGTTCCAATATACTAACATGCGTATTGATCTCCTTAATTGAGATAATTATCAATGTGTACCATTTTATTGAGTACTTTTATGTAGGGAAAAACCATGACATTGAACTTGTTGTGATGTAGCTTGAATTGGGTACATCATTGGTGGTGTGGTATTGGTTGAATGGTCAAGATAGAATTTGTCGCATCAAATTTCAAGACAGATATCTCATGGGTCCAGGTTAACCAGGATAGTAGTACCTTCATTAAATCAATGGTTATGATAAAATAAGGTAACATTTTCTAGTAATGTTATCAAATATATAAAACAACAAGAGGATAATGGCACATGTCTGCATCCCTCTTTATGAGATATCACGAGATTATATTAAAAACAATTTCAAATGAGGTATTCATAGTTAAGACATTACTTATCTTTTTAGGGTCCATTATGGGTTACTAGTCTTCACTTGGGGTTTTAGGGTTGTAATCACTGGTATTGAGATAGGGACTTGGAGGTTCACATAGTAATTGTATCCACAAGTTCCACCTATACTAAAGAAATGGAGTTTAGGACGAAGTGGGACTCACGTGTGGGGGCCGATGAATGTAAAATAATGATCTATTTGAATTAAAAATAATACAATTATATTAATTATTTTTATAATAATGATGATCAAATTTATTTCTCAAGGTATTCACAAGTAATTTGATTATAATAGAAAATACGAGAAAATAAAATTTTTCGAACGAACATAATACATTCAAGGTTAATAAAATTATTTGGGGAAATCATAGTATAATATAATGGTTTTTATATTATAGTGTAACATTTTATAGTGCTAAAAGTGATTGATAAAATATTTTGTACATTTTTTACAAGTTCATGAAGTTATACGTGAGCACAAATGTCTAAAGTGAAAGTTATTACATTCCAATAACCAGAGTTTAATTTTGGATAGTAAAACCATTTTATAAATAATAAATTTATACTCTTGAATATATAGATCCTACATTTTGATTAATTTATTGAGATAATAACTTCGCTTCTATCCTCTCATGTTCTTAGTGAGAGACTCCAATGAAAAAATAAGGTCATATAAATCCCTTTTTCTCAATTGAGTCTACATTCTTCAACTGATCATAGAGATGTCCTAATGATCTTTGATATCTAATTATATCCCCTAGGAAATGTAGATCAATGATCCAAGAGTTGGTTTTATGTTTGTAAGATCTATAATACACCAATCTTGGTGAATTTGATTTATGACATGTCGACTGTGAGTAAATCAAACTGGAAACTTCAAAAAACTTGGAACCATTTATGCTTTCGTTCAATCTTATTTTTCCTGCTTAAATTGAATTTCACCTGATACGTTAAGAAATATATGTAATTGGTTTTTGTGTATTTAGTTTTTTTAATAGGAATTCAAATGAAAAATTTTTAATTGTGTGACTTTCACACATATGTTGCATCCCAAATTCCTTCAATTGGTATCAGAGAAAATGTGTAATTATTTAAGTATAAAACTTTAAAACATATATATTAAATTTGATGATATTTGGAAATAAGATTTCAATATGGTCCATTTTTAATTGAAAATTTATCTATATGAATTCTTATTTCCAATATAGGTCAGATCTGAGATTAAAGGGTTTTTGGTAATAAATTTTTATGAAAATTAATGTTTTATTTTTTATCACTTTATTGATAACCGATGTGATGGATTTTTAACTGAAGTGTGATGTGAGTATGTTACATGTTATCCAGATATATCATAAATTGATCCGGTTAGTATATTTTAAATAAAATCATGATTTAGAATAATGATTTAGTTACCAAAAATAAAAAAGGAAACCCAAAGTCTCCATGGTAATCTTACCCAAAGCTTGCATGGAAAGCTCACCCAAAGCTTCCATGGGAAGCATACACAAAGCTTCCATTATATGTTTATATAAAAATAAAAAAACATCACATGTTTTGACTTTATATATATATATATACTAGGTTATATAATATATAATATATTATATAATATGTTATATATTTATTATATTAATATATATATATATATATTAGATGTGTTTTTCCCATCAAAGGATGACCCATCTTGAGTCAGACCAATTTAGTTTGGGTATGACCATTCCAACCCATTTAACCCATCGAAAGTCAAAAATTGAATTTTAAAGATCATTTTTAGAATTAAAAAGTCCAAAAAAATTATTAAAAAAAATCAAAATTTTAATTTAATTGTCTGTGATTTAATAAAATTATTTCGGGTGTTATGGGATGCATCGATAATTAATAAAAATTATTTAAATGAAAGATAAAGTATTAAAAATACTCTCGAGTTAAATATTAGTAAATTTAATTTTTTATGCAATATAATTTCAAGTTGAATGATTATGATCTGAGACCAACTTATACATGTTTGGTTAATTATTTATTTAATTTAATTTTTGAATTTTTTTTCTAATGTAATAATTATTTTATTTTGATGATATGTGTATGGTCCCTCTATTTTTAATTTCTATATGGGCATATATGTCAACATTTAAGTGATAAGATTTATTTATGCACCTTGAGTTCTCCTCACCTGTGTGTGAGTATACATTGTAAATATTGGAGTATTTCGTTGAAAAGCGATTCACATTGAGAGCTGTGTAAATCAAACAAGTGAAGTACATTGTCATTGTGAGTGCTATAATTCATTCTAGGTATTAATATAATGATTTCATAGAGGGTCTTGGTTAATTCATTATTCTATTAATGGATTAAGAAATAGTTAATATCTCATAATCAAATCATTATATATTTATTTTATCATATGCATATTTAAGAATTTTTTGACTGTGTATTTATTACGTCTGATCACATAGTATAATAATAAACATGCTTGAAGACATGAAATAAACATGTGTAGGGAATGTTTTATATTTGAAAGAAATAGTTGATTTTTGAGTATTATCACATAGAATAATCAAGATAAAATAGAATAGGATTTCATTCACCAATATAAATTTAAAAATCCGTCAAATAAAATATTATGTCATTATATTCATTAAATCGCTTAAATTTTGACATGAAATGTCTTTTGAGGTGATCATCAACCCTGGGTGAGGGTACCAAATGCTATTGGGGAGTTATTATGATATTGGTGGGTTAAATTAACTAAATTAAATAGAAAAGGGGTGTTAATAGATTGATTTTTTCAACTTTAGATTCAAAGTGTTGAGAAATGTAATGTAATTCATTACTAGAGATGAGACTCCACTCAAAAAATCAAAAATACATGAGCTAATATAGTTGGACAGTAAAATTACTACCATGAAATTCTATGAGTAGTGGAGTTTCTATAGACTGTAGACTATGAAGAGAGGTTTCAAGGATCCTGTTCATTATAATACTCAAGAAATGTACTATTATGAATTTAATAGTTAAGGGATACTAGAAATTTCAAAATTAGTGGGAGAAATTTAAATTTTTATAATTTGAAAATTTCTACTCATAATTGAGATAAAGTACTAATCTGTTAATTTTATTTTTTGTAGATCAAATGGTAGACATAACCAATTAAATTTAATTATGATAAATATAAGATAAAGGGAATATCATGACCAGCCATAACTTCCAAGAGTGGTATAGGATCTTGTGCATAACACTACAGCAATAGAAGAAGATTTATGTGATGGAATCCCCACTTCCTACTAAGTCCCTCTGGGAGAAATTAGGGTTAGTGAAGATAAATACAAGAATCATATAGATTATGCACTATATATTTATTGTTTTATGTTTTCATCTATGTCCGGGGAGCTTTATAAAATGTATGAGTGCAATTATTATTTACAAATGTTATCTTATATCCAAGAGTTATACCATGAGGGATATCTAAAAAAGACATGAGATACCAAGTGACCTGTATAGATCTAATATAGCATAATGAAATCAAGAAGGGCCACATGTACTCAATATTATTTTATACGATGAGATACTATAGTCCCTTAGGTTCAAACTCAACCAAAATCTATCAAGTGGTCTTATTATTTCCTCTTCACCACATGACATCTAAAATTTTGTTTTTAATTATAAGGTGAATAAAATTAATATGTCACTTCTAGATTTTTTGAGACTGATTTTCCAATTGCATAAGGATATTAATAATTCCAACTCTTCTGCCCTTATGGTCATTAGAGGAGAAAGGTAATGTCTAAAGTGTCAATGGAAAAATCTAAGTCAATGACACCGATGAACCTCTCTTTCAAGAATCGAAAGATACATAGGGAGAGAAATGGGAAGGAGGAAACATACATTTTATGTGGAAATAAATTCCACATGAATAAGAATTTCATAGGTGGGAAGAAGGAGAAATTTGACACTTCTGCTTCATGTATATTTTTCATTGATTCAAATCTGACTATTTTTACAATTTGGGTATTGGATATTGTATATGGATCACACATTTTCATTCAAATATAATAACCAAGTATATTCAAAACATTTTTAAATGGTAAATTATATCTCCAAGATGTAAATGGTGTGAGTCTAGCAGTCATGGTAGTGTGATATTATCATCTTACTTTACCTAGTGGGATGGCTCTTCTACTAAATAATTATTATTATGTACCATCTATGGCCAGAAAAATAATCTTAGTGTTGATTTTAGACACTATGAGATTATATTTCATGTTTAGAAATAAATTATGTATTATATATATGGATAACATGGGTAATGGTATGGAACATCTTAATAATGGGTTGTATATACTTGAACTAGAAAATATAGTATTGGCAGTCAATGAAAAATCCAATGAAAGTGACTCATATCCTAACCACCTATGGCACTTTGATCTAGGTCATGTAAATGATAAGGGTTTTATGAAATGAAATCAAGAAGGATATTTAGACTCCCTAAATTTAAAACCCTTGGATGTATGTCATGTTTGTCTATAATGTGAAATATTCAAAGTACCTCTCAGTATGAAAGGATAAAGATCCAAAGAACTATTGGAATTGGTTCATATTAATTTAAGTGGTCCATTTCCATTTGATTTTAGGGGTTTTTTCTTACTTAGTTAATTCTACTAATGAATATAGAAGGTATGGAAATATCTACTCAATTAGGTAAAATTCTAATTCTATTAGCATGTTTAAGGAAAATCGTGATGAAGTAGAGAATCAACTTGGTAAGAATATTAAGAATCTCTACCCAGACCGTGGTGGAGAATATCTTAATCAATATTTCATCAATAATTTAAATTAGTGTGGTATAATTTCCCAAATCGCATGTCCTTATACAACTCGGTGGAATGGTGTTATTAAATGGAGGAATTGGAACCTGCTGCACATGGTCAGATTGATGATGAGTCTTGAAACTCTACCATTATCATGTTGTGGATATTCACTACAGACTATCAATTATACAATAAACTAGTTACCAAATAAAAAAATTAAATGGGATTTCATATGAGTTGTGGTATAGAATAAAATCTGAACTGTCACATATACATGTATGGGTATGCGAGGTTTTTTTCCAGACTATACATAGTGAAAAAATAGAATCTTAAAGAATGAAGTGTTTCTTTTTAGGTTATCCTAATGATATTAACGGATATTATCAGTATAAAACTTCAAATAGAATTTTTTTTATATAAATACAAGATATATTTATAGAAATGGAATACATTTATAAAGGACATAATAGGATAAAGACTGGAATTGATGAGTTTTATACTCTATATGTGCAAGAGTTGGTATGATAACTATAACCACATCAGTAAATGGGAGACATGGATGTTCCCAAAAACAACTACTATGTTTATATACTATAGAGGTTAAAGAACCAGACAGACATGGTTTTTTTATCACAGAGTGAGGTGACACATTACTTATAGGGAATTATGAACCTATATCCTATAAGGAAGAAGTATATGAAAAAATGTTGTTAAATGGAATGAAATCATGGATTTTAAAATGGAGTCCATATATCAAAATCAAGTTTTTATTTTGGTAGAACCACTGGTAGATTTACATCCTTTTGGGTGTAAATTGGTATTCAAGTAAAATATATAAATGGATGGTTTGGTATACACCTATAAGTAAGGGCTAGTATAGAATGGTTCTAATAAATGTTGAGGAATCGACTATGTTGAAAACTTCTTGATGGTTGTTATTCTAAAATACATTAAAATATTACATGTAATTTTATCCTTACATGATTATGAAATTTGGAAAATAGATTTGAAAACTTCTATTCTAAAAGGGAAGTTAGTTGAATACATCTATATGACCCAACCTGAAGTGTTTATTTTGTAAAAGAGTGCCAATAAAGTGTACAAGCTGTAGAAATACATTTGTGGATTGAATCAAGATTCATAATCATGATATATTACTTTTTATTATTCTATAATCGAATTTTTTTAGTATGAATGAAATTGATTCATGTGTCTTTGATAAGTTTAGGATAATTTTCATTTTTTTCCAATTATTATATATTCATAAAATATTATTAATTGTAAATCAAGTGCAAGTCAATCATTTGGTGGATAATTTATCAAATTAATGCTTCTCCATGAATGTCATTGGTGAAGTATCCTATATTCTAGGGATCAACAACTATAGATATAGATCTCAAAGGCTTATTAGGCTAAGTCAATGTATATATATTGATGTGGTACTCAAAGGGTAAAATATAGTGAAATCCAAGAGAGGATTTTTTTTCGAGTGTTGCATGTAATTATTCTATCCAAGAATACATTTCAAAAAGCACAGAAGGATATTGAAAGAATTGGTAGAATTACTAATGCTTCTGTAGTGTGATCTATCAGGTATGTCATGTTATGTACTAGGTTTGATATTTCCTTTTCTTTAATCATATTGGGAAAATATCTATCCAATCCGGGATAAATGCATTAGGAAGCTGTAAAAACTATCCTAAAGTACTTGGGATGTAAAAATTATATGATTTTATTTTATAGAGGTGATGGTGAGATATTTGTGAGGGGATACACTATTTCTAGCTTCCATACAAATCATTATGATTTGAAATCATATCGGTGCTATGTCTTTTTCTAGAATAGTGTTGTAGAGAGCTGGATGAGCTCTAAGTAGTTCCTATTTGTTGATTCTATAGAAAATATCATGTATATAGTGACCTATAATTTAGAAAAGAATATTTTTTTGGATATTCATATTTGTTTCGTAGATTTGTGTTGTACCTATAAGTGAAGGAATTATTATATTATACTATGATAATAATGCATCAGTGGTGTATTATAAGGAGCTCAGGTCACATTAGAGGGGAATTCATATTATTTGAAACTTTCATCTCTTGAGTTATTTTTATTAGATATGGGAATTCATATTTAGCAGAGTATCCATAGAGGATAAAAAGGAGGAACCCCTGGAAAAACCAACATCTCAGCAGAAGCATGATACTCGTGTGAGAGCTAGTAGGTTGATAATTGTTAGCATTTAGATCTAGTTAAAGTGGGAGTTTTATGATTTGGTTCCCTAGACCCAGCTCATTTATGTACTTTTATTATCCTTATATGTATAAATTTTTATATATACATGTGTTTATTCTTACTATAATAGTATTGATACTTATGAATCCACTATTAACATGGTAATGTCATTAGATTACATGTCATATGAAAAGGGTATAGTAGTTCCCTACTATTATGAGAACCTCAAAATACTGTGACAGTAGTCTTAAACATATTTCATATGGTATAAATAGATTGTACTGATAGGAAACAGATGATATTTGACTATCAGGTGTTGGGGGCCCATAAGCATAGATACTTCTTCTCATGAAATTTTCACTTGGTGATCTCAAGTAGAAGATATCAGGAGGATAGACACACTAATAGGAAAAACCACATGTTTTATGTGACATTGGTAATTCTTATATAATAACATGTGTATTGGTCTATGAACATGAGATAATTATCAATGTGTACCATTTGATCACATAATTTAAGGAAAGTAAAAAATTATTACATTGATGTCTGGTTGAGGTAGATTATATTGGGTGTGTTATTGGTGGTATGGCACCGGTTGAATCACCAAGGTTTAATTTGTTGCTTCCAAGTTAAGGAATAGATATCTCATGGACCTAGGTTGACTAAGATGATAATACATTCATTAAATCCATGTACATTGTATAAGAAGGTATATCAATACAATAAGGTCATGAAATATATAATGCAATAAAAGAATGATGACATAAGTTTGCATCATGATTTATGAGATATCACAAGACAAAATGATTATATTACACATGATGTTTTCATATGAGGTACTCATAGTTATAACATTACTTATCACTTTAAGATCCATTATGGGTCACTAGAATTCACTCATGGTCTGTGGGTTTGACTCATTAATATCCAAATAAGGACCTAGAGGCCACATACTATGTGCATCAAGAAATTACACCTATTCTGATGAATATGAGTTTAGAAAAAAGTGGGCCCCATATGTGGGTTTTGGTGAACGTGTAAGAATGATCAATCGCAAGTAAAACTAATTATAATTTAATTTGTTTCTAAAAGTATTCATATATTTTTTATCATAAAAGTGAATATGGAAAAATATAATTTTTTGAACGAACATAGGGTGTTCATGGTTTCTTATGTTATTTGGGGATATTATAGTCCAGTTTAATGGTTTTTGTATTATCATGTAATATTCCATAGTGTTATAAGTGAGTGGTAAAATATTTGTGACATTTTTGACAATTTTATCAAGTCATACATGTTCCCAAAGGTCTAAAATGATGGTTATTACTTTCCTGGGTCCAATGATCAATTAGGGAAACTATAACTTTGGAATGAAATCTCATTTTAGCCTCATGAATATAGAGATACTCCATTTATACAAAATTATTTAGAGGATATCTTATCTCCTCTCCTCTCAACTTCATTGAGGGATATTTTGAAGAAATAACATGTTATGATTGATCTTGTATTCTCGATTGAGTCTATGTTCTTCACATGATTATAGGGATGTTGTAAAGATATTCTATTTCCCAAGATAACAATCTTGAAACATAGATCAGTGATCTAGGAGTTACGATGATGATGTGGATTATATAGAGGATTCCATTATGGGCACCATTGATCCACAACACGTCGATAGTGAGAGAATCAAACTGACAACTTCAAATAAAAAAGGTACCACTAAATTTTTTATTTTATTTTATTTTTCATGAATAAATTGAATTACATCGGAACCTTTAATAAATATGGTCATTTTTTTGGTTTTGTTTTTTTAACATGAATCCAAACCAGAAATTTAAAATTGTGTTTGTTTCGCACTTTTGTTGCACCCCGGGTTCCTTCACTAATCCCTCTAATGAAATGTTTGATCATGATTTTTCTATTATGTATGTATTATATAGAATACATGGATATACTTATAAAGGTATCCTCATTCTAAAAACACTTTTTCTTATTTTTTATTTAATTTGAGGAGATTTCTCTCCATTTCACTTTGTTTCTCATGAGGGAAATATTTGTTGAGAAATGTTATTTTAAAACATATCCATTCCATGTGTTCTATTTATTAATACTCACTATAATTATGGATAAATGAAAACCATTGATAAATATTGATTTTGGGAAAAAATAATAAAAGTACAAATTTTTCCCTTTCATCACATCCCAAGTCCAGAAATATCTTTTCAAGGGACATAATCTATTGATCAGAAATCACAATTTTAGCAGTTACACTAAATAATGGGGGCTTATGTCACATAAAAGGATCTAATATAGGTTTATAATTCCACGTAACATCATCTTACTCTATATTTTTAGTGTTTTTAGTCATAACATAGGTTAGATTCTCTAGTATGTCCATAACCTACTCACCTTCAACACCAGTTTTATTGGCTTGCTCTACAAGGAAATTTCTATATTGGGAATGAGAATTAATAGAATTTGTTCTTCCATGATAATTTTATAAAAAATATAATAAACTTAATTATTTCATAAAATTATTAATTTTAAATCATATTATATTATTCTAAATCTGTTGTGACACTTAACATAAATTGAATATTTATGAATTGTTAATATCATAATTATAAAAATGGTTACTTTGGGGATATCATTAAATCATAAATATATTTAAAAATTAATCATAATTATTTGAAAATAAAATGTAAATTAACCTAATAATATCCCCTTGGAGTTTCAAACCATGTTCACGGTAAGGTAACACTCACCATGCATTCGAATGATGGCCAATATACACTTAGCCAACTCTTTTCACGGTTATTACCCCTAGATGCATATGTTCCAAAACACATCCAATTACAGTATCTAGATACATATATATTGGTAGTAAAAAAATCATAATATCTACCTTAAAAACATTAATAATATGATCCTACAGTTATATATATCCTTAAAGTCTTTCTCAGGGTTATGTTGTCTAATATATGTTTTCCTAAATATAGTTCCCAAGGTGTCTATGAAACTTCCATTGATACCAAATGTAATGACCCCAACCCTAGAATCCCATACCCATAGGTTACATCATTATATTAGAACTACATACAAGTAATAATATCACTATTAACTAAATAGATTAGTAGTCATGGTAAACTAGATACATACTTGAATATCACATTACATTATAAAAAAATACAAAACATGGTGAAAGTAAATATTTTTTATCCTAAAACTCATTCAAGGATTCCTTAATCATATCATGGGGAAGGGGAACAAAATTATGGTTATATAAAATTCTTATTAAGTGTTACATAGAGTGGAATATATCATGAGTACATAATCCATAATCAATATGGTTGGTAAATACCATAAAACACATGAAATATAACCAATAACTTAAATATGGTTAATAATATGGTAAGAGAAAATAAATATAAAATGGTTCCATATAAATAATAACATCAGATTGAAATGTGTCTATGTATATTATTCAAAATAATATCATATACAATTGTAAATTAGTTGATAATTATGTAATGTATAATTCCATACATCTAAAACTTACCACTGAGGCCTTATACCAAGACAGTTTAGACTATGGGTAGGTAAACATGAAAAACTAATTTAATAAGTCAATCCTACTATTTTTCTCATTAGTCCTACTGATGCATCGAGGGGATATGTAATTATTGGGTCCACCCTTCACTTCATGTATAATGATAATAGGAAATTGAATGTTTCAAGAGAAAGTTAATGACGATAAAATTAATAAGAGATAAGAGATGACCATCAGTTCATAAAAAATATAGATTTTTTAATAAACTAATTTCATTGTAATAATAATGAAAATGTAATTTAATTATTAAAATAATATTTAATTAAATAGTTTTCTTTGTAAAACAATTTAAAATTGGAAGAATAAGTGAAATATTGTATAATGGTTATGGTGGGGGAAGTCTATTAATGTTGTATAAGTTAAAAACATTCCTTTCAACTTTTGGTAAAGAATAATAACAATTACCCTTTAGGAAAACATTAAAAATATTCCCCTGCAAACATTCAGAAATATAAGTATAATTTAATTTCCATAATAAATAATTTGATTAATAAAAATGACTTTTCTAATATGATTTTGAAAAATATGGACATCGAAGAAAAATATATCAGAGTAAAGAAAACCATTTATCTTCCAACACCTCTAACTATGTATTGAGATCTTAAAGCACCATTGATGCCATTTTGTATGGTAGAATAGATACTAGATAATCCCCTGACATGATCTCAATAGTGAATTCCACAACTCTCTCAAGTGGAAGCTTTGAGAGAAGTCTTTAGGAAACATATCGTAAAACTATTCTACTACTAGTGAAAAATATCAAGAATTAAACATTCATTATCGAGAAAAATACTAGCAACCTAGGTTGGGAGCTATCCATTTACTAATTAATTATCCATGCTCGGCCTTCCTAGATATCCCACTCCCCACAGTGAATGTATTGGTCCCCATAGGAGACGTAGAAGGCACTATCCTCTTGTAATAATATATATGGTCTCAGTATATGAATAACATGTCCATACCTAGAATTAAGTCAAATCTTGATATGATAAGGATATATATATCCCAAAAAATTAATATTCCCCAACTTCAAGAGAATATACCTTGCAAAAAAAGATGTATCTAGACCGTACCCCTAGTGGTGCATCAATAGTCATAACCCCACTTATAAACTCAACCGCCAGAATAAACCATTAACTGGTTTTGTAAATATAATGGAATGAGAGGAAATAGAATCAAATAAGGAACTAACTAATGTTGAAGTTACATGAATAGTACCTTTCACTATCGATGGTCCATACATTCTATCCATAAGTGTAGGTTTCACCACGTGTAACTATCCTTACCGTCTTCCCTATGATGTTTTCTGACTCCCCTGAGTTGAACCACTCTACTGATATCAGTACTCTTTCCCAGAATCACCATGTATACTTCCTCTACCACCTCAGCCAATAGAATTCGAGCTACAAGTCTGATAAGGTGTAGAAGATCCCCTTCCCACACTCTTAGTCTATCAAGCACCTATATCACTTAACTCATGTCACTATATCCTATAGAACTTCTATAGATTTCCCACCTTTCCGCAAGATTTTCACTCTACTGGTTGTCATGGATAGTGTAAATGATAGTGTTATGTCCTACCACACTAGTGGAAAAGCACTCTAGTAAGGTCCTATGCAACTGACCCACCTACATAACCATACATATTCCCACTACTCTAAGTATAGTTCTCATAATGGTGCTTACTTCTCTCTGAAGTTGCACCTCCTGATCGTCCAGTATTAACTATCTATCCATCATTAGATTCCTCCATTATGTTTCCCTCACCTATGAGAGACTGATCCAGCACATCAGAAAACATATTTAATTAATAGAGGTTGACTTGAGACTTAATCTCACACTAAAGTCTATCCAGAAAGTTTCTATCCATGGTTATCTCGTCTCCAGTCATAGTTGGATAAAATCACTATATATCTTTAAATTGTCTAGTATAGTACATCACAGACATTATCCCATGAGTTATCCTCAGGAACTCTACTGCTCTCTCATTATTTAGTGTCTCTAGGTATAATACCTCCTGGAACTTATCTATGAAGTCCTTATAGAACATACTATTTGTATGTCCAGTCCACACCTAAAAATCCCACTAGCACGTTGGTGATCCTCAAAGCATATAAGTATCCAACATGACCCTCCTCTAATAAAGAGTCTCTATATTTCCAAGTATAGTCATTACGGTCTTAGCCCAAAATTCATCTCCCTTTGGTCCACCCTCAATATTAAATGTTGTAGGGTGATACAACTGAAACTCTCTCGTCTGGTCTAACATGATTTTATTTTCTGTCTCTAGGTATAATTCCATGATTTCTATGAATTGAGTGAATTTATCTCATAAATTCTTCCTAGCTTCCTCACCTAGAATGATTGGTGCCTTTGGTTCCATCACTGGAGCATCCTCCTAACCATGCCCTTGGTCTTCCTCTCAACGAGCGTCATCATTGAGGAATATTATCTAAAATTCCATACATGTACCTAGTACAAGGATTCATAACATTAACACATTTACATAAGATTAAAAACAACAAAAATCCACAACAAGTATTTTCCCAAGTCACATTATGGGGTCAAAACCAAGGCACTAAAATTCTGACCATAACCATCCTATAGAGAGGTCTTTTTTATGAAAGGTATTCACATTATCATATCATTTTAATCATTTATACACACAATTATTCACATTATTTCATCATTTTAACAATTTTAATTTTATATTAGACACTATTTTTCAATTTAATTTCATAAGCAATGAAAATAATTTAAGTTCAACAACTTACCCCAAACTCTTTTTCCTGTGTGTGTCTAAAATTATGCATTCACAAAAATCTTCTTGACTTCCCTGAATAATGCATGTCGATTCAACACTCATTCCATTCTAGGCCATGATTAATTTCTCAAAAAAATCAAAAACATTTTTTCATATCACCCAACAAGTGTGTCACCCAAGGTGAAATAATATTCAAATGTGACATTAAATATTAATAACAATAGCCCCAACCTAGGCACTTCATTTTTCCTCCATAAATGGGTTTGAAACTCCCATGCATGAGCTCATTAACAAGGCTTTAATCTTCCTAGTTTCTTGTATACATTTCCAAAATAGTATGTAAAAATAAAAAGGAATGAAAACTCATTTGATACCACTTTGTAACATTTCGGCCTGTGTGTTGTGTACTAGTTCCCTAAGCCAGTTCACCACATTACCTCAGGAACACATCCCCATATTCCAATGAAAGTTAAATAGAATTAAGGGTCTGGTATGTCAATCATGGGAAGACTATATACTCTTTTTATCAGAGAAACAAATAGTGGAAATAATAAAAAATAGAGGAAGCATAAATAACAATAGAAAAAACCAATATCTCAATATAAACAATTTAAGAAATACAATATCCAACTGAAATAGAAAACATGAAAAAATAAATTTGGCATCCAGTGTCCAAAATTAAAATTGAAAATAAAAATACCAATGACTCCCAAGCTGGTCCTGAACAACATTCGGTTCCCTCATTCAAGATGAAACCTCATATCATCCATCTATCCTAGGTCATTTTCCCTTAACTTGTCATGTATTAATAATATCTATTTGGGTACTGATCAGGGAGTCTGGGAAGGGTGTGAGTACAACTCAATAGGACACCACCACCAGTGTCTAAAACAATATCTATTCAAATAATAGTATATTCAGTTATATAAATAAATCCTTACTATGCATAAATAAATAGTTATCACATTAAAATTTATTATTTATTTAACGGCATTAACTCTAGGGTTACCGAGGACACCCATACCTCATGTCAGCTTCTGCTCATGTCAGAGCCCGAAGTGATCTAGGTCATATCATATCTTAATATCTTCTTTAGCTCATTTCGGATCCTAAAGTATTCAAAGGATATATCATATCTCAATACCTATTTAAACTCATGTCAGAGCTCTAAGTATATCTCAGAGTATATTTATTACCATTCATTAATTCACACTTAATTTCCCACAATACCAGTATTAAAAATTCATAAGTAAGATGGACATTTAACCATTCTTACTTATAAATAAAATTTCCATGTTACCATTAATTTACTTATAAGAATAATTTTTCTATTACCGTGTATACGTCTCAATATAAGGACCATATTCCTATTCCAATACTCACAAGTGTATGACCACAATTCCACCCAAACGTTTCAAGTTAATTTTTCAATTATTTATTCAACATAAATTACATTACTAATTTTTCAGTTATTTTATCACACAATTACCCATAATTAATTCCCTAATTAATTATGTATCGATATACATTAATTAATTTATCAATTAATTATCTCACATAAACCATTTCAATATTACATAATTAATTCTACAATTAATTATCTCTAGTCAACAACCCCAATGTCCAATAATTAATCTATCATTAATTTTTTCAACTCATGACATCAATATATCTTAACTAATCTACCATTAATTATCTCAACACCTATATCTTGGTATTTCATAATTAATCCATCAATTAATAATCTCAAACCAATTATCTCAACATCTCTTAATTAATCCCCTAATTAATTATCTATATCACATAATAATAAATATTATAAATAATCCTCCAACTAATTATCTTAATGGACTACCCATAAACCAGATAATTAATTCCCCCATTAATCAACAATGTGTACATCCCCTTATTCTCATTATTAATTCCCTGAAAAATCATAAATTTAAAAAATAAACCAATTAGTCAATTGGACATATTAACTACATCAATTTAGGGCTAGAATTGCTAAAAAATGCTATGTATCAAAATAACAACTATGGTAAATTGAATACTAAACCACTAAACTCAAATCATTGAAGAAATAATCACCCAATAGAAATCCTAAAAATTTGGGTAGGATAACGGTGTAGATCAGATCTAGATATATAACCCTAAATAAAGATTAAACAAGATGATATCTGTAAGATCAAGATATAGATCAACAAACCCAGATACAAATTAATTAAATCTTGAACTCGATCGAAAAAAACATAAGATTCTGTCCATTAAAATAATGAGAGATCTTATGAGGATGAGCGTT
Source organism: Viscum album (assembly GCA_963277665.1). Taxonomy (NCBI): domain Eukaryota; kingdom Viridiplantae; phylum Streptophyta; class Magnoliopsida; order Santalales; family Viscaceae; genus Viscum; species Viscum album. The sequence continues at coordinate 330,815,594 of OY728163.1, forward strand.
TAAACAATGGGATTGGATCTACTTTTTGGGGTAGGATGAGATCATATATATGTTATTTGGATCATGAAGAATGGACAACAAGGAGGCTTGTAATTCATCCAGAGGGCACAAAAAATTGAAAGAGGACCTAGGGTCAAGTTGGTGTTGAAATAGGTGAGTCTAGAAGGTGCAAGAAAAATTTTAAAATACTTTTTAGGCTAATTAAATTCTCATGCACAGTTTCCTAGGAAAGGGTAAATCGTTTTCACTAACCATGCACCAACAGTACACTAGTTATTCTTGGGGTGCACATTTGGTCTTTTTAGGTTTAATGGTTTGAAAAACCATGAACCAACCCTGAAAACCCTCACTATCCAAGGTTTTATGCTTTCCTAGGCTGGGTGTATGGTTTTAGATGGCTGTGCACCAACTTTGAAAACCCTCACTATACAAGGTTATATGTTTTGAGGCATTATGTATTCAAAATGGGTTGTTGGAATCACCCCTACCCACATACATAGCATGAGTTTTGATATATGTGGGTATATTTTAATTTTTTTCTATTAAGACATAGGTATTTTTGGAGTAAGATGTCTGGTGAAGATCTTACTGGTCAAAGAAGTCGAGGATTTGGATGGATGATAATGTGAGTTGGGTTAAAGGTATATTTAATAATCATTCTACATCTGTACTGGATAACATACATTTTATTTATATATGATTCCATGTGTATCTATTTTTTTCTCTAAATTATGATTGATGAACCATATTGATAGATTTACTAATTTTCAGTCTAAACTACACAGGCCCATGGAGATCCCTATTTTATGCATACAAGTTTTTTGGTTGTACGTTTAATGGAATGGTCGTGCATAATTTTTGGTGGATTTGATGATGAACTCAAAAAATATATTTTAGAGTTAATAATCTCCCCTTAGCTATCTTAGGCCCCCACCACTAGTCAATAGCCTCTATATTGGGAGGAGAAACTCCTAGAGTCTTGTAGTGACCCTTTCATGAGTATTTTTTAGATGATCTATCTTGGGTAATTACAAATTTGTATCAAAAAATATATTAGGATGGGTCTGTTTAGTTTTGTATGGAGTTATTTTTTTTGGACTTAGGACGTAGACCATGCACATGGTTGGCCAACAAGATATCATTTGAAACCCAAGTTACTAAGGGATGACAAGTTTTGAGACTAAGAAATCTAGGATGAGTAAGGTTTTGTATTGGACCAATTATCCCAATGTGGGATGGGTGAGAATCATGATCAGTCATAGGCATTGGATTTTTTCTAGTGATTTTTTCATGCATCATTATAGTAGCATGATGATGGCCTAATATGTGGACCTATGGGGTGGTGTATTTTGAAATGAAACCTTTTTAGAATCCATTATTAATTAAAGAAACATATAAAATAACCACTATTTCCAAGATTATAGTATAAGGGGTGATTATATTAATATGGATATGAGGTGATTTTATGATTGATTATGATGAATTTTATGGTCTCTATAGGGAACTGATTTAGAGATAGTTCAAATTTTGATAAAAAAAATTTTAAAAGGAAAACTCATGCAGTGGAATGCGTTGTGAGTAAAATGGTTTTTAAGTCAGTTTTACATGGAATAGATCATGGATCTAGTGGTTTTATAATGGTTTTATATTTTATGGTTTTTATAAAATTTTATAAAAATTATTCTTTAAATTTTATTTTAAAATAATTTTTTTTAAAAAGATCAAATTTTTGAAAAAAGAATATCCTAGCTTATGAATTTTGGTGACTTTAATTTTGGTAAAAACCAATAGTCTCTATGGGGTGTTTTTAAATATCAAGGTGAATTTTTTTGTGTGTCAAATGTGTTGAAAGGTTTTGTAAAATAAATGATGGGTTTCTATGTAAACCATCCTAATTAGTTGTTTTTTATTGTAGTTGGGAGAAAGTCAGATACTTTAATTTTTTTCTTGGCTTATGGGATATGTTTATTTGGAACCATCTTGTGAAATTAGTTGGTTTGGGACTAACTTTTTTGGATTATGGGAAAAATAAACTATTTTCTATGTAGACTAGGATGATTATCTTTTAGAGGTTTTACAAGGAGTATACCTAGGTGGTTGTTTCGTTTTTATAAAGTGTGTTAGGGATTTGTGGTGTCCACTTATGATGGGATCATGGGATGGGTGGTTTTTGTCTATTTAGTAAGTATGTCATGGATTTTTGGGGTCCACTTATGATGGGATCATGGGATGGATGTTTGTCAACTGGCGTAAGTATCTTGATATGGGTTGGTGGGTTCAGGGATTGTACTCCCTTATTGATCATTTTGATGAATTGACGGGTTGGGCCACTTGATGTGCATTTTCACGGGTCTAAATTTAAGACTAGTTCAATTATGTTTTTATGAGGATATTACTATGGTGGGGAGAACCATTAGCTATAATCATTCATAGATAGTGGAGTATTATGGTGTATAACACCGTAAGTATCAGGGTAAATTGATTATTTAAAATTTGATGTTAGGGGTTAACGGGTGGAATTGACCACTATCTTTGTGTTGGGTGATTGATATTTTGTGTTTGGAACTCAGGTGGGAGAAAATAGTCACATTTGGTTGTATACATAGTAATAGATTATGCATTGGTAGTGGAGATCAAAATTTGGTTCAATAGAGATAAGATAAGGATGCTCTTGTGGTGGAGAGTACTAGATCAGTCATGGGGTGTACAAGCCTCATGTTGGAATAGTTTCGGTCATATTAGAACTGGTTATTGGAATGCTGAGGCTATGGTAGGATAATAGTGGTTTGTGAACTTGATTGATATATTCTCATGGAAAATACCATATAGATAATTTTGGTGTGGTATTACTTATATTCCATGTGTTTAAAATGGTATTGGGATAGTGGAAATGAGATATAAGAGAAAGTCTAATAAATTTTATATCAGTACTCATGGGTAGAAAAGGGAAATTGGATGGGATAGTAAAGGATCCAACAATATATTTAATCCATGATTTTGGTACATACTTTAGTGTGTACATTTTTATGGTTAAAAAGTACCCTCAAGTTATATTGCATCTTGATCAGGTGTTGCAGTGGTGCATTAGTGGCTGAAACCAATATTTTATAGAAGTACAATATGGGATTAATGAAAAGAATTTTGGAATTTAAATGTGTTAAATAAGGTAGAAACTGCATAGGTATCATTGTTCTTAATATACTTTACATGGTTTTAAAATGAAATTATGTTTTCTTGAGAAAATTTGGTGTGTCCGGGCATGGTATATGGAGTTTCACAATAGAAGTGTGATGGGAGTTTAGAGAAGAAACATGTTCGGTAAATGGTGAATTGATTATCGAGGTATGATGGGTTTTTTAGTTAGAGTAACACCACAGATTATCAAGTATGATAATTATAACAGTGGGGAGTTTATAATGACCATGTCTGTTACAGGTTATTAATTACATAGCAAATTTTAATTTTTCATTGGTGATAGGTTCATTTTCATAACCTGAACATGGTTAGGGATTATGAGCATATATAAATCCTTATACAGTGTTTTTAGACATGGTTTAGAGGCTCGAGGGATGCTTTAGGGAATAAATAGTATGTTGGAGTGGTGTTCATGGGTTCGGGGTTGATGAAAAGTTGCAGTTACTGGTTATTAATGTTTTGATAGGGTCATTTACACTATGAATAGCCTTTTATGGGAAGATTATAGGCTTAAAAGGGGGCGTTCAAGTGAATGAATTCTACGTAGGGTAATTTATAATGTGAACACAGGTTTATGCCATGAAATAATCAGCGTAGATGGGTGGTTCCCTCTTCTTAGGTGTAGTTAAGGTCTTGACCCATAGGGTCATGCTTTGAACTAATACAGTGAAAACCCTTTATATAGGGGATTTCTTTTAATTTAAGAAGGTTGTATTTCAGTAACTCCCCTCGGGTTTCCTTTAATTTGGATGATCAAACAAATAGGGAGATACCTATTTGGATATCATCTTACCCTCTCTTGGAGTTCCTTCGATCATCATGGTTCATGGGTGGTTTATCCTCTGGATTCAAGGAATGATCCTTCCCTTCATCCCCCATCTATTTTTCATTGATTTTGGATCATGTAGATAGGGTTTAAGGGGATGGTTTCACTAGATAATGGATAAATCATCATTCTTGATGGGAATTTTTTGTGTATCTTATAGAAGACATGCTTTTAGGGAATATTAAATCCATCATTCACCATTTTTATAATGGAATGCAGTTTCATAGATTTATTTAGGTTTTCTAATAAATTTGGTTGAATTTTGATAATGAATCAGGTTTATATTTGGCAATTTTTGTAGCCTAGTTTTGAGTGTGTGCGTGCATGTGTAAGGAGTGTAATTCACCATGTTGCCTAGATATTTGACATTGTTTTATTTTTGGATGTATTTGAAGTCATTTAATCCAAATTGGAAATTGGGTTTTAACTATTAAATTACTTAATTAAATTATGTTTGTAGATGATATTGGTTCTTGTGGAATGATAGGAGGTTGGTATGATCTTGGGATGGATTTGAAATCATAATTTGAGGTATGGACTTGAATTTATTTAATAATCTTGGTCTTTTGGTGATTTTATGTTTCATTGATTTATTATTATTACCTACATACATATTTTCATGACCTGTGTGACCTTTGACCCCATATTTTTGGGACAAGAATGTGCCTAACTAATAGTCTTCATGGAAAATATAGCTTTCTAAACAGTTTGAAGGTAGAACCATGGTTGAACGTCCACTAATAGCTCTATTTTTTGTTTTTTGTGGCATGTTTTGGATTTCAAAGAGAAGATGAATTACATATTTAAAATTGGGTTTTTTAAAAGTGGATTAAATTAAAGTGTAATTTAATTCACATTTTTTTATTTTATAAATTGGTTTGAAATAACATTTCAAATGAAAATTTGTTTTTTAATAATTGTTTGGATTGGATTATAAACAAGGGTATAGTGTGAGTAATATGGTATGAGATTCCTTTTTATATGATTTTAAAATAATATTTAAATGTATTTTTAAAGGAATTTGGCAGTTCTTTATTAATATTGTTTTGGTTTATTTTACCTTCAAAGGGTTATGCCCTCTTTTTCAAATCTTGTGTGCTTATTCACTGTGGTTTATTGGTGTGTATACTAAATTATAATTATATATGTAGTGTTTATATCCATTTAAGAACCTTTATTTTGGTATAAAAGTGTTGCATCGTCACCGGTGGGTGTAACATGGCCTTTATTGGGTTAAGGTGGACCATGATAGTGTTTGAGATGTGTGGTTGGGTCTTAAACGACTAGCACCTTGTTGGTGAGTTGGTTAGCTCGTGAGATGGGATGTGTGCCCTATGTGTTACAACTTATGGGTGATGATTATGTGATTGTGATTAAAAATGGATTTTGATATGGGATAGGGTCCCAAAGACTTTCTTAGTATGAGTGAGATATCTTGGTGTTATTATTGAGAGATGGAGTTCTTGATTTTTGAGAAGGTTGGGACCTCCATGATTGAGACGATTTTCTAGAGCATGATGGACCTTTCATGAGTGAGATAGATGGACCTGATGGATAGATTTTAGTAAATTAATTAGTGTGGTTAATGGACGTACGATGTGAGATCAGATAGTGGGACTACCATGAGAAAGAAAGGGTCATAGTTATGATGTGTTTCAAGTTATGGATGGGTTCCCCTGCCATGAGTGAGAAGGTAGTGGATGGTTATTGATATATCCTCCCTTGACTGTGAAGGGATTGATGAACTATAAATATGATATCAAACATGGATAGAAACAAATCCAGAGTCTTTGGGTATGGGTTTCGACTGTGGTATATTATGACTCTTCCTTCTAAAACTGGCCGAAGTAGGTATAGTCAGAGTCAATGTTCCCCAGTTAGTACACAATGACCTGATGTGTATTATTGTGTGGGAATTTTGTGTTATATTTATAGGTGAGTGTGTTTTATAGACATTAATTCACTCTTTATATATTTATTTCATTCACATCCACTTAATCCCAAAAATACTCGGTATTTTTGAGGAATTGGTGATTCCTACTCAATCATTGCACTCACCTCATACTCGCATAAATGACATGGGTTTTTATTTATATGGGTATAATTTCATGTTTTATCTTAGATCAAGTGTATCTCTTGTATTTGGAAATGTGGTATAGATATTAACAGTCATGGAGGTCAAGGATTCATTTGGATGAATATGTAATTTCAACAGGGGGCCAGTGTATTTATTTTCGATTATAATTCAATATATGTCTTGAAAAACAAACCTTTTATTTATATATGATTCCATGTTTATTTTCTATTATTATTTCTATATTGTGATTGATGAATTTTATAGACATATTTTTATTTTTTTATTTTAGACTATGGGGCCCATGAGGATCCCAATTTCTCTACTATCGTTTGTTGGGATGTCCATTGTATAGATATATCACACTAAATTATTATTAGGTTTTGGAATGATCCATAGGATTAATTTTAGTGGGAAAATTCTCCCCATTACTATGTTAAGAACTCTCTACAAGATTATAGCCTTTAGAATATGGATAGGTACACTTTTGTTCTGGTGGAAACCTTTTATCATATTTAATTTGGTTTATCCGAGTTGGGTAATTGTATAAACTATACTAGGATTCTTGTTTTAGGAAACATTCCCTTACTAAGAACCACATTATTCTCCACCCAAGTTGTTTTAATAAATTTCCATACCTGTAAATTCTTAATGGAAGTTTTATTTTATTTGACTTCAACCTGAGATTAATTATCATATTCAGTTCTATCACAGTACTTAATAGAATTCCTTTCTATACTTTTTATACTTTTCGTAACCTAAAACATTGACATTGTCAACTCATGGATTAAAATCTATACGAACATATTTATTCACCTTAAAAAATATGGGTTGAATAAATAAAAAAAGGACTAAATGGTGAAAAATATATCAAGGGGTATTCTTAAAAAAATATTGTATTTATACGAGGTTATACTTATAGATGTATTTTTCACTTATATAAGTTAGTGAATGTATTCTAGGATTGAAAAAAAAACCAAACCCTTCTTTTTGATGCAATATTTCGTGGTTTGAAAAAACATTAATCCTTTCATTAGTCTATTGACATGACATAATATCATATCCAATGAATTATAGGTTATATTTGCAACGATGAGATGTATACATGAATTGATCTAACAGAAAATACTCTTAACCAGTCTATCTCATAGATTTATGGACAAAAAATAAGGTTTATATGATATAAAAACATGTATCATTATACTAGAAAATAAACAAAATACTAAATGAAAATACTAATACTATATTGGTGAAAAATAACTCAAGAAACATCTCTCACATATACTTATATATTTATGGATGGATCTTCATTTTATATTTCTATACATTCCTGTGATTATAGATTTCATATATTGATAAAAACATAAGTGAAATTTACATTATACACTTCATTTAATATAGTTCATGATCATATTGGTTGTGGATTGAGTGTAGTTTAAAACTGTTTATAAACCTTTAAACAATAATCACCACATTTTAAGATATCCATTTCATAATTAAAAAAAATGATATTTTTATTGAGGTAAGGACACATAAGGTCATCGTGAACAATATTTAGATGAAAAGAGGTCAACACATGGCTATGAAAAAAAATAAAGAACTCGTGTTTAATTTGGTTTAGAAATAATTTCTATGTTTCCATTTTAAAACAATATTGAATATAGACAATGAAAATGAAATATTTTTGGAAATCCAAAAATAGTTTTTTGTAATTCCAAGAAAATAAATATGTTTGAAGTAGAAAGTCATGTATTTTTGTTATTTTTCTATTACACTTCAAAATATATTAAATAATATTTTTTAAAAAAATTATGAAATGAAACAAATAAAACATTTTTAGGTTATAAAAATATTTCAGATTATATATTTTATAAAAATGGTGGTTTTGTGTTAATAGTAAATAATCCTTAATTAATTTCATAATGATGATATATCATTTTCATAGGTACTATTCAGAGTATTCATAACCACACGCATTAAATACTTGTACACAAAGTGAATTAATAATACTAGAATGGAATTTCAAAATAATGCTAACTAGGTAGAAATTATAGAATAAAAATATAAATATTTATAATTATAATTGAACATGATAAAATTATCCCTGAGAGATGTGGAACTTATAGGGTATTTTCCATGAATATTACCGAAGAATCTGTAAATTTTTCTAAAATAAATTTACCTTGTTGTAAAATTATGGAAAAAATTACAAAAAAATATAAATGATAATGAAGTCTAAATTTTTAAAAAAAATATAGTAAATAATATAAATAGTAACCCTACCAACATCTGTCAAACTCACTTCATAATCTATAATAATCAAGATAACCTTTTCCCCTGGAAATTTCCCACACTAAACTTCTACCATAATTAATTTTTTTGTATGCTAAACATGATATATATTTTTTTTATTATGCACTATCATTAAAGGGAATATGAAACCCTTATATAGTGACTAAGTCAAATTCATAGTAAGGATAAATTAGAAATTATGTTCCCTTGTAAGAATAATTAGTCTTGTTATATGTGTGTGTATTTGTGTGTGTCTTGAATATGAAAGAATAAATATAGATTAAAATTTTACACATAAAACCTATTCTAAACAAACATGTTCAAAACCAATGAGAATGAAATTATAAAAAAGTTTCAAAATATATAAGGAATTGAACCCTTGACCATGATGGAACACTATAATTAAAATATTTGTGATAATAAGATAAGAAAATAAGAACATGATTAGTTTCAAGGAGGTCATTCAATTATATCCATTTATCGATATATATAATCATATTTAAATATTTTAATGGAAAGTCAAGGCACCAATGCTCTCTGATATTAATCCCATGATGATGATATAGGAATCAAATAAGATAATTCTTCTTTCTTAGAAAAGGTTTAAAATAATTGTGCTGAAATTTGTTAATGATATTATGAAACCATGTAAGTAAGTGGATAGTTTCTTAGATGTTGAAAATCAAAGGAAAATTTATTTTAGTTTAAATAGTATAATTTATTCATATGTGTTTTTTTAATTCTTGTTCAGATTGCAATTAGAAACATAACTTCTCACAAACTTTAGAAAAAAGAAAATATTAGCTAGAAAATAATACAAGTAGGTTGAAAAGAATAATTTAAACTTTTAACACTATAGTATATATTCAAATTTGAAGAGACCTATTTTCTAACTAAGAATTTTATCCATAGATACATGTAAAAGCGTATACAATGTAATGTCATAAAACTTTTCACTTCAATCTCATAACATAATGGCTAACTAAATAGAACCTCATTTTCTGTTCTAGGGAAGAATATCCTTTAAGGAGTGTATATACCTATAAAATTGAGATTTTATGTGAGTATCACATAAATACGAAAACATCCATTTTTTCATGTGACCTGGAATTGATCTATCAACTGGTGCCTTAATGTCACACCCCTCCAAAGCTCACATGTTCATAATTAATGAGAATTTTATTTAGAGAAAGTATTATGAAACTAAAATTAATTTAATAATTAGCCTTGATATAGACTATAATTAAATAAATATTAATGATAACATAAAAAATTTAAATATTTTTTTAAATAATAATAGCAGAATATGAGCTCAACAGTCATACGAAAGGGCTGGAAACATGAATTTGAAACTTGATCAATAAAGGAATTATTCTGAATTTCATAGACAACTGGTATGAATGAACACCAAAATCCTTATTTTATGTTAATAAAGTAATCTAAAATTCTCTTCCCATGTCCCATGATGTAAAATATTCATGCCACATTTTATTTTAAAAATTTGATTAAGTGGAAAATATTATTTTCATAAGAATTTATGAAATAAATATTGAAATGAACTTATAAAAAAATTATAGTATTATATCAAAATTTCAATAAGTGATATCAAATATAGAAATTTAATTTCAATATGTAGTTTGAAGAAAAATAAGTGGTGCATGTTCATTTTTTGAAAAATAATTATGCTAAATTATAGTACCTATTAAAATATTATTTCAAAATAATAATATCCAGGGGTATATGTGTATCTTAAAAGAAATTGAAAGGGAAAAAGGTAAGTTCACAATCCTCTAAAACACAAACACAATAAGGTTTTTTATAATATCATTAAACTCCAACAAATAAATATATTGAGAATAAATTCAAAAAGAACAACATAATATAACTACTATAGAAAATAATATTTATAAAATTAACACATTCCTTGATCAATAATATATGTTTACATAAATACATACATCAATTAATACACCATTTTCTCATTAATTTTTCTAATCTAGTAAAATTATATTAAAAATAATTAAGATACATGGAAAATTAGTTATTCACTAAAAATAAATGAAGTATATAAAAAAAAATATTATGAATCTATGTAAAATAAGAAAAGGGAGTTAATTAAAAAAATATTTGCTCAATGATTATGGAGTTTTGAAACTGAATATAACTTTTTTTTGAAATTTATCATTCAAAAAATAACTGGGATTTATGAATATTTGGAAAGGTAACAAATTAAACATTTTTTTGTAACATCTAGGATTCATACCTCTCAACACATAGAATCGCCAGGGGAAAACAAATATTTATTACATATAGAAGAATAAATTTATTATAGAAATGTTTTTTGGAGTATTTAGAAGGTGTATAAGTTTTTAGATGTTTTTTCATGTAGAGGATTATTAGGTGGTTCTTCATCACCTAGTGAAAGATAACTTATGAAAGTAGGATGGTTGGTGTGAAGGTGGGCTTCATTATATGTATTTTTTGAATTTTTTATTCATATCCATCCCTCCATCTCATATCATACATCCATTTCATATCTCCCACATCCATGGATCTCCAACATAATTCTATGTTCATCTCATATCTCCCACATCCACAATGCACATCAATACATCTCCCTCCATATCAACATCCAATCTTCATATCTCCCTCATCATAGAATGGTTTTTTTGTTGTCATGGTAAAATTTAACAAAAAAATTTATAATTAAAAATATAATTTAAATTTACAAATAAAAATTTCATAAAACAAAATGGTTTATCCCAAAACTAGACACCCAATTAATCTTATGTCATGGTTTGAAGGGAATTCCCAATCCCCCTAGTTTAGAGACTAGCACATGGGAATCTAAGAACTACTTTTTTGAATTATTTCATCCATTAAAACATTTTAGAAAATAGAATCTATAAAAAAAATTAAGTAATAAAACAACATACCAACATATATCGTGAATAAAGAAAACTCCAAATAAGTGTGTAACATGACAACACAAATCCAAATAAAATACAAGAAAATACAGGTGTGAAATTATGATAAGAAAAGTAATATTTTGAGGTATAAAACGAAATGAACCAAAAGACTAGAATACAAATACTTGTAGAATATGGGTCATAATCCCATCATGAAACCACCGTAACTCATACAAAATACGTTTGAATACCCACCACCTCTAATTAGGATCTTATATTTACTTTTATTAGACATAAAAACCTATATACACCCATTAATTGTATCTAATGTGCGAGAATAAAGCCCAATTCGGTCACTCCATGTGTTCCTTCAGTAGATTTTATTAAATAAACAAATTATAATCATAAATAAGTATATAATAAGAAGAAGTTTTTTTTTAAAATTTTTATATAAAGTATGGTTGTGAATCAATTTGCAATAATTTAAAGTAATGAAATTAATAAATAATCCATTTGCAGATAAAATAATTTGGCACCATTGTAGGGATTTTGTATGTATATCACCTCATGGATAACTAGGATCCATGCACCTTCATGACTAAGGAAGAAAACAACCAAGTGCACACTCACAACCATATAAATCATTCCTAATTATTAGAGATCACCAACATGTGTCTCCCCACATTACCAATGTTTTTTAACTTACTGTGTATATCTACTCATAGGGTGAAAAAAAATACCTAGTCATGTTTCTACTATAATACCCTCCTAATAACTATGTTTGTATGGGTTATCACCCTCTCACAAAGGTTCCACATTCAAAATTAAAATCCATTTTTAGGGTAATTTCCTCAATCATAAAATGGATTTATGAATACACTAAAAATACTAAATACGGTCATAAACATGCCTTAGAAAACAATTTCAGTATCAACCCATTTATAATTTTGAAAACTTTTTTCAATGAATTAAAAAAATGACTTTAATCAATATAAAAATATATTTATGATTGATCATGAAAAAAGGGTTCACTCGAAAATTCTTATTTAAAAACCTACATTCCTCAAACACTCTAAATCACTCTTAATCAAACGGAACCCACAATTCAAAGAGAGAAGAGAATGTTAGGAGGAAAGAGAGAACTCTAAACCAAACAACCACATAAATAAATTTAAATTCAATATACCATAGGTCACCATAGAATTGAGGTGGGAGGAAAATACATGATAGAAGAAAGAAATACTAAAAGAAAATGTGGAAAACAACTTATCACATTAATCCTTGATGATCTATGGTTAATTATCACCAAAATCTCTCTTATAATGGAGGGTAGAATAATTTTTTATTAGAGAGATACTGCCAAGTTTGAGATTGGAAAAGGAGGAGAGAAAAAGGTTAAATTTAATAGAGGAGAAAATGGAAAATAAAAGCTTTTAAAGCTGGACCAATGAGTTTATGACTTGAAATAGGATTCACATCGTGTATCCTATCAACGTGACTGGTTGGCATCTTGAATAGGTGGTTAATTCCTTGAACCATAGTTTCATAATTTTGGGCTCATTTTAATGGTTATTTAGTATGTGAATGGTGTTTTCACACCGTGAATTACTACATCAACAGTGTTTCTACTCCTTCAAAGGTTTAAACAACCCAAATTAATATGGAAGACTAGAAACTGATAGAAAGGAAAGAGAAAAAACATTTCATACCTAAAACAAGAATCCGGATGTTACAATTATCCTTTAAATATTTCATTTTACCCATAAAACGTTAATTTGATTAAGTTTGATAAAAAATGAGGTGATTTCATTACTTCTTTATATCTGATTCTCTCTTCCATATATCTTGAGAGTATGTTATGTGTTTCAATAACACTCAAACCAATTATATAGATTTACTACATAGGATATTTTCCTAGGAATAAACTATATGTACTTGTTATTAGACTACCAACATATATTGAATCAAATCGATTTCTTCCCAATCCAGAATATGAGTAAGGTTTGGATTATATCTCAAGCAAATACAAAAGTAATACATTATAGATTAATCTAAACTAAGGTGGTAATTTCAGTTGATAATCCACCTTTCAAATCTATTTAATGTCTTTAAAAGTACTTCATATATCAGTGCTAGATTAATATTATTTCCAATCCTTTGGTGACCTAAATGAGGTAAAAATTTCAAGAATACATAGTTTCTAACCATAAACTCCAAAATATTACATCGACGATCTTCATAAAATTTATACCACCTCTGAGTTGTCACGAACAACTAAAGAATAGTAAATATATTTTTTATCATCTCTTAAATAATACTTATTCTAACCAAATAATATTCACCTACCCGAGAACAATAAATGGGAGACCTGTAAGGCTGAAAAAACAAGGCTTAAAAGGGATCCATTATGATCAAATACTCATAACTATTTTTATAAGAAAATTGGACCAATCCCAAATGGTAATCCCAAGAACATCTGATGTCTAGAACAAAAGCACATAGAGTAACCTCCAAAATAATATTTTCTAACCTTTTTGACTATCCATCTAAGGATGGTGGGATATTATCAACCTAAATTGAGATTCAATCACCTCTTGTAGGCCTTTTAAAAATTTAGAGGTAAATTGGGGGTCCTATATGAAATTATAGATGATAGTACCTTATGTATCTTCGCTATATTCTAAAATTATAGATTTCCCAAATCCTAAAACTTAGCAGTATCCCATATTTAGATGAAAGATGTGACTTGGTTAATTAGTAAATCACTACTAATAAGGAATTTTTTCATAAGGGGATCCATGGTATTCAAATAGTTAAATCAATGAACTCCTTGTCCTACTTCCTTATCGATACACGGATGAGTTGACGAAAATAAGATGGAATTTAGTGCTCAACAATAATATTCTAGATCATATAGAAACGACATATGAAATTGGTTATATCCTAGTTCAAACTAGGACACCAGAACGGATGCTTCATGTCATAATTAATAATATAATTGCCTGGGTGAATGGCCCACTGAGAGAAATGACAATCTTCCATTGCAACCTTTCTCATGGAAGAAGTAATGACATATCAACAATTAAATCAAAGGATAGCCTCCAAATAAAGTGCAAATTTGAAGATGGTCTACCCATCATATAAATAATCCTTTATAATCTAAAATTTATCAAATCACCATTAATCCTAAAATAATAAATTGAGAAGAGAGTGTCAACTGAATGATCAATAGAGAAATAGTAGTACCTTATTCCTTATAATCTAGGTTCATATTAGCTAACATTCACATGAGGATCCATTCAGCCTTTCAACCCATTGTGGATTGATAGGGAAGCATCATGTTGAGGATATCAATAAAATCATAACCCCTTTATAAGAATGGAGCTGAGACATGCACCTAATGAATCACAGTAAACCAATTATCCCTTTCCATCTTATATAATGTTTAGGATAAGAGATGAGTTATACCATCATTTGAACTCATTTAATGAATCTTGGCACCTCAAATTCCATGAAAATTTCACTCTCTTCATGGTTATAGTTGTCAATGGTGGTGCCATATTTAATATATCATTTTCAAAACATCGATAATACCCTACCATACCAATGAAAATTGAAGAATAAAATTTTTTGTGGCTTATACAATGAAATTATAGCTTTCAACTTTTTAAGATCAACTGATATTCGATGATCTAAGTCAAAATTTCCTAACAAATTTATGTATTTGAACTAAAAGTGGTATTCAGATAACTTAGCATAAATTTAGTGATCACTCAAGTTACCCAAAATTATTCTAAAATACATATCATGATCTTATTTGGTAGTTAAAGAAACCAATATATAATCCAAAAATAGTGTGATGAAAGAATCTATGTATTGGTGGAATATATGGTTTATTAGCTCTATAAAGACTACATGAGCATTAGTAAAGCCAAATATCATCACCGGATACTCAAAGTGATCATACCATTACCTAAAAGTAGTCTTAGTAATATTTGACTCCCTAATTTTATGTTGGTGGTATCCATATCGAAGATCAATTCTTTAGAACCACCTTACCCCTATTAAATTGATCAAAAAAATCATAGATGTAGGTACAGGGGTACTTATTTTATCACCACCTGATTTAGATTCTAAAAATCAATGCATAAATTAATAGTTTCATCAAACTTATTAGAAAATATCATTGAATCTACCCATGGTGATACAATTAGATGTTTGAATCCCTTGGATTCCAAAAAATCAAATAGGATTTATAACTCTATCAATTATTTTAGTACCATACATTGGAAAGTTACATAAATTAGTTGGGTCCTTAACATCAATTCTCTCATGAACTCTACCTCCCTTACTAGAGGTAGACTAGTAATGTTATTTAGAAACACCACAAGAAACACCATGGCCATAAACATAATTTCACGACATAAGGTTTCATCTTTACTCTCAATCACAAATAAGAATATTGGTTTAACAAGATATAATAGAGGAGAGCCTACTCAACTAGACCATATATCCCATTCTCCTTGAAACATCTGAAATATTCCATTGGGGGTTGTAAAGGACACATGATAATGTTGAAAATTAGTATAAAATTTATAGAAAGACAACCAGTCCATCTTGATAATAACATTAAAGATGTATATTTAAAGGACCAATAAATACCAGGTTAACTTAACATCATAAATAGAGAATTGGAAATATGGTATCATAAACCCTATAATATCTTACCTTTGAGAAAAAAGTCTAACTCCATAACATATGGAATGAGTTTTTTAGGGAGGTATAAAACATTCAAATTGTGTTTTAATAAGAAAGAGTGATAAGAAATGGTATCAAACACCAAAATTACTAAATATGTAGAAATCAATATTTTAACTCTTCTAATTACAGGTCCTAATATTATTTCTAATGGACAAACTTATACTTTATGCAACTTCCTCATTCTAAAATTTTAATTCTTCTTACCATTGATATGAGAACCTCCCTTCATCTGACTCCACCCATGAGATGATTCATCCTAGCCTTAATAAGATCATGGTAAGAAACCTGTTATCTTGGAAGTATATAAACCATTTCTAAGAAGATAATACCAGATGGAAATATTTTGGATGGCCCAAATTTCCATATGATAGGAATTATTTCATAGCTACTGAGAAATAATGTTTAAAATTCACTATCTTATCATACTAATATCAGTTCAAAGGGTCTATTATAGTAACATCAGAGGGAATGGGGTAAGTATTTTATTGGGAGACACATACTTCTCCATAGTGAGTCTCATTATAATTTCACTTAATTATATAAGATCCACTATAATCAACATTATATACGAGAGGAATTACAACCAACCCTGACTTACCTTCCTGGTCAGTTTATTCCATCATATTATTATCCATAACCTTAGAATGGGTGCATAATTTCAGTATAAATAGTTAATAATGGATATCTGAATGTAATCCCATCTAAAACCATTGGTCCTTGATATTTTAATTTGACACTACCTTAAGTGAGAAAATGAAAGGTTTGTAAAAATGGTTGTCATACTCCATTACAATCTGGTCACCTTGTTAAAGGGTGAGAAACTCTCTGGAATTAGCTAAAACCATCATTTTTTGCAAAAACTCTGAGAAAATATGGATTTAATGTATTTCCAATCCAAACCCTCATACTGATTTAATAAAACAACTAAATAAGACCACATTCAGCTAGGGCCTTCAAGATTAAGGACATCAAACCTCACCATCCCAAAATCTAGTTTCTCTATGAATTCAAATATCCTTTAAGTATTTATAAACTAGTCCTATAATTTATGAAGACTATTCATCCCACAGAAGGAGGGTGGTTTTTAGTGGAGAAACTCATGATATTAATCCCTATCTCCACCCATATCTAGATCTACTTATGTAGCTTTACCTAGGACTATAGTTTCACCTTGGTCCATAGCATAGACTTCATTCACTAGAGCCTTAATAAGATTGTGATCAGCCATAGGATTTTCCAGTGGAAGTTATTTGAAACACCATTCTATGGATTTTTTAGAATTCTTTAAGTGGGGATGGTACTTCACAACATCAAAGAAATAGAGGATTTTTCAAAAAAGGAAACAACCTCAATAAAAATCATAAAAAATCATGAACCTCGACATAATCTGAAATAAAAGAAAAACATAACACAAAAAAACTATTTCCTAACATCCCATGCTAACTTTAGGATTTTCATTATGATATATGGAATGGAAATCGCATGAAATATACTATTTAAGTGTTAAAAGACCAAACTCATGTCTACCAAAATATATTAAATCACATTAATAGAAAACATACCCACTAATAATAATTTTTACAAACCAACTTAGGTCATCCTTAAATCGGACACCTAAGTCAGGCCACAATAAGGCTTGAATGGAATTCTTCATCCCCATGGTATGAAGACAAGTTCTTGGGCATCAAATATTTACCTATCAGAATTATTTATCCCATAAAAACATTATTGAAACCAAGATATATCAAAATTAATAGAATAAAATAACATCCCAATATATATCAGGAATAAAAAAACTATGAACAAGAACTACTGGAAATACAGTCTTTCCCAACGGTTCTGAACCGTTGGGAAAGGCTGCAGAACCGTTGGTATATGTTAGACAAACGGTTCTGCAAACTGTAGGGAAGTAAGCTATTGGGAAAGCTTTTCTCAATGGTTTACAATGAAGAGTTGGGATAGGGTGGGGAAAAATTAACCTATCCCAAAGTTTGTGCCAAACCGTTGGGATAGTTTTTTCCAACGGTTTGGCTTGAATCGTTGGGAAAGCCCAAGGACTCTCCTCCTTCCCAAAGGTTTCTAAACCATTGGGAAAGGATTTTTACCAATGGTTCATTGAACCATTGGTAAATAAAGAATCAGAGATGCCATGCCAATGGTTTGAAACTATTGGCATCGCCTATGCTATGTGAATTGCACAACAGCCTGTAATTATCACAGCAGCTCTACAATTTGCATAGCAAGCCTCATTTTGTGCATTCCCTCTAATTTTCAATCCATTTATTGTACCTTCAATAAAATAACACATACATATACAATTATTGAACCTGGAATAACCAACTAACTCATACATATATTGAAAAAATTCATTCACAATTAACATATAATGCTTCCTGGAACTATACACATCCATAATTAAATTAGAATTCATAACATAATTATAAACATACATAATTCATTTAGAATTCAATTTAAAATTTAGATGACAATTATATGTGGAATCCGGAATTCAATTCATAATTTTATCGGTTTTTTGTATATCATATATTTTTACCTGAAATGATGTCCATTTTAAATAAAATACAAACACCTGGAGTGATTCTGGCCACATTGTGCCTCGGATTGAGGTGAGGTTAACTCATACACGTCAAAAATGACATATTGATCATTGTCCTAAAGTATCAACATATTTCAAAAGCATTTGATCAGTTTCCCGTATGCCAGTTGATGTTTTTAACTTAAAATGATGTTTTTTTTAACAAAAGATAGACACTTTGAGTGGTTCTGGCCACACCGCATCTCAGATTAAGGCGGGGTTGATTCCGACACATCACATATGACCCATGGATCATTGTTCTAAAGTAGCAACACAATCAGAATATGTTTGGTGAGTTTTCCGTATGTACTTAAAATGTTGTCCATTTTAAGAAAAAGAGAGCCACTTAGATTGATCCCGGCCACAACGTGCCTCGGATTAAGGTGGGGTTGACTTGTACATGTCACATATGACCCATAGATCATTGTCCTAAAACATCAACACATTTCAAATGCATTTGGTCAGTTTTTCGTATGTCAGTTGTTGTTTTCACTTCAAATGATATCCATTTTAAACAAAAGAGAGACACTATGAATGGTGTCGGCCACACCGCATCTCGGATTGAGGCGGGGTTTACTCGTACACATCACATATGACCCATGTATAGTTTTCCTAGAGTATCGACACAATCAAAATCCGTTTGGTCGGTTTTCCATATGCTAGTTGTTGTTTTCACTTAAAATGAAGTCAATTTTAAACAAAAGAAAGAAAATTTGAGTGGTTTCGGCCACACCCCACCTCGGATTGAGGCGAGTATGACTCTTACACGTCACTTATGACCCATGGTTCGTTCTCCTAAAGTTTCAATGGAAACTGAATGCGTTTGGTCAGTTTTCCGTATGTACTTAAAATGTTGTCCATTTTAAACAAAAGTGAGACACTTAGACTGATCCCGGTCACACCGCGACTCGGATTGAGCCCGGGATGGCCAATACACGTCACATATGACCCATGTATTTTTGTGCTAAATTATCAACAGATTCCGAATACGTTTGGTCGGTTTTCCTTATGCCAATTGTTCTTTTCACTTATAATCCTGTCCATTTTAAACAAAAGAGACACAATTAGAGTGGTGTCGGCCACACTTCATCTCTGATTTAAACGGGGTTGACTCGTACACATATCAAATGACCCATTAATCATTTTCCTAAAGTATCCACACAATCCTAATGCGTTTGGTCGGATTTTCATATTCCAGTTGATGTTTTTCACTTAAAATGATGTCCTTTTGAAACAAAAGACAGAAACTTTGAGTGGTGTCGGCCACACCGCATCTCAGATCGAGGCGGGGTTAATTTTTACACATCACATATGACCCATGGATCGTTCTCCTAATGTTTCAACCGAAACCGAATGTGTTTGGTCAGTTTTCCATATGTACTTAAAATGTTGTCCATTTTAAACAAAATAGATCCACTTAGAGTGATCTTGGCCACACTATGCCTCGGATTAAGGTAGGGTTGACTCGTACACATCACATATGACTCATGGATCGTTTTCCTAAAGCATAAACACATTTAGAATGTGTTTTCTCGGTTTTATGTATGCCAGTTGTTCTTTTAACTTATAATCATGTCCATTTTAAACAAAATAGACACAGTTTGAGTGGTTTCGGCCACACCACATCTCCTATTGAGGTGGGGTTGACTCTTAAACGTCTCATATGACCCATGGATCGTTGTTCTAAATTATCGACACAATATGAATGTGTTTGGTTGGTTTTCTGTATGCCAGTTGATGTTTTTCACTTAAAATGATGTTCTTTTGAAACAAAAGATGGACACATTGTGTGGTGTCGGCCACACCACATCTCAGATTGAAGAGGCTTGATTTTTACACGTCACATATGACCCATGGAACGTTCTCCTAATGTTTCAATAGAAACCTAATTCCTTTGGTCCTTTTTCCGTATATACATAAAATGTTGTCCATTTTAAACAAAAGAGTGACACTTATACTGATACCGGCCACACCGTGACTCGGATTGAGCTCGGGTTTGCTCGTACACATCACATATGACCCATGGATCTTTTTGCTAAAGTATCAACACAATCAGAATCTGTTTGGTTAGTTTTCTCTAGGTACTTAAAATGTTTTCCATTTTAAACAAAAGAGAGCCACTTAGAGTGATCCCAGCCACACCGGGCCTCATATTGAGGTGATTTTGACTCGTACTCGTCACATATGACCCATGTATCATTGTGATAAATTATCAACAGATTCTGAATGCGTTTGGTCGGTTTTCCGTATGCTAGTTGTTCTTTTCACTTATAATCTTGTCCATTTTAAAAAAAAGAGAAACAGTTCGAGTGGTTCCAACCACACTGCGTCTCAGATTTAGACCAGGTTGACACGTACATGTCTCAAATGACCCATGGATCATTTTCCTAAAGTATCAACACAATCCGAATGCATTTTGTCTATTTTCCATATGCCAGTTGATGTTTTTCACTTAAAATTATTTCTTTTTGAAACAAATGACAAACACATTGAGTGTTTCCGGCCACACCATGTCTCAGATTGAGGTGGGGTTGATTCTTTCACGTCACATATGATCCATGGATCATTCTCATAAAGTTTTAATGGAAACCGAATGCGTTTGGTCAGTTTTCTGTATGTACTTAAAATGTTGTCCATTTTAAACAAAAGAGAGACACTTAGACTGATATCGGCCACACCGCGGCTCGGATTGAGCTCAGGTTATCTCGTACACGTCACATATGACCCATGGATCATTGTGATAAATTATCAACACAATTATAATCTGTTTGGTCAGTTTTCTGTATGTGCTTAAAATGTTTCCGTTTTAAACAAAAGAGATCCCCTTAGAGTGTTCCCGGCCACACCGGGCCTCAGATTGAGTCGGTGTTGACTCGTAAACATCACATAAGATCCATGGATCTTTGTAATAAATTATCAACAGATTCTGAATGCGTTTGGTGGGTTTTTCTTATGCCAATTGTTCTTTTCACTTATAATCCCGTCCATTTTAAACAAAAGAGACACAGTTTGAGTGGTGTCTGCCAAACCGCATCTCAGATTTAGATGGGGTTGACTTGTACATGTCTCAAATGACCCAGGGATCATTTTCCTAAAGTATCAACACAATCCAAATTCATTTGGTCGGTTTTCCGTTTGACAATTGATGTTTTTCACTTAAAATGATGTCCTTTTGAAAAAAAAAGACAGACACTTTGAGTGGTGCTAGACACACCACATCTCAGATTGAGGCAAGGTTGATTTGTACATGTCACATATGACCCATGGATCATTCTCCTAAGGTTTCAATGGAAACTGAATTCATTTGTTTGGTTTTCCGTATGTACTTAAAATGTTGTCCATTTTAAACAAAAGAGAGACACTTAGATAGATCCCGGCCACACCGCGACTCGGATTGAGCCCGGGTTGGCTCGTACATATCACATATGACCCATGGATCGTTGTGATAAATTATCAATAGATTCTGAATGTGTTTGGTCAGTTTTCCATATGCCAGTTGTTCTTTTCACTTATAATCCTGTCCATTTTAAACAAAAGAGACACAGTTAGAGTGGTGTCGGCCACACCGCGGCTCGTATTGAGAAGGGGTTGACTCATACATATCACATATGACCCATGGATCATTGTACTAATGTATCGACACAATACTAATGCGTTTGGTCAGTTTTCCATATTCTAGTTGATGTTTTCACTTAAAATGATGTCCTTTTGAAACAAAAGAAAGACACTTTGAGTAGTGCCGGCCACACCGCATCTCAGATTGAGGCGGGGTTGATTCATACACATCACATATGACCCATGGATAGTTCTCGTAATGTTTCAATAGAAACCGAATGCATTTTGTCAGTTTTCCATATGTCCATAAAATGTTGACCATTTCAAACAAAAGAGAGCCACTAAGAGTGATCCCAGACACACCGTACCTCATATTGAGCTCGGGTTGGCTCATACACATCACATATGACCCATTGACCGTTGTCCTAAAGCTTCAACAGATTCCGAATGCGTTTGGTCAGTTTTCTGTATGCCAGTTGTTGTTTTCACTTATAATCATGTCCATTTTAAACATAGGAGACACAGTTAGAGTGGTGTCGGCCACACCGCTCCACTTATTGTGGCGGGGATGACTCGTACACATCACATATGACCCATGTATCATTTTTCTAAAGTATAGACACATTCCAAATGCGTTTGGTCTAATTTTCCTATGCCAGTTGATGTTTTTCATTTAAAATGTTGTCCATTTTATACAAAAGAGAGCCACTTAGACTGATCCCGGTCACACCACGACTTGGATTGTGCCCAGGTTGGCTCGTACACGTCACATATGACCCATGGATAGTTGTGATAAATTATCAACAGATTTTGAATGTGTTTGATCGGTTTTTCATATGCCAGTTGTTCTTTTCACTTATAATCCTGTCCATTTTAAACAAAAGAGAGACACTATGAATGGTTTCTGCAACACCATGCCTCTTATTGAGGCGGGGTTGACTCGTACACATTACATATGACCCATGGATTGTTTTTCTAAAGCATCAACAAATTTCAAATGTGTTTGGTTGGATTTCTGTATGTACTTAAAATGTTGTCCATTTTAAACAAAAGAGAGACACTTAGACTGATCTTAGCCACATTGCGACTCAGATTGATCCTGGATTGGCTCGTACACATCACATATGACCCTTGGATCGTTGTGATAAATTATCAACAGAATCCAAATGCGTTTCGTCAGTTTTTCATATGTCAGTTGTTCTTTTCACTTATAATCCTGTCCATTTTAATCAAAAGAGACACAGTTAGAGTGGTATGTTAGTTGTTTATTCACATTATTCAAATACACTATTTGACTATGGGTATTTAAATTAATTTATTTATGAAAAATTTATATTTAAAATGATAATATCAGAAAATTAATAGAAGATAAAACTTTTACTGAAAATCTTTGTTGAAATATTACGGTAAACATGATTTATGAGAATCCTCAGGTGTCTATTACTGGAATGGTATTTACCTAAAATCTTGAGGAAATTCATATAGAATATTTTATATCATTCTTAGTATGGATTAGATTTTATTTTATCATGCTATGAAACATTTCAGAGCTAACAATGTCATGCCCAATGAATACATCCCTTTTATAACATACCAAGAATCTATGATATTGATTAGATGTGTAAATGTGATTTACATTCATTATCATGATGAAAATAAATAAAATATATATTATAGATTTTCTAGTAGTAAATGAAATCAAGGAGGGTGGGGGATGTCCCGGGGGGCTGTCCTGGGGGTTATCCGGGGGCTGTCCAGTGGGTGTCCGGGGGGCTATCCAGGGACAAAGGATGAGGGTGGGGGCTATGCGAGGGGCTGTCCGAGGGGTGTTCAGGGGGTTGTCTGGGGTCCAAGGAGGAGGGTGGGGAGGCTGTCCAGGGGGCTGTCCGGGGGGCTATCCTGGGGGGCTGTCTGGGGTCCAGGGATGAGGGTGGGGGCTGTCCGGGGGGCTGTCCGGGGGGCTGTTCGGGGGGCTGTCCGGGGACCGAGGAGGATGGTGGGGGGCTATCTGGGGGCTATCTGGGGGCTGTCCGGGGGGGGGGGGTCCGGGGGGCTGTCCGGGGGGCTTTCTGGTGGGTTGTCCGGAGACCAAGGAGGATGGTAGGGGGGCTGTCCGGGGGCTGTTTGGGGGGCTGTTCGGGGTCCAAGGAGGATGGTGGGGGGTTTTATAGTGTCTAGTAAGGATCGGGGTTATCCAGGGATTTCACAAACACACAAAAACCAAAAGACATCAACATCCATGAAAACGGGTAATATATAAAAATAACTCAACTGCAATACTATACTACAGGTCTGGATAAAAAACAATTATAATAGATTAAACATCAAATCTCAGTAATATTAGTCAAAAATGTAATGGATCAACTTGACCCACATCACCATCACCATCATCACCATTACCATCATCACCATTATCATCACACTCGTCCTCGTCCCCATAATCTTCCTCTCCCTCCTGGCACTCCTCCTCGGCCTCGCCCTCCGCCTCACCCTCTCCATCCGCCTCTCCCTCCTCTTCCGCATCAGACTCCCCACTATCATCATCGTCATCCTGGACATCGTCTTGACCACTAATAGACCTGCCAACTGGTTCTACATATATAGAACGTATCGATTTCATATATTCATCAAAAGCTGGGCTGGCCTCTGGTGGAAGTGTCGGACGTAGAACTTCATTAAATTTCATAAATGCATTGTTTGCCCTAGCAGACTATTCTTCCATCTCTGTGGCCCTTTTGTCAGCATGTTCTACATGTTCCCTAACTTTCTGCAACTCGGTGGCACTAAAAATCATACCTGAGGAAGGACAATACCTCGTCAGGGCTATCCTAGGTCTTCGGCGTACTCTTCCAGGATTCTCCTCTCCCAAAACTTGATGTAAGTGATCAGTTGGCCCAAAATTGTCTCGTTCTTGGGCATCGAGGGCCTATAAAGCAGCCTGCTACAAAAATATTTATTATTAAGTTACAAAATAGAAATTAAAATATAAAATCAATAGATTAAAACTTACAATCTTCTGCTGAGTCTCTTCATTTACGGCACTTCCATCCTTTTTCTGTCTACTCGAGCAAAACAATTTTGCTCGAGGCACATGTCCTTCATTATTTTGTATTTGCCTCTACAATAACATTGAAAACTATAGTTATATTAAAACTTTATCAAACTATTAAATAATTGAGGAAACAAAAGAAAGTGTAATTCATAAAGAAAACTTATAAACAATTTTCATACCTGCTTCCTCTAATGATCAGGCATCGTAGTGCATCCCAGTGTGTGGAGGTATTTTTTTCATCAATGTTCTTTTTATTTTATCCAGATGATTCCAAAATAAAATTAAAAAATGAAATAGATAGTATTAATGCAAAAAATTAAAGTTATTATTTAAATACCTCAAACGTAATTAATACCTTAAACTGGGTACTCGTCCAATGAGTAATCATCTGACGATACAGCTCTATAGGACAATCACTCACCAGTGGTACCGCCTCTAACTCAATTCCAACTCTAGAAACCCAGACAATATACAACTCCTTCTTGTAGGCTCTCCAATGATCGCCTAAATATTTTAGACGTTCCAGTCATGCACCCTCACCATCAGGAAAATTAAATCTAAGCTGACATCAAAATATTAATTCATATAAATACAAAAAATATTTCATGGAATTAAATAGAACAAATTTTTTACCCATATCTCTGCCCAAGCTCTATCCTTGACCTCATCTGGGAAATGTCTCCACCATAACCTGTGTACGGAGGTTCCACACAGAACGCATGTGTGTACGCCCCCGCCCATGCCTCCGGTCAGCAGATGTATCTTTCATGAAAGAAAAACAAATATTTTATCAAACCATGTTATAATGAAAATAGATATTTCTATAAAAAATTGATAGGGTTCTATAAATATACCTGCACCGGTCTGATCGCTGAGCACCGCTGGATCCATAGAAACTAATTCAACACCCTGTGGTGGAACAGGAGTGGAAGGCGATAGAATATAGAATCTCGAAGAGACAAAAGTAGAAGTAAAAGAAGATGGGATAGCTATCTGACTGGATTCTGACTGGGGAGTGGGAATCATCATCGGATGTGAAAATGATGGGCCAGAAGATGCAGAAGGTAGTGAAAAAAATGGGAGGCCTAAATATCTTGTGTTTCCCTATTGTCACACCGAGTTCAGAATGTGGGAAATATGACATGTCAGTGGGAGGGGCAGGGTCTAGTCGGGTACGCGCAGCTGCTCATCCACCTCTGGTTCGAACCCTCCTCATACAACCAGCCTGAGTACTAGGACCAGTACTAGGCCCCTCGTCGAATAACTATGGACAAATAGGTGGATCCTACAAAAATGTTTACAAAAAAAATTAATCCCATGACATGATATATTCTTTAAATATATCAATTTGAAATAAAGTACTCACTACAAGAACTAATGATGGAATTCCCAACTCCACCATTCGAGGATTGTTCTCCATCATTTTTTTCCTTCGTCTCTCTTAAATTGGCTGCATTTCCTACTTTTGAAAACAAATATGTAATTAATTAGAAAAAAGAAACTAATGTATAACACAAAAAACAAAATATATGAGGGAATAGGGGGATTTATTGGTAATTTAGCTATCAATTATTTTATAAGAGCTTGAATGAATTTAATAAATCATACAAGTTGTAATGTTCACCAAGTTAGAAATATTGTTTGACTAGGTTTGAATACAGTTCAATTCCAAATTAGAAAATGGAATTCTAATAAAACCGCAACCAATAATCATTGAAAATTCACATAACGGCCAAGTCAGCTAAAACATATTTGTGATCAATACTAAATAAATTTGAGTATTACCAACCATAATAACCCAACTCGAGGTAAACCAAAAGAATTGAAAACATGGATAAATGATTCTATATATTTTCAACCACAAATTCTGGTTCACAATCAACTCTGACAATAGATCTATTGGATTCATCAAAAGAAATAAATGGATTGGTTCCAATGGAACTAGGGACAGTGTCAATTCCATCATCACCATCATCAAAAATATATCGTGGAATTACTTCAACTATGACACCAAATTCAGGTCGAAGTTGGTATTTGACATAAAAAACTTGTTTAGCCATTGATTCCAACACATATGGTTCTTCAGTAGCAAGAGTGTGAGTCATATTAATTACTTGAAATCCACAATCATCAAAAAATGTTCCATATCTCGTCATCGAAACAAACCAATGTAATTTCATCATTGTGACTCATCCATGAGAGTAATAATCAAATATTATTCTTTTCTCAACAAATCCATAATAACCCACATTTTCAAATCGTGGTCTACTATCTGATGCACTGGCATAACAATCTGTTGTGGTAGTAACCATAATACCATCATGTATTGTTCTCATGTTCTTTGCTCGTTCAATGACAATAAATTTGTACACATTCATAACAATTGATTTACAGTCATGAACCATGGTATTAGGACCAAAAGCCAATGCTCTTATTTCCTCAGAGACAGAGTCAGCAGACAAACTCAATACCTACAATATAAATGACTATTAAACTTAATTAAGTATTGATATAATTATTTTAAACATAAATATTTTTACCTTCAATTTTAACCAATAATAATACTCTTTGCTATGGAAAGACTCTCTTCTTCTCAAAGATAAAGAACGATGCTTCCAATTTATCATTGTTTTATGTTCCCTGAAGATAAAAAAATATGAATAGTTCAATAGATATATATGTAAGATATACATAATAAATTTATTTACCTGATATAGTCATCGAACAAATCCCAGTTGAACAAAACTGTGTGATGTGCCATCTCTCGCTCTTCATGGCTTAATGTCTTCAATGTATATGATCCACAAATTCCACCTGTTTTAGGAAGTGATGGAAAACTGGGTTCAATTTTATCATACTTTTCTTCTTCATTTCTCATTGGTATGTTCAATCATGTAATATGATCAGACAAATACACCGAGCAGAAATCCATACATTCTTGAGCCATGTGACCATTCACGATAGAACCTTCATGATGATTTTGTTTCGGACATAAGACTTTAATGTGAACATATTTCTTTCAGTTGGATACATCCAATGAAAAGAAATAGGTCCTCCAAGAAGTATTTCAGTGGGAATATGGATATTTAGATGCAGCATGCATGTAAAAAGTGATGGAGGAAATATTTTCTCCAACTCACACAAAATTAATGGAGCATCTGTCAACATTTTTTGCAAGAAATACTTGGACAACTTCTTAGCACAAAGATCTCTAAACAAATGGCACAACTGAATAATAGCCACCCTTACATTATTGGACAAAAGATGACGGATTGCTATTGGCAGCAACTCATGCAATAGAAAGTTATAATCATGATTCTTCAAAGATTTTAGCTTCAACTCTCTTCTGTTGACCCATTTAGATATGTTTCTTGAATAGCCATCAGGAACTATAATAGTCTCTAATACTTCCAGAAATTGTTTTTTTTTCGTAGGTTTCATCACATAAGAAGCACATGGAAGTTGCCATTTATTTTCACTGATACGCACAGGATGCAATTCTGGTCTGATGCCCCAATCCACCAAGTCACGCCGAGATCGTAAATAATCTTTTGTCTTACCCTTGACATTTATAAGAACCGAAAGAAACATTTCACGTATATTATGTTCAATATGCATTACGTCTAAGCAATGACATAACTAATTGGTTGACCAATAAAGAAAATAAAAAAAGATACCCATCTTCCTCTAATTGTAATATGTTTCAGTGGAAACATTCTTTCTCTTTCCAGATTTCATTTGACCGTTCCCGAACAAAAAACTGAAATCCTTCAATTCATTAAGCACGTCAGTTCTAGACATATGCTGAGGTGGATCATCGGTCTCTATGGTATTATCAAATCTTCGAAGATTCATTCTATATGGATGATCCTTTGGAAAGAATTGTCGATGTCCTATAAAACTGAAACTACAGCGATGTTTCAGTCTTCTGGATCGTGTATTCTTCATACAAACTGGACATGACCATTTTCCCTTCATGCTGCATCCAGACATCATTGCATAAGCCGGAAAATCATTGATCGTCCACATAAGCGCAACACGCATCTGAAATATGTCTTTCGAACATGCATCGTATGTGTGCACACCCACATCCCAAAGATGTTTCAACTCTTTTATTAAAGGTTTCATGTATACATCAATATCAATGTCGGGATCAGAAGGACCAGATATGAGAATACTCATGAAAGTGAAAGGTTTTTTCATACACAACCATGGGGGAAGATTATAAATGTGTATAAAAACTGTCCATGTGTTGTATGAAGTAAGAATCTGCCCAAATGGATTAAAACCAGCACATGAAAGACCCAGCCTCACATTATGCACATCAGCTACGAAATTAGGATTTCAAGCATCAAATCTCTGCCATGAAAATCCATATGTAGGATGAACCAACTCATCATTAGTCTTCTTTCTATCGGTATTATCCCATCTTATTTTTATTGATATGTCATCTGACATAAAAAGATTATAGAGTCTGGGGATCAATGGAAAGTTCCACCTTACTTTCTGTGGAATGCGGGATGGTGTTCCATCAGATTTTGACTTCCAGAGGGATGTGCCACATTTTATACACTCATTTCGTTCAGTGGTTTCCTCCCAGAATAAACTGCAATCTTTCGGGCAAGAATGAATATTGTTTCTTGAAAATCCAAGTTCCTCAACTAAATTTCATTCCATATAGTGGTTTGATGGAATATCTGCATCATCTAGAAGTAAATACTTCAAGAGGGTAAGAATGTAATCAATTTTTGTATTAGAAATCTCATACAAAGTTTTCCCATGAAACAATTGGATTAAAAATTATATTTTTTTCATTTTATCGCATTGTCGATATACTGGAGTCATGGCAGCATCATTAAATTTTTTCACCCTATCAATATCATCATTTTCACTAGATGCATCAGCTGTCCTAATATCGAAGTCTTCTTGAGTAGAAATCCTTTCTTTTTCATGATGACGAATAAACGGAAACTGATCATCTAACAAATTCTCCATTCCAGTCCTTTTATTTCGATCATCACGAATTTGAGATTTCATTTTCTCCCCATTGTGATTCCACACAAAGTAGTTTTCTTGAAAACCATTTTTGGTTATGTGGTAGCTGACTTCTTCACAGCTCAACCAAGTTCTACGAACACAATTGGAACATGGGTAGTGTATGAGACCAATATCTGAAGCATTGTGAAATGCAATATCTATAAATCTCTTCAAATTTTTTTGAAAATCGCTTGAGATCCGATTGGTTCCATACATCCTACATCTGTCCATTCTGTAAAAAGAATTTATATAAGTCATTTTGTCATTAACAATTCAATAGGATTGAACTTTAATAGAAAATAAATTTATGTAAATGATTAAGGTTGAAGTTTCTAGTCGATGTAGAAAACTATTAAAATAATGTAAAGAACAAGTACTCATAAATTAAATTAAAATTTATTTATATTCATTTTCATTAGGTCTATAAGAGGCACATGCCTTAGGTCTCATCATGTGTTATAGGCATCCCAAATCATTCACTCATGTTCAATAACTCATTATTCGCACCTCTATTGCCATACATTTCATTACCCAATTACTTCCCTAAGTCAAGCGCACCCATGGGTGAATAAATTTTAGGGTTCTACACTAATAGGTTGTTCGTGGCTTGTAAAAAGATTTAATTTCATTATGTATAGACAAACACATTTATTTTTAAATTTAAGATTAATAATAAAGTATTTCAATGATAACAACATTACTAAATTAAACTTGTGACTTATCTAACATTTTTATGGATGTCTACACATGCCAGAATGGGTAGTGAAGAGCACCCCACCCTCATAAAAGTGAGTATTGGCCAAGACGGACACATAATATACATCATACGATGAGAACCATATTTAATTGACCCTAAAGTTATATTGGTACCGTCATCTTAGGGGAAATGGAACATATGATCCTAGTTAACTAATGAATTCAAAAGCTCGTATTTTATATGTTGGATACTATCTAAGGTAAGAAATCATGTGAGGATGGGTTTACATCATTCAATTGCTTACATGCTAGTGAGAATGAAGGCTTGAATTAATGACTTGAATTCACTGATTAAATGAGGGTAAGGGTTGCATACGCTGTGTAAACAGAATGATTATTTAGGTAAATATCTCAAAATATCTTTAAAACAACTCATTAATAGGCTCAAAACGTAAATATAATATTGAACCAACCGTGGTATCTCTTTGACAACACATTCTCGCACACCCGTTATCTCATGTGTTACTTAATAACAAACATAGTCACATAACAAGTGTACTATAACAAAATAAATTACACAAGCCTTACTAAAAAAATTCTCATTTTAATAAAACACTTTCTTCAAGATGAAATCATTTCTGAAATATCTTTTGAAATCCATTTTAAATAATAAAATCCCTTTGATCATTTTTAAAAAATATTTGGAGTATTCTGAAGGCACCCCCATTTGGAAAAGTCACATTAAATGCCCAATTTCCATGCCAAACTATTTAATACAATTAACATGAGACATTCATCGACCACAAATAACTTAACTGAAAATTAAAGAAAAAGAAACCAAATGTGATATAGAATTTAATTTTAAGTTAGGGTAAATGAGATTAAATAGAGACAACAACATCAAAAATGGTTCCAACATCATAAATTTTGATTAAAACCACACATAATAGGAATGGGAATGCCTCATACACCTAATACCTAATAAAACAAACCCGATCTCCACTTGAAACATTGAATTTAGGGTTTCCATCCCACTTGGACAACCCTACCCCCACCCTACCCACCCCACTTGGACAACCCTACCCCCACCCCACTTGGATAACCCAGCACCCCCCCCCCCACCCCACGTGGACAGCCCTACCCCCACGCCACTTAGAAAACCCAGCCCCCCCTCCCCCCACCATACCTGGACACCCCTACCCCCCACAACCCACAAGGAAAACCCATCCACCCCCCCCCCACCTAGACAGCCCTACCGTCACCCCCCTTGGACAACCCATCTCCCCCACCCTACCTTGACAGCCCCTCCCCCACCCCACCTGCACACCCTCCCCACCTCGCTTGGACAACCCTTCTTGGACACCCTCCCCAACCCCACCTATACACCCTCCCCCACCCCAAATAGCCCCACCCACACCCCATTTGGACATCCCAGTCCCCTCCCCCACCCTACCTAGACAGCCCCCTCTCCCACCCTACCTAGACAACCCCCTCCCCCACCCTACCTAGACAGCCCCTACCCCACCCCAAAAATCCCTACCCCCACCCCATTTGGGCAACCCATCCCCCTTCCCACCCTACCTAGACAGACCCTCCCCCACCCCACTTGGATAGCCCTCGACATCCTCCCCCACCCCATCTGCACACCCTCGCCCACCTAAAATTGAAACATAAATTCATCCAAATCAAAATCCAATTTTCAACTAAAATAAATTCCACCAAAAGTACCATATAACCCCACTAAAAAACCATTTACCATGTTTGAAGTGTATAACAAAAAACAGAAAACAAATCCAAGGGTTTCGTAGACAACAACCCTAATTTAGCCTAAATCAAAACATCAAACACCAAAAAAATAGAGTAATAATTCTAAAACTAAGGTAACACTTACTAATTTGAAGTGTGAAATAAGATTTTGTTTTATTGAATATGGATATTGGATGGCAGGAGTGTCGCGGCCGAAAAGAATTCAGGACCTCAATTAGGTTCTGTCTGCAATCGGGCTGAGTGGGGGTTCGGGTGGTCTGTATTTGGGGAAAATCTTTCCCAACGGTTTTTAAAACCTGTTGGGAAAGATAGATTTTTTCCAAAGGTTTCATTAAAACGTTGGGAAAACTGATTTTTTTCTCATCTTTCCTAACGGTTTGATGAAACCATTGGGAAAACTAATTTTCTTCCAATCATTCCCAACAGTTTCATCGAACCGTTGGGAAAATCAATTTTTATAGATCATTACCAACTGTTAATGCAAACGGTTGGTAAAGATCACCTATACCAACTGTTAAAAATAACCTTTGGTATACAACTGTTGTAAAAACCATGATTTATAGTAGTGAAGTGTGTAGTAAGAAAATATATATACAGACACAAAATAATAATACATTAGAGTTCCACAATCACAAAACAATTACTAGTACAACTGATAAAAAAAGAACCAAAATACTACAAAACATCTATGTGTGGTATATGGGTCGGAATCCGATCATTACACTAATATAACTCATACTCTTCTTTCCCAAATACCCAGAAATACAAATATTTTCTTTACTAATACCAACATCACACATAATAAAGTCTATATATACCCATCCGTTCTATACAGGGTGTCAGCACAAACCCAATAGGGTCCCACAAAGTTTTGTATAATAAAATTTTATTAAAAAAACCAATTATTCAATTTTAATAAGTATAAAATAGGAAGAATCATGATTTCAACATTTTTACATAAAACATGGAGATGAACCACTTTGAAACAATTTAAATTAAATGCATGAATAAATAAGAAATTTCTAAATAAAATAATATAGCACCATGGTAGGGAGTCCTAAGGTATATGAAGTGAGGGATAACTATTATCCTCAAATATCTATGACCAACAAAAAAATAATCAGAAGCGTACTCACATCCATATAACATGGTAATATTAATATTAGATCACTAAAATGTGTCCCAATACCTTACTAATATTTTTTAAGAGTTTTAATGTATATCCAATGAAAGGGTCTCTAATCATATCCAACTACACTTTCCCTATATTTCCCACCTAATACCCAAGTTCCCATGGGTTTTCACCCTCTCAGAGAGGGAGTAATTTAGCATTTCAAAAAAATCAAGTAGAGTTTCCTAAATCATAAAATATATTTATCATATATAGTAAAACAACCCCAAATTCATGAATAAACATGCCTTGAAAAATAATTTCATCATTGATCCATTTATAACTTTTAAAATTATTTTCAATGAATCAAAACCATTCCTTTTTAAAAATTGAATCCAATTTAAATATGTAAAATTAACCCATATTAATATGAAAAATCCTCTTTTCAGAACCAGCTACATCCAAAACTTTTAATTTCCAACATTTAGTTAAAACCCACAAGTCAAAGGGAAAATAGGCTCCTTAGAGTATAAAAGATAACCCTATAACACAAATATTTTTCATAAAGTTCATATCCAACAAATCCAAGGTCACCATATCCTTTAGGAGGAAGTAAAATACATGATATAATATGAAAATACCAAAGGAATATAAGTAAAACCAATTACTATAATAATCCTTGAATATCTAGGGAATTACCACTAAAATCACAAAAACAATAAAGGGGGGAATATGTCTGGATGAGGGAGATATGTCTAGGTTTGAGATATTAAAAAGTGATGAGAGAATAAGTTTAAATTGAACCATGGTAAAACAAGTAAAACAAAAATTTTAAATTTATCTCGATGGGTTTTTTTGCATGAAGCACGATTCACACGGTGTATCCCTTCAAATCAAGAGGTTCATGATCAAAATTGGTGGTTCTTTACATGAACCACAGTTACATGATTTCAAGCTCAAATTCAAAATTATTCTTTAATTGAATGATGTGTTCACTCGGGAATTTTTATAGAAGTAGTGCTATATCTCTTACAAAGTGATAAAGAACCCAAAAGAATAGTGAAAAATAGAAAAAGATATAAAAAAAATAAAAAAAACATTTCATACCAAAAATCAACACCAATATGTGACAATAAATGTATTATAAAACCACAAAGGATAAATTTAATAATAATATAAATTAAATAATGTGATTATTATGAGTGTTATTTAGGTTTCTATTTTGTTTTGAAATAAAATAAAATATATAAAGTGATAACATTTAATTAAATATATATTTCTTACTAAAAAAATTTATTATCTAAAATTAATGCTATAACTAAATATATAATACATTATTAACATTTAACATAATATTTATATTTTACCTAGACATTTTTACTTTCATGTAAATCTATAGTCACAATTAAAAAAATAAAATATGTTTTCAAATTTTTTAAAAGTGTATATAATAACAAAAATTTGGTTTCATTGTTCCATATATATAATAGATTTCATATAATATATATTTTTAATTTATATAGAATTAATAAAAATAAAGTATGAACATTATATATATTATTAAATGTGATTTTTAACAACATTCAAATTCTTGAGTGTTGTCACGTGTATATTTAACAACACACATACATGTGTGTTGTTAATTTTTTTGCTTCAAAAATATAGTTATATTTTAGTGATCCATTAATTAATAATATACCAATTTTTTATTTGGTCCCTTCATACTTCCACATCTAGGTCTCCAATATGAGACTCTTCTAATTATTGAATCATGGGAGAGTGTATAATCATCAAGTATAAGAAACTTCAAATATCAACCTCATCTAAATTCAGTTTCAAATACACATACATTTCCATGATCCTCTGTTAATTACATTATTCTTAATAAATATCACTATAGGTCCTTTTTTTTACCATGTTAGTTTCCATATTACCTTTCACTGGAGTATTTGTGATCTTAAAATCATAATTTTAGTGTAATTCCTCCAATTTCTACTAATGATTATGCAAATATTTCTTTGAAAATTTAAATTAAAAATATTATTGTTAGTAAATATCATATGGTGTCCTCCATGAAAGTATTCTCACTGCTACTTCATAACAATCAGAATAGCCATATGATCAAAGTCATGAGTAATTATGTTTTTAGGTCATAATTGTTAGATATATATATATATATATGTGTGTGTGTGAAGAGAATAGGAAACTGGGTAAGCTTCTCAGATAGTGACAAAGAAAACAACGGAATGGTCAGACCTTTTTATACTGACATTGTTCAAGGTGGGTGAAGCAGGGCATTTGAAAGTGATGGAATTAAGTTTGTGCCACAAAGGAGTAAATCAAGGAAGGGTTACTCTTACCTTACAAATCCGGTAAACACTAGATCTTCATCCAAGAAGGAAAGAGGAGTGGTACTTGTGTCTAAGAAAGGTCGTGCACATTCCAGCAAAGAGGATTTATCATTGGAACAGCTGAATCTCAAAGAGATGTATGCCAACCTCTTGAAGAAATATGAAACGAACTCAGAATGGGATTCATCTACTAAAGAGGAAATCCCTAAATGGTCAGGGGATTTCTTCCTCTGACAGACTTTCTGGGTATGTGTGTGTGTGTGTGTGTGTTTGTGTGTGTGTTAAAGACTAAACCAAGACATGGTGGTATAAACTAAAACATAGTGAATCTATCTATCTCGTGGTTTAGTACATGACAATAAATATGTTATGTGAAAACATGTATTTCTTCTACTATAATATATCATATTTGGTTTGATCATTATTTGATGATGATTTAAAGAGTTAGAATGTTCAAATAAATTTTTTAATCATTTACCAATTGATCATAATGATGATTCAGGAGTTAATTGGTGTTATAACTTATGAAACATTCCATTTAATAGGATAAATGTTTGAAAAATATTTAATATCTTGGGAGACCTATATAAATATACTCATGGATTGTGAGTGGGAAATATAAATTCATTATAATGTGATTTGATCATTATATGACCCTTGAAATTTGAAGCAATCTCACTCTCATTTTGTTTGAGCATTTAACCAATAGGTATATTATACTATGCCTTAATGTAAACCCATACCAAGAATTGGGAGGTTCCCAGCATCCCATGGATACTCTGGTGGGAGTATATTGGAAACATATTAGGTGGTATTTGTTATGATCATGTATAATCATGATCACATCATATCAATGGATAAAAAGATACATGTTATTTACTTATTTTATTCAATCTGAAATGAGTTTTTTGATCTTGGGAAAATGGTTTTTGGTTGATTATTTCTACTACATTTGGATAGTAATTTTTCCAATTAAAACCTTAAATGGTTTTATATCAACTTTTGTATCATTTTATTGAAGTTTATGATATATGAAGAAATTGAGAAAATATAATTTTCCATAACCATTATGTGATTTGTTTAAAACAATAAAGTTTCATGATGTTTTTGAAGACTATGATGCATTTTAAGTGAAAAAAATCATGGTTTTATAAAATTTATAAAATCATATATTGTTTATG
Source organism: Viscum album (assembly GCA_963277665.1). Lineage (NCBI taxonomy): Eukaryota > Viridiplantae > Streptophyta > Magnoliopsida > Santalales > Viscaceae > Viscum > Viscum album. The sequence continues at coordinate 330,852,997 of OY728163.1, forward strand.
AAAACTTTTTGAGGGAATTTTTTTCAAAAATATAGCATCAAAAGATGATAAGATTATATTTTGGTTTACCTATGAAACACTCATTGTTATAAATTAAACTAGATTTATTTAATAAAACCATCATGTGACATGATGAAATTTCACCATGGTTTTATAAGTATTCCTTTTGAAGGATTTAGTTGAAATTTTTTCCTTATAAAAATGAATGTAGGGTTCACTTGACAAGTGTTATCACTTGGTATAATCCCCATCATGGTTTTAATGACCAAGTATCATTTATATTAATTTGATAAAGAAATTATCTATCAAAAAACTTTTTGGGGAGATTAATACAATTAAAAATATATATTTTTAGATGTAATGTTGTTTTATAGGATATTTTATATGGTAAATACATTTATTGAGTGTTTATAAATTTTAAAATAAGGGTAGGTATAAAATATTTTCTATTTATTTTTTAAATGTTCACAAATAATAGTATGAAATTTTAATAATAAAAAGTATTATTCGAAAAATATATAATAGTCGGTAAATAAAAAGTGTTTATATAAAATATAGAATATTTAAATAACTACAATAATTTTCCTAAATATCATATATTCTATAATGTGGAGGATTACAAATTTAATACCATGTAAAATATAATACAAAGGTGTTCATAAAATAAATTTGAAATATTCATGTTTATTTATTTAGATAATTTATGTTGATCATGTCTATATAATAAAATATTTATAATTATTTATTTATTAAATATTCATAAAATTTTATCTCATGTCTATGTTAATGAAATATTTATTTAATTATTTTCTTCCAAAGTTAATTATTCAAGACAATGTTATATTAGGAATTGATGTATAATCTTGTTAAAAGTGTTAAAAAAAATCTTATAAGGAGTTATATGTTGGGTACAACATATGATTAATTTACATTTAACTATGAATATGATTTTTATGGGTTACAAACTTGAATATAATGGTTTTGTAATGCCCAGAACCTAGTTACCCAGAATCGGTGCATTACTACATAACATTGGAATGATAAAAAAAGATCAAGTCTCAAAAGGCCGATTAGTTTAGTATCCTTAGAAACACTGGATACATTCATACAGTTTTAATTACATCATAAAATGGAAAACTACAACAACATTGTTTCCAAAGAAAACAATAATATACCATATACTATCCCTACTTGTATGTCATAATATACTTATTTGCATCCTAGGAAAAATAAAACATAGAAACGGGTGAGCTCAGATGCTCAGTAAGGATAACAATATAGCGAAAACTTTCATAAAGAAGCATAAACATTTAAGGAAATGTATAACCAAAAAAATACTTTTAAACATGAACATCAGCATAATATAGAAAAGATAAAATCAAATAATTCCATTTACTTACTCAAATTGATATTCTACTAGTTTAATAATCACATGCAATATCAACAACCACTTTCATAATGATGGAATGCATAATTCTAGACATTCAGAACCACATAATCAAGGACTTGTGACAAGACTACAAATAATATTTTATCGAGGGCTTTTGCCAAGGAACTAGTTTGTCTCATGAGACCAACTGATGCATCGAGGAGCTATAGTGGGCTCCACCCGTCACTTACTAAGTCTAATGCATTCCTCATATGAACAGGTTTAAACATGACATAAAAATTCATATTAAAACTAGCATACGAAATGTCAATAATTTCTCCACAAACCATGAAGGGCATAAAAATAACACATCCACAGTCAAAAATATCACAAACCCTTCAATATAATATGGATGTTTTGTATCATAATAAATCAACTTCAAATATGCTTAAAATCCATCAAAGGATGTTGACAGATGAAATCAAAACTATTTGAGAGAAATATCTCTTTTTTTAAATCATTTAAAATTCATATAATTATAAAAGAAAAATTTTAATTTGAAAATATTCTTATAAGCTTTTAATGTAATCTCTGATGATTTTATAATGGCATAAAATAGACACACCTTCCATATAAGTTAAAAAAAGACATTCTTGCCTTAATTTTCTTGAAAAGGTTAAAAAGGACCTTGTTTGGAAAAATAATGAAAAAATCCTTTATAAAATTATTATAAAAATTAAAACAAGGGTATAAATGACTTTAACCCATAGTATATAAAATAGTAAGAATATTTTGAAATAAATTTTTAAGAAACATTAATGTGGATGATAAAGAGGTCCAAGTTGATAATTACATATAAACAATCTCCGATAATAAAGAGATTGTGAAATAACCCTTATCTGAAACTTTTCCTTGGTCGATGGTATGTTAACCTTCGGTATAATAGTTAAATCATTATTATTAAATTATACAAGAATCATATACATAAATATGATATCATATATGATCTTCTAATAATGCTTTGTTAAAAATATTTTAGTATTATCGTCATTTAGGGTGTTCACTTAATCGTTTTATTTTATATTTTTTGTTACATAAGTCATTTTTTTATGGATAGGATGTATATTATTATTATCCATAATGATATCAAGTCTTTAAAAATTATTTTTAATCATAAAATGAAAATTACTGTTAAATTGATATGATGGGAAATGAATCTTATAACATTCATGGAGACGGTAATCCGTACGTATATTAAAATAATATATAATTGTATGGTATATTATATATATAGAATCATTATAATGTTATATTAATTATATACATCAATTACACATCATTATTATACCAATATAAATAATACAGTATTAAATAACAATTACACCACGACGTGGATACGGTAAGCCGTAAGTACGCATGTATGGTGACATGTCATTCAAAGGATGGATAGAATAATGAATTTGGTTGTACCATATTTATAATAACATCACATTATATAGAATATACTGGATTTATTATTTTATAATGGAAACAACAACGAAAGAAGAAGTGGAAGAAGAAAAGAACTCGAAAGATGTGATGAAATATTTACCTCTTCTTCGGGTTTTTCCTTTTGATTTGATCAAAAGGGATCCATCGGTTGGCTTTCTGACTAAATAAAGGCCTCTAGGATTAAGGTAGTAGAGTTTAGAGAGTATTTAGGCAGGGATTTACCATTCCAAATGGCTTTTAAGATGTGAATTAGAGATAAGGTGGAGTTCTCTTTTATAAGATGAGTGAGGGGCACCTTAGGAAAAGCTAGAAATATTATTTTAAAATAAAATCATTTTTGGTTTCTAATTGCTAAAAAGTAGATTATTTAATGGATAAGGGGGGTATGGGTTGAAAACCACTCATCTAATAGGTTTTAGACAGGTTTGGGTCACTATATTAACCTTATGGTTTAGATTTAACTCTTAGTTAAATATTTTGACATATACCATGTCTCATTGTATTTTTATATTATATGGTTAATAAACTTACTATATACTTCCAAAATAACCCCATGTGGTTCATTAATGATACAAATATCATTATATAAGCATTTTGGCCGAAAAATAGATTTTTAGGAATAGAATATCAATTAATAATATAATATTGTTTTAAAAAAATATTTTTTGTCATTTTTTACACTATTTCTTATTTTGTTTTTGCTAAATTCATAACAACATTATTCTTTAAATAAAAATTCATCTAACCAACCATAATAAGTCATATTAAACTATAAAATTAATTTAATTCAAAAAAAGTCCCAAATTACATTTATTTGGATATTTATAATATCAATTATTTAAATATTTCATTAATTAGGTAATTACTACATCATCATTGTGTCATAAATAAATAAAGTTATTTAATGTATCAAAAAATATAAATAAAATACCATTATGTAGGAAATATTTTCATCTTTCTAATGAATACTTATAGTTGAATTTATCTAATTTTAACCCTATATTAAAAATCGTATTGTTATTAAAAATTGATTTTAACTCTTTTAACTCTTCTTTAAATAAAATAATAATAAGTGTCCTAATCTAATCCAAGTTGAACTAAAGGGTCCTATTTTATTCCTAATGTGGTTTTTGGTCGAATTATACTTATCCAATAGAATTTGGACATGTGTTAGGGTAATAGTAACATCATTTTTACCCTTAATCACCCTATTTACTTTTAACCGTGGGAAATAAAAGTAAACAGTTACTATTCACCAAAAAAATTTATCTTATTGAACAACATTTTACTCCTTGAAATTAACCATGTCTCTTGGATTTTCTAAATTAAACTCACAGAAGTGGTAAAATTAAGTTTTATGTAAATTTTCAAATGCTCTTAGGAGGTGGGTAAAAGACAGTGAAAAGTTCAATAAAATGTTTATATATCTAAAATTAATATAAAAATACTCCAATGAATTACATTGAAAATATATAGGTATTATGTATCTATTTTTACCTTAAAATATTAAATAGAATAAATAATTATTTAAATAAAAAGTCAATTTTAAACAATGATTTGGTGTTTTTCACTATTCCTCAAAAATTGAATGTTTTCAGAAAAATGCCAAAAATTCACCCTAAGATCATTTCAATATTCCGAATCCAAAAATGAAGTCCATTTTGAATGGTAAATTTTTTTTAATTTCAAATAGTGAGTATTACTATTCATAATAGCTAGTTTTATTGGTTGTGGTGTATTATAACTCGAAGTTGCGTACAATGCAAGCTATTGTATTATTAAAATAGAAGCATACCGTGGAAGCATGGGGTGTTACATTATACCCTCCTTTAAATAATTTCTTCCTCAAAATTTCTAGAATATTACTGCGTAAAAAGATCAGGTGGTTCTTTATCATAAGTTCCTTGGGTTCACACGTTGCCTCTTCCATCTTATGATTTCTTCATAGAACCTTTACCAGACGAGTCGTCTGGTTTCTCAACCCTTGTTCTCTAGTATCAAGAATCCGGACGGGCTATTCACAATAAGACATATCGGGTTCCAGTTCTAATTCCTCGTAGGTGAGTACATGCGTTGGGTCAGGCATGTATTTTCTCAACAGTGATACGTGGAACACATAATTAACTTTGGAGAGACGTGGCGGCATTGCCAAATGGTAATCTAAAGCCCCAATTCATTCTAGAATTTTGAAAGGTCCAATGTACCTAGGGCTGAATTTACCCTTCTTACCGAAACTTATAACACCCTTCCATGGAGATACCTTCAAGAAAACATTATCTCCTACCTAAAATTACAAATCCATCCTTTGGTTATCTTCATAGCTCTTCTTCTTATATTGAGCTTCTTTGATGTGGGTTTGTATTACCTTTATCTTTTCCTTCATTTCCTCAACATGGTCTAGGCCTACAGGTTTTCTTTCACTGACATCATGCCAACAGTTTGGTGTGCGACATCTCTTTATGTATAACGCTTCATATGGTTCCTTCTGAATACATGAATGGAAGATATTGTTATAGGAAAATTCTACCAGAGGTAAATATTGATCCCACATACCCTGATAGTCAAGTGAGCATTATCTCAACATGTCTTCTAAGGTTTGAATAGTTTCTTCTGATTGTCCATCAGTTTGGGTGTGGTAGGCAGTGCTCAAGCGAAGTTCAGTATCCAGGACCTTCTAAAGACTTTTCTAGAATCTTGAAGTAAAATGGGGATCACGATCAGAAATAATTGACAGTGGTACTCCATGAAGTCTTAAAACTTCTTTAATAAATACTCTTTCTAAATTTTCAAATGGTAAATCTTCCCTTGTAGTAAGAAAATTTTATTACTTGGTAAGGTGATCAACAATAACCCATATTGCATCATTCCTTCTAGGAGTATTTGGTATTCCCATGACAAAGCCCATCATAATATTATCCCATTTCCTCTTAGGTATGTGAAGAGGTTTCACAACTCATACAGTCTCTTTCTTTCCAGCTTTCACTTGTTGACAAACCATACATCTTGACACAAAATCTGAAATCTCCTTCTTCATGTTGTCCCAAAAAAATGTTCCTTCAAATATATGTACATTTTCGTGCTCCCATGGTGTATAGAGAAATTGGAACTATGAGCATCATCCAACAATTACCTTTTTATATTCGGTATATTGGGAACACAACGACTCTTCCCAAATTTCAAAATTCCATCTTCATACACAAAGTCACTCAATCTCCCATCATTCATAACATTATTCTTCTTTTAAAACTCTTCATCATCGATATGAGATCTCTTTGTCATTTATAGTAAGGATGGTTTGGTAACCATTTGAAATACTATTTATGTTTCCCCTTCCATGGTAATTCCCATATCCATCTTCACTAGATTCATGAAAATAGGATCCTTTTCAACTCCCATCTTGTTCAAGACCCCATGATCCTTTCAGATCAAAGCATATGCCACATTATGTTCCTTCCCCAGGTGGTAGTGTATGGTACAATCATAATCCTTGAGTAGTTCAAGCCATATCCTTTGCCTCATGTTGGGTTCTTTCTGTAAGAACATATAATTCAAACTCTTTTGATCGGTATATATCTCACATTTTTCACCATGGAGATAATGTCTCCATATCATCAAAACAAATATTATAGAAGCTAAGTCAAGATCATGAGTAGGATAGTTTTTCTCATGAATGTTTTGCTATCATGAAGCATATGCAATAACCCTATCATTATGCATAAGGACACAACCATATCCTTTCATTAAAGAATCACTATAAATAACAAACCCATAATTCACTGATGGTAGATTCAATAAAGGATCATTGACTAATATTCTCTTTAGTTCTTCAAAACATTGATCACAATCTTTTGTCCAAACAAATTTAACCCCTTTTCGTGTGAGCTTTGTTAGTGGGTTAGCTAACCGGGAAAAATTATGGACGAAACATAGATAATAACCAGCTAAACCAATAAAAATATGTACCTAAGTTATTCTCATCAGTTCTAGTCATTCTGTGATTTCCATGGTCTTTGAAGGATCAACAGAGATTCCATCCTTAGACACAATATGGCCATGAAAAGAAATCTCTTCAAGCCAGAATTCAGACATGATATACTTCCCATACAATTCATGTATTATAAGAGTCTTCAGGATAATGCGCAAGCAATATTCGTTATTTTCGTAACATTTGGTGTATACCAAGATATCATCAATAAATACCACTAAAAATTCATCAAGATATTTCTTAAAAACTATATTCATTAGATCTATTAAGACAGAGGATCATTAGTCAATCCAAAAGGCAATACTATAAACTCATAATGCTCATACTTGGTTTGAAATACAGTCTTTATAATGTCTTCCTTCTTCACACACAACTAATGGTATCCAGATCAAAGGTCAATCATTGAAAAGTATTGAGCTCCATTAAGTTGGTCAAATAAATCATCAATGTGATGTAGGGGATACTTGTTATTTATTGTTATAGCATTGATCTCCCTGTAGTCAATGCACAACCTCATAGATTCATCTTTCTTCGTAACAAAAATAATAGGGGCTCCCCATGGAGAAACACTAGGGAGAATAAATCTATTATTACTCAATTCCTATAGTTGTTTCTTTAGTTCAACTAATTCCTAAGTGGCCATTCTATAAGGGTCTTCGATATGGTCCTTGAACCAAGAATTAAGTTAATAGAAAAGTCAATTTCACGTTTTAGAGGATGTCTAGGTAAATCATCTGGAAAACATCAAAATATTCTGGCACAATAGGTACATCCTCTATTTGAACATTCATTTCCTCAGCCACAATTATTTCATTTTCTTCCTCCACAATAATTGAATTTAGTTGATCTACTAGGGTTGGATCTAGATATGAATCAGGTGGTGATGATTCTTCTCTATAGATAATATGTTCTTTATCACCGTCAATAATTGTAAACTCTTTGTTCTTAAAATAAATTTTCACATCATGGTCTGAAACCCAATCCATTCTGAGGATTATATCAAATTCCATCATGGGTATGATGATGATATCAGCAGATAAATAATGTTTCTATGCCTACATGGGAACTGATTCACAAAACATTGTTGCAATGATACTTCCCTTAGGATTTTTGACTGAAAACTCCCTTATTAAATCAAAATGGAAATATCTAATTTTATTTGAAAACTAGAAAGATATGAAACAATGTGATGTTCTAGAATCAAATAATAATTTTCTAAACATGAGGAAACCATTAGATTACCTACCACCACATATTTCAGAGCTTCAACTTCAGTAGTAGTGATCGCATAAGCTTAGAATTGATCCCTTGGCCTTTTCTGAGGTAAGTTCCCCAGATTCTTATGAAATTAATTTTCATATTGTCCCATCTCCCTGCAATTGTAGCATTGATCATCGGTAGCTTCTTTCTACCCCATGCAATCACGATCAAGGTGGCCTTTTTCACCACACTTGTAACATACTCCTATTCCCGTCAAGCAAGTACTATGGTTTTTTTCCCACATTTACTCCAGGATGGATATTCAACTTTTCCCTTCTTCCCCTTATTTCCATTTCTAGATTGATCAGCAGATCTCTTCATCTCTTTATTTTCTTTAAAGTCGTAAGACTTAGAGAATTATTTTTTTGTCTTGATAGCACATGAGACGATATATTGTTACAACGAGATGTATTTTGAGACTAATGCTGGATGGAGAAACGGTTTTAACCCATCAATGAAACAATAAATCTTACTTCATGGGTTATGTATATAATCTGTAGCATGCCTTGCTAACTTTGTAATGTTATACTAGTACTTTGCAACATTCTCGTCCTCCTATTTCATCAGACTCAGAAATTGTCTTTCCATATAAGCTCGATGGTCATGAGGAATGTATTTTTCTAAGAAAATATCTTTCAACTACCTGTATTCCATATTTGAAACTTCATCATATTCCTTCGTGTTTTGAATCAATGACCACCATTGATCAGCATCTCCAGTGAGGCAGTAAACTTCCGTGATAACTTTTTCTCTTTCGCTGCTCCCCATGGCATGGAGAATTTTCTCTAAAGAATTTATCCATTGCTCAGCTACTAGAAGATTTGTACCCCTATTTAATGCTGGTGGTTTTTGCCTCAATAATTGATATAACATTAATCCTCCACGCTACAGATCAGGGTGCTCCATACAGGTAAGGTTATAATTCATAACCTAAGTGAGTTGTCCCAGTATGGTGATTAGATGATCAGCACCAGTTGTATCACCAGCTCCACAATAATTATCTTGAGTAGGAGGGAAATCCCTACATGGATTACAAGCTTTGATACAGTTTCCATTTCTTTCACTAGGATCCATTTATAAACAATGGAATAAACTAGATTAGTTTATGAATAGAAATACATAATTCCAATCTTGAAAAACACTTAAGATAAATTGAATAGTTTATGCTTATAATCCAAAATAATAAAAATGTTTTCATTAAGGAATTATATTCTCATAAACCCTTTATAATTAATTGTAAATAAAAATAGAATTATCCTAAGCATATCCCCCCGGGAGTGTCTTCAGCAAGAGTGCAGCAAGGCCCGTTGTCGTGCACCAGTACCTGTTCGAGTTTAGCTCAAAGTAGTGTTTTTGGGTTTTACCCCTAGTTACATCTGTGCCAGAGCCACCTCTACCTGCTCGTATCCAGATAGGGATGTATTGCACAGAAAGCTCACAAAATCTCAACATTACCTAAATTTTAGAATGTTCTTCTATACTAATCCTCAAAGTCTATCTTAGGGCAATGTGCTCTAATCAGAGTTTATCTCAACTAGCTTCCAAGGTTTGTACTAAACTTCCTCTGATACCAACTATAATGCCATGCCCCTAGTTACCCATAGTAAGTGCATTATTACATAACATTGGAATGATCACAAAATATCAAGTCTTGAAAGACCGATTAGTTTAGTATCCTTAGAAACACTATATACATTCATAAGGTTTTCATTATATCATAAAATAGAAAACTAAAACAACATTATTCCCAAAGACAACACTGGGATCCCATTGACTATTCATGCAGGTCAGTCATAATATAATTCTTCTCATCCTAAGAAAAATTAAACATAGAAAGGGGTGAGCTCGGATGCTCAGTAAGGATAACAATATAGAAGAAACTTTCATAAATAAGCATAAACATTTAACGCAATGTATAAAAAAAATACTTTTAAACATGAACTTCAGCATAATATAGAAAAGATAAAATCAAATAATTCCATTTAATTACTCACATGTATATTCTACTAGTTGAATAATCTCATGCAATATCAATAACCACTTTCAAAATGATGGAATGCATAATGCCAGACTTTCATAACCACATAGTCAAGGCATTGTTACAAGACTACAAATAATATTTTTCCAAGTCCTTGGGCCAAGACACTAGTTTGTCTCATAATACCTACCGATGCATCGAGGAGCTATAGAGGGATCCACCCATCACTTACTAAGTCCAATTCATTCCTCATATGAATAGGTTTAAAGATAACATAAACATTCGTATTGAAACCAGCAAACGAAATGCCAATAATTTCTCCATAAACCATGAATGGTATAAAAATAACACATCCGCAATCAAAAATATTAAAAAACTATCAATATAGTATGTAAGTTTTGTATCATAATAAATCAACTTCAAATAAGATTTAAATTCATCAAAGGATGTTGACATAGAAGAAATCAAAACTATTTTAGAGAAATATCTCTTTTTTTTAAATCATTTAAAAGTCAGATAATTATAAAATAAAACATTTACATTTAAAATATTCTTATAATCTTGTAAGGGAAGTTTTGATGATTTTATAATGGTGGAAAATAGCCCCACCCACTGTATAAGTTAAAAAAATTCATTCTTACCTTAATTTTATCGAAAAGGTTAAAAAAGACCTTGTTTAGAAAACAATAGAAAGATTCCGTTATAAATATCTTATAAAAATTCAAACAATGGTATAAATGAATTTATACCATAATATATAAAATATTAATAATTTTTTGAAATATCTTTTTAAGAAACATGGATGTGGATTATAAAGATGTCCTAGTAGATAATTACGTATAAACAAACTCGGATAATGAAGAGACTGTGAAATAAATCCTTACATTGTACTTTTCCTTGGTCAAGGGTAGGTTCACCTCATATATAATAGTTAAATAATTTTTATTAAGTTATAAAATAATCATATACATAAATATAATATCATATATGATATTCTAATATTGCATTGTTAATAATATTTTAGTATTGTCGTCGTTTCGGGTATTCACTTACTCATTTTATTTTATATGGTTTGTTACATAAGCCATGTTTTTATGGATATGTTGTATATTATTCATATTCAGTATGATATCATGTCTTTAATCATTATCTTTAATCATCAAATTAAAATTAGTCTTGAATGGATATGATGGGGAATGAATCTTATCGCATTCGTGGAGACGGTAATCTGTATGTATGCACGAGCGACAATATCATTCTTTTGATATTTAAATAATATATAATTGGATTTTATATTATATATACAGAATCATTATCATGTTATATTTATTATTTACATCAATTACACATCATTATTATACCCATATAAATAATATTTTTTTGAATAACTATTACACCACGACGTGGAGACGGTATGCTGTATGTACGCACGTATGGTGACATGTCCTTCAAAGGATGGATATAATAATGAATTTGGATGTACCATATTTATAATAACATAAAAGTATATATAATATACTGGATATATTATTTTAGAAAGTAAACAAAGAAGAAATAAGAAGTGGAAGAAGTAAAGAACTTGAATGTTGTGATGAAATATTTACCTCTCCTTCAGGTTCTTCATTTTGATTTGATCCAAAGGGCTATGTAGGTTGGATTAATGACTAAAGGAAGGCCTCTAAGATTAAGGGAGGATAGTTTAGATGGTTTTTGGTCAGGGTTTGGCTCAGCCAAATGTCTTTGAATGTGTGAACTACAGAGAAGGGTGAGTTCCCTTTCATAAGAGGAGTGAGGGAACCTTAGGAAATGCTAGAAATATTATTTTATAATAAAAACATTCTCGGTTTCTAATGGCTCAAAAGTGTATTATTTAAAGGATAAGGTGGGGAGGGGTCGAAAATAAATCAACCAATAGGTTTTAGATAGGTTTCGGAAACTATATTAACCTTATCTTTTAGATTTAACTCTTAGTTAAATTGTTTGACATATACCATGTCTCTTTGTATTTTTATATTATATGGTTAATAAACTTGTTATATACTTCCAAGAGAACATAAAGTGGTTAATTAATGATACACCTATCATTATATAAGTCTTTTGGTTGATCCTTATATTTTTAGGAATATAATAACAATAAATAATATAATATTTGTTTTAAAAACTCTTTTATGTCAATTTTGACACTCTTTAGTATTTTGTTTTTGGTAAATTTATAACATCATTATTACTTAGAAAAAAAATTCATCCAACCGACCCTAACATTTCATATTATCATATAAAATTAGTTTTATTCTTAAAAAGTCTCAAATTATATTTATTTGGATATTTATAATATCAATTATTTTAATATTTCATTAATTAGGTAATTACTGCATTATCATTGTGTCATAAATAAATTAAATTATTTAATGTCAAAAAAATATAAATAAAATACCATTATGTTGGAAATATTTTTATATTTATAATTAATATTTATAGTCGAATTTATCTTATGTGTAACCCTATATTATAAATGTTTTAGTTATTAATCATTGATTTTAACTCTTTTAACTCTTCTTTAAATAAAATAATAATAACTGTCCTAATCTAATCGAAGTGGACATAAAGGGTCATATTTTATTCCTAAGGTTGTTTTTGGTCTAATTATACTTATCCAATCGAATTTGGACGCGTGTTAGGGTCATAATAACATCATTTTTACCCTTACTTACCCTATTTACTTTTAACCATGGTAAATAAAAGTAAAAAGTTACTATTCCTGAGAAATTATTTTTATCTTATTGAACCACATTTTACATCATGATATTTACCGTGTCTCTCAGATTTTTGAAATTCAACTCAGAGAAGCAGTAAAATTATGTTTTATGTAAATTTTCAAATATTCCTAGGAGATGGGTAAAAGACGGTGAAAAGTTCAATAAAATTTTTATATATCTAAAATTATTATAAAATGACTACATTAAATTAAATTGAAAATATATAGGTATTATGTATTTTTTTTACCTAAAATAAATGTAAATAAAATAAATAATTATTTAAATAAAATGTATGTTTTAAACCATGACTCGGTGTTTTCACTATTCATCAAAAATTGAATGTTTTTAGAAAAATACCAAAACATCACCCTAAGATAATTTTGATATTCCTAATCCAAAAATGAAGTCCATTTTGAAAGATAAAATTTATAAAATTTTAAAAATGGGTATTACTATTCATAACGACTAGTTTGATTGGTTCTGGTGTATTAAAATTCGAAGTTGCATATAATGCAAGCTATTGCATTATTCAAAGAGAATTATACCATGGAATCTTGGGGCGTTACATGTTTTTTATGATTTATACACATTAAGGTGTTAGGAATGTACTGTAATTTAAGAATATCTTGATTGTTGTTCCATGGATAGGATGAGTTTGGGTCTAACTTCTTATATGTTTATCATCTTAGGATCTACATAGAAATGTTGAGATTCACTACCTATCATACCATGATTTATCTTGTTGGGATTTGGGTTTCATATGATTCTAAGCCATTACGTGAAAGTGATTTAGATACCTCATGCATGGGATACATTCAGATTTGTATGGATATAATTATATTTTATTTTTAAGTAATTATCTCAAATAATGTGTGTATACGGAATTATACATTAATATGAATTGAATAATAATTTTATTGAATGTATATTAAAAAAACTAAATTATTAGAAAAAAGTTTACATAATTCGAATACATGATATAATATATAGATATTTAAACCCACTTAAATCATTAAATGGTATATTCATTCCAAAGTAAACATATGTCAATACCTCAATCATATGAAAGGGTATGTTCGTGATAAAACTATGTGACTGTGGATTATCTTATGTATGGAATGGTGGAATTTATTATATCCAAATCAATCTAGATAAATGAGATGAGGAGGGGTGAATTAGTGATCTCTTTTCTTTTTATAATTTATTACCTTTTAACTCATCCTCTTGGACTTATTAAGGTTCTATATCTACTCAATGCTTTATCACATCCTCACCTTTGTGTGAAGTAATAATAAAGAAGAGAGAGGTACATAATATTTACATGGGTCGACCATAATAGCCAACTTCCTTCAATTTTTGTTCATCCCCCCTTAATCGTGGATTCTAACACTATATTCAAGAATTTTTTACATCACAGAGTCCACTATTATCTCTAAAATTTCCAAAGTCCTCTATAATATAAAACAACTTTTAAAAAATGGTCCAAAAAAGAAAGTCCTTTAACTATCCCCTGGTGATATTTTCAACACTATATATTGGTCCTCCTATACAATTCTATGAACTACTATATATGCAAGTGTATTTCCTCAATAACTTTTGCAGCACTACTAGTCTTGAGGATTTCTTAGAATCTTGAGTGATCTAGATCACCTTGACCTTCATGAAAACTCAAATTCTTATAAAATAACCTTATTCGTTAATGGATATCAGATTCAAATCCATCTCTCTACTCGATAGTAATGTATTGGGATCTCAATTAATCTCAAGGATTGAAACAAATTTCATCTCCTAAATTATTCTCTGGTATTCATAATCAATAGTGTAGATATTATCTTCCATATGGAAAATCAATGATCTAGAGATATAGGTGTGATATACTCATTTAAATTAATCAATGATATTATATATTTATTTCCTCATTCAAACTATGTTCAATTATTATTCAAATCTTCTTTTACATATCCTGAAGAATCAGGAATTTTGATTCATTTAATTCTTTACAAAATATCCTTTAAACTCATTCAAAATCTTTTCATGCATGGAAATATCTATCCCTACCACGTGGGCCTTTTATTTGAATTGTGGTTCACTTATCAACATTTTCTTTATCTCTATAGACATATTAAAATATCTATGACTTTATGTATTATGATAAATTATTATTATGTGAATTAAATGAATTCACTCAACAAAAAGATTATGATCATATCAAAGACTTATGATTAGCTCAAAAGACTTTTGATGAAGTTATATGATCCACATTCAAATAATTACAATAATCAATCAAATAATTATGCTGTAATAGAAAGAAATATGTTTTTTAAGAAGTCTTACAATGTAAAAAACATATTAAGGAACTCAAAGACTTAACTTCAATGGAAAATTATTACACTCATTCATTTTTTGTTTCTCATATGTGAACTTAATACACACCATGGTCAATAAAACAACCATAGAATAATCACTACAGTGTGGGATATCTCTTTTTTATTTCCATATTCTGTGGTTGGATTATTTATAAGTTCAGGATTAGACTTATTTCTTAGTCTGGATTGACTTTATGTATCAGTATGGATCAAACTCATGTACAAAAAAATAGATAAACCATGTGGATTAGCGGTATGGACATTCCAATCAATTGTGATTGTCTTGAATCTACTATATAAATAAATTTAGGATCAACTGCAAGTAAGAAAACATCAATGGATTGATCATATGACTATTCCATTCGATCGTAATAATGGATCAATAGCGTGAACAAACAGTCATGTAGAGACCCTAAGAATGAAGTATATGGACATTAAATTATGTTTGAGGAATGATTAATACATAACAAAAACCAACACACAAGGACCGTAATAGTTTAATGTCTTTGGAAACTCGGAACAAAATATTCTAATCATGGTGAAGGATCTTCAACATCTCCCAAAAAGTTCTTCCCCTTTTTTTCTTACCTAAACCCTTTCTTTATATCCTGGGGAAAATAAAACATATAAAGGGTGAGCTCAAATGATCAATAAGGATAGGAAAGGGGAAAATAAAACAAACCATATACATTTGAACTTAAAAACATGAACATAATGTTTAAACATGAAAATCATGAGCAATGACATAAAACATGGAAATATATAAGGCATAGATCATAATGGAACATCAATAATGATAAAATATCATGGTAATAAAACATGTAATTGTGGAAAATCAATAATCAAATGATATTATTTCCATAGTATCCAAGGCATTGCTGCCAAACCATCTTAGTGGACAAAGTCCCTTAATCGAGTTCACTCCTCCTTCCAGTCCTGTATCACTGAAACAGATTAACTTACTGTTCCAGCCATGTCTATATAATGAGATATAAATCATTACTCAATGCATTGGAGAGAGATATAGGTCCCACCCATCTCATATTGAAATCATTATTACATGTTCCACAAAAGAAACATAAATCATTCATCATAACCCAAAGAATAAAAATGGGTTTCATAAACATCATCCAATCTTAATATAATCTATATAAAACAAATGGATATCATATCATCACAAGAAAAGTGAAACCATGTGAATCATAAATAAAATTTACTTGAAACATACACATATGAATTAATGGCATCTTAGATGGAAAATGGTTTTGATAAAACACTTGAAATGAATTCTTGAGGAAAATATCCTTTCTTATTCAAAATCATGTTCTTTTCAGAAAATGCCATGAAATTTTAAAAGAAAATTATTTTGTTGAAAATATTCATGAAATATTTTAGAATAATCTTCATAAAAATAAGGGATTATGAAATTGTAATAATCTTTTCAAGCCGTATATGTTAAAAAAACATTCTCCTCATACTTTTTTCAGAAAAGTCAAAAAGTACCTCGTATGGTAAACAAAAGAAAGATTTATTACATATGTAGTAAAAGTAAAAAAATGGGTAAAAAGGACTATAAACATACATGAAACCATTTTTAGAAAATAGGGACATGAATGAGAAATATAACCCTAGTAAATACTTACGAATATACAATCTCGGATAAAAACGAGATTGGAAAAGTTATCCCTTACTTTATATCTGATATGATTCATATGTATCAGAACCTCTTGTATAATGATTTAAATAATTTAACTGGAATATTAAAGAATCGTATTCATTGTAATGATATCATATGTGGTTCACATATGACTTTATATTACCTGTTCTTTTCACAATTCCATGTTACAGTAGCGTTTTGGGTAAAATTGTTCCATTTGTCATGCGTGTTTTGACTTATTGTTCTTTATATTATTACTTATACCCTGATTTACTTAATTCCATAATGTAAAAAATTATTTATATATAATATATATTCAGAATATAACTATATATGATAGATCGATAAATGGAATTAAATACACTGTTCATGGAGAATGTAAGTCGTACATACGCATAAATGCTGTTTTCGTTTCCTTATTGAATTGAATGGAATTAAGTAAATGAAACATATATGTACATAAATCTAGTATTTTTATTATTTAATATATTTCATGATTATTTATTATATATAATTTATAATCATACTTGAATGGTTAATCATGGAAAATGAATCTCATCACATTCGTGGAGACGGTAGTCCGTACGTACGCACGAGCGATGATATCGTTCCCGTAATTATTGAATATAATTGGAGTGGATTATATAATGTCTAAGAATCAGTATGATGTTATAATAACCATATATAGTTATTCTTTACACCATTATACCCATCCATGTAAGGTGGTGGTGGAAACACAGATTACACCACGGCGTGGAGACGGTATTCCGTACGTACGCACGCGCAGTGATTTTGTTTTCCGTATGATGGATAGAAGGTGAAATGGGGTTATTTAATTTTTATATTATCATATCAGTATATTAGTGATAATTATTGAATTACTTTACAATAATAAAACTAATGAAGAGGAAGATAAAGAAGAAAGAAACTTTAAAGAATAGGTAGAATAGATTACCTCTTCTTTGACGCACCTCCTTTAAGCTTCCTCTTAAGGGACTAGAGTTGGTCTTTTTAGAAGACCAGAACCTCCAAAATGTTGCTAGGGAAGTGGAGAAGATAAATTGTCAGTTTTGGGAGGATATTGAAGGATCATATTGTTTTTAAGAGGATATCGTAGAGGTGGCATTTAATAAGGGAATAGAGGGGCACTTTTGGAGAAATCAAAAATATTAATTTGTAATAAACTCAAACCCCACAAAAAAACTTCCAATGTTACTTAAATTCGGATATGAGGTAATATAGGGTTGTAATGTCATAATTCAATCAAATTTAGACATGTTGGTAAATTAATTTATACCTTATCAACTTTATTTATCCTTATTTAATCTATTTAATTTTATTTGTGGAAATAAGATTCTAAATTTTAAATTGTTATAAATAATTACATATGTGTTTTGAATTGTCCATAATTGGATACTTTATGACATTTTATACCATATAAAGTTTAATTTATTATTTTTAAATATTTTTGTGATTATTAAACAATTTTATATTATGTTTTGTTTTATAAAATGACCATAGTGTCAATTTTGACACTATTCATTTATTTGAATTTAAATAAAATCTAAAGAAAAGATATGTTAGAACTAAAATATTTAATAGATTCATAACATGTAATATTTATCTATAAAATTTGTGGATCATGTTAAATAGTTCATATAATATTTATTTTAATATTTTTAAAACCATTTATTTGATTTTTTAATCAATAAAATATTTTCAACATCACTATTGTGTCACCTTAAATGATAATTATTTAACCCCTAAAAATTTTAAATACCTTCACATGATGTAGGTAATTTTATTAGATTTCTGTAGACTATTCATTTTTGAAGTTTCATAAAGTTTATCACTAAATTAAAATTATTGTACTTATAAGATTTAAGAGAGTGACATGTTGTCACTTTCATTGGTTTTAATAATAATTTATTTATTTTTATGGTCAAAAGTCCATAAAATGAATCTATTCCCACCCTTATATGATATGGTTAGACTTTTAGTCATCCAATAATTTTTTTCAGGTGTTAGGTTAATTTTATAATCTTATTTTTACCCTTAATTACCTGATTTACCTTTAACTGCAGTAAATAAATATTATCATAGTTACTTTTCATAATATCAAAAAAATAAAAGTATCCTATTAACATAATTTGGACCCAATGAATTCAAATATGGAATCTGTTTTTCAAATTTCAAAACATAGGATTTTTAGTAATTAATTTAAAATTAATCCCATTGTCGAAAAAACGGCTATTTGTTTGAAAAATTGCAAAAGATTGAATTGATTTAACCTATGAATTCAATGTAAAATCAATGATAATGACATAAATTATATTAAATGGTAAACATATATTCTATATATACTTTAAAACAATTTACTATTATAATTTAATCATATAAATTATCTCAATGAAAATAGTTGTTTTTAAGTAAAATTAAGCGTGTTTTTTCTATTCATCAAAATAAGAACGTTGTCAGAAAAATATCAAAACTTTATCCAATGTAAATTTTTATATCTGGAATCAAAATAAGAAGTTTATTTTGTAAAATTAAACTAATAAACTTCTCAAAAATTATATTTAAAATGGGTGCTCCATTAAAAGGCAGCAAAACTTCATTTTTTTGAAAAATACTTATTTTACCTGAAACTTTTATTTTGTTCTCATACCATGTTCTAGAAAATGTGTAAGATGAATAATAATGTTATAAAATTAAAAAATTAGTTAATACTATTCATAATGGCTAGTTTATAATAATATTATATCCATTTATCATTGTTTAGTGAAACCCGGTATTGCGTACAACACATGCTATCAAGGATGGTCGTGATTGCGTGTAATGCAAGCCAAGTCGGGGTTGCGTGTAGTGAAAGACACCTTTGTTGTTGAGTATAACAAAATACAACCATATTTCATTTATAAATTTAATACATATATATATACACACACTAAATATTGCGTAGAATAACTACTATCAAACAAACTTGAAATTGTGTGTAACACGATCCAATATTAGTGTTGTGTATACTGCAAGATAATAAGGTGTTACATATAGCACAAGATAATCTTAGTGTAGCTTACAACAGATGATATGAAAGAAATTAAAAATAATATATCTTATAAAATCTTGGGGTGTTACATTCTACCACCCTTAAAAATAATTTCTCCCTCAAAATTATTTGGGGTTATAAATGGTTTATTACTTGAGAGTTTCTTTCATAGAAACCCACATTGTAAAAAGGAATACCAAAACTTATCTTTAAAAACTGAAGTATGAAATGTAATGGTTACCCAAGTTAACTGATGACTGGATTTCCACATAGGAGAACATAGGTGAAAATATGGATAAGAAATAGAAATCTAACCATCATGTTCTGATAGAGAGTGGTAGAGAACATGGATATGAAAAAGCCAAAAATCACAAAGCCATAAATTTGTGATGATCTATGGTAACATCTGATTCATCAGATATGAGGTTAATATGACAACATATTTGGTTTTCAAGATCATTTCCCTAAATTTGAAAAAATTGGAATTATATGAAATAATTTCTTTATTTTGGTACACTCTCACCGTTGGTCATTCCTTGAACAATTTCCACATCATCTCTTAATGAAATGAAGTTGAATTTTTTATTCGTGAAGTGTTTTCGGATCTTACTATAGAATAAAAGGTCATTCCATCTGTCTCAAACAAAAGGTTAGAAAAAGTTATTAAATACACATAATTCCATCTATAGTGAGATTAATCTTATATTGTTCATAAAATGGACTTTTACTTAATATATCATACCACTTAATAAATTAAAACTAATTTATACTAACCAGGGACATTCTGTAGGCCAGTGGTATGCGATAAAGGCCTGTCACACTTCGGTTGTGGGTTCGATTCCCACAGCCTTGTCCTACGCGAAGGGTTGTCACCCGTCCTGCAGGTTGTACTTTTTCTAAAACTACATTATTATAACCTTCCATTATTAATATCGAAAAAAGTTCTAGTAATAAACAGTACTAACTAATGTCCAACATAATCTATTCCAATCATTAGGCTTATCAAAAATACTTCTGTCCAATCTCATATTATAGTGAAAAAGATTACCAGAGAGGTCATATAACAAGCATGTGAATACCATCATTTGTCCCCCATATATAATACGATATATCTCATTACAAAACTGTGAATACCTTAATCATCTATTCTATAGAAAAAAATATTACCCATTGAACCTTAGTGAAAACGTGAATTCTATCAAAAGTTAACTCTTTCCACATACCAAAATCACAAAATTTCTATATACTCAAACCATGATATAACTTAGTCCTTATATCATTCATGATCTCATTTAATTTTCTATTTATCTGTTCATTATGCACATATCATCTTCTTTCCAACAATATTTCAATAACATTTCATGGTTACCGGTACCATATAGTTATTGAAATCCAATACATAGATATTCCCAAATTCCACAATACCATAAATGGAATTCCTTGATAATATTTTGAAATCCCATTACATAAACACTTAATCATTCCACAACATCATTTTCATACTCAAAATCACAAATAGTGATCACATATGACATTCCTTTATCCTTTGTCTTAAGAGGTTTCTCACGTCGATCATCATTAACCCTTGGATTATAGCATTGATTATCATAATGCCCCATTTCCTTGCACTTGAAGCATTGAAGAATTGGTGGAGCATTCTCTGTAGTCTTTTATCTATTCACATGATTAGCTAACTTTTTTCCATTACTTCGACACTCAACTGCTCTATGACCTTCCTTTCCACACTTAAAGCATTTTCTAGTACCTTTTAGACAATCTCCACCATGCTTCATTCCACACTTTGAGCATAAAGAAACATTCATCTTATTTTCACCATTGTTCTGAGATTTCTCCTTGAACTCCATCTTTCATTTCTTGTCAAAACAATGAGATGGATATGTAATACAAACTTCCATTTCTACCTTGATAGAACAACTCACAATTTTATCATATCTATTGAAGTCTCTTATAGCTCATGCCCTTCGAATACTTGGTTTTAAGCCACTGAAAAATTGATCAACTTTACTTTCAGTTTGGATGATAAAGCCAGATGAATACCTTGCCAACCTTGTAAAATTTGATTAATACATACCAACAGATTCATCATCCTTTTTCTTAAGCTCAAGGAACTCCTTTTCCATCTTTGTTCGAATAATACGAGGGAAGTACTTATTGAAAAATAAGTTCATGAACTTGTCCCATCCCATTGATTCAATTTCATCTTGGGGCCTGGCATTCTTAATTAGTGTCCACCACTGGTCTCCTTCACCATCTAAATGGTAAACAGCCAAAATGAATTTTTCATGTTCTGAACAACAATTTAGAGAAAATATATTTTCATGGGTACTGATCCGTTGCTCAGCAAAAAGTGGATTAGAAGTCCCACTGAATGAAGGTGGATGTTGCCTCATGAAGGACTCAATAGAATATTGTTCCCTTCCCTGCTCATTTGGAAGTCTATAATGATTCATAGCTTGTTTAAGTATAGAAATATGATTTCTCACTCCATCTCCCATAACATTGGTTTTTTCATAAGTACAATCATTGCATTGTCCATTACATTGATCAACAAGGTTCCTTCGGGTTCCAGCCATCGTCTAAAACCAAAAATGAATAGTGTTAGAGGCAAAAATCATGCTAGGTAAAACATCATAATAAAGGGGGAGTACCTTCAATATCTAACATATTAGGTTTAATTCTAATATATTTACCGTAATTCTAGGACTATAACCTATACTTCTTCGTAACCTTAGAGACATCCCTAGACATATCATAGATATATCTTCTCGGTATCTTACTAAAGTTTTCGCATCCCAGTTTACAAAGGTTTCCTAAACCATTCCTTTGATACCAACTGTAGACACCCCAACCATGACGTACAAGGACATTACATTACTTTTGAGGAATTTTTAATACATAACAAAAACAAACACACAAGGATTTTAATAGTTTAGTGTCTTTGTAAACTCGGAACATAATCTTCTAATCATGGTGAAAGATCTTCAACATTTCCCATAAAGATCTTCCCCTTCTGTTTTCTTACCTAAAACCTTTCTTTATTCCTGGGGAAAATAAAACATATAAAGGGTGATCTCAAATGCTCTGTAAGGGTAATCATGGAGAAAATAAAACAAACAATGTACATTTGAACATAAAAACATGAACATAATGTTTAAACATCAAAATATTGAGCAATGACATACAACATGACTGTACGTAAGGCATAGATCATAATGGAACATCAATCATGATAAAATATAATGGGAATAAAACATATAATTGTGTAAAACCATTAATCACATGATATGATTACCATATTAGTCAAGGCATTGCATCCAATACTATCTTAGTGGACAAAGTCCCTTACTAAATCGAGTTCACTCCTCGTTCCAGTCCTGTATCAGTGAACCGGATTAGCTTGTCGTTCCAGACATGTCTATCTCATGAGATATAAATCCTTACCCAATTCATTGGAGGGAGATATACATCCCACCCATCTCATATTGAAATAATTCATATGTGCGCCACAAAATAAACAAAAATCATTCATCATATCCCAATGAATAAAAATGGGTTTCATAAACATCATCCAATATTAAAATAATCCATATTAAACAAATGGATATCATATCATCATAAGAAAAGTGAAACCATGTAAATCATAGAGACATTATACTTTAAATATACACATATGGAATAATGTCATCTTATAGGGGAAATGGTGTTGATAAAACACTTGAAATGAATTCTGGAGGAAAATATCTTTTCTTCTTCAAAATCATTTTCTTTTCATAAAATTCCACGCAATTTTAAAAGAAAAAGATTTTTTTTAAAATAGTCATGAAATATTTTAGAGTAAGATTCATGATAATAAGGTGTTATGAAACCATAAAAATCTGTTCATACCATATAAGTTCGGAAAAACATTCTCCTTGTACTTTTGTCAAAAAAGTCAAAAAGTACCTCGTATGGTAAACAAATGAAAGATTCCTTACATATGTAGTAAAAGTAAAAAATGGGTAAAAATAATTTAAACATACATGAAAGAATTTTTAGAAAATAGGGACATCGATGATAAATATAACCCCAGTAAATACTTACGAATAAACAATCTCGGATAAAAACGAGATTGGAAAAGTTATCCCTTACCCTATGTCTGCCATGCTTCGTATGTATCCAAACCTCCTGTATAATGATTTAAATAATGTCATTGAATTATTACAGAGTCATATTCATTGTTATGATATCATATATGGTTCACATATGATGTTATATTACCCATTCTTTTGTAAATTCCATGTTAAAGCAACGTTTTGGGTAAAATCGTTTCATTTATCATACATGATTGGACTTGTTGTTCTTGCTATTATTACTTATAACCTGATTTAATTAATTCCAGATTTTAAAAAAATATTTATATATAATATATATTTCTCTTATAAATATATATGATAGATCGATAAATGGAATGAAATACACCATTCATGGAGACGGTAGGTCGTAAGTACGCATGAACGCTGTTCTCATTTCCTTATTGAATTGAATGGAATTAAGTAAATGAAACATAAGTGTACATAAATACAGTATAATTATTATTTAATATATTTCCGGATTATTTATTATATATACTTTATAATCAAACTTTAATGGTTAATCGTGGAAAATAAATCTCATCACGTTCGTGGAGATAGTAGTCTGTACGTACGAACGAGCGATGATATCGTTCCCATAATTATTGAATAGAATTGGAGTGGATGATATAATGTCTTAGAATATGAATGATGTTATAATAACCACATATAGTTATTAGTTTCACCATTATACCGATCCAAGTAAGGTGGTGGTGGAAAAACTGATTACAACACGGCGTGGAGATGGTATTCCCTATGTACGCACAGGCGGTGAATTCATTTTTCGTAGGATGGATAGAATGTGAAATGGGATTGTTTAATATTTATAATATCATATAAGTATATTAGTGATAATGTTTGTATTACATTACAATTATAAAACTAAAGAAGAGGAAGATGAAGAAGAACGAAACTTGTAAGAATCGGTAGAAGAGATTACCTCTTCTTCGACGAACCTCCTTTAAGATTCCTCTTAAGGAACTAGAGTTGGTATTTTGAGAATACTAGATACTGAACAATGTTTCTAAGGAAGTGGATAAGATAAATGGTCAGTATTTGGACGATCTTGAAGGCTCAAAGTGTTGTGTATAGGAGAGGGTGGAGGTTCCCTTTTATAAGGGAAGAGAGGGGCACTTTCGGAAATCTCAAAAATATTAATTTTAATAAACTCAAAACCCACATAAAAACTTCCAATGTTACTCCAATTAGGATATGAGGTAATATAGGGTATTAAAATCATCACCCAATCAAATTTAGACATGTTGGAAAATTATTTTTAACCTTATCAACTTGATTTATCCTTATTTAATCTATTTAATTTTATTTGTGTTAAAAAGATTCTAAATTTTAAATTATTATAAATAATTACTTATGTGTTTTGAATTGTCCATAATTGGATAATTTATGAAATTTTTTAACATAATAATTTTAATTTATAGTTTATAAATATTTTTGTGATTTTCAAACAATTTCATATTATGTTATTTTTATAAAATGACAATAGTGTCAATTTTTTCACTATTCATTTATTTGAATTTAAATAAAATCCACACAGAAGATATGTTCGAACTAAAATATTTAATAGATTCATAACATGGAATATTTATCTTGAAAATTCATTGATCATATTAAATATTTCATGTAATATTTCATTTAATATTTTTAAACCCATTTATTTGATATTTCAATCAATAAAATAATTCCAACATCACTATTGTGTCTCCTTAAATGATAATTAATTAAACACTAAAAATTTTAAATCAATTCCCACGATGTAGATACATTTATTAGATTTCTAGAGAAAATTCATGTTCGAAGTTTCATGAAGTTTATCAATAAATTAAAATTATTATACTTATAAGATTTAAGAGAGTGACATGTTGTCACTTTCTTTGGTTTTAATAATAATTAAAGTCTTTTCATGGTAAAAAGTCCATAAAATGAATATATTCCGACCCTTATATGATATGGTTCGACTTTTAGTCATAAAATATAATTTCAGTAGGTGTTAGGGTAATTTTAAAATCTTATTTTTACCCTTAATTACCCGATTTACCTTTAACTGGAGTAAATAAAAATTATCGTAGTTACTTTTCATAATATCCAAAAAAATAAAAGTAACCTATTAACATAATATGGAACTAAGGAATTAAAATATAGAATCCATTTTTCAAAATTCAAAACATATAAGTTGTATAAATTAATTTAAAATTAATCCTATTATCAAAAAAATGGGTTTTTGTTTAAAACATTGCAAAAGATTGAATTGATTTAACCTACAAATTCTATTTAAAATCAATGATAATGACATAAATTATATTAAATGTTAAAAATATTACTATTTATACTTTAAAACAATTTACTATTATAATTTAACCATAAAAATTTCTCGAAAAAAAAAGTTATTTTTAAGAAAAATTTAGCGTGTTTTTACTATTCATCAAAATAAGAACGCTGTCAGAAATATATCAAAACTTTATCCAATGTAAATTTTTATATCTAGATTCTATATAAGAAGTTTATTTTGTAAAATTGAACTTATAAACCTGTGAAAAGTTATATTTAAAATGGGTGTGCCATTGAAATGCAGCCAAACTGAATTTTTTAAAAATACTTATTTTTCCAAAAAAAATATATTGTTCTCATACCATGTTCCAAAAAATGTGTAAGATGAATAATAATGTTATAAAATTCAGAATTTAGTTAATAATATTCATAACGTCTAGTTTATAATAATATTATAACCATATATTATAGTTTAGTGAAACCTGGTATTGCGTACAACACACGCTATCGAGGAAGGTCATGATTGCCTGTAATTCAAGCCATGTCAGGGTTGCATGTAGTGAAAGACTCCTTTGTTGTTTCATATAACAAAATCTGAACATATTTCATTTATACATTTAATATATTTATATATATTTATATATACACACTCAATGTTGCATAGAATAACTACTATCAAACAAACTTGAAATTGTGTGTAACATGATCCAAGATTAGTGTTGTGTATACTACAAGCTAATACGGTGTTGTGTATAACACAAGATAATCTTGGTGTATCATAAAATAGAAGATATGAATGAAATTAAAAAGAATATATCTTATAAAATCTCGGGGTGTTATAGGTCAACTATATTGGATCTACCACATATCTAACATTAATATTGGTCAACTCATGTTTATGAAATATCACTACACACTTAATAAATACCAATACGATTTTTATGCATAACATCACTTAATTCTTATATAGCTACGAAGTTTCTTCGGTTTAATTATATACCTTCCATATTCCATCTTGTGTTGTAGACAATTTTCTTTTATCCATCAACAATTTCAATTTTCTTGAAAATCAGTGTAACAATCATCACATTTAGAATTATGAAGAGGCGATCCATAAAAATCCTCTAAGAAGTACCTATGTCCATCACATATTTACATATAGACAACAAATAAAATCAAACAATTTGGGAACTACATAAATAGATATCCCTAAGTGTTTGGGAACCAAACCCTACTATGAGCTTTGTGTTACACTTAGATGGGAAACCTTAAAAGATGGGATACAATATTAATAGTGTATGGATAATCCATATGATGGATATAGGTTTAGGGTTTTCAACTAATCTATCAAACATTCATAAATGATATGATTTAAATGATAGTTTTTCTAAATAGCTATGTTTTGAGAGGAATTCTAAAGTAGACTCCAGAATTTGTGCAATATGGATATTGGACCACTAGAGGAAATAATGTAAAATTATACAGGATCATCATTTTAGTTGGATCGTATTTAATAAATATACTTATTAAATGATTATAAAACATGATATACCTTAAATAAAAGAATGTTTTGTAGAGAAAAATATAATTATCATCATTAAACCTGAATTTGAGACCAATACTATAAAATTATAATCGTAATGATAACAAATTCTTACCATTATAAAAATTTAAGAATAATTATTAAATAAGTCAAAAAATTATATGTGTTGGAGAAAATCTTTCTTGGGTTATTTACTGCTCAATATGTTTCAAAAATAATCTAGATACTTTTGTAAAATATATGGTAGATATTTTAGATAATTTGATAAGAATTTTTTAGATGAAATGTAATAAAAATAACAATGTTCCCTATTCATATAATAATATTATTGAGTGCATTAATGACTATGAGAGATGGTAGGAATACTTTTTTCCTTGATTTGGTTGTGGAATTAATTTCTTAATCATTTATAAAAAGGTTTTAATTATTGAAAATATTTTTATTAATGTTTACCTGAAATTCTAAAATATTTCAGGATAACTGAACAATGTATGTTATGTCTAGGTTATGTTGTTGTGTTGATTCTACAAATGGGTTAAAGTTTAATAAAAAAGGTAATATTATCCAATTATCATCATAGTATATTAAATTCTAGTGGAATTTCTAGAATGTAGGGGAAATTTCTCCATTACATATTGAATTTTCTATAGTATATGAAGGGGTGTAAAAAAACTTTATAGAGTTCTTATGTTAGAAACTAATGTTATAGAAATAAATTATTTGATTTTGAAGCTTATATGATAAAAAAATTTATATTTCAAAAAATTTATAAACATAATGGTGTTCAAAATTTATGAAAGGATTTATGAAGATTCTAGTTTTAATTCATATAATAAAGTAAAGGGTTTCTACATCATGTATTTAGTTACAAATGAAATAATTTATTCTTAAATGTATATAAATAATTCATTTTTATTTTTATTTTATTTTATCTTTTATGATATAAAAATTTATTGATCAATAAATATTTGATATAAATAATATGATATGATGATTTTGAAACACATAGTTTATTATTGATCAGATTTTATAACATGGTTTTAAAATATGATAAGGGTAAAAGATGTTTTATCTCGGATAAAAGTGTTTATTCATGTTATTTGTTGAAATATGTGGGAAAGGGTTCTAACCACCCAACTATTTAATATTTTTATGAATAAATACTTTTTTTACAGTATTTCATGAAAAAAATTGAATATGATATTAGATATGTTTGTTAATATTTTATTTGTTAATATTTTAGACCGTAAATAAATTTTATTTCCCAACATAAAGAATTTTGTGGCCTAACAATGATTTTTTTTGAAAAAAAATAGTTATAAAGTTGCTATTGGGAGTATATTTATACTATGATAAGTGAACAATATAGTAAATAAATGATTATAATAGCTTAATATAAAGTGAAATTCATGTTATATTCAAAAATAGTTTAGGTTATATTGGTTAAGAATTATCCTAATGTAAAAAGTTACGTTTAAATATTTAGAAAGTTGATGTCCAATGAAAAAAATGAAAAAAAATTCAAATCTTCTGCTGATTATATTAGAATAAATTCTAATTAGAAAACATTAAATTATTAACATTGTAAATTCGATGTTGTGATATAAATAAGTTTGAATACTTTTTTTCAAAGAGTTGAGTGTGAGGATTATAGATCATGATCTTTTCAATATTATAATAATATTTCATCATATATGTTAGAATATTAAAATAGGTTATTGGGAGTGTTTATTTGATGGTCATATTGAGTTGTTATAGGAGTTTCATAGAGATTCATTGGGTTTAAAAAACCTAAAAATATAGTAGACATAAGGTATCTCTAGAACTCTATCATAATGGATTTTATTTTTTTAGAACTTATGTTTGTTTTTTTATTAAAGTGGTTTGAAAAATTAAAATATATCATGATATATTGAATTTTTCACCATTTTATCAGCATTTCATATTATCTACATATATTATATGAAACAAAAGGATACTTAACCCCTTATATTATGATTTTGAATTATCCCTAATCAATAGTCTTAAAAAAAGTGTTATAGTTTCTGATAAAAAGTGATGAGTATAGTGGTTTGGTTTTAGTATAGTGATATGAGATTCACAAACAAGACACAAAATGTGTTTTTTTTTTGGAGACCCACCATGTATTCCATATAGAGTTTTATACACTATGTATTTTTTATTCTAAGATTCTTTTTTACTATTAAATCACTACACTTGTAGTTAACAATACACTTAACATGAGAACCATTATACTTTGAAATTATTTTTACATATACGAAGAGGATAATAAAATTAGGGGGTGTTTAGGTAATTTTTAAAACATTTCATCTGTTAACATACCATAATAGAATTTTTCCTCTCATATAACAAGTTTGAAATTCAGTCCCTTGATTGAAATCGATTGAGGAAGTTTATGGACATACCTAGATAAGTGACATGTGATATGCTCATCTATCTAGGTGAATAATTTGTGACGTTTTCATTCACCTAGTCAGTATATACTTGAATAATTATGAATGTTTATGTTTGGAATATTAAATTGATATACTAAAAATTTGTTAGCCTCTCAATTTATAATAAAAATTAATTATATGATTATAGATACTTGTATATGATAAAACTAATGGACATAGGTTGTATATACATGTATTTGATTAAAATCATGAAAGATGACTATATATCATGAGTATCATTGATACTTTACAAGAGTTTTTTATTTTCCTACAATTATTTATTAGTTAATTCTTAATTTATGAAAATTCATTAAAATATAATGGGGTCACACTTTGTGGGGGTGTTGATGTGAATTAAATTTTTTGAAATGTCAATATACAAAACATTTAAAGATACCCCTAACGTATTAAAGAGGATATCAAAACGTTTTTTATATTAATTTTCATAATATATTACATATGATGTAACATTTCATCAAAATAAATGATAAATTGTACAAAAATATACTTCCAATAGATACTTGAATAGAGTTTTGTAACCGGTTTCACATTTTTTTTCATAAGACATGACATACAGTCTATGAGGATTTGGTTCTAGTGATATATTATTATATATATACAATAAAATCTAAACCATGACATGGTGGTATAAACCATGAAGTGTTTTGATTTGGGGTAAACTACATTGTAGTGATGGTTACTACATCATGGTTTAGTAAATGATAGTAAATAAATTAGGTGATAATGTTTTTTAATGTAACTATAATATATCATATTTAGTTTTATCGTCACGTGAATATGGTTTATAGATATTTAATGTCCAAATTAACTGTTTAAATGTTAAAAAATTGATCATAATAATTTCTAAGGGGATATAAAACATTGTAAATTATTAAAAAATTATGAATAATTCCATTTAATTGGATAAATTTTTGAGAAACATGTAAGATCCTTATAGGTCTGTATAAATAGACTCATGGTTCGTGGATAGGACACCAAAATCCATTATACTATAATTTGATCACTGTGAGACTCCTGGAGTGGTATGATATAAATTCTCATGTAGTCCCCATCAATGTCATATAGAATCTTAGATAGGATAGATAATCAAGGAAAAAGGTATGTGTTCTTCATTAATTTTATTCAGTCTAAAAAATGGATGGATATTTGAAAAAATGGGTTTTGATTGATTGTTTTCAAAGTATTTGGATAATATTTTTCCCATTTAAATCCCTTTAATAATTATTAGGAATAATATTATATTACTAATCTCTATTTAATTGACACACAACATAAACATTTAATAAATGAATCATAGTGAACCTTGAACATAACTCCTTCCATGGAAACCAACGAATAGTATCACTAATTAGTTCCAACTTATATATTACAATATAGCCTAATATTTTTCTATGCATATGAAATCATGATGATTATTTGTTAAAATTGTCAAATAAGTTGTAATCTATGAAAAAATGAATAAATATATCTTATAATAACTTTTTAAACCAAGAACAATCTGCACCCAAAACAATTCTTCAATATATCCCAAGAGAAAATCACATTAATCTTTAATGAATCCAAAAATACACCCTTTTAAGATACAAAATATCTATAAAATTTTACTCTAGAATCTAAAACTATAACTTGGTCCTCTTTTAATACTATTGATTTTGCTAAAGAAGTCTCAAAACAATCTCTAAATACTTTATGTGATCTTCCTGTAAGATTAAATGGAACAAGATATTTTTAATGATCATAACCAAAACCTGATCAAGATATGTATGAAAGACCAAATGCATCAGTACCATGATAACCATAGTTCCATTTGTAACCTCAAAGGGAAATACCAATGTAGTATCTCACATTGAATGGATAGGTTAATAGACCATGGATATTCTTACATGTAGATTTGTTTTCGATAAGGGAATGAACAACCCCTCATATCAGTCTATACATATAGTATCATGTGAATAGTTTTTTTACTCTAGAACTATAGTTTTATGAACTTTTTAATTATTTCATTAAATGTGTTTTGGGTCGAATTAAGGATAATATCTATATAAGGGTGGACCAGTTTGTTAAATATATTATCAATGCTAGTACATGGATCAGTATCTGAGTAAAAATATTTGGACTTAATGTGGTTAATCATATAATCCCACATTTATTTGAGAGGTAAATGAATCAAGCCTCTTAAGATGGCATAGATCCTCCCTCATGTATAAATGTTTTTTAAGAGAAATAAAAACCCTAAGTATTTATTTTGGATTATGATATCATGTTAACAAGTCACATACCCTATAACTACTTTTCCAAGAACATTTGAATGACTTTTTCAAATGGGGGTGGGTAATATTAAATATAGTATCTAAATTTAGGTTATCTAAGTTTGTAAAACAACTAAATATAAATCTCAATATCGATATCAAAATGAAATCATCAAAATAAAACACTCCTTCAACCTCATCTGATGATCCCTTGACTGTATGTCTGCCTTAAAAAACATGGTATCTACATTTTAATAATTAAAAAATAATAAATCCTTATATAATGGTCTAATTTTTCACCTTTATTTCATTTAATCCTTGAAAAATGTTTCCAAACGTCAAGTCATGATCCAGATTCTTGGAAAATAGAACTACAGTTCCTTGGGAAGACACCCTAACGAGAATGGATTCATTGTAAAATAAGTCATCAATTTGAAGCCACATATACCAAAACACATCAAGGGCCATTTGATAAGGTGGTATAAAAATAATATAATTATATAATTATATCCCTATATAAAATTAAATATCTTGATAATAGAGGTAAATTCATATCCTCCTTAGAGAAAGGGTAATTAATGTCTTGCACAACCTTCATGAATTCATCCATTTATTCCTCTATTAAAATCAATGTTAAATTATATAGTTGTGATATGATAGTCTCTACACATCTATGATCAATTTCATGATCTCAAACACTAATAAAACTTACACAAGATTCCTCTATGTCCATGAAAACAAGTTAAGACTAATGGAAATATATTAAGACTTTAATAAAGTATAACTAATTCATGAAAATATTGAAATTTTATAGTTCAATATATACTAATAAAAAATATTTAATAGATAAATGTTTCCTCATAACCATATCACACCCATAAAAAATTTCAACCATCTTTGATGACCTCCCATAATTGTAGTCAAATTTAAGGGCCTATGAAATGTCTCTCCCTTGATTACAAACCCATGAACTAGTAAAGGTGAAATAAAATAATGGGTAACAATAAAATATATTAATATATAATAAATGTTATAATAAATGTATATGTTTACTTGAATGAATTCAGGTCCCTTTAGGAATGGTAATTCCATCATATGAAGTTTTTCATACCCAAATCCTTCACAGTAGACATCCCAAATTTCTACCACCACATCCACCCCACAGTACTTGAGGACATAAGTGCTAGAAATATTACATTAAATTATTTATATTCCACTAAATTTATCCAATTTTATTAGTTCTTCATAAAAAAATTTCTTCAATTACTATTGAGGAGGTAACAATCGTTGCGGTGGCATATGATTCTATGGTGATTCATCCATTTTCACACCACCATGCCCACAATAACTACCCTAATAGAAAATACATAAGAAATATCGATATCCATAACTGACATAGGAATAATATATGATATATAAATTACTAATAGTGTTTTTTGAACTTCTATATCAAGATAAATTAAATGAATATGGTTTTTTGTGTTCATACATTTATCACAAACTATAATTCCTTGTAAAACATGAATTCATGTATGTACTCCCACTCAATACATCATGTTTATGAACTTTCTTTTTAAATATAATTTTTATAATAAAATGTCTAATCAGTCACCTTATATTTCATTGTTATCTCTGTAAAAGTAATCATGGTGAAAGGAATAAAATAACATCAAATCTCCATTTTTAAATCCATCATAAATTGTTTTTCAGCATCTCTTCAGCGACCATAAAATTTGGGTAATATTATAGAAAATCTAAAATAAAACTCTAAATTCCTGCACACTATAACTCCTTTATCAAAGACCGAAAATCCACATAGAACATGACCTTTAGAGTTAATGGAATAAAATCACTAGTGATATGCATTTATAACAGATATCATGATATCTGAATCATATCTTGAAACCCAAAATAAATATTTAACCATTGTCTAGATAAACTATGCAATTAACTAACCACTTGTGGTATCTAATTCTCATCCCCAATCTAGATCAAAAGAAAATAGATCTACACCTATTTCAAAAAAATATCTCACAATCAATGACATGTCGGTCATATCCTGAAAACCTCTATAAAAGAAACTTTTATAAACTAATTATCATAGTCATACCATTACATGGATCAATTCTTCGATGAAACAACTCAGAATTTAACGAATCCTATTCCAATTGAACCTCACTAAGATATAACAAAAATAATGTATATACATCCATGAAAAATAAACCGTAATCTAAAAGATATAGAACCATTTTAAATTAAATATCTGAATCTTAATTCAAATAAATTATAAGAAACATAACACACTCAATTATCATGACCTATCACAACACGATACATGTATACAACAGTATAGTACCCAAAATTATTAAATCATTCCTTGGGTATAGTTAGTAGAAAACCATGGTCTTAATATAGGAATTCATTGAAAAATATTCCATTTACTTGGTTACCCAGTCTAAATTTTATCCTATGTTTAAGCATGCTATTATATTAACAAGACAATGTTATCCTCATTATTTTTTTCTATGAACTTCATCGTAAACCTCACTTTGATACCATTTAATCAAATCTCAACATCTCCAAGATTCTTCTTAAGCATCTAATGAGATCTATAGTGACCCCAAAAACTAGTCTTCTATAGACAATGGGGAGGAGACTAGAATTTAAAGTACAAGTATCACAATATTTGAGACATTTACCTATTTATTTTAATACCCATGTATCATCACCATTAACACCAATAATCAAGAATATAGAGTATATCATACAATAAAATACAAAATATAAACAAAAAACAAGATTAATAGAAAATCATCAACATACTCAATATAGAATAAAAATTAATAGGCAACATGTAACACCCCATGATTTTAGAATATATTTCCCTTTAAATAAATTGTATGTGTTTGTTAGCTTTCTTTGCATGAAACGCCCAACTTAAAACAAGACATATCTTACTAAAACCCATCTGTTAAATTTGGGATATGAATAGGAATAATCGCATTATAAAAATATCTATAAAACTTTTATATAATGAAAATTTATTGATTAATTCATAGTAAATAAGTACTCAATTTTCATTAAACACGTTATATGCCTTAAAATTTTGATTTCTTCAAAAAAGGATTTTATTGCATTTTGTGAACAACTATTATAAATAATTTATACCATTTTTAGAAAATTTATCTATGTGAAATAATATAAATTTTAAATTCATCCTTTTAATATTATCTTAGGGTGAGTTTTTGGGAATTTTATAAAGATATTTATTTTTATCTGAATTTCGAAAAATATTTATTTTTATAAAACTATAATTTATTTTCACTAGATGAATTAATTTAAATGTATAATTATATTTTTAGTTTTTTATTAAAGTAACATTAGTGTAATTTAATTATAAATAATCTATTTAATTATATAGTTATCAACATTATAATTTTTTTTATATAACCTATTTTTTAGTCTTAAAAATGCATTTTTCTAAAAACAATTTTTTATTTACATTTTATGAATTTATATTTAAATATATTTATTATGCTTATGTAAATTAATTCATGAAAACTTTATTCCATTTTTTCAATCATGATTTTGGTAAATAGGATTATTTTTTGCCATTATGAATAGTAATTGTGGTAAATATTTGTTACATCTATAAGGGTAAAATGGGTAAAACATGGTTAAAATTATGTTATAAGGCCTATAAATATGAAAAACAAAGTTGGCTTTATTTCATTGGATAGGTTTATTTTTACATTAAATATAGTATTTTTCAAATATTTTTAAATTTATTACCCCTTTTCGTTGATAATGACTTTAACATTATTTAAAGTAAAGGATAAACATAACATATAACTATCTTTATTTTAAAATATTTAATATATTTTCATAGGGATCAAAAGATGTTATGTTTGGTCATAAATAGTTATTTTAAATAGGAATTAATATTTTATCATGGTATTTTATTTTAAATTATTACTGATGGTATAATAAACTTAAATTCTTTAGCAACATGGACATAATGCGTGTTTAAGTAATAAAAAATAAAAAAAATGATTTTTAAAATAATAAAAGAAATAAAATTCTGATAAATTATTATGTTACACAAAGTTTTTAGATAAATATAAAATTTTATGTATGTTTTAAAATTTTGAAGATGAGTTTCATATCTATCTTCATTACTTTAATGACAAACTATGTGAATAGTCTCAAAAAAGCGTTTAATGGTATATTATGTTAAATAATAT
The DNA here is from genome assembly GCA_963277665.1 of Viscum album. Taxonomy (NCBI): domain Eukaryota; kingdom Viridiplantae; phylum Streptophyta; class Magnoliopsida; order Santalales; family Viscaceae; genus Viscum; species Viscum album. The sequence continues at coordinate 330,889,837 of OY728163.1, forward strand.
TTTATTAATTGATTAAAAATAATAATAATATTATAATTATCCATGTGAATGGGATATAGTCATTAATATCAAAAATATTCCACTTATGTGTCACTTTTTTTATAGTGTCTTTGTTAACACATAAATTGTAAAAAATTTAATATCACAGTGATTGTAAAAAGGGTTAATTAGGGTTAAAAGTAATAGGTAAGGGTTAAAACATCAACTAAAATTGTATAAGTTTAATTGGATAATATTATTTAGAATCATAATCATTCTATATTATTAATATATCAAATTTGTGCACTTTCACAGGAAAATATTTATTATATTTAAATATATTAAGTAATTCCTAGTGTGTCTTTTCCTTCACTGAAAAAAAAACTACCCCTACCCTCTTCCTCACACCACATTAAGACACTTATCTAAAATATATCAAGAAAAAAAATTATAAACATCATTATTCAAGATCTGTTGTATATTTTCTCTTCAAAATTCCACCATGGGTTCCTTAAGATGGAATCCAAAGGTGTCCTCTAAAAGAGGAGGTAATCGTTTTATCTGATCTCTTTAATTTTACGAATTATTTTACAATATTAATTTATATCCTAAAAATTAATATATATAAAAATAACATAACTGGTAATAATAATTTTTTAGTATTATGTAATAACATTTATTCATATCCTTTTACATACAATTGGAAATGAAAATATAGTTCAAGTGTATGTGTGGACTGCCGCCTCCACGTAGAGATATGAATCATTTTCCATCACTATATTTCATGGTTGGTTATTATGGTTTATTTAATGTTTATATACAATATTTATAATATGATTATTCTAATATAATTATAATATCATATCTACCTTCTTACCTTCCCATCTATTAGAAAATGATAACATCCCTCATGTGTGTGTGTAGACTGTCACCTCTACTAAGTGATGTGATTAATATTTAATTTCCTATTTTCAAGGATTATAATAAGGATATAATGAATGAATATATATGATATTTATGATATAATAATTATTCTAAAAAAATTATTATTATTTTACTTTTTTTGTTCCATTCATTGAAATGTGAAAACATCACTCATGCATATGTACTCACTACTATCTTTATGAAGTGATGTAATTCATTTTTCATCACCACTTTATATTAATAGTAATAAATTTTTATATAATGATTAAATATTATACTGATGAAATTATTAATATTACTGAGATAATTGAATCATTATCATATTTCAGGAAACATAACTATCAAACCGAAACATACATGAAAAAATGGAACAAGTATCAACAAAAAATGAGGATTCTAATAAATAATTATTAATAAATTGGTGTTGAAATGTTATAAGTGGAAAATATATTATTATATAAGTGTGTAAATAATTTTACCAAATTATAATAAATCAAAATTTATTATATAGTAGGATACATATATTATCAATCATGTCGGACATAAGGTAAGGGTCCTTCATCTCAATATTATTTTGTTCATATGTGTTTAATATTATGAAATTATCAATGTTTAAAAGGTGAATATACTACCAATTTGATATGTTGGGTAATTTATCCTTTAAAAAATTTTAAATTTAAAACTGTTTATTAAAAATATTTCTTTTATTGGGTTTATGTTTTAAAATTTATCAAAGTGGTAAGGGTTTTATGTTACAATTTCATTTTTACTGGGATTATTTATGCTTAAATTTCAGATTATAAAATTATATGATCTGTCCCTATAAAATTAATGTATTATCTTTTTTATTTGGTTATTTATGGATAGTTTATGTATTCCATACATTTTATTGTATCTAAGTACTCAAAAATGAAACATATTTGTTATTTGGAAAACTGACCTTGTTTTTCTCTTTAGATAGAAAAACATTTCGTACATGTAAATAATTTATTTAAAATTGCTTTAAGAGTGTTCTTAATATTATATAATGATTGTTTAAATATATTTTTACCCATTTTTTACTTTATATAAAATGGCTTAAAATTAATTATCCAATCATTTTTCGAATGAGGTGCTTTTACCCAAAGGTGTGAATAAAATATTTGTTTTAATGTATTTCACAGAAGCAATTTTACCACTACCATGTATAATATTTTGTTTGGAGAGTCTTTTATAGGTTCCTATAGTTATTTTCCAAATAATTAATTCCTTATAATTTTGGATATATTTAGATTTTAAATAAGTGATTTCATAATGAAAATGGTGCTTTCCTCAAAAAATGTTATAGTGATCTTTTAAAAGTATTTTCATCTATAACAACATCCTTTGATGTGTTATGATTTTATAGGTATATAATACAATTTTACCATAATTTTTATTTTTTATATGTTTATTGATTATAATGATGAATGTTTTATGGAACCCTTATTATTTTCTAAGAGTTAAGCTATGATAAATGATAAATGTTTTCATGATCCTTTGGCATACATATGAATGGATTATGATAATGGATCATTATATTATATCCCTCTAATGAATTAGGTAAATATTAATATTTTATAGTCTCAAAGGGTACGTGATAGGTTATCCAAACCCAAAAATAGGGTTCACAACAGGCTACCATAAGCCCAAAAATAGGGTACATGGGTTAATATCCCAAGCCTGAAGCAGGTACAAGGGTGGTTATCCCAATACTAACATGTAAATAAAGTCTCAGTGTATATCCTTCATATAATATTTCTATTATTATGTTTATTCCATACTTTATTCAACTATTTTATGATATAATATTTTACCAATGTTATTCTCTCATGGGTTATGTTAATTGATTCCTTTTTGATTAATACCTCATAAACATGAATGATTTATTCTATGACTCGTGATTATGATATATGAATGACTGGGAATAGTTTTAAAATATTAATCTCATATTATCCTACACTTATACTCATGTTATTATTAAATGATCATTGATATCTCATTTTTTACCCAAATTGAGAAGTTGAGATCACTCGTAATTATCATTACTTTCTCCTAGGATATTAAGGATGGTTTTAAGTATGATATGTATAAGAAGGGAGGTGGTGTATATCTTTTATGTTCCATTTTTTATGTATTTATGTTTTCAAATAAATTAAAACATTATATTTCTGGTGTGGATCATAACGATATGAAATTATTATTCATCTAGTAAGATGTAGTATTTATGTATGAAATGATTAGGTTTCCACAGTTGGTATTAAAGAAGGGTTTAGTTATTTTTGGAAACAGATATGAGAAACATTTAGTGGGATCCCTTAAGATAATCTTAATTATAAGATACCATCCTATGTTATGGTATGTAATGGAGTGTGGTTTTCCAATAAAATTTATCCATGTCTGGATAATAGCATGTGGATGCAACTATGATATAGATGTACCTAGGGGTAATAATTCTGAGAGGGTCAGATTTGGTATTAACTCGATCATCACCGGTTCATGATGATTGAGCTTAAGATTTATCACCTAGATAGACACTCCCATGGGATATTCTTGGGTTAATTCGAATTTTCTTTATGAAAAATTATGAAGGATTTGAATTGATAATGATCATTAATGGCCTATATTAAACATAAGGTGTCATAAATGTGTCCTGATTTATACAATCTATCATGATTATATGATTATAAAATAATATTATTGTAGATAAAACTATATTTTTTTTCCATAGTTAATGGCTAGAACCAAGAGGAATCGTGTTAACGCTGAATTTGATGGACAATGCGATACTTTTCCACATGAGAAACGAAATTAAATGGGAGACGGAATGTGAAATCATGTGATTATACCTAACTATTTATCTTAATATATGATTAAAAACCATAATGTAGGTTAAATTTTGAATGAACTAAAAAAAATAAAAATGGAGTTTCAATAAGACTACAGAGGAGAGAAGATTCAGCTTCTTACATGTTGAGAATGCGGGAAGAAACACCCGATTAAATGTGTCAAAGGAATGAGAATATTTTTTGAGGTGAAAAATAGGGAAATATAGAATGTAATTATAGAGGAAAAATAAATATTTAAATAGATTTAAATAAACTGAATTCAAAGGTTCCATTTATATATCAATTTCTAATTTGTGGGGAACTTGTATGTTATCCATGTCAGTTCCATAATCCAAGGGCTAACTGAAAGACTAAGGAAGGTATTATGCTATGTCAATTGTTAAAGTAGAATGATTGAAGTTTTTATTATTTTAGAATTATGATATAGAATATTTTTATCAAATATTTTCTAGCTATAAGAATCAGGAAAATATCTAATGATTATTCTATAGTGGTTTTTATTTAAGGATTTTAAAACGTGTATTGAATGGTACTGATAACCTAGAAAAGTGATTTAGTCTTATGTTGACATTTTTTTAAAAAAACATTATTGAGGTATAGATCACTAGTAGTATGTGTTTGATGTTGATATAATAATGTTTACTTCGTATAAATAGTTGATTAATATTGATAAAGTAAATTGGATAGTTTGTCTGTAGTTATTTTTTTGGAATCATATATGATTTTGTCCTGAATTTATAATAATTCAGGATATTTATCTAAATTATTAGTATATTTTAGGAAATATGTGATTAGGGAATATAAATTTTTGGTATATAATATTATGAAAAATTTATATTATTGGAGATAGTTTTGGAGTTGATCATGGAAAAATATGCCATCCAAACTATCTAATCATCGAGTTTCATTTTTTCTAAAATATTTTAAAGAGTAGTAAATTTAGTTTTTTATGTAATGAGTTGAAATTTTGATTGTATTATGGATATTTTTTATATTTTTTATGAAAATATATTCATATTTGATATATTTTGATAACCATTTCAATTTTAGTAAATATCTAGATACAGGAGGAATAAATTTTCATTATTTTGTGGATCTTATGATATGTTAAAATTTAATTTTAGTGTTTTAGGCATAAAAATAATCATTTTTATTTATCATTTGAAATATGAGATGAATAAATATATGTAATACTACTCAAATAATAATTAATGGATGAAAGTATCCTTATTGTGTGGAATTAAATCATGGAATTATGTTTTCTCATATTCTCAACCTTGATGGAAAAATATTTTATCAACAAAATTAAGAGAAAAATAAATCTATATAATATTATGTGGAAAGTGTCACACATCTATCAAGGTATATTTTTATAATCTCATGAGTCTTATAATGTTTCATACTTGGTTTTAAAAATACATAATTATAATGTACTAGGTTTCCTAATAGTGACATAGAAATTAATTACAATGACACAATATGTGTCAGGTTTTATTACTATGTCATGAAACACTAATTTTTGAAACTGATAATAAAAATTATAATGGTTTAATATATTTAATGGGGATATAACGTAATAAATCAATATTTTAGAATATATTTTTATATAAATAAATAATTATTATTCGATATTTTTCTTACCACGTAGCACCAAGCTTAAAACAAACCATGTTATATTATAACATAGCAGTTAAATTTGCGGTATCGATGCGAATAAAAAAATAATGAAACAATTCTATAAAAGATTTTTATAATGAAAATTTATTTATTAATGTATAATAACTAAGAATTTGATTTTCAGTAAAGATATTTTATGCCTCAAAAAATGTTTTCTTTAAATATTATTTTTATTACATTTTGTGTGTAGAATTTATAATTTATTTATAAATTTATATAAATACTATTTAAGGAAAATAATATCATTTTTAAATCATCATGTCGATATTATATTGGGGTTGAGTTTTGGGATTTCTCTCAAAAGATATATTTTTATGTGAATAGTGAAAATATCAATTTTTTATAACTACATATCTTTTAATTAAATAAATAAATATAAATTTACCATTATGTTTTTAATTTTATCGTAAAATGATATATTTTTGATTTAATTATAAATAATCTAATTAATTACATAGTAATAATCATTTTACTTTTTCTGTATAAATTTTTTTTATGCTTAAAAATGCATTTTTCTAATAACTATTTTCATTTTGTTTTATGTATTTATATATAAATAAATTTATTTTAATTATATAAATTTAATCTGGAAAATTTGATTAAATATTGGGAATCTGGAGGTTTAAGTTTTGTAAATAGGTCCATTTTATGTTGGGTCATTATGAAAAGTATCCGTAGTAAATATGTGTCACCTCAGTAAGGGTAAAATGAGTGAACAAGTGATACAACTATTGGATAAGTCCTAGACATATCAAAAACACTTGCCTTTACTTCATTATATAGGTTCATTTAGACCTTAATCATCTTATCTATTGTTTTTTTAAATATATTTCTAGTTTCCTTTGATAATTAACATACTATTATTTTCAATACAGAATTAATACCAAATGTCACTCTATTTGTTTTGAACTACAAAATATTTTTTTATTAGGGATAAAAAGAGGTAATGTTAAATTATAAATTTTTATTGTAAATATTAATAAAAATTTTATCATGTTAAATTCTTTTTAAATTTTGAGAAGAAATAATTACCATAAATTCTTACACAATACCGTAACGGTGGTTGTTCAAGTAATTGAAAAATAAATTAAATTAATTTAAAATATTAAAAGTAATACAATTTGGATGAATTATTTTGTTCTAAAAACCCTTTTGATAAATATATTATTTCTTTGTTGAAATTTTATCTTGTAATTAAATTTTTATCATGGTGTCTTTAAAGTAAAATTATGTAAATATTCTCAAAAATGACTTTATTGGTATCTTATGTTAAATAATATTTTATTAAATGACTTATAATTCATAAAAATATTATATTTTTTCATGTGAATAATATATGACCAATAATATCAACCATGTTTTCCTTATGGGTAACTTTTTCTTTTATTGTAACATTCTTTACCCCTAAAGAGTAAAAACATTGATATCGCGGTAATCATCAAAAGAGTTAATGAGGGTTAAAACAGAGAGACATGGGTTAAAAAATTATATAAATTTTCTAAATTTTATAGGATGAGATTATTTTAACTCATAATCGTACTTGAATTAAAATATATCATCTTGGTTCCACTTTCACATGAAAAATAATTTATTATATTTAAATATTTTAAGTAATTCCAAATGTGGTCTTTCCTTCACTATAAAAGAACACCACCCCTACTCTCTTACACACACCATAATGACCCAATTATATTGAATAAAACTTGAAAAAAATTTATAAAAAACTTTATTCAAGTTATAGAGGTTAGGTTCTCTTTAAAAGACCATCCCTATGGTCTGTAAAAAGGAATCCAAAGGAGGTCACTCTAAGAGGAGTTAATTGTTTTAACCGATCTTTTTCATTTTAATTATTATTTTACCAACATAATTTCATTTATAAACATTAAAATATAATAACATAAGTATTTAAAATATAATAATATATTATTATTTTCATTTCCTAACCTTCATCCATTTCCTTTTCTATCAAATTTTAAATGAAAGTATCGCTCGTGTATACGCATGCCCCACTGCCTCCACAAAACAATATGATTCATTTTTCATCATCATGTTTCATGGTTTTTTATTTTTATGGATTTAATGTTTATATGTGGTATTTATGAAATAATTATTATATATTTATAATATATTATCTAACTTCTTACTTTACCATCTATTTGAAAATGATAATGTCACTCGTGTGTAAGTGTGGATTACCACATTTCCGATGTGATGTGATTTTTTTCATTTTTCTTTATATTAGAAATATCCTATTAATTTTTTAATGTATTAATTGACCCTAGATTTTTTCCCTTTTGGTTGGGTCATTTTTATGGGTACTGAAGGTGAAATTTAAAAAATGGAGGTTTTCTAGTTTGTGCGCGGTTGGCACATGGTTTTCCCAAGCTGTGTGCCCCCCAGTGCAAATTGTGAAATCATGGATAGTGAGGGTTTTCATGGTTGGTTCATAGTTTGAATAATTGTATTCCCATTTATTAGAAACTATGCATCCGAGTGTAAGGGCACATGGTTAGGTAACACTATTTTTTTAACTGTGTGGCCATACCCAATAAATCATGCATACATGTTTCTTTTATTCTAAAAATTGTTTTAAATTTTCTCAAACCCCCATTTAATCTCCCAAAACCCTTTACACAACCCTAACATGATTTAAAAGGTTGATAAAGCTCTAATGAATCAATTTTCCCCTTAAACCCCTTTATTTTATGAATCTATGTGTGATGGAAGATCCAATCCCTCTCCAATAAGTTGATCTCCACCCATTGAATTTCGCCTTATATCTCCTTCATTACTCCTTATAGTTTGATATATCTTATCATATTTGATGGATATAAAATCTATTTAAATGGATCATGATTCCAGGATTTGTTTCTGTATCTCCATCACCATCATTCTTCATTGATGGATCCTATTGCGGGTGTTGATATTTGATTTCGTGATTAAAGTTAGGTGGTTCCATTTGAGATTTTACATATGATTCCAACCAAGATTTTTATGATTTTTTTGAAATAAATTTCAATTTATTTATGAAAATTCATTTTTATATAAATTAGTATTGTAATTTTAAAATGACATAGATTTTGGGAAAAACCCCCAATTCTAATGGAATTGGAATTTGGGGACTATTTTTGAAATTGGTGTTAATTTATGAATTGATTTGAGAATTGATTTTTAGAAAATGGATTATAATGAAATGATGAAAACCAATGATTGGGTTTATATGAAAAAGTAATGAAATTATAGAAAACCCATGTTTGGTTTTGAAATTTATTTGGAATATTGAATATAAAAACTGGGATATTGAATTGTAAATGATTATTGATTTTAAATGAGTTGATTTTCCCTTTATTGAGTGATTGATTGAGAACATGTGAACATAGATAATTTTTGGGTTATTTGGTACATGCACACTAGAATGATGATTCCCTAGAAATGGATTGATGATGAAAAATATAAGAAAAACCCATTACAATATATCTTATCCTCGATGGGATGTTGATGAGTCCTATTTTTCCTAAGATTGAGGGGAATGTGTATGCATATTTTCCAAGATAATTGATATGAGAAGTGTGAGGATACTATAACTGTAAATTATTGTTCTATAGGATATATTACCATGGTGTTTTTTATTATGGTTTTCATATATATTACATTTATTATGGAACTTTTTTGCTCCTCACTAGTGACTTATATAAATTAATTTATATAAAATTTTATTTTTAATCCATGTTTGAAATGTTTTCAATCCTTTAAAAAGATGAATGTTTTGTTTTAAATATGAAAATGAGAGGATCGTGATGAATTATATGAACTATTTTACAGAGCCTTTTGAATTTTCACCTAAGATTATATAAATTGGGATTATGAATACTACATGGTTTGAGAAAGTTCTTTAACAAAATATACATTCTCAAGTTTTCTTAATAAATCATTCTTCTTATGATGATGTGATGGATTGGGTTTTGATGGTTGGTCTTGACCTGTATAGTAAGTTAGAGTTTAAGGGAGTTTCTTTTTTTCCAGTTCCAGTTCTATGATTCCTTTTAGAGGTAAGAGGAAGTGTGATGATTCGCATGGTGGTTCTCAATAGCAGGGTTTGTCCAATCCACCTGTAGTGTCTGGAAGAAAACCTTTAACTTGCTTCTAGTATGGAAATCCTAGGCCTTGAAAATGGGTTTACATTGAGGCACCCAAGATATACAGTTCATACAGATTCTTAGAAACACTTGAAAAAATTCTATTACATCTTTTCTACCCCATCTAGTGGAACATGATCATCAGTACTGAAAAGTACAGTTGTGTGACTAGATGATTCATGAACCAAAGGGGTTACAACCACAAGCATCTATAACAAAGCTTCTTCATACTGTGGAAGAGTATGTAGAGGAATCATATATGGGTCCAGTGACCATGATAGGATCCATCACTATAGATTCATCTTTAGTGACTAATTTATTTGATACTGGTGCATCTCATTTTTTATATAGACTCATATTGTGAACCTACTAAATGTTCCTATGGAGATTTTGTCTTATTTGATGGATATTATTACACCACTAAGAATGAAGAGAGATCAGGGTCTCTATTATCATGCTTGTGTCTTCTATTTATCAGATGTAGATATTGCCTAGGATTTTCTAGTTCTCAACATGAAACCTCTTGATGTTTATTTTTTGATGGATTTTCTCATTTATAATGTGACCTGAATTAAATACTATTTTTTATGGGTCTCCTTTATCATGCTCGATGGGGTGTGTCATGTATTTTAGGGAGAAAGTGACCCAATTTCAAGTAAATCCATACCTTCTTATCCAAATATGGTAAAATTAATATTAATGTTCTCTTTTTATATAGATTAGGAATATTTGAATGATAATATCACTCTAGTTGTTCTTGATAATCATGATGTTTTTCATTTTTATTTCTTCGGTTTTCCAATGGTGAGAGAGTTATATTTTTCTATTGATTTTGTAACTAGTACTCAACTACTGTTTATTCCTTCTTCTATGTAGAACCAGATGAAATGAAAGTGTTTAATACTTGATTAGATGGTCTATTAGAAAAAATATTTATATGATCATGAATTTCATCTTGAGCAATGCATATTCTCTTTGCTAATAAAGTTTAGGGAACACTTTGCATATATATTGATTACTGAAAACTAAATTGAGTTATTGTTAAGAAACATTATTTATATCCATGGATTGATGATCTTTTTGAATATTTGATATTGTAAAAGTGGTTCAAGAACATTGATATTCGATCGGGTCATTACTATTTGAGGACAAAAGAATATGACATTCATAAAATGACCTTCTGAATCAGTTATGGTGATTATGAGTATCTTTACAAGACATTTACACTAACCAATGCTCTTGTAGTCTTTATGGATTTGATGAACAAGATATCCCATGATTATCTTGATACATGTGTTTTGGTCTTTGTGGATAAAATCATAGTTTACTATATGTCTGAGGAGGATCATGTTCATCGTCTAAGTGAAGTTTTTGAATTTTGGAGAAATAATTGAATCTATTCCAAGATATAAAAATGTAATTTCTGGATTTGGGAGGTGAATTTATTTGGACACATGGTCTCAAAACATGGTATCTCATTTGATATTATTAAGGTGAAATCCATTATGATATGGGAAAAACTGCATGATTTTTTTGATATTTGGTTCTTATTGGGTTTAGTATGTTATAATCACTAGTTCGTAACAGATTTCTCAAATTTGGATTCTTAGATGGAATCCGTCACTCAAAAGGGGGTGAAGTTCACTTGGGATGATAAATTTAAATGTTTTTTTTGTTGATATGAAATTTCTTTTAAATTTTTCATCATTATTGACTCTTTGAGAGGATAAATAGATCTATATGGTCTTCTGTGATTCATTAGGTTCTATTTTGGGTGTTTTGCTTATATAGGGTGATCAAATCATTGCCTATGGATCATAAAATCATAGACCACATGAGAATTATTATCTGACCCATGACCTATAACTCACAATCGTGATGCATGTGCTTAAAATGTGAAAGCATTATCTTTTTAAATAAATTTTTACTTTGTATTCTAACTACAAGAGATTGAATTACATATTCTCTCAAAAATGTTTGAATATCCTATAGTGGTGTTGGGTGGAGTACCTGCAATCTTTTGAATTTCTCATTTCTTATACCTAGGGAAAGGGGAATGTCATTGTTGATGCATTATTGGGAAAATTCTAACCCAAACAGTCAAAGAATCATCATAAGAGTAGAACATGATGGATATTTTTTCACAATTTCATATAGAAATATATAAAATAGGGTTTGAGGTTTCCTTGGATAGTGTTTGTTTGACATCTTCTCTTCTTGAGACGAATCATCACAAAAAACATCTTGATGTGAAATTCTATAGCATTAAGGACACTCTTTATAGTGGAAAGACTATTACAGACTGCTCATTCACCACAGGGGATATTCTATGTAAAAGTTATGATGGGGGATTTCCATAATTCCTAGTGGAATGTGCACTGAGGAACTTAAAAGATATTCTATGACATGGGGCGATGATTCTGTTTATTGGGTATGAGATGTGACATCACTAACATTGAATCTCATTGTTATACTTTCCAACATGTCAATGTTGGGCACTAGAGACCTTCAGGTTTACTTTATCCCCTTCCAGTTTTGAGTTGGAAGTGAGATAATATCTCAATGAAATTTTTGGTTAGTTTGTTGTGTATGCCCAGAATTAAGAATGTGATAAGGGTTGTGATTGATCGGATGAACAAATCATCTAAATTTATATCCATTCATGATTTAACCAATGTTGATGAGTAGGGAAATCTCTATGTGAATAATATTGTACTTTTTCAGGGAGTTCCATATGGTATGGTCTCTGATATAGATCCTCATTTTACTTCCTACTTTTGGAGAGGCCTCTATGAGGCACTAGGATGTCAAGATCATTTGATTATTGAATACCATCCTTGAATGGATGTCTAGAAATAGGATGCTATACATATTCTTGAGAACATTATATGTGCCTATGTCCTCAATTTTAGCAGATATTGGGATGCAAATTTGGGTATGGTTGAGTTTTTCTATAATAATAGTTACCATTCCACAATCAAGAATGATCCTTTTGAGGCCTTGAATAGAATACCATGCGAATATCTATTATTTTGGTAAGATATTGGTGAACTTTCCTTATTTGGACTGATATTGGTTCAAAAGATGTCAAAAAATATTCAATTGATCTGAAATAAAGTTTTAATGGTGTAGAGTCAGTATAAATCTTATATGTACCATCATCGCAGACTTTTGTAGTTTTCGGTTGGTGAGAAGGTTATCTTGAGGGTTTCACCCTGTTTGGGTCTCGGCGGCTTGGGAGGAAAGAGAATATTTCCCCTCATTTTGTAGGACATTTTTATTTTTTTTAGAATATGGGAAAGTGTCTTACTATTTATCACTTCCACCACATTTGACATCAATACATAATGTGTTCCATGTATCACAGCTTCAGATATATCCTTCTGACCTATCTCATGCCTTGATCTAGGAGGATCTTGATGTTGATCCATATTTATCTCTGACATAACATCTAATGAGAATAGTTGATTACGATAAAAATAACTTCATGGGAGGATGATACCTTTGTAAAAAAATGATATGGAAGCATGGTTCTGTTACACCTGAGACTTGGGAGAGGAAGGAACTGATGAGAGAGCAGTGATATCGTCTTTTTGTGATGGAATCTTTTTGATAGGATTTCTAGGGACATAATGTTCTTGTGGTGGGGAGGTTGTAATATCCAATTACTTAGTTTTAGGTATTACATTCCTTTTTTTGTATCCCTTTTGGTTGGATCTTTTTTAGGGGTGATTCATATTAAATTTGGAAAATTTGGCAAGCCTTCTATGTCGTGCACGGTTGGCACATAGTTTTCATGAACCATAACCTCCCTAGTGAAAACCATGTAACCCTAGAAAGTAAGGGTTTACTTGGATGGAACATGGCTTGAAAAAATATGATCCCACATATTAGAAACCATGCACCTTGGTGTATGGGCACATGGTTAGGGTACACTAATTGTCTAACTATGCCGCCCTTCCCAGCTGACCTTGCATGTGGGTTTCTTTTATAGCGAAAATTATTTTAAAATTTCCCAAATAGTTTTTTAAGATCTTGAAATCTATCACTCGACCCTAACATTATTTTTAGGGTTAATAATACTCTCATGAAGTGGTTTTTACACTAAAACCCCTTCTATTAATGAATCTAATCACCGATGGAAAATCCAATCCCCCTCCGGTAAGTGAATCTCCTCCTATTCAATCTCTCTCAATCTCTGCTTCATTCATCCTTAGAGTTTGATATATCATCATATATTTGATGGATCAAAAATATATTTAAATGGATATTTATTATAATATTTTTTTTCATGATCTTCATTTCTAATGTTCATCATTTTCAAATCCAATTTTCTGTGTTGATATTTGATTTCATGATTAAAGGTTGGTGGTTCCATTTGAGATTTTCCATATGAATGAAACCATGAATTTCCTAGATTTTTTTTAAATAAAGTTAATTTAATTTATGAAAATATAATTTTATATGATTTGATATTGGAATGTTAAATAGTATAGATTTTGGGAAAAACCCCCAAATTCCAATGGAATTTGAACATAAGTTGTATTTTTGAAATTGGTGGAAATAGATGAATTGATTTGAAAATTGATTTTTAGAAAATGAATTAAATTAAAATTATAAAAACATTTGACTGTTTTTGTTTAAAGGTGCATGAAATAATGAAGAAATCATGTTTGGTTTTGAAATTTATTTAGACTATTGAAACTGAAAATTGAAAATTTGAAATGTAAATGATGGTGTATTTGAAATGAGATTATTTCCCCCATTTTTTATTAACATGTTGAGCACATGAGATCCTGGGTAGTTAGTGGGTTATTTGGTATAATCACAATAGGATGATGATTCCATGGATATAGAATGATGATGAAAATTCTAAAAAACATAGTTTGGAATATTTTATCCCAGATGGGATGTTGATGAGTCCTATTCATCATGAACTTGAGGGACATGTGTACAAATATTTTCCTCAATCGCTGATTTGACAAGTGTGAAAATCCTGTAACAAAATATTATCATTCTAATGGGAATATGACCATGGTGATTGTTGTGATTGTTTTGATATATATTCCACTGAATATATAATTATGTCACTAATGCATCGTGATTTATATAAATTATTTTATATAAAATGTTTATTTAAATCATGATTGAAATGTTTTCAATCCTTTGAAAATAATCATGTTTTATTTAAAATATAAAAATGAGATATTATTTCATTCCCTATTTTATTTAAAATTGAAATCATGATTTGGTTTATTATTATGAAATAATTTTATGGAGAACTTAGTATGACCCTACTGGGATTTATAGTTCACACCATAACTTTTACTTCAACCATTTGTCTATTTCCTTCTACCAAGATCGAGTAAAGTAGAATTGAAACTTGAGGTGGTTTAGGTTCTTGATCCTTTATGATTATAGTGATATTTACCTTGGATTGTTTGTATTTTTATAAGAACTTTGATGATATATAATTTTGGATTTTGAAATATACATGTTTGGATTATGGTATGTTCTCTCTTTAGAGTTTTGAGCATACAAAATTTTGTCCTTTACCTTCTTCTATTATGTGGAAAATGTGTTCCCTTTTTTATATTATATGATTCTAGGTTCAAGTCTCCAACTTGTGAAAATAAAGAATGCCCTTCGAACCATGTCAGTTTCTACTTAGCCATCAGGGTACCATTGTCATGACCCCCTCCCACCAAAGATGCCCCTCCTGAGCTGGAAATGGTGAAAGGGAGATAATGACCCCCGAGTCCCGCCTCCAGTAGGCCCCGGGTTAGCGACTAGCACCAAGGGTATGAGTTTTCACAAATATGGGAGGCGTTACCCTTTTTATTATTATTTTGGATCGGGAAATAGGACAAGTCAACCACCAAAAAGAAAAGAAAAAGTGTATATAAATAAACCCAAACCAAGCCCACATGCATGTTTAAACAATTTTATAACAAGGTTCAAGTACAAGGAAGCTCAAAAGTATAATACCAAAGAAAACAAGACAACAGCAACTGCAACAACTCCAACTGCCCGACTAGTAGGGTCCCGCACGGCCCTGGTAGTCCTCCTGGAAACCTGAAAGTAAACGTAGGGTGAGAATACAAGTATACTCAGTAGGGAAACCTCAAGCTCTCGTGCACAAGTGGGAAGACATCCTAATGTCCCGTGAGAACAACAGAAGAAACCTAACAAGGAAAAATATCCACCCAATCTCACCAGCCACACTCACCAAAACACAATCACAACAGGTAGTAGTAGTAGTACAAGAACAAGAGTATGGGGTACCCTACACCATTTCCCATTAGTTAGCTGAACGTCCTGACGCTGTCACACTCTCCCTGCCCGCACACACCTGGGCCTCACAACCATGTATCCCGCCCACACGCACCTGGGCCTCACCACCACGTATCCCGCCCGCACACACCTGGGCCTCACAACTACAACAACATCCCCACCCGAAGACACCTGGGCCTCATCCTGATGATTCTTGGGAATAGTAATAGAACTCTCCCCCGAAGACACCTGGGCCTGAAATCGAAACCTACCTAAAGAGTCTTAGGTGTAAGGTCGCCTCAAGACATTATAGCCTATAAGCCTGTCCGAAGAGTCTTGGTCCTAACCACCCCAATCAAAACCTACCCGAAGATTCTTGGGTGTAAGGTCACCTCAAGCCATCACAGCCTAGGGGAGAAGGAGCAGGAAGGAGCTAGTAACTATAGGAAAACACCCTCTCCCATGAAATGGGAGTGTTCGGCACTAAGTGCTCAACATGGGTGTGGTGCGATAAAACAAAAAATATACAGATATATATATATATATATCAACCACTCATCCCAACCTATGGCTTATAAAATGAGAAACTAAGCACGTGCCTCGGCACTGCTACCACGAAGTATGAAAACAACCCCAACCCCATTTAGGTTTTCACGTTTCAGCAGAAATTAGCTTATTTAGTTCCTTAACTACTGGGCAACTATCCACAACCAACCACTTCAAACGTTCATAAAAACATATCCCTGCCATCCACAAAACAAGTTAGGAAAACACAACAACACAAAAAAAACCCTTCTTATCAACCAACCAACCCATTGACTATTATTTCCGTTTCATTACCAAGCCCCACCATTCATTAAATCTTCCACTTGTATTTATTTATTTAACACAACCCATAACCCGTTCACATTAAAACCCATCCGTACAGCCCTGATGCCAACCACCATAACAACAACCGCACTAAAACCACACATCAACATCCCTTTAATACCATTTATTGCAGCCCCGCTGCCCATCACCATTAAACATTCACACCTTCCCACTACCAAGTCAACCGCAGACCCGCTGCTCACCCAAACCACAACATCCCACAAAACACCCCCATCACATGCCACATATCCAAGCCAACACCCACATGTTCATTATTCCATTTTGTTTAACTGGGGTGATCACACAAGGGTTCCAGATTTTCATTTAATCAGCCATCTTTTCGTGATTATCCAATTTCCACATTCAATGAAGTATCCAATCACAAAACGGTCTAGAAGATAGGGAAACATTTAATTGTGCAAGAAAAGGCCCCCAAAGACCGTTATTTTAAGTAGGCATAAGCCTATTCATTTCACAACATAATATCATAGGATATAAAGGTAATGTAATGGAAATCACAAACTTCCCATCCCCATTCTTTAACCAGTTATTATCTTTATTTAAATGTTAAACCATTTCTCATAAAAACAAAAAGGATACCCACCCCGCATGATGCACAAATTAGAGAGACGAAGGTAAAATACCTACCTCAATAGGTTCTAGATCGCAACGATCCTCCGAATCAACTTTAGAAGACGTTCATCGGTGTCCCGGAAAAACCTCCTCGGGTGGATGTCAGAGAGTAAAAGCCAAAGGAAAGACAACAGATCCAAGCTCAGAAGTTCTGCCTCGTCGTTATGATCCCATGGCCGCTGACGGATCGTAAATCGGAGCTCGGGCGAAAAAGTTATGGAAGAAAGAGCCTTCGAGTCACTTGAGAGAGCTCTGCTCAGAGGAGAGGGGAGGAGAGGTGTGAGTTGAAAGTAGGAGGGGACCCCTCCTTTTATAGGCGTGAAAAGAAAAAGTACACGGCGTGTACTCGACCATTTTCACACGGTCTCCACACGGCCTCCAACGCGGCTCCGTGGCCGTTGACTGGTCAACACATGGTTTGAAGGTAACACATACGCGGGGAAGGACTAGATGGCGTGTAGATTGGACACACGGCGTGTACACATTTATTGCACACGGCAAGGACACGGCTCCAACACGGCTCATGACCGACGACTGGTCAACACACGGTAACGCGTACGCGGGGAAGGACTACACGGCGTGTAGATTGGACACACGACTTGTACCCATTTTCTTCACGCAGCAAAGACACGGCCATCCACATGGGGTATACCCGGAAAGAGGGTACATGGAATGTACTCAAACTACACGATGTGTAGTTTCAAAATTCTGGAAAGTGTGGGAAAAGTCCATTTTACCCTCCAGAACACTTGTAGCATTCTTTTTGACAATGGAATGGGCCGGAGAGGTCCGGGCCATTACATAAGATACCTTTTAACACATTCTCGTCCCCGAGAATTAAAAAAAACAACCCAGTGGAACCCAACAAGATACCTCTTAGGGTTCTCGTTATAACATGAACCCAACCAACAACCCTAATCATATGTGTTCGTAATTCCTTCTCCTATGTCGAGATATTATCCGATTTAGAATGCACTGACTCGCCTGCATGGGTTTAATCGCATCCTCATTAATGCGTCTCGATTAAGGATTGGGTCTTCCCACTTCCATACATTAGGATTTTTAACTCGAACTACTCCCCAACACTACACAACCAACACACTGCCCGAACACATGGTTTTGGGAAAATCCTTCTCCTATGTCGAGATATTATCCGCTTTAGGCGGCACTGACTCGCCCGCATGGGTTCAATCGCATCTTCATTAATGCGTCTCGATTAAGGGTCGGGTTTTTTTCCTTTCCCACGCATCCGGAAATGTTACACATTACCAGGGAACAAGGAAACAAAAGGTCTAACAACTGACAAGCAAGGCATTCCATATATCAACGGAAAAGAGTACAAAATCAACACAAAGCTCAGAAGAAAAAGGGAAAACACAAGTCAAAACACTTCCAGGTACTGAGCATGCATCTGGGTCTCCCGCTCCCAAGTACTCTCCTCGAGGCCGCCATGCCTCCACAACTCATGAACCAAGGGAATGGTTCATCCATGAAGCACCTTCTCTTTACGATCCTCGATTCTGACTGGTCATTTCTGGAAGGTCACGTCGTCTCCCATATCCAACTCTCCCCAGTCGATAACGTGAGAGTCATCGTGTATGTACCGACGAAGCTGGGAGACGTGGAAGACATCATGAACTTTCTCCAACTGAGGTGGCAGGGCCAGCTGATATGCCACCTCTCCGACTCACCTCAGCACCTCAAAAGGTCTGATGAACCTAGGTGATATCTTTCTCCCTTTCCAAAACCTCTGCTGCCCCCGTCAAGGGGAAACCTTCAAGAACACATGGTCTCCCACCTCGAACTCCAAGGGCCTCCTCCAACGATCAGCATAAGACTTCTGTCGGTCCTGAGCCACCTTCATCCTCTCTCGTACAAGCTGGACTTTCTCTGTGGTGCTCTGCACTACCTCTGGCCCAAGAGAACTTGTCTCACCAACCTCTGTCCAGCAAAAGGGTGAACGACATGGCCTTCCATACAAAGCCTCAAAGGGTTCCATGCCAATAGTAGAGTGGAAGCTGTTGTTGTAGGAAAACTCTACTAAAGGCAAGTGACGTACCCATGATCCTCTGAAATCTAGAACGCATGCTCGCAGCATGTCCTCTAATGTCTGGATAGTCCGCTCTGTCTGCCCGTCGTTCTGGGGGTGGAAGGTAGTGCTAAGGCGTAGTTGGGTGCCAAACGCATGTTGTAACTCCCTCCAGACTCGTGAGGTAAACCGAGTATCCCATTCTGAGACGATAGTCCTTGGAAATCCATGAAAATGAACTACCTCGTCTACGTACCTCTGTGCTATGGTACTCATCGGGCCCGACTCCTTGATTGCTATGAAGTAAGCCGATTTCCTCAGTAGATCCACCACTACCCAGATAGCATCATAACCACCCTGAGCTCTGGGTAGTCCTGTGACGAAGTCCATAGAGATGTCATCCCACTTCCACTCGGGGACATTTAAAGGATGCAACAAACCATCGGGAACACGGTGTTCAGCCTTCACTTGCTGACACACTAGGCACTTAGCCACAAACTCTGCCACTGCCCGTTTCACCCCGGGCCACCAAAACTGATCCCTCAGGACTCGTTACATTTTTGAAACTCCTGGATGTACCACTAAGGCTGATCTATGTAACTCACAGAGAACTCCCTCACGCATCACCTCTGGGGTAAAAAACCTTCCACATAAAATCATTCGATGTCGGTTGTCCTCTGACCATCCCTCTGGAGCATTCCCCTGATCGACACGATCCTGCATCACCTCTGCCTCGGAGTCCCCCCACTGAGACTCTTCCACCAGCTGCGACAAGGAGGATTGCACCATCATCTGGAACAAACATCCTATAACACCTTCTTCCCTTGCATCTAAGTGCAGGGCAGCCAACTCTCCCATCGCCTTCCAAGCATCAGCGGATTCCTGAACCACTTCCTTATGTGACTTCCTGCTCATGGCATCAGCCACAATGTTGCCTTTAACTTCAGTGTAAGATATCTCGAAGTCATAGTCTTGGAGAAACTCGACCCATCACCGCTGTCGTATGTTTATGTCATGTTGGGAGAAGATATAACGCAGGCTCTTGTGATCTGAGAAGACCACAAAGTGCTCCCCAAAGAGGTAATGTCGCCACAACTTCAATGCGAACACTACTACTGCATGCTCCAGGTCATGGGTGGCATAGTTACGCTCGTGATGGCACAACTTCCTCGACCCATAACAAATCACTCCATTCTTCTGCATCAGCACGCACCCCAGACCAAGGCCGGAAGCATCAGGAAACACTTCATACAACAACCCTTCCTCTGGCAACCTGAGTATGGGAGCACTGACCATCTTCTCCTTCAAGTTGTCAAAAGATTTCTGGCACTGCTCTCTCTACAAGAAGACCTGGTTCTTCCTAGTCAAAGTTGTCAATGGAGCAGCAACTCGAGAGAATTCCGAAACGAACCTCCGATAGTAACCTACTAACCCCAGGAAACTATGAACTTCTGCCATGCTCTTGGGTGCTGCCAAAGAAACAACTGCCTCAACCTTTGACGGGTCCACCGATACTCTATGCTGAGACACCACGTGCCCAAGGATGTGTAATTCTTGTGTCAAGAACTTACACTTCGACAATTTCTCATAAAGATGGTAGTGTCGAAGGACTTCTAAGACTACCCTGAGATGCTCAACGTGCTCCTCCTCTGATCTTGAGTAGACCGGGATGTCATCGATAAACACAACGACGAAGCGGTCTAGAAACTCCCGGAAGACAACGTTCATAAGTCCCATGAACACAGCTGGTGCATTCGTAACTCGAAACGGAATCACTGCAAACTCGAAGTGCCCATACCTGCACTTGAAAGTTGTCTTCGAGATGTCACTGTCCTTCACCCTCAGCTGATGATATCCCAATTGTAGATCAATTTTAGAAAACCAACCTTCTCCCCTCAGCTAGTCAAAGAGATCATCTATCCTTCGAAGGGGGTAACGGTTCTTGACCGTTACCTGGTTCAGCCTTCGGTAGTCTATGCATAGCCTGAGACCACCATCTCCCTTCTTCATGAACAAAACTGGAGCACCCCATGGCGACACATTGGGTTGAACAAAACCCTTCTCAATCAGATTGTCAATCTGAATCTGCAACTCTCGCAACTCTGAAGGTACCATCCTATAAGGGGCCATCGAAATCGGACGGGCACCAGGTTGTAAGTCTATCCCGAACTCAACATCACGTCGGGGGGGTAGAGTCACAACCTCCTCAGGAAAAACATCGAGGAACTCCCCAACAACCATTGAGACATCCATAATCTCTGTATCAGCTGGAACCACTGATAACCCTCTCAACAAGGAAAGGAGAGGCTCTATAGGCCGGCTTCCCGCCTGATAGCTCCTCTCGCCAACAAAAGATACGCGCTGCCCATCTACATAGGAGAACACGAATCTTCTCCGGAAGTAGTCGATAACAGCACTAACGGAAAACAACCAGTCGATTCCTAGGATGACATCGTATGGTTGCATCTATAACAGAAGAAGGTCTCCACTAGATCGATGTGGTCCCAACGTCATCCCACATCCACGGAAAATAGAAGATACGCTGGTCTGGCCCCCAACTGGTGTACTCAGTACCAGTGGTATGGAAAGTCTCTCTATGTCTAGTGCCAAAACATGGGCAAGACTAGGGGCAACAAAAGAGTGCGAGGCTCCCGAATTAAACAAAGCAGAAACAAGAGTGCTGAACAAACAAATCGTACCTCGCACCACCTCTGGTCCTGCTAGAGCTGCCAACTCTGCTGCGTGCAACTGTCCACGCCCAGCTCCTCTGCCTATCTAATTCCATCCACTTCCCCGACCACGCCCTGGTTGAGGTCCCTGAGGAGCACCCTGAGGTCAGCCTCCTCCCGCAATGTCTGCCCTCGGAGGATCATGGTCCTGCTGCTGCTGGAAGGGCCTCACCGGCAACTGGTGCTGCTGTGGTGGGCGCTAAACCTGCCCACCTCCACCATACTGAGATCTGGTCGGGCACCAACTCTGAACATGCCCGAATCCTCCACAAGAAAAACACCTCGGTCTTGGGCTTGTGGAAAAGGGACGAGGACCCAGAGATCTGAACTGGAACTGCTAGGGCCTGCTCCCCGCTGGCCTGAACCCGGAAGGTCCTGTCACAGGAGACCTGCTGCTGACTGCCTTCCCCTTCGACGAACCTGGTTAAAACACCTCACGCGGTGCACCTCCCAGCGAGGGAATCCTATCTACGACCTCTGCCTTATTATGCACTGCTAAGTATGTCGGAAGGGTGAAGGGGGTGACAGCATACTAGAGCAAAGGACAAAGCGCCTCCTCCAAATGACTCGCTCGAAACTCCTCATATGGAAAGAGATCCGGAGCAAAGCGCAGGAGATCCTTGAACTTGATCCTCAGCTCTCGTACTGACATACTCCCACGCTGAAGGGAGAGTAACTCCTGCCACTTCTCCGCCTAGATCATGGAAGAAAGGAATTCCTCTCGAAATACCTTCTCAAAGTCAGCCCAGGGAACCTCTGCCTCTATCCTCTCTCCGAGGTAGAGGATCCACCACTGTCGCGCCGCACCTCTCAGCTGACTGACTTCTAGGGGAACCCAGTACTCCCTCAGATCACGGATCAAGGTAAAAGAAATCCCTAGCTTCTCAAGCCACCCCTCCATCTCTGTATCTGAAGTACTACCCTCGTACTTCTTGAGGGTCTTCTGCTGGAAGGAATGGAGAGTCTTCTGCCACTGGCTATCTTCCCCCTCTCGGCCAATCCTCAACTGATCGACTGCCTGAATCTGCTGGGCCTCGGCCGTCTGATCCACCTGGGGACGACGTCCAGGTTCCATAGTTGTACGGTAAACAATGATCGCCTAAGCCCAAGTAGTAAGGAAAAACTGAAGGTTTTATTTATCATTTTATTTCAATTTCTTTCCCATAACACCCAAATCAAGTAAAACACAATCATGATGATGCATGTACCTTCCCTAGGGTCTCTACCCTGCAATCAATGTAGTCTCACTTGGTCGTTCGGTAGGCTCAGAGGCCTTGCATCGGATCACGGGGGGCCCTAAAATCCTGTGTCCTAGCCGGTCTTCCCTAGCCTATGTCACAAACCAAGGTTAACTAACACTGTTGCCCTACCATCCCATGAAATCCTCACTGTGCCTAACTCCAGACCCCATCCTATCTCTCAACCATCACCTCTGATACCATTCTGTCATGACCCCCTCCCACTAATGATGCCCCTCCTGAGCTGGCAATGGTGAAAGGGATATAATGACCCCGAGTCCTGCCTCCATTAGGCCCCGGGTTGCGACAAGCACCAAGGGTATGAGTTTTCACAAATATGGGAGGCATTACCCTTTTTATTATTTTGGATCGGGAAATAGGACAAGTCAACCACCACCTCTGATACCATTCTCTCACAACCACGTATCCCGCCAGCACACACCTGGGCCTCACCACCACGAATCCCGCCTGCACACACCTGGTCCTCACAACAACAACCACATCCCTGCCCGAAGACACCTGGGCCTCATCCCAAAGATTCTTGGGAATAGTAACAGAACTCTCGCACGAAGACACCTGGGCCTGAAATCGTAACCTACCTGAAGAGTCTTTGGTGTAATGTCTCCTCAAGCATATATAGCCTATAAGCCTGCCCGAAGAGTCTTGGGCCTAACCACCCCAATCGAAACCTACCCGAAGAGTCTTGGGTGTATGGTCGCCTCATGCCATCATAGCCTAGGGGAGAAGGAGCAGGAAGGAGCTAGTAACTATGGGAAAACACCCTCTCCCATGAAATGGGAGTGTTTGGCACTAAGTGCTCAACATGTGTGTGGTGCGATAAAACACAAAAGATACAGATATATATATATATAGAAACCACTCATCCCAACTGATGTCTTCTAAAAAGAGAAATTGAGCACGTGCCTCGGCACTGCTACCACGAAGCATGCAAACAACCCCAACCCCATTTAGGTATTCATATTTCTGCAGAAATTAGCTTATTTAGTTCCTTAACTACTAGGAAACTATCCACAAACAACCACTTCAAACGTTCATAAAAACATATCCTTGCCATCCACAAAACAAGTTAGGAAAACACAGCAACAAAAAAACCCTTCTTATCAACCAACCAACCCATTGATTTTTATTTCTGTTTCATTACCAAGACACACCATTCATTAACTCTTCCACTTTTATTTAATTATTAAACACAACCCATAACCCGTTCACATTAAAACCCATCCCTGTAGCCCTGCTACCAACCACCATAACCACAACTGCACCGAACCCACACATCATCATCCCTTTAATACCATTTATTGCAGCCCCGCTGCCCATCACCATTAAACATTCAGACCTTCCCAAAACCAAGTCAACCGCAGCCCCGCTGCTCACCCAAACCACAACAGCACACAAAACACCCCCATCACATGCCACGTAACCAAGCCAACACCCACATGTTCATTATTCCGTTTTGTTTAACTGGGGTGATCACACAAGGGTTCCATATTTTCATTTAATCAGCCAAGTTTACGTGATTATCCAATTTCCACATTCCATGAAGTTTCCAATCACAAAACGGTCTAGAAGATAGGGAAACATTTAATTGCGCAAGCAAAGGCCCCCAACGACCATTATTTTCAGTTGGCATAATCCTATTAATTTCACAACATAATATCACAGGATATAAAGGTAAATTAACGACAATCACAATCTTCCCATCCCCATTCATTAACCAGTTATTATCTTCATTTAAAGGTTCAACCATTTCTCATGAAAAAAAAGGATACCCACCTCGCATGATGTACAAATTAGAGAGAATAAGGTAAAATCCCTACCTCAACAGGTTCTAGATCGCAACACTCCTCCGGATCAACTTTAAAAGACGTTCGTCGGCGTCCCGGTAAAACTTCCTCGGGTGGATGTCGGGGAGGAAATGTCGAAGTAAAGACAATGGATCCAAGCTCGTAAGTCCCGCCTCGTCGTTACGATCCTGTGGCCGCTGACGGATCATAAATCGGAGCTCGGACGAAAAAGTTATGGAAGAAAGAGCCTTCGAGTCTCTTGAGAGAGCTCTGCTCAGAGGAGAGGGGAGGAGAGGTGTGAGTTGAAAGGAGGAGGGGACCCCTCCTTTTATAGGCATGAAAAGCAAAAGTACACAGCGTGTACTTATGGTACACGACGTGTACTCGGCCATTTTCACACGGTCTCCACGTAGCCTCCAATGCGGCTCCGCGGCCGTTGACTAGTCATCACACGGTTTGAAGGTAACGCATACGTGGGGAAGGACTACACGACGTGTAGATTGGACACACGGCGTGCACACATTTATTGTACATGGCAAGGACACGGCTCCAACGTGGCACATGACCAACGACTGGTCAACACACGGTAACACGTATGTGGGGAAGGACTACACGGCGTGTAGATTGGACACACGGTGTGTACCCATTTTCTTCACGCGGCAAAGGCACGGCCATCCACACGGGGTATACCTGGCAAGAGGGTACGCGACGTGTACTCAAACTACACGGCGTGTAGTTTCAAAATTCTGGAATGTGTGGGAAAAGTCCATTTTACCCTCCAGAACACTTGTAGCCTTCTTTTTTGACAAAGGAATGGGCCGGAGAGGTCCGGGCCATTACAACCATTGTATCCGGGCAGGTTCATTACAGCATGGAAGGTAATAAGGATAGATTTAATGAATATATATGATATAATAATTATTTTTGAATCTTTAATTATTATTTATATTTCCTTCATTCCACTCATCAAAAATTGAAAACATCGCTCGTGCATACATACAAACTACCATCTCTATGGAAGTGGTGCAATTCATTTTTCATCACCACTTCATATGAATGGATAAAAAATTATATAATTATTAAATATTATAATTATGAAATTATAAATATTCAATAGATCATGGAATAAAGTGTAAAGACTATAATTTTCGAACAAGAACATAAATGAAAATTGAAAGAGTTATCCACAAAAATGAGGATTTTAATAAATAACTATTAATAAACATGATTTTATATGATTTAAGTGGATAATATATGATATTATCAGTGTGTAAATTGTTCTTTTATAAAACTATAATAATTATATCACTTAGGAATCAAGTTCGGAATAATGTGAGGGTTCTTAATCTTAGTATTGTTTCATTGAAATATGTTTGATGTTATACACTTATTTTTGTTTATGTGGGGTATTTACTACCTCTTTGACATGTTATATCATGTATACATATTAATTTATGGTATTTAAACTTAAAATTAAAGTTATTCATTTCATGGGGTTTAGGATTTAAAAGTTAACAAAGTGATAACGGTTTTACGTTCAATCTCTTTTTTACTGTGATTTCTTATGCTTAAATTTATGATGATAAAATTATATGATATATCAATAAAAAATATTATTTATAATATTCTCATGTAGTTATTAATGGACTTTTTTCTCGTTAATTTTCCTCTCCTTAAGTACTCAAAATGCTTCAAGATTGTTTTTACAAAAAACTAAGCTTTTATTTACTCCTAACGAGTATCATTTTCTTCAATTCCTATATTTTCTTTAAAATGTTTTCAATAATGTTTTTACAATTCTATAATGATTGATTAAGTACATTTTTATCCATGTTTTAATTTCTATAAAATTATTTAAAATAATTTTTCGTATCATTTTAAGAATGAGGTACTTTTTACCAAAGGTAGAAGAAAAATATTTGATCTAATGTATACCATAAAAGTGGATTTTCATATCATCATGTATACTATTTTCTTTAAAAATTATATTAAACGTTTCCATGGTTCTTTTCAAAATAAATTTTCCATTAATTTTTTGGAAATTTATATATTTTTAATAAATGATTTAAAAATGAAAATAGTATTTCCCTAAAAAAGTATTTTAATGATGTATTTTCATCTATAACAACATCATTCGATGTTTCATATGTTTCACTACGGATATGGTCAAATATTTCCATATTTAGTATTTATTTTTTTTGTTTTTTTATTATGATGATGAAATTTTGATAAAACATATTTTGTTTTCCATTTGTTTAACTATGATGAAATGAAAAAGAAATTATGATAATATGGCATACATATGAAATTATTTTGAATATGTGATGGGTGGGTCTATTACATCCCTACAATTCATTGGGTAATGATTAATGTTTTATGATCTCAAAGGGTACATGGGAGGGTATCCAAAACCCAAAAATCGGGTACATGGAAGGTTATCTCCAGACCAAAAATAAGGTACATGGTAGGTTATCCCAAGCTGGAATTAGGTACATGGGTGGTTACCCAAGACTAACATGTAAATAATATATTTGTGGGTACATTTAAAATAATATTTATATGATTATTATAATTCCACTCTTTTATGGAATTATCATATTCCAATGTTATGCTCTTATGGATCATGTTCTTTGATTTTGTTATGATTCATATCTTATAAACTTCCAACATTTCTATCATGAATCATGATTATGACCTACGAATTTATCAGTGTTTTTTTAAAATGTGATTCTCATGTTACCCTTATTCTCATGTTATACATAAATTATCATTGATACCCCCTTTTTACCCTTATTGTGCCTCTAATCTCACACTTTACTATGTATCCTTTTTAACGACCGAAAATTTTATCAATAAAAATTCCCTTCTGATAATTATCATATATAGTATAAATCACAAAAAATAACATATAAGGCACCATATAATATTTATAAATAATGAATGAAATAAATAAAAAGTATTTATTGGAAATAAGAAACCTAAACTAATGGAATAGTAACATGACCTATGAAATAGTAATGTGACTCTTAAGAATAGTAACCCAGCTAATAGAATAATAACCTCACCTATGAAAGTATAAAAAAATTATCCATATTATATATGATAATTTGAAATAATTATATCACAGTATAAGTAAATAAATGTTTTGAAAATGATAAATTAAGTGTTTATATTTATATAAGACATAAATGTTTATTTGTAATTTTATAAATAATATAATGATTTAAAAAACCATTTTCAAAAAAATATATTTTGTTTTCATATGATTATAAAATCATTTAATGAGACCTTAATTAGTTTTTCAAAGTGTCATAAAATCTGTTATAATTTTAAAATTGATATTTTTTAAGTAAATTATTATTTTAATTAAAATTTAATTTCTCATATTTACAAAATTAATTTCATAAAATGTACTGTATTTTTTAATTCTCTAAATTCAAAAATGGTTATGTTTTATTTTTCAGATTTTTCTATAATAGTTGAATTTTTAGTGAATAGTGAAATACCGTAATTTACAATATAAGCTAAATACATGAATTATTGAGTCATGGATTATGTTTCGATAATATAATAACTATAAGTTAAAACTCTCATGCACTAGTTAATGTATTTATTCACAGTGATCTATGTTGTTCGTACTCTTAATCCAAAATAATAAATTAATGAATAAAATTATAAACAAATACCCCTCTACTACATTATAAATACCACCCCTCAACACCTCTTTTCCTCACACCTCTAAAGTCATGATGCTTATAATATTTTTTCCCAAACACAATATTAAGTCTCTACCCCATTTTCAAGATCCTTTTTTAATTAATAAAATACCAAACACAAGTGTCTTAAGGAGGTTATCAAGGAGAAGAATTCAAGAGGTAAAAATCTCTTTCCTTGTGTTTTAATTCCATTCCAATTTCTTTGCATTTATTATTCTCTCCTCACCTCCCCTTATCCAAGAGGTATAGTAACTATAGTATCTCACATATACATTAATTTTATTATATTAATGTAATAATCCATCGTCATGAATTTCCCTCCAAATTTTTCAAAAAATGAAAACATCTTTCATGATGTGTTAATTTATCGCATTCAAGGACAATGAGTTTTTAATTTCCATTACTACCTTCAAGGCTAGTGATAGAACCGTTTTTTATGGTTTTTAAATTTTATAATATATGTATTTTATCTTATTTAATGTTCTATAACCAGTATATATATATATTGATAATATTAAATAATAGAACAAAACTAGTCCATGATGATAGAGAAACTGCCAAATTAACCAAAACGATTGTAATTACCATTTTATCTAATGATTCATCCTCATGAATAAAATAATATTATATATAAGACATACTAAACTAATGAAATTTCATTAATAAAAAATAATTTCAATTATGTAAAACTATTCCCATTTTATAAATTTTCCATACAAGTATACAAATGAACTGATGATGAAAACGAAGGAAATGGACACTCCAAAATGATGAAATTGTATCTTATAAATCATAATAAATTCCATAACTGAACTTAATAAAATTATCATAAATAATATATTTGTATAAATTTATTTTAATTAATTAATTAATGGATTTAATTTTATTACCCAGGATATTAAGATCATGTGCAGAACACTTTCATACATAAGCTAAGGGATTATTTCTGAACCTTTATTTTTTCCTTCAGGTTATGCTTTCTATATCATTACACCAATTTAACTCTTATTTATATTTATATAAAAATTTTGAATTATGTTTATATGTTCCAAAATAATGTATCAAAATTATTTCATCCTTCTTTGATGGGGAAATACATTTTTTAAAAAGATCCCCTTCTCAATTCATGCTGATAAATAATCCCAATTAAAGGGAACTTCCCACTTTTTTAACAATTTTCATCTAAACTCTATAATTGTTTTTAATCCCCCATTATATTTATAAAATCAATATTTTTATTGTGAAAAACTATCTTGGTTCATTTATAGATTTATACAAATAGTTATTCATTTTCCCTTTTAAATTATCTTTAATATTTTTCTTAAACTGCAATAAAATGTTTTATTTATAATGTTTCTTAAACAATATTTTTACATTTTTTCACATAAGATTGAAATAAATTATCATTATATATTCTTTTTTTACCTTATTAATGTCCATTTATGATTTAAATCCATTATTTCATTTTCATCTTTATAAAATTCCATTTTTTATTCCTTTTGATATGATTATGATACCCAATTCCTTCCATGGGTAACCCTTATATATATCTTTTATTCATTATGTATGATTACCCATGTGGAAAACATATTCACGAACATGTTATTATGTGTTCACCTATATAATTCTCTAATTAATTGGCTGATGTTTAGTCTCATGATAAGTCATGTGCAATGGTCTTTGTGGTTAGCCTTGACTTGTGATCCTTGTGCAATGGTCTTTGTGGTTAGCCTTGACTCATGCTCCTCCATGTTCAATGATCCTTAACCTATTAATATTTTATGTTTTATTTTTCTTCCTCATTATTATTATTCCATGATTATATGATCTCATGTTCAATATGTTATGCTTATAAATGTGTATCCATGTCCCATGTCTTTTTTATGTCATCATGTTATGACTTCTAATCCTTGTGATATGATTTATTCTTATGTTTGTTACCTTATTGGGATTTTTAGTTCATACCATTATTCATGTATTCCCTATGTCATCTTATAAAAATTTAATGGCTCAAAGGGTGTTAGGAGATCATAATTAATAGTAAATAAAAGATGTTTTTATTTTGGTTTTATGATTTATGATTATATATCTAATTTTCTAAATACACTATACTTTATGATCCAGGATTTTATTTGAAAGATAATTATTCATAAAACCATGTAATAATATATGTAAAAGTCTAGGTCAATAATAGTTGGTATCATAGCACCCTCTAGTTTTTTGGGGATATTAAGGATAAAGATCTTTAGTAAGAACCCTAGGGATAATTCTATCACCATTGATAAACTAGATTGAAACTTAGGGTATCACAAGTTAGGATATAATTTTCATTTACATATTTATCCTTCTATGTTCAATTTATTATTTTTATATTCTTATTAGCTAAGTATTCAATAGCCTTAATTGTACTTTATTTTTCTTAGCTAATGACTAGAAATAAAAGAACTCATGCCAATAATCAATGTGATAGGAAATGTAATGTATCCATAATGATATGCCAAATATGATGGAGGGAAGGTGCTAAAAACATCATGATAGTTCCTTATCAACTGGATAAAGTTATGAATAATAACTTTAATCACATGGAACATCCTCCTTCTCCTAATAAAATAATGTTTTAATTGAATACCTTATGAAAAAAAGCTCCCATGTTTAGTGGATCTTCTTATCCTCTACGCCCAAAACAATGGACTAACTATATTGACAATATATTATTTGTCTTCTAGTTCTCATAATAATTGAAATTTGTGCTAGTGGTATATCATTTTGATGGATAAGCATATCAGTTTTGGACACTAATCAAGAACACAAAGTACAAGGAAGAAATTAATTCCATGGAGTGAGAATATTTCAAGAAAATATTATTCAATAAATATTATCCCCAAACCCTATATCTTAAGATAAAAAGGGAGGTCCTTGGACTAAAGAAAAAGGAAGATGAATCTATTTGAATGTATGAGGAAAATGATACAATACTTGAAATATGTGCCTCTATCTTTGTTATGAAAACCAAAATCAAGCTGTATTTAGTATTTAGAATAATAAATATGAGTTTATGAAAATAATTAGTTATTTATGACTATGGTAGATATAAAAATATTGTTCATTGTGCCTTCAATGATAAAATTGAGATCGAATAATCTCACTGGTCTTGTAGGATTAGAGATAAAAATTGTAAAATGAAGTTTAATATAGATGGATCGAAAGATAAATTCCTTGATGGATAAAAAACTCAATATCCCACTTGTCAAAATTGTGGGAAGAAGCATCCAGATAAATGTCTAAAGGGATCCAGGAAATGATTCAAATTTGATAGAATGTGGAATATGGCTAATAACTACCCAGATGATATGAAGAATCCAACTAATGTAGAAGAATAAGGGAAGGTTTAAATCAACACTATTCCTACAATTAAATGTTTAAATTGAAAAAAACATTGGCATTATGTGAACCATTTCCCTAATCCAGGGGTTGTTGGAGGCAATGAACAACAACAACCTCTGAGGAAGACAAAAAGGCATATATTATCACTATTGATGAGATGGAGCCTAACAATGATGAGGTAATAGGTATGCTGATTATTCATTCAATAATAGAAAATATACTATTTAATTATGGTTTTATGAATTTTTTCATATCTTTCAATTTTAGTATATTTATTCAAACACCACCTCAAAATATATAGGTTGAGTTATCTGTGAGAATATAAAATGGGAAAATTATTGTATCTAAATTATATAACTCTTTATTGGTTAATTTTTTTGGACTGAACCTCCCAAAAACAACTTTTTTACTTTGGTAGACTTTTATGGTATATTGGTCATGGATTTGATATCTTTATACAAAGCTAACATTGACTATTTTGAAAGATAGATCACTATTCACATCCTGAGACCTCTTCCAATTCTATACAATTGTAAGGAGGAGGATGAATCTCAATCAAACACATCATCTTAATCATAGAAATTATTTTCTTTTGTGGTATCATATCTAGTTCAAATTATTAGGACAAAGGAGATAATCATGCTTGAAGACATGCCCATTGTGAGGGACTATACAAATGTGTTCCCAAAACAGGTTCTTGGTCTTCGTCCTGATTGAGTGGTTGAGTTATAAATTTAACTTATTATTCTCTTTTTTCCTATATCAACGAAACCATATAGAATGGACCCCATTGAGTTTGAGGAACTGAATAAGTTTTTAATAAAGAATTTGAATAAGTTTTTTATATACCTGAGTTCTTCACAATGGGGTTCTCCAGTACTCTTCATCATGAAGAAGGATGGATCAATGAGCCTCTATATTGATTATCATGAGATTAATAAAATTGTGATAAATAACAAGTATCCCATGCTATTGATAGACGACATGTTCAATCACCTATGTGGGGAAAAGTATTTCTCTAATTTAGACCTTAGATCAGGACATCACCAACTAAAGTGAAAACAGATGATATTACTCAGACTGCCATTAGAACGTGGTATGGACACTATGAGTTCATATTGATTCCCTTTGGACTCAATAATTAACAAGAAATTTACATGGAATTAATTAATAGAGTCTTTAGAGATTACCTCGATAAATTTGTGGTAGTCTTTATTGATGATATTTTGATATACTCCAAGAGAAAGGAAAAACATGAGGAGAATTTGAATACTATTCTAATGAAATTAAGAAGTGATAAAATATATGGAAAGTATAGTAAATGTGAGTTCTGTATATATGAAGTATCATTATTAGGCCATGTAATCAATAGTAAATGTATATATGTGGACCCATCCAAGACATATGCAATCAAAGAGTGTCCTAATCCAACATCAATAACGGATATCCATAGTTTCCTTGGATTATCTTGGTATTATTGGTGATTTGGGAAGAACTTCCCATGATTTTAAAACCCACTAACCAAGATGACTTGGATGGGAGAAATTTTTTTCTAGACTAGTGAATGTGAATACTACTCTAAAGACTTTAAAAATAGGCTTATCACTGCATTAGTTCTCACACTACCAACAAGTGAAGAAATATTTATGGTGTATTGTGATTATTAAACCAAAGATTTAAGATATGTATTGATAAAAAAATGATAAAGTGATAGCCTATAAGGCAGTTAAAAATTCATGAGAAAAACTATACCATATATGATATGGAGTTGGCGGCTATGATTTTTTCATTGAAAATCTTCCAACATTATCTCTATGAGGAGAAGTGTGAGATATATACTAATTATAGGAGCCTAAAATATATATTCACATATAAGGATCTCAATATGCATTAGGAAATATGGTTAGATCTCATAAAGGATTATGAATGATCAATCCACTACCATTATAGTAAGAAAATATGGTGGTAGATGCTCTAAGTATAAAGGATCATGTATGTTTATCAATAATTAGAATTGACTAGGATACAATATTCATATAACTTCAAAGGATGGACGTGGGAATAGTAACGGAATGAACATTATCAATCCTTTCTAAAATTATTTCTGAACCATCCATCATGGAGAAAATAAAGGATGCTCAATGAAATGATGTGGAAACTCAGAAAAAGGTATAAATTATCAAAAAGGGTAAATCCTAAAAGTTCTAAATGGATAAAGAATGATTCTTGAGATTTGGGTCATGACTATGTGTACCATCAAATCCAGAGTTAAAGAAATAGATTTCGAATGACACACATAGCTCAACCTTATCTATTCACCTTGGGAGAAAAAATATGTATCGAGATCTCTGGGAAAACTATTGGTGGGACAATATGAAGAAGAAGATCATTGAATATACATTAAAGTTCATGGTATGTCAGCAAGTGAAAGATGAAAAGAAAAGGTATAAAGGGATGATGAAACCATTACCCATACTAAAATGAAAATGGGAAAAAATCACCATGGACTTTTTCACTGGACTTCTGAATATATCCAAAGAAAACAATGTTATATGGGTAGTCTTGGATTATCTTAAAATGATATATCACTTTATCAAAATTCAAGAGGACTTCTCCCTAGATCAAATATTAGGGATATAAATCATTTAAGTGTTAATTTTGGATAGAGTACCAATATTGACTTTATCCAATCAAGATCTGAGATTCACCTCCAAGTTCTATAAAAGTCTCAAACATGATCAAAACACTAACTTGAACTTTGGTGTGTCCTATCGTCCAAAAATTGATGGCTGATTTGAGTAGACACTTCAAATACAGGAAAACATGTCATGAGTGTGTTCTATGGACTTCAAGGGAGGATGTGACCAACACATATCTCTATTCAACTTGTCTTACCACAATACTTTCCACTCGAGCATCCAAAAGGCTCCATACTAAGCCAATTATGGGAAATGATATAGAACATCGGCATGTTGGGATGAGGTCGATGAATGTAAGCTTCTAGGACCACAAACGGTTGAATAAATAGTGAAAAAGGTGATAACTATTCAGTGGAACATCGAATCATCCCAAAGTTGATAGAATAACTATGAAAATAATAATTTACGGGGCCTCAAGTATAATGTTATAGAAATTATATTCCTCTGAATGTCTTCATGGAAGAGGATCGTGAGATTTGGGATGAAAAGAAATTTGAGTCTCAGGTATATCAGCCCTATTGAGATCTTCATCATGTCAGAGGTATGGTCAATCGACTATCACTTCCAAAAACTAGGTCTCAACTACATGATGTATTCCACTTATCCCTCTTGAGGAAGTACAAATAAGATCCCTCGCATGTATTGAATTTTGAGATGGAACAGTTGGAGAATGATCTCTCTTACACGGAGCATCTAGTGAAGATCTTGGACCATATAGATAAAGTTATACACAACAAGACCACTCACCTGGTCAAATTACTATGGAAGAACCATTAGTATGAAAAGGCAACATGGGAACCGTAGGATGTGATGAAAGAGAATTTCACTCACCTATTTTCCCTATAGTTTGTAAAACGAAATTTCAAGGGTGAAATTTCATAAGGGGGTAGAATATAACGACCCAAAATTTTATCAACAAAAAGTATCTTCTTATAGTTATTTTATATACTATAAATCACATAAAATGACATATATAACACAATAAAATATTTATAAATTAATAAAGAATTAAGAAATAAGTATTTATAGAAATTAAAGCACCTAAACCAATGGAATGGTAACTTTCCCTATAGAATAGTATTGTGACCCTTAAGAATAGTAACCTTGACTGTAGAATAATAACCTCACCAATAAAAGTTTAAATGAAATTTATTCATCTTATAAATGAAAATATGATATAGTTATATCATGGTATAAGTAAATAAATTTGTTGACAATGATAAATTAATTATTGGTATTTTTATAAAATATAAAAATTTATTTGTAATTTTATAATTAATATAATGATTTAAAAGAAAATTTATTTTCATAAAATTGATTCATAAATTTATATTTTTTTTCTTATGATTATAAAATAATTTAATGAGCCCTTAATTCATTTTTCAATGTGTAATAAAATCTATTATAAATTTCAAACCGGTACATTTTGATTAAATGATGATTTTAATTAAAAATTAAATTTATCATATTAATAAAATTATCTTGATAAAAAATAGTCCATTTTTTAAGTGTAGATGTTGAAATATGGTAAGGGTGAAGTTTTTGGATTTTTCTAAAATAGTTGAATTTTTTGTGAATAGTGAAATGTGGTACGTTGCCATATAAGATAAATGCATGAATTGTTGAGTCATGGATGACTTTTTTCTAATGTAATCGCTATTGTTTCTAACTAAAATTCAATAGTTACATTATTTATTCGTAATTCATAGTCTTGATCCAAAATAATAAACCAATGAATAAAATAATAAAAAA
This sequence comes from Viscum album, assembly GCA_963277665.1. Lineage (NCBI taxonomy): Eukaryota > Viridiplantae > Streptophyta > Magnoliopsida > Santalales > Viscaceae > Viscum > Viscum album. The sequence continues at coordinate 330,926,548 of OY728163.1, forward strand.
CTCCCCTCTCCTCCACTACAAATACCACCCCTCATAACCTTTTTCCTCACACCTCTATAGCCTTGAAGCTTGTGAAACTTCTACACAGTACTATTCCCATGTCTTTCTCTCACATTTATGATCCTTTTGTCTCAATAAAATACCAAACTCATGTTCCTGAAGGAGGTTCTCAAGGAGAATAATTTAAGAGGTAAACACCTTTTTCCATTTCTTTTAATTTATTTCCAATTTATTTTATTTCATTATTCTCCCCTCACCTTCCCTAATCAAAGTTTCATTATAAATCCAATATATCAAATATAATATAATGTTATTATGTTAATGGAATAATCCATCATAATTTCCTCCCCCTCCGTTTATGTTCTAAAAATGAAAATGTCGTTTGTGATGTGTTAGTTTATCGCATTCAAGGATGATGAGATTTTAATTTCCTTTAATAAATTCAAGTCTGGTAATAAAAACATTTTTATGGTTAAATCATATTATAATATATGTATTATATATTTTTTAATATTGTTGAACTTGTATATACTTATAATATTAAATAATACAGCGAAACTAGTTTGTGATGATTGAGACACCGCCAAAATAACCTAAAATATTATCATTGATGTTTTATATAATGATTCATCTTAATACAATATAACTATATGATATATATGAAAAAAAATTAAGTTCATTAATAAAATAAAATTTTAATTATGTACAATAATTCCCATCTTACATTATTTTCCATACATGTATACAAATAAACCGATCATGAAAACCAAGGAAATGAAGACTCCCAGATAATGAAATTGTATCTTACAACTCATCAAAAAATGTCATAATTGCACTTAATAAAATTATAACAAATAAAATAAGTGTATAAAATATGCTTAATTAATTAATTATTGTATTTAATTGGATTTTATATTAAATTATTATCATCTGCGGAACACTTTCGGACATAAGGTAAGGGATTCATTCTGAACCTCCATATTTTTCCATTGGGTTATGATTATTCTCTATTTACCACATTGTAACTCCTATTTATTTTTAATAAATAATCTAAATTTTGTTTATATTCTCTAAAATCATGTATTTGGATCATTACATCTTTATTTTATGAGGAAATATGTGTTTTAATATGGTTTGCTGCTCAATTCTTTCCGATAAGCAAGCCCGGTTAAAGGGAACTTCATGATTTCTTACCAAATTTAAAGTGCACTCCATAATCTATTTTAATCCACCATTATTTTTATAAAATCACAAATTTTATCATAAAAACTATCTTTGTACATTTATTTGTTTATACAAATAATTATTCCTTTTCCATTTTAAATAATGGATAATATTTTACTTAAACTACACTAAAATGTTTTCTTTGTAATGTTTCTTAAACACACATTTTATATTTTTTTAAATTGAAATAAATTATCATTAACTATGCATATTTCCCCTTATTAATTTCCATGTATGATTTAAATCCATTCTTTTATGGTCATAGTTATGATATTCCATTTTGTTATGCCTTTTAACATGATTATGATACCCAATTCTTTCCATGGGTAACCCTAATGTTTTTGTTTGATTCCTTATGTATGATTGTTCATGTAGAACACACATTCATGAAAAATTTATTATGTGTGCACCCAAATATATATCCAATTAATTGGTTAACTGTTTGTCCCATGAGACGACATGTGCAACAACCTTGGTAGTTAGCCTTTACTTGTGCTCCTCCGTGTCTAATGATTATTGTATCATGCTTATGTCATGTTTTATGTTTCTTAAATATTACTATATTTATATTATTATATGGTACCATGTTCTATATTTTATGATTCCATATGTTTATTCATGCCCCATTTTTTTATGTCATCATGTTATGCCTTCTAAACCATGTGTTACAATTTAGTCTTCTGTTTATTCCCTTACTATGAGTTTCAGCCCATCTATTTTTTCATGTATTCCCCAGGTTATCCAATATAGATGTAAATTCCCAAAGGGTGTTAATATCTCATAATGATAATTAAATAAAATATGTTTTATTTTGTTTTCTTGATTTCTAATTATTTATCTACTCTTCCAAATACATTATACTTTACAATCCTTGGATTGTATTTGACGGATAATTATTCATAAAATAATGTGATAATATGTGTAAAAGGCTAGGGTTGTTATACCTTTTCTCCAAGATATAGTGAAATATTTTTTAAGTATGATATATCTAAGAAAGGTTCTAGTTGTGAAGAATTTAATGTTAGATGATGTAGATCTTTTAAGTACAATTTTTTTATATATCTAGGTTTACAAATACACTACACCTTTATGGTTATGGCATGGATTGTAATGATATGTAATGAATATTCATGTAATAAGATATAATATTTATATATGAATTTTGTGGGTCACCTCACAACACCATCAACTCCAGTAAATCAACATATACTCTAATATAATATGGCCAAACAAAACCTTCAACTACCACCAACTTGATCTATAAATGATAAAATTATGGTTGAGTAAATAATTATACTAAGTATTTTGTCTATGAAAACTCCCTTACCAATTTTAATATGTTACTTTAAAGTCTGTGTGAATGAATTAGAAAAAACAGATAATTCGTCTATTCCAAAGGTAGTTCCAAAACATCCCATCTCACCAAAACCAAAATCTTCTAAAAATAAAATGAATCAACGTTAAAATAAAATTAAAAAAAAGGTCCCCACAACTTTTCCCCCACCAAATCATCCTTTGTGGGAATATAATATCCCAAAGAAATACAAAATTATTCTTGTATATGTGTTAGTAGGAATACGTCATTATAAAGGAAATACAACACCCTTGGGAATACAATATTTTATTTGAATATGATGATAGGTTGTAATATGACCTTCCAATGAAAAATGGATGTTGGGGTTCACTCAGAATATAATATAACATGGATATTATCTCTTCTAGAGTCCAACTAAGGTTGTGGTCATGTAGAGGATGTAGAATACCAAATATATTTGTATAAAACTTTAAAAAACCCAATAATATTATTATTATGATTTTCAAATCTTCAAACATGATAAATATATCATATTTTGATTTTATAAAATAGAAAAAATACTATATTTCATAACATTATGATAATAATTTAATCATATAAATATCAACTTGTTCATTGTAAAATTTATGAACATTTTGGATTATCTGTAATCTAAATCAAAATATTTCCAACTCATAAACATAAAATATAGAAAATAGAGTTACCTTTATCCCATAAATTTCATATAGAGGTATTAAAGTGAGTATAGAGATAATGATAGTTTATGATTATGACATTGAATGGTGTTTGGAGGCACCATTATAGGGGAAATCATATGAGATAATACCCCCTTTGATAAGTGATGAGAGACTTAGAATATGGGTATATAAAAGATATAATCTTTAGGATATACGGAAATAAGTGACATGGTGCAATAATAAAAATATTGAGATAGATTTAGAGTATTATTATCAAATATTTAGAGTTTGTTTTAATATTGAGTGACGTGAAAAAATTGAATATGTAAATTTTCTATATTGGATATTTATATAACTGATGATCAAAATTTTATCATTTATATTTTAAACATCAGTTATGTAAATAAGTAATGTTAAAAACAACATGTTTATAATTTTAACATTGCATATTTAATATCCAACATTAAAACTATCCATGATTTCATATTTAAAATATATTATTACATAATTGGTTTCAAATTATTAATGTTAAAAACATATTATTATTATTGGTAAAATATAAAATTTATTATTTTTTGTAATATATTTTCTATTGGGTGACTGATGTGTATATATTGTTTTCATAATTCTAATTTTTATCACACATGGTGTTTTTGGAAAATGATTTTAATGATACAACATAAAACACATATAAATCATTAAATCATAATAGATGGTGAACATCAAATGGGTATGTCAAAAGACATTCATATTTAATAGAGGGACCACCCACTAATTACTACATGTGATTTAAAAGTTAAATATTGACTGACGGTGGAATTATTTTCCACAATTCATTCCTATCATTACCTATAAACGATGAGTTACCCCTATTCCCCATTTTATTTTTATTTTTGTATTATTATTTCTTATCATAGTGTATATTTCTCTATCATCTATTATATAAACTAATTTTTAACCATTATATATTTAATTTTTCAAAATACACAACATTAATAATAAATCAGTCAAAATAATTTTCTTATTGAATTTATTAAATTTTTTATTTTATAGAATAATTCATCATTAATCTATAATATGTAATCTATAATCTATAATCCAAAATTAATAATTTTTTAAAACCAATACTCCCTTATCCAACTCCTTTATCCCTTGCCCTCTTTTTACTACACTACATTACCAATCTTTCTCAATATTCCCATCTATTATGTTTTTGATCCCCTATATCACAGGGTTGGACTCCATCCCCAATCTCTACCTATTTAAAATCCTTGACTTTATTCTCTTGTTGGAAACCCTCCAATGATTTCCCTCTTTTAATTTCTATTCTACTACATTATATTATTGGGTGCCCTATATAATCTTCCAAGATTCTGATTTTTGGTCCCACATATCCTTACATGATCCTCTATCTAGATTATCATGTCTGGTTACATCTAATTTCTAATCTCTAAAATCCCCAATATCTCCCTCTCACCAGATTTAAAATCCATAATATCCGATCATTTCCCACTAATTGGATACTAATGGTAGGTTATCCTCACATCAGAATTATACTATTATAAAATACACAATATACTAATGTTGACATTTATATCCCATCAGTTCTATCACCCCTCATCTTTATTATCTACTGCAGTTCCCTGATCTCCTATATGATTACTCACCCCACAAGTAAGGGTTTGCATTTTTATTTTTTATTTCATATCAATTTATTTCATTCATTTATAAATTATGTGATTCTTTCTCCTTATATTTGGTTCTAGCTATCTTAAATTTTCTAATAAACTAAATTATAATTTTTTTGGGAATAGAAGTTGCTATAAAATTCTTTAATGATGCTATACTAATTAAATTCTCCACTCGGGAAATTTTATCATTAGGTTAGTGGCATAATAAGGCTGTATAAAGCTATGCAGTGATATGTTTTTTCCTATGAATCATTTTTCCACCTGATTGGGTGTACACATCTTCAATAAATTTATGTTTGATAATTTTTCATGTTTATAGATGGCCTATTAATTTTATTTAGTTATTACTAATGAATTATTTATATTTTGACTATTTTTAAAATATATATTCTATTTCATTTAATTCACTACTTATGTTGTATGATTTTGAGATCAATTATTAATCTATTACCAAATATTATCCCCTATTTTGGAAGGTCCTGGAACTCACTCCTTTAATGTCTATATCAATGATGTAGGAAATCGATTCAGTCATCAATACCAAGTTAGTCATGAATCACAAATACAATTAAGTTTATCATGGTGAAATTCAATGTAGTGGAAATGAATATGTTTAGATATTAGAATTCATATATAATATATCTATCATATTTTATATTTAGGTAATTATTTAGGATTTTTCATTATTGATACAATTTGATAGGATGATTAACTATGTAAAAAATTTATTGTTGAAGTGATTTAGCTAGATTCTACAAAATGGGGATGTAAATACTTTTATTATTTATCATTGTTATAAAAATATTTATCCAGATAATTAAAAATTGAAAATCACCATCTATAGATATATTTAATCTAATGTTTCACCATATAATGATGGAATCTAATATTCTATAACATATCCCCATATTTGTGATACTATGTAATAAAATTACATACTTATTGATTTAAAATTATTATATATGTATAATTTAAAAGAATCAATTTAAAAGGAATGTTTGTCAATATTTCTTACTTACACCATTATGAAATAGAAGAAGGGCCCATGTTTTTAATGTTTTTGAATGATTAATTCATTATTGTGTTATTGATATTATTCAACAATACAAACATTCTAAGTTTAATTTTTTTTCTTTTCATGTCACATTTAATGTGTAATCTCTATGTCGATCTAACGCAAATATTTATGTAAACATGTAAAGCATCATTATAGAGTCATGACACTTTATCTTCCAAAAGTAAGGAGTATTTAACAATAATATCATGTGCTCGAATACTTAAATTTACTATTGGAATCATATATTATGATATCTATTTCACCCCTATCTACGATTCCTAATGACCCAACTACTAGAACTACATATGCGAAATAATGTTTTTGAAGATCTAAAAATTCACAATTCCATAGATCAATATATCTATAAATTTGAAAAATCACACCCTAGCCATGAAAAGTTTGAACTCAAAGTAAAGAAAACATAGAAAAAATCTAAAATATAACTAATAAAACTAATGATAAAACTCAATATGGAGCACAAGGATTTTCATGGTTTAAAATATGTCACACTTCATGGGTGTAAAAAACCAGCTTGGGTTGACATAACCCATCACTAAAACCACTCTACCATAAGGGATTAAGGGAATTCTTGATCACCCGAGGCTAAAAGATAGTACAAGGATATCACATGTAAACATGTGAGAAAAATTTCACCCATATTAAAACCCAAGATCAATTAGGATCCAACTTAGAACCAGACATAACGTCTCCATGCAGTGATAAAATCCTAATAAAATAAATAATTGGTTCTAAAAAAACATTCCAACATAAAATAAATATAAACAATTACAAAAAAATTATAAAAAAAATTACAACAATAAAACCATTTTGAAGAAATATTTTACATACCATGAAAGGAATCAAAACAAAAACAAAACAGGAGGTTGTGGAGGTTGATACAAAACATGTCCCAAACTAGCCAAATGAACTCAAGAGACAAACCCCACGATCCCCATATTACTCTGATGTCACCAACATCATAAAAAAATGCCTGATTCCAATAGAGAGCAGTATAAAATCCAACCAATAGGATATATCATATAATACCTATAAAATACATGATGGTTATATACCCACTAACATGAGTATCTACGGTCTAATCCAATTCCCAGTAAAATTCCACCAATAGTCTATTTAATTCCTTTTATAAATAAACTGTGAATTATATTTTAAAAATTAATATGATAAAATAGGTTTTAATTTTTATTTATATAATATTTAAATGAAAGATAAACACCTCAAACCCTTTCTTAAAAGACATTATTAATAAAACACACCTTAAAAACTACTTTCAACAACATTGTCATTTAAAAAACCAACCATTCCACTTTAAATAATTTACCCATTAATGAAACATAGTTACACTGAAACTTTCCATTGAGAATATAAATTTTTAAAAAAACCATCTAATGTTATAAAATCACTTCAAATGTATTTTAATAAAGTCTAAAACAATGAAAACAAATACGACTTTTTATTTCTAAAATATTTATCAAAAGTAATAAATCATGTGAAAAGAAAAATATAAAGCATAATATATTGAAAATCCATTTAAAATCATAAGGTAGTATCAATAACATCGTAAGGTGATTCATTAAAAAATAAGTCTATATTTTAAATATCTAACACATCATATTAGACATAAAAAATTGATATGAAATTTACATGAAAATAAATAATTAAAGTAAATAACATATGATACATATCTTGAGGAAACATCATAGGGACTAATGGAACAATACATCACATGCATAGGTGAAACTAAATGTTGGTATGTTATTGGTCACACAACTCATCATATGAATTTCTCTCAACTAGCCTCATTAGTGACATATCCCCTATCTGGAAATAAATATCTGAGTTGGGGATACTATCAAGATTGTAACTCTCAACTAGAAATGACAACATCCCTTGTCTCCCTACATAGTATCGTGGGTTTTCTCATGGAGTAGCTAATGTAGTTGGGACACAGTCTAACTAATCCAACCACATGAAAATCATATTGTCCAAATGAAATATATTACCAAAATAAAATATAACTCACCTCCAACACACCCCCTTCCAAAATGATCCACCTTCCCAAACACATTGGCATGAATCCCAATTCATTTAACCATTCACATATAGACAAGCATAAACAGGATATAAAAATGGATCTCAATTCAAGTGTAAACATCAACCAATAAAACTCATCTTTCACACAAGATTACAAATGGGCATTTTATGTAAAACCAGGAGCTACATCTTTAGAAAACCCATTTCGAAATAACCATTGAAAACAAGTGTCAATACACGGGGACACAACAATACACTAATTCATATATATTTAATCAATAAATGTGAATCACTATGAAATTGATTAAATCAATACACCTAATTTTAAATAAGGCGACCCATTTAAAATAACGTATCCTCTTTAAAATAATGGAACACCCCACATTATAAATAGAACATAGACCAAAACATTGGGAAAAATAATTTCTCTTATATAAAACCATTAATTTTTTTATCAAACACTTTATATGCATCAAATACCATTTGAAATGAATGTTCCAATAAAATATGAAATTCAAAAAAATTTGTAAAAGGATAAAACATAACAAAGCATAGAAAACCATTGATAACACTATAATATGCATCATAATTCAAGTTCAATATAAAATTTAAAATACTAATAATCCATTTAAATATTTAATAAAAGGAAATGAAATAGAAACATCTACCATAAATATAACACCCGATTTTAAATTATAGTAATATTTTATTTCTAAAGAAACAATAGCACAATATATATATATATTTATTCGAGAATGTGATAAAATATTTATATAATAAATTTTTTAAATTAAATTTGACTAAATTAATTTTATTTTTGAATTAATCGGGTCAAGATTAAATTATGGTAAATTTTTTAGATTTTTCAGAAATAGATTATTATTGAGGGAATAGAGAAAAATGTCAATTTTACAAAAGAATATCACTTTATTGAGATTATAAGGTCATAATAATAATATGAAATTTTATAAAATATTTTTTATAAAACAAATATATATTTAACTATGAATATAATTTATATAAAAATATAAAGTTGAACTTATAAATACACACCTAAAATTTTAGAATTCTAAGTAATGTTTTTGTTCAAATAAAAATTATTTTTAGTTCTTCTCTCTTAATATAGTATTTATAAGGTTATTCTTAGTTATGAATTTATGTTAAAGAAAAATATGTATAATTTAATTTAAATTAATCCAATTAGTTCCATTTTGATCAACATTATACTTTTTTTGTAAAATAATTTTTATGCTTAAAAACATTTCTAAAAAAAATATCTCACTACATTTTGTGAACTTATATTAAAAACAATTCTACCAATTCTTGAATTTTAATTGTGTAAAAATAAATTAATATTTGGAATTAGTTTAATTAATATTATTTATTATGTTCAATATAATTTTTTTCATAATTAATATTAATAATGGTAAATATTTATCACTTCACTTAAGGGTAAATTGAGTTAAAAGGATTAAAACAAAGGGATACAGATTCTAGATAACACAAAAAACTTGATTAAATAACATTTTTTGTAATATTTATTACATACCATTATTATGTTTTAATTTACGACAATTTTTATCTACTATACTTTAGTAATACATATATTTTATAATAATGTTTCAAGTATTTACTTGTTTTCCACCCAACTCACTTATATAATGGAACACCTACTCCTCTCTTCTTTAAACTAATTGAGCATCTCATATCATTGAATCCCTACCCAAATACCTTACAAAAATCTCTAAACAAGATCTATAGGTATTTTTCTCTATAAAATACTACTTCAAAAGGGTTAATGTGTAAGTCAAAGGATCTTACCAAAAGAAGATGTATACATTATTACCGAGCCTTTTTATGTTTCATTCTTCTTAAAATTCATATAAATATTAAATAAACAAATTAAAAAAATTACATAAATATATTTAATATATATATATGTTTTTATGTTATTGATATATTCATTTTCTATCTTTTTTCCATCTTATGGAAAATGATAACATTGCTCATGCGTACGTATAAACTACCGTCTCCACATAGTGATGTAATTCCTTTTTCATCACAACTTTACATCAATATTATAATGATAGAATTAATGAATATATAATATATTTATGAAATTTTTATGATTCTGTAAATATATTATATCATCTTCCTTTTTACACTTCCATTTATTGAGAAATGATAATGTTTCCTGTGCGTTTGTGTAGACCACTAACTTCATGAAGCCATGTGATTTGTTTTTATATTTCTAATATGCTTGGATGATTCTAAAATTATAAAAAATGATTAAAAATTATATTCATTATATTATTAATATTCTATAGAAGATGGAATAAAATTATAACCCCATTTAACCATGCATAATATATATAATTAATTTTGGATAAATTAACCGAAAAACTTTAATTGGTCAACGTAAGTAAGAAATATTCAATGAATGAAACTAAAATGATTATAAAAGGTAATATATAATTTTGAATAAATATGTATAATTTTATTAATAAATTATTTAATTTAAATTCATTAAAAAGTTATATAAAATAAGTATGACTAAGAAGAAACCTAAGGTAAGGGATTTTTGTTATAATCTAATTTTAATTTGGGGTTGTTTATGTTCAAATTTGATATGGGAAAATTATATTATCCCAATGTATTAAACTCCATATCATTTATTATTCTCATGATATTTTTGGGTTTTATATTTTTATTTTCTATTTCTTCTCTTGTTGGATCAAGAATCAATAGGTAAGTTACATGTAATGGGGTTTCTTTTAAAAAATCATGTTTTAAAGGTTTCCATCCAACTCTTTTTCTTACATATCAAGGTTATTTTAATGTTTCAATAATAATATTATTTAATGTTAAATTACTATTTTATGTCAATTTTAACCATATTTGAACTTATCTATAAATTTTTCAATGTAATCTTTTTATCATTTCCTAAATTATGTATTTTTTGAAATTTTTGCAAATGTGTCAAAGGAAACATTGTTTAATAATTTTCCTCATGAATGAAATTTTTCTCCATTATAAATGTTAATTAAATTGAAGATTCGCCTACATATTTCCATGGTTATTTTCAATGAAATTTTGTTTCCCAATATTCTGCGAATTTTTATTTAAATTGTTATAAAAAGAAATCATTATTATTTTCTTTATGGAATGAAAAAAAAAATTTAATGTGATTTATAAATAAATTCTTACACAATATTATAAGGTTGTTTTTTCTATTATTTTTTTATTTTCTTTTTTATTTTTAAAAGTATTAGTTTTTATATAATATCTCCATTTATAATGAATTCATGGTCTTTTATTATACTTTATTGATTTATGGTTTTATAGTCATTAACTTTTTAGGATCACATTTTCTATCGCTCTCTATCATTTCATTGGACATTATTTTATCATCCATGTCCATATTTTAAGTATCATGGATTTATACAATATCATTTATACAACATTAATTATGTCTCAATCATATAACATTTTTATAAATGTCATTAGTTGATGAAATTTTATTAAGAAGGTTATTTTATCTATTGGGGAAATATTTCATATTATCGATTCAATAGAGAAAAATGTTGATTTATAAGACATTTTATGAATGAATTTTATTAATCATTCAATATTTTTGGAATATATAAGATGTGAAAGTGATGGGTGGAGCATAATTATATATATCCCCTTGATGAATCGATAGATATCATAAGACAAAATAGTAGGCATTCCATATTCTATGTGCATATGGTTTACACATAACTGTTTATTATGTCTATTTTGAATCCATAATGGTAAGATTCATGATATCTTGCTTGAGGCCTTAATAATACATTCAAGCTCTGTAATTATCTAATTCTTATCCAGCTATAGATCTTTGTAAGGTGAGTAAGTTTATAGGTAGAATACAAAATACATATTCTACCTAAGAACTATAAGGAACCTGGTACCCGCTCGAGCATAAGTCGGTGGAGCATTTGCCAACTAAAAACAAACAAATGGTTGGGATACTTCCATATGTAAGTGAAAGGATTTAATGTCTCGAAATGTGATTTTACTTTATTAAGAATTCAATTTACATTATACATGTGATTGTTATGGTGATATTATACATGGATGTACTTTGAACTCATGTTGTTGAATTAATGACATGTATTTTGAATATCCAATATATAATTTTGATTATTCCTTATTTACTCATAGTAGATTCCACTACATGTTACCCTTATTGAGCATATGAGCCGACCCTTGGTTATTTTCCTTTCCCTAAGATATGAAGAAGGATATTTTCAATGATTTTTAGGATACAAGAATGTTTTGAATAATATGTTTTTATATTTACTAATTAATATTGGGATCACATATGTATTTGTTTTTATAATACTACTAAACTGGTCGATCTTGCATGATGTGATCCCTTGTAACTTGTACTAATATAATAAATTGAACACCAACTCTGTGTTACTAGAGTGGGAGTTGTCACTTAAACTAATGAAACTATATCACCTACGTCGAACTCCATCAGATTGGGTCTCAATAGATGGATTTTAACCCTTAGAAACGAAACCCCCCCAATTTTAGTACTACACTGGCCATTAAAACTAACCACATTACTAGTAGGGTTAGATACGATATGATAAATAGTGATAAACCATGAGAAAGGAAAATGAAAAGCCATTGCCTATGAATATTTGAAATAAAATACCATGTAATGATCCAAGATCCACCATGGAAGGTATTTGGGAAGGAAGAGATGCATTTGGGAGGTGCCTAGGTTGAGGGGTTCGAGTGAGGGGAGAGTATGGGAGAAGTCCCAACTTTTAGAGACAAAAATATCCAAAATTAAGAAGGTTACACCATTTACTTTCATGGTTTACCAAACCATGTGCTAATTTTGTGATTTCCAACGCCCTAAACTATAAGATTCGCGTGGTTACTATTGCATGGTTTTCCAAATCATGTTCATAACCATGTGGCCCTAGAAAAGTCCCAAAAATCTCAAAATTTTACATTAGGACACCCCAAAATCAAGGGAGAAATCAACCTTATAAATATAAACTAGAAAATGGAATTTTAGGGTGTTAAAATTCTCCCAACTATGACACTATCTTCCCCCAAAAATTAATCAATATATTATGTCAATGGAAAACATCATGATTAACTCACCAAAGCATTATGAATCCAAAAACAAATATTCAACAAAGAACAAGATATTGGGATAACCACTCCTATGATCATATTTGAATTTTGAAACTCTAACACGCACATTTAACATAAATAATAACGGTTTTCCAAATTATGAGTCATACAAAATAATGTAACTAAACAAGCACCTCTAGTACATCTGATATCACAAGTGTTAAAACAACGAAACATCCCAAACAAAATCAACATGAATGAAACTCCACTAAAATAAGGAGAGAACATGGATATTGGATAAAGTTCTCTCCACCATTTAGAATTTATCTAAATATTGAAACCATAAATGCACCTCCCAAATGGTCTGACGTCGCTAAATAGGAACAACTCCATTGACCACAAACAACCAATATGAAATACAACAAGAGAGGACAACCATGAGAAACGCCCAAAAGGATCACTATAATTTACCAATGAAACAATTCATTCTATAAAATAAAAGTAATATACCCAACATGAAAATTTCGTAACAAGGATTGGAATGGATTTGACTTTGGGTGACGTAAATGCAAGAAGGGTAACCGAGGGCCAGGCTCATCCTGAAAGAAAATCAGAACCAGATAACTCTCATGTTCTAACTGACAATCAAATGTTTGTCCCAGTACACCATTCTACACTCGATAAATACCCATTTTACCCATCAAATCATTCATAACCCAAGGTCTACCCCAAGAACAAATGACAACAAGCATAAGAAATAATGATTCATGAACATGTCCAAAGATAAAAACACTAGGCCAAAATCTATTTCATTCATTACAACAAATGATAGAGGCATACATTTTGTATGCAACAAATTCTAATGAAAATAGAAACTACAAATGAGAAAAATCGTAAAAACTCAAAATATATTCCAACTCTGTAAGTGTAATTACAACTAAAAACTACTACATGGATCAAAGTTAGGTCTAAGACTTATTCCTCAAGTGTTCGTTTAGTTTACAAAACCTTAGGAGATCATCGATGATAAAACGCCAATGAATGTTTCTCAGATATACCAAACTATAGGTTATAATGTTCCTATACTTCCCACAATAGAATCACACTACTAGGTTTATCTTATTGCTAGTTGGATCACCTTCACTAGCATTAACTATGGTCAAAGCATCACTAGACACCAGCTGTTCTATTGGAAATGCCTCAGCGATGAGGGTCTAATAAATAACCTCCACATAAATAGTTAGGCTAAATTGAATCACTATTCAACTAAGATCTAGATGAATTCCTCTTTCAAAGAAATTAGCCTTCCTCTAGTCATCACCATCCAAATCATGAAAAAAGGGACAAGTCTATTGAATCATTCAATATATTCCTTCATCAACTAATCACATAGATGAATTCCTAATAATTTAATCACCTTAAAATTTTTCACTCACATGGGATAAATTTGATAGATAATGGAAACCTAGAAATAAAACCAAGAAAAAACCTTAAATGGTTGTGTGTGGAAAGTGTGTTTCTTCCAATACAATCCCAACACTTGTATCAAAGGAGTAGTTCATCTCACCCTAGAGGTTCCTAGTGTTCCTAGTGACTTGAAGATTCCTTTAACCTTATAGAGACACTCTTTCTCCTCCATGGATCCTTGATCACCACAAAACAGAATTGAATGTTGATTTAGGTACTCTCATAGATGATCCACAATGCAAGAAAAATTTGGAGCATGTGTTGGAGGGGTTATCAATAAAAGTTAGAGAATAACTTGCAAAGGGAATGTGTTGTATTTTATTTTATTAGTAATTTTTGGAAGAATATAGTATGTGATAGATATTAACTAGGGTTTGTTGAAGTATTTGGGGTTTATGTACTACTTTGGAGAATTCACAGCATGGATGGTTGGAAGCTAGACCTTAATGTAGGTTCCGGGCGTAGCGAAAGCGCATTGGTGGGTTTTCCCAACATTAATTTTATCGTTAACAACGATCAATCTAAGATCTGTCACGAAGTAAAACACCAGATATTTGGAATATAATAAAGAAAAAGATAATTGAGGGAGTCCTGAAACCATATATAGAGGATCATCATATGTTGGTTAAAATTAATTTAATTAATTGACAAAATTACCTTGGTGGAGTTCTTTCTTCGTTGATGTCTTCGGTCCCAATCTGGTGTGATCCGTCGTTGCTTAGTAGAATCCAAGTATAGGATTACTCTATCAAGGATCCACATGTGCTCCTCATATCTCAGGACGTCGCTGAAGGGATCTTCGAGTGCTAGCATAGAAGAACCTTCGCTTGTGTTGTTCGCCTTTGATCGCCTTGATACGGTGGTGGTAGATCTCTCTTGGTCTTGAGAGCGATCTTAGAGGAAATAGTTCTTTTAGCCTTCATTGAACTCTCCATAATTGTGATGCACATTGATTCTACCTAAAAAAATTTGGGGTTGTGAGGATATTTATAATTGGGTTTGAGGTTATAGATTTATGACAATAAATAAACGTGTTAGGTGTTTTATTTATTTGATTTACTCTTATTGAAACCCCCAATGTCGAATGATTAATTACTTGAAATGCACCCAAACATATTATAATAAATTCCATTTAATAAAACAATATTATTTCCTCAAAATCCTGAATAGAAAAACTACATTCCGTGTAATCATTAATACAGAATGTGTACTCGTTTTCCATAAAACTACACGGCGTGTATATTCAATATACACAGTGTGTACTTTTATTTTCCATTTTTCTTTATTTCTTCCACCACATTTATTAGTCCTTTAGTAATGGATATTTATTTATTAAATAAATTTATCTTCATTACTCACTAATAAATATATATTATTTCATCCACAATATATTCTCTCGAATAACTAGTGTCGAAATAAATGCGATCAGGAATCCTTAAATAATTATTAAACCAAAGTCGGGAATAATTTTTATTTGACTTGTTAAATAAATATTTAACTCAGATACATAGACACACTTAGTGTGTGACCCTCTAGGCCTCTTTCTCAATTGAATTTTTTGGAGCTTGCCTAAAGTCCAAGGTTATAGTCTAGAACAACACCAAGTCACCCATAGAGAAAGAAGTTAACGCCTCACTGACGTGTCACTTCATACGAACGCTTACCATCTAATATAATCCCTTTTTCATGATATCTTGAATCAAGTCAGTTGCATGATAGTGTCATCAACCCATTTGCTTGATTATTCTTTATTTGGCATTCCGGAATTGAACCCATCCATTCCTTAACAGGGACATGGATTTATTTAGGCTATATCAATTCCATCAAAGGCTCTGAGATATCTACTTCTATTATGAAACAGAAGGGACAAGTCCTTTCTCTCATTATCAATTAATGTAGTATTACTTGTGACACAGCCAATGTATCCTACCTCACTACGAATAGTGTGTCACCATAGTTTTCGTCAAAACATCTAAGTGTGCGAGTTGTAATACCCATTAATAATAATCTTAAAGTCTAAGGACCAATACACACGTCCGCCGATAGGAACATCCAATGACACTGTGAAATGTGGATTTCCTACTGGCTGGTCTCGTTCTCATAATATCCTCTTGGATATTACCACGGGTGCACACCATGATAAGGTGCCTTAGTGTTTTATGATTCCTCACCCCTAATGGCCTTTATTATTTGTGTCCCTAAAATAACATCATCCAGCCATAGAACAAATATTCAAGAATAGTTTTATGGAAATTCTGGGTTCTCATCACAGTAGTGATCTGTTATGACTCTTTATTGAAACAGCTATTCTTAGGACATTATCACATGCATTGTCACGTAGTATAAAAATCAAGATGTGTTCAGGCTTTTATTAATGAATAAAGTATAAAGTAGTTGGTTCTAGGCCACCAACTCCAACAGACTCCCACTTGGACTAGAGCCAACTACTAACAACCATTAACCCACTAGCTCTCACATAATATTCATGCTTCTACTGAGATAGGCCTTTAGTCATGGGGTTCACCACGTTCTCTTCTGTGTACGCCCTTCTCACTACATCGTCTCCCCTTTGATAGAAATCCCTCAATAGTTGATACTTTCGGAGTATGTACATTGTCCATTGATGTGACCTTGGTTCTTTTCCAAGATCCACCACTACAGTATTATCATAATACAGTGTGATAAGATCATTACTTCTAGGAACCACATCACGATCCAAGACAAAGTTATGAATCCAAACGGATTCCTTGTCTACATAAGTAGCCTCTATATATTCGGACTCTGCTATAGAATCAGCGACAACTGGCTGCTTTGATCTCTTCTATCTCACAGCTCCTCTATTGAGATAGAAAACATATCCAGATTGCAACTTCAGATCGTTCTAATCTGTATGAAAACTAGAATCAACATACCATCTTATGACAATATCCTTTTCTCCTCCATACACTAGGAACATATCCTTTGTTCTTCTTAGATACATAAGTGTAGTCTTAACAGTAGACCAATGATGTTCTCCTAGATCTACTTGATATCTGCCTACCATGCTTAGTGCATAGGCAACATCAAGCCTAGTACATAACATGGCATACATGATGGATCATATAGCCTAAGTGTATGGGATCTTACTCATTATATCTTTCTCTTGTTGTGTCTGGGGATACATTTTCTTATAAATATGTAGGCCATGTGACACTGGAACCAATCCCCTATTGGATTGTACAATACTAAATCTCTTTAGAATCTGGTCAATGTATGTGCCCTGACATAGTCCAAGAAACCTCTTGGATCTAGCACGAATGATCTTGATCCCGAGAATGTGGGCTGCTTCACCCAAGTCCTTCATGGAGAAAAACTTGTTCAGCCAGTCCTTAACTGTCTGTACGACGGGTACATCATTTCAAATAAGCAATATGTCGTCAACATATACTAATAGGATAAAAATTTCATTCCCATTAAAATGCTTATAAACACATGGCTCACATTCATTCTTTATGAAACCAAATTATTTTACGGGCTTCATCAAATCGAATGTTCCATTACTTTGATGCTTTCTTTAATCCATTAATAGATTTCTGCAACTTTCCAACCCGTTTGACTTCACCTGGTGTCACAAACCCTTCTGGTTGTGTCATATAGACATCTTCTTGAAGGTTCCTGTTTAAGAATTCCATTTTGACATCCATATGCCAAATCTCGTAGTCATGGAAAGATGCTATGTAAAGTATTATTCTTATGGATTTAAACATGGAAACTGCGAGAAGGTTTCATAATATTCAATTCTTTGATGCTCTCTAAATCCTTTAGCCACTAGCCTTGCTTTATATGTGCTAACTTGACCATCCATGTCTAGTTTTCTCTTGAATACCCATTTGCATCCATCAGGATTTACATCAACTGGCTCATCAACTAGAACCCGGACCTGGTTCTAATACATGGAATCCATCTTAGAATTCATTTCTTCTAGCCATCTTGCAGCTTCTAAGCATTATACTACTTCCATGTAGGAGTGAGGTTCATCATTGTCCAACAATAATGATTCACCATCCTCGGTGACTATGAAACTAAATCTCTCTGGTTCCCTTACCTCTCTTGAGCTCCTACATAGTTCATGTGTTTCTGGAACCTCTTCCACAGGGACCCGTGGAACTTGTTCCTATACCAACTTCTAGGTATCTTGAGCATCAACTTCGTCAAAGTAAATCTTACACCCACTATCCTTCTTGAGGATGTGCTCCCTCTCAAGAAAGATGGCTTGTCTCGCGACATTTACTTTCTTATCTAAAGGTTTATATAGGTAATATCCTTTCATTTCCTTGGGATATCCAATAAATATACACCTCGTGCCCCGGGGTGCTAGTTATATCCTGAGAATCCCTCAACATATGGATTCTACTTTTCTCATTAGTTAGATAAATAATATTGGTAATTTTATTTCAATCCATAAACTTCCTTTAATTTATATTCATTTTTCTTTATTCTTTCACCCTTGATTTTACATATACAGATCTTCTTAGGTGGTAAGAATTTATTATTCTTCCATCTACTTTCAACTTTTAATTTATGTGTCATTTTATTTTTCACATCTACTAGAAAGGAACTTTCAATTTTCGTTACACTTTCATTCAACTTCTTTGATCCCTCAAGCAACTCTTTCCAAATAGTTATAAATACCTTCCAAACATGATTCACTTTTTCTTTTTGTTGGGTAAATGATTTTGGATCAAATGTATATAATATGAAGTTTTCATTCTTTTAATTACAAAATTCTCCGATCATGGTAGTATTTTGTTTAATTTTTCAAGAGTGTGAAAAATTTTCTTACAACATCCACAAAGCCTTTTTACCTATGTTCAATTACCATTCTATGCTAACTTTCAATGAACTCAATTTTCATTATCATATATTTCTTTAATCAAACCAGCCAACTTATTTCCTTATTGGATTGATTTAATTTATTTATTAAGCTTTATTACATTAGTTTTATCATTCTTGGATTGTTTTGACGCATAAATGATGTGTCCCTTATTTCAATAAAAAAATCTCTTCTTAAATTTGATATATTTCTTTACATTCTTCTAGGGTGTCTTTATTTTTAATTTACATTTCATGAAACACTAAGGAAGACTTTATATCAATTATTTACTCACTATTCATAATATTTTATGGTCTCCTTTTATTTGTTATAAATGATTTTTTATTTCATTGTTGAAAAAAATCACTCATCATCACCATGAACACTTTTATTATACCCTTCACATGTGTCTTAAAGATATTTAAATCTATTAAAAGAAAACAAATTGTTCTCTTTCCATGTTTTATGGTTATATATAGTTGAATTATTCTTAACATATATTTAAATCCCCTTAATTTAAGCATCCTTTTTTCCATTATTTGATGAGTTGTTCCAAAATATGAATGTCCTGGTGTCTAAATTTTGCATAACATCAACAATGGTAGAGAAATCTGCTCTTCTTCCATTGAGTGTAACACTGACTGGTAGAGGGATATTCTAGTTATCAAATATTTAATTGTCCCTTTTGAAAACCTTGTGGAGTTTCCTTTCATTATTTCTCTCTTATGAATTTTTCACTACTCTTCACCTATATTTTTTGAAATGTATTGTGTAACCTCATTATTCAATGTATTGGAAATAGTGCAAACATATTTACAGGAACATGGGTTTACCTTATTTTTTAGACTATGAGATGATTTATCATTTGATTTCTCCACACATATTTTGATACTAGAATGATTCTTCTGAGAATTAAGACTCTCCTTATAGATTTTTTCAGTGTATCTTTCTACAGCATCATATAAAAATTTAACTTGATTAAGTTTCTCACCCTTACAACTCAAGAAAGTTCAAACATAAAGTGTTTATATAATTTTCAAATAATTTCACTTTATATTCACATTAAAATTTTATCATTCTGTTTTTTTCATCATTCGAAATAATATATCTTTCAAGGAAAGATAAAGTACATTTATCCTTTTATCTTCTATAACATGTAAGTATGTTATAGTTCATGGAAATCTCCTCAACAAATTATTATACAAAAACATTCTCATATATTTCTCTTCAAGTCCAATTCAATTAGGGAATACATTTTATTGCAAACAGATATGGATAATTCTTTATCACTGAAGAGTTTAGTGAGGGTTCTTCATTGGATTACCTTTTTAACCAATTCAATTTCCATTGCATCAGCTTCCATCTCTAGTTGTAATTTCACATCATATAGTTCCATGATGATTGCAAAAATATGATAGTGAACGTTAAAAAGAACTTTCTTTAGATAATCCATGACTTCAAGAGTTTTTTTATGGATTCAATTCTCTCATACCCATCACAAATTGAGATCGGACAAGATTCCTCAGGAGGATTAACTCTAATAGATTTATTTATATATATTTCAACATTGTTCACATTTAGGTGGCAGAAGATCATACTTCCACCAAACATGAGAGGCTAATTTCTTTTTCTTCTGAGCTTCCTTCCTCTTCCAATTCTTCAATGTTTTGGTTGTAACTCTTATGTTAATACAAATAAAAGTAACTATTGTTAACTTTAAATCTAGTTCATCTTTATTAACATTAGAAGAGGCTTCTCAATACCTTCTGGAAATCTACACTTCATGTAAATACTTAAAAACAAATTGGGAGAAAACATTAGATCCAATCTAAGGGATCCCCTTCTTTGATACAACTTGTGAGTCCCAAGTTGAATATGCAGTCAACCTGAGGGTGATAAAGCAAGGGTAGTCAAAATTTACTGATTAAATTCAACTTAATAATTTTATTCCTCTAAATTTATTGGATCTCCATTATTTTTTTTACATGGTTCGAACCCAATGAGGGAAACCTATTCATTTTTATATTCAGTTATAATAATGTGTTGAATATTTCTCCACTAACATTCTTGATATCAATTACTAGTTGTTTGGGTATATAATCATAAAATGCCACCTCATCATATTACATATGTGATTGTTATTTGTATTATATAAGTGAACACATATTGCATCAAGTAAGTTCATTATACTAGATCTCACAAGTTCAAAATGTAACTCCAACTAAACAAAACTATTAGTTCCCAGATAACTTACATTATAACTAGCATGAATGTCAGTTTATACCTTATTACAGTGAATTGGATCTAGATCCCTCAACTTTAATGATCTCCCATGTCTAGAACTTCTACAAGTTAGCACTTGACATTGGTCATGATCTTTTTCTTTCAGTCACTGGATTCTGGCGACCTTACTCACCTTCTTTAAAAAATGATGTTCTAGGCTTCTAAAAACTTCAACCCAATTTCTTATTTTAAAAATATTGAGTCGGAAACACCATTTCTTTTATTCTTTCTCAAAATCTTACCTACTCACTTGCCTCTTACAAGTTTCTTTATGTGAATTAGCTCAAATTCTTTTATAGACTCATTCATTTAGTATATTGTTCGATGATTTGAAATCGTTGAACACTAAAATTTTTACACATTCCTTTCATGAGTCCTTAAGCCTCATTGTTCTATATACATCTGGTTCAACACTTCTGTTAAGCCTATAAGGACTCGTATTTTCCATGAATTATTTTTTTGAATGTTGTATGGATTATTATTGAGACCATGCTCTAAGATGACATATAATTTTGATTGTTGGTGTTCCCAGAATAAATTTTTGAAATATATTAAACAGAACCTATATATAGTTTTTATAAAAAAGTAGAATAACTTATAAATTGACGATCGGATCAGAAATATAAGGGTACTGTTGAGTTTAGAACACAGGTTTTACCTTTGGTGAAACATAACCTTTGTCAGCATGAGATATTTGTGGAAAAGTCATCACAGGCATAATATGAATAAAATGAATAAGATAATTAAATAAATTATTTTATTTCTTTAATTTATATAGTGGAGTAGTTTCATCTATACGTATACAGCTATGGAAAATTCTCAAGGCTATCTGCATAACCCTGGAGTAGTTGGAGAACCATCGTCGATCGGTGTGCAATGAGATTCGGGGATCTCGCCAATGACAATAACGCAGACTCATTCTTCATCAGTGATCAATCCATTTCAAGGTAGTAAGTTTGTTTTTATTGGATTATTTCCACTTTTTCCATTCCTATGATGAACATGAATCAATTGAAAATCAAATTTATTTGCAGATAGGATATTTTGTGGGACGAGTTATTTATGGGGATCTTTCGAGGCAATTTCTTCATTTATGATTGTTTATTTCTTCATTTATAATTATATTGGTAATATATTTAGGCCAACACAAACATTGGTTGACGGTCATTCCTCATGGTTGTTATTGTGATTTTATCCACAATTTTCATCATTCATTATCGGTGTTTCATTTACATGGTGGTTTGACCCAAATACTGAGGAATCGATCATTGCGCACTTGTTAATTGGTGAAATGATTCAATATCAAAGATCCAAACTCCGTATGGAATGCGGATTGTGCAATGATAGAAGCGGCGGTGGATCAGATCGATTTGGGATACTCTATTTGTGTCCTTAGATGTGCGACGATAGTTTTACATGGAGGATATTTTCCCAAAGGATTCAGTGGCTGAATCCAGATGTTCGTTGGAGGAAAGGTTAGATGACAATGGATTCATGTTTTCTAGAAAATACGGTGTCTGGATAAATGGAAGAAGGCATGGGAGAAGACACAGAATTCATATCTTCATTTCTGAAAAATTCCAAACAACACGACGTGTACTGCGGAGCTACACACCGTGTGGGCCCCTCTCAGAAGTAGCTATGTTTTATGATGAAGTTAAGGATCAAAAAACATGTGACCCCTGTCATGAAATGTGTGACCCTTCCCGATTGGATCAAAAAGTACCTCAAAGGGTACATAGAAATGGGTAGGAATACACGAGTATGGTCATGTCATGTACGATCACATAGACAAGACCTATCCTGATGTACATAGTTTTAGTGATGTAATTGGACACAGAAAGAAGTATACAGTCATAGGCACACCATATACATCCACATAACCATTGGAATGGGTATTTTACACAGACAAGACCCAGTGTTGAAGGGACACATCATGTGATCCTAGTACACATTTTTTGCTAATTTAGAGTTGGCTTGGAACCCTTTTCCTTTATATCATGGCCAAATTTTGTTAGGGTTTTTTCCCCATTTCCTTTTCCCTGAGGGATAGTATGGAATCACGTCCTACACATAGTATGATGATCCATTCAGCTGGAATTCTTCGACAGTAGTTGGAATCCTACTGTAGGGTTGGGAGTGAGATCTTTTATCATCTTCTAACCCTAGGTTTAGTTCTTGGTATTATTGTGACTAACGTTATGTGGGAATTGATCCTCTACTTAGAGGGTTAATCTAGATTGAGTTGTTTGTATACCCCATGACCTTAAGAGTCATCTTATTTGTGTGCCATATTTCTTTAGACTTCTAACGTATACTTCGTAATGGAAAGACCTAATGATCACTTCCACTAGAATGAACATCATTAGAACTATTTGACTCATGGAGTGTATTCTCTTATAAGAGTTCTATGTAGAACCTTTGATCTAGAATCCTATACTAGAATTTCGGTTGTGACATTACCTTGAGAATGTGTGTCTTTGTTGAGTACATCTGGATATTCTTTTTATAACGACCCATACTTTACATACACTGTTATTACTTAAAAATTGAAGCACACTTATTACAACATATAACAAAACCACGAAAGGGCTGTATAGGTATAGTGTCTTTAGAAACTGGGAAACATAAACAACTGGTTCATAAAGCATCAACTTTGCCTCCCACTTATTTCATCATATCTAGAGTCCCTTTTTGGCATATCCTACTTAATAACCTTCTTCCTGACCTAGGGAAATAAAACATACAAAAGGGTGAGCTCAAATTCTCAGTAAGGGTAAACAAAAGAAATATCAATCACATCATATACTTAAGAACATAACTTTTTGGAAATCTTAACCTGCAAAAAAGAGCATAATTTCATAACATGGGATAAATCATAGTAGTGAAATGAAATCCCAATAATCATAACTTAAAATATGAAGCTTTGTGGAATACACACATAATCATAGAGAATCATTTCTTATTAGTCAAGACTCATTGCCAAGACTATCTTAGTGGACAAAGTCCATTTCTGAACCGACTTCACTCCTCGTTTCAGTCATGTTTCACTGAACCGGTATAACCTACCATTCCAGCCATGTCTATCTCATGAGATATAAAATCTTCACCCAATGAATTGGAGGGAGATATAGGTCCCACCCATCTCATAATGATACCATTCTTATGTGTGCCACAAAATCATAAACCATACATCATAGCATAACCCATGTAATAAAAATGGGATTCTTAAACAACATGACATCATAAAACAATTCATATAAGATAAAGGAATTCATAAAAATATTTCCATCACAACATAATCAAATCCATGTAATAATAGGGATAGAAACATAACCCTTTATTATCATAGATGGAAAATAATTTTGATAAAACACTTGAACTCCATTCTTGAGGAAAATATCCTTTCTACTTCAAAAACATTTTCCTTTCTTAACATGTCTTACAATTTTAAACTAAAAGAAGTTGATTAAAAGTAAACTTGAAAACTTGTAAAGGAAGATTCTTGGAAATAATGTTTTAAAAATAAATTCATGGCATATAAGTTAAAAAAAACATTCTTCTCATTCTTTTGTCAG
The DNA here is from genome assembly GCA_963277665.1 of Viscum album. Taxonomy (NCBI): domain Eukaryota; kingdom Viridiplantae; phylum Streptophyta; class Magnoliopsida; order Santalales; family Viscaceae; genus Viscum; species Viscum album. Next base: position 330,951,886 of record OY728163.1, read on the forward strand.
AAAAGTCAAAAAAGTACCTCGTACGAAAAATGGCAAAAGATTCATTTCATATCTTTTACTAAAAACTCACCGAAGGGTAAAATAGGATTTAAATAATTGTAGGTGAATGGAAATAATATTAAATATTGAGGAAACATGGATGTGGATGATAAAATACACCCCAGTAAATACTAAAGTATAAACAATCTCGGATAAAAATGAGATTGTGATATTTCCCTTACATTAGGTCCGATATGCTTTGTACGTGTCTGAACCTCCTCTTCTTTGAAGTGCTTCTTTGACACATTATTTTAGGGCACTAAAATTGGTCTTTGAAGAAGACCAAGACCTCTAGGATGTCTCTAGGGAAGTGTAGAGGATGAATTGGTAGGGGTTGGCTGAGCATGAAGGCTCAAAGTGGTGTGAGCAAGAGCGGGAGGAGGTGCCCTTTTATAAGGGAGGAGAGGGGCTCTTTTGGAAAAACTTAAAATATTATTTTATTATAAAGTCAAGATCAGTTTTAAATAGCTCCAAATTGATTTATTTCGAAGATAAGGTGGGGATGGGTCTAAAACCTCTCATCCAATAGAATTTAGACAAGTTTAGGTTCATATTTTAACCTTATCATTTGGATTTAACATTAAGTTAAATAATTTTACTTTTACCGTGTCTTCTTGTGTTCTTATACTATAAGGTTAATAAAAATACTATAAGCAGCCAAACGAACCCCAAGATGTTTATTATTAATATATATAACCTTTTCTAAGTAATTTTGCTAAACCTTAGATTTTTAGGAATAAAATAACAATTACTAATATAATATTTGTTTTAAAAACTATTTTATGTCAATTTTGACACTATTTAGTAATTGATTTTTGTGAAACTCATAACAGAATTATTAGTTCTAAACAAGTAAATTAAATAAATAATAACATGTCATATTAACCTAGAAAATTAGTGTAATTCATAAAAAGTCTAAAATTACATTTATTTTGGTGTTTATAACATTAATTATGTCAATATTTCATTAATATGATAATTACTGCATCTTCTTTGTGTCATAAATAAATTAAATTATATAATGTCTAAAAATTACAAATAAAATACCATTATATATAAAATATTTTTAGCTTTCTAATGAATATTTATAGTCGAATTTATCCTATGTATAACCCCATATTAAAAATTATTTACTTATTTAACTTTGATTTTAACTATTTTAACCCTTCTTTAAATAAATTAATAATAAATGTCATAATCTAATCCAAGTGGGCCTAAATGGTCATATTTTATTCATAGGTTTGTTTTTGGTCGAATTAGACTTATCCAATAGAATTAGGAAATGTGTTAGTGTAATAATAATATCATCTTTACCCTTAATTACCCTATTTACTTTTAACCGTGGTAAAAAAAAGTAAAAAGTTACTATTCACCAAAAAATTATTTTCATCTCATTAAACCACATTTTACTTACTGAAATCAACCGTGTCTCTCGGAGTTTTGAAATTACACTCACAGAAGCGGTAAAATTAAGTTTTATGAAAAATTCAGTTTTTTAACTACCACTTAGTGGTTTCACTATTCATCAAAAATTGAAAGTTTTCAGAAAAATAGAAAAATTTCACCCTAGGCTAATTTCGATATTCCGAATCCAAAAATGAAGTCCATTTTAAAAAATAAAATTTATAAAATTTCAAAAAGTGGTTATTACTATTCATAACGGCTAGTTTTAATAATTTTTAAATAGCATATCGTTGTTTAGTGAAACTCAGTATTGCGTACGACGCAAGCTATCGAGGAAGGTTGCGAGTTCGTGTAAATCAAGCCAAGCAAGTGTTGTGTGTAGAAAAAGATTCCTTTTATGATTTATATAACATTAAAGTCTCGGGTGTTACATTCTACCCCCCTTAAAATGAATTTCTCCCTCGAAATTCGTCACTTTGTAACAAATAGATGAGGATACCTCTCCCTCATCATATCCTCAAGCTCCCATGTAGCTTCTTCTAATTGGTGGTTCCTCAATAAAACTTTCACCAATCGAGTGGTCTTGTTTCGTAGGACTTTTTCGCTACGATCCAGAATCTCTATCGGTTGTTCTTCATAAGAAAGATCTTGCTTCAGCGGTACAACATCTGAGCTAAGTACATGTAAAGGATCAGGTATGTACTTTCTCAGGAGAGATACATGGAACACATTGTGAACTTGAGAGAGATTCGTTGGAAGCGCCAATCGGTAAGATACCTTCCCAACACGATCCAGTATTTCGAAAGGACCGATATATCTAGGGCTCAACTTCCCCTTCTTTCCAAATCTCATGACTCTCTTCCAGGGAGATATTCGTAAGAACACTTTATCACCCACTTCAAACTCTAGGTCTTTTCATCGGTTGTCGGCATAACTTTTCTGTTAACTCTGAGCTGCTCTTATGTGTTGTTGAATAGATCTGACCTTTTCTGCCATTTCATCAACGAGATCAGGTCCTAATAGCTTTCTTTCCCCAACATCATCCCAGCAAGTTGGAGTCCTGCATTTTTTTCCATAGAGAGCTTCATAAAGAGCCATCTGAATACTGGAGTGAAAGCTATTATTATAAGAAAATTCCACCAAAGGTAGGTGTTGATCCCAACCACCTTTGAAATCCATAGAGAAAGCATTCAACATATCTTCTAGAGTTTGAATTGTTCTCTCAGACTGACCGTCTGTCTGAGGATGATAAGCAGTGCTGAAACTCAACTCTGTATCCAGAGTATGCTGAAGACTTCGCCAGAACTTCAAGGAAAATCTCGGATCTCGATCAGATATAATAGAAAGTGGTACTCCATGCAATCTTACCAATTCCTTTACATATATCCTGGCAAGCTGATCCAGAGAGAAATCCTCTCTAATAGCAATGAAGTGTCCAGACTTTGTAAGACGATCAACTATGACCCAGAAAGAATTATTGCCTTTGGATGTTTTTGGAAGTCCTGTGACAAAGTCCATAGTGATGTTTTCCCATTTCCATTCGGGTATGGGAAATGGTTGTAACATCCCCTTATACTTTTGTCTCTCAGCTTTAACTTGTCGACAAACCAAGCATCGAGAGACATATTCAGCAACATCTATTTTCATGCCATCCCACCAGAAGTACTCTTTCATGTCCCTATACATCTTCGTGCTTCCAGGATGAATAGAGAATGAAGAACTATGAGCCTCATCAAACAGCTCCTTCTTTAATTCGGGGATGGGAGGAACACAAACCCGATTCCTGGACTTTATTATCCCATCACAATCAAGGTTGAATTCAGGAACATTTCTCATCTTCTTTTGATACTCGACATCTACTTTCTGTGCCTCTTTAATCTTTACATGCATAGATGGTTGAACATTCATTTGAGAAAGATAAGATTTTTCCCCTTCCATTATAATTCCAAGATCCAACCTTTGTAAATCCATAAATATTGAATCTTTTGTGATCCTCATCATGAATAAACGGGCATGGTCTTGTCCACTTAATGCATCTACCACCTTGTTTGCTTTCCCAGGGTGGTAATGGATTGAGAAGTCATAATCCTTAATTAGATCTAACCATCTTCTTTGGCGCACATTCAGCTCCTTTTGTGTGAAAATATACTTTAAACTTTTATGATCAGTATAAATATCACACCTTTCACAATAAAGATAATGCCTCCAAATCTTTAATGCAATGATTACCGCAGCTAACTCCAAATCATGAGTTGGGTAATTTTTCTCATGTATTTTCAACTGTCGTGAGGCATAAGCTATCACCATATCATTTTTCATAAGAACACACCCCAATCCCTTCTTGGACGCATCACTGTAGATCACAAACCTTTCTCCACTACAAGGTAGTGTGAGCACAGGTGCACTGGATAACCTTCTTTTCAAATCCTTGAAATTCTATTCACATTCCTCCATCCAAACAAACATAACTCCTTTCCGAGTCAACTTGGTGAGTGGATTAGATAATCGTGAAAAATCATTCACAAAACGTCGATAATATCCAGCCAAACCAAGAAAACTTCGGATCTCAGTTACTGTTGTTGGTCTCGACCATCTTTCGATAACCTCTGTTTTTGCTGGATCCACAGATATCCCCTCTTTTTGAGATTATGTGACCCAAAAATGCAACTTTTTGAAGCCAAAATTCACACTTGGTAAATTTGGAATAAAGCTTCTCATTTCTCAGGGTCTTCAATATAATTCTCAAGTGATCTTCATGTTCTTCCTTTCTCTTTGAATAGACAAGAATATCGTCTATAAAGACTACCACAAACTGATCAAGATAGTCTCTAAAGACACTATTCATTAGATCCATGAAGATAGCAGGGGCATTAGTAAGACCAAAGGGCATCACTATAAATTCATAGTGTCCATACCTTGTACGGAAAGCCGTCTTTGGTATATCCTCCCTTTTGACCCTTAATTGATGATACCCTGAACGAAGATCAATCATGGAAAAGTATTGAGCTCCGCGTAGTTGGTCAAATAGGTCATCAATGCGTGGGAGAGGATATTTTTTCTTGATAGTGATCTTGTTATGTTCTCGATAATCAATGCAGAGTCTCATTGATCCATATTTCTTCTTAACAAACAGAACAGGTGCTCCCCAAGGTGACGCACTAGGGCGTATGAATCCCTTATCAAGATTCTCTTGGAGTTGCTTCTTAAATTCCTGCAACTCAATTGGAGCCATTCTATAAGGTGTCTTTGAAATAGGCAAAGCACTCGGTACGAGTTCTATTGAAAACTCAACTTCACGATTTGGTGGAAGACCCGGTAATTCCTCCGAAAAGACATCATCAAACTCTCGTACAATGGGAATATTCTTATTCGTGAGTTTCTCACCAACCATTTGAGATAAATAACCTTCATTTAGTGGAATCAAGACCCATAAGGTAGAAGGAATTCCAATTGGAAGGTTATGTTCATCCTTGCATTGATAGATGATCATAGATTGATCTGGAATATGAAATGTGACTTCCCTTCTTTGGCAATTGATATGAGCTCCATATAAAGAAAGCCAATCCATGCCAATAATCACATCAAATTCCACTATAGGAAGGATCACAATATTTGCAGGAAGCACTTTCCTACAAACTTCGGTCGGGGAAGAATTATAAACTTTTGATGCGACTGTTGTGCCATTAGGTGTTATCACAGCTAACTCAACATCTAATTGTTGAGGTAATACGGTGATACCCTTAGAAAATTCTTCAAGAAATAAAAGAGTGGGTGGATCTAGAATCAAATAAAACATTTTCTACTTTAGAGTGGATGGTAAGTGTACCTTTCACCACATCGTTATCGTAATCCACATCGCTGATAGAAATCACATGTGACTTTCCTTTGTCTTTAGCCTTAAGAGTTTGTTGACGTCGAACATCGTCATCAACCCTTGGATTAGGTCATTTATTGGCATAATCCCCATCTCCTTGCACTAGAAATATTGAAGTGTAGTAGGTTCATTCTGTGTATCCCTTCCTTTGTTTTCATCATTAGACATCTTCGTCCCATCATCGCGGCATTCAAATGCCCGATGACCTTCCTTTCCACATTTGAAACATTTACTTGTCCCTTTAAGACAACTCCCTCCATGTTTCTTTCCACACATTGAGCGTAAGGGAAAGCTCATCTTCTTTTCAGTGTGCTCTTTAGATTTTCCTTTGAATTCCATTTTCCTCTTCTTATCAAACCCATATGACTGATGGGTTACTCCAATCTCCATCTCAACTTTGAGAGAACATCGAACGATTTCCTCGTAGCTATTGAAGTCCCTTATGGCTAACGCCCTTCGAAGACATGGTTTTAACCACTAAGGAATCGATCTATCTTACTCTCAGGTTGGATAATAATACAGGAAGCATACCTTGCAAGTCTTGTAAAATTTGCTTCATAGGTACCAAAAGATTCATCATCCTTTTGCTTCAGTTCAAGAAACTCTTTCTCCATCTTTGTTCGGAGAATACGAGGGAAGTACTTATTGAAAAATAAGTTCTTGAACTCGTCCCATTACATGGAATCAATTTCATCCATTTGCCTCGTATTCTTAATAAGATTCCACCATTGATCAGCATCACCTTCTAAACGATACACTGCTAAGATGACTTTATCATGATAAAAAAATTGAAGAACTGAAAATATCTTTTTAGTAGTACTAATCCATTGTTCAGCAACTAATGGATCAGTAGACCCGCTAAAAGTAGGTGGACGCTGCCTCATGAAGGATTCAACAGAATGTTGCTCCTTCCTTTGCTCGTTTGGAAGTCCTGCATGATTCATAGCTTGAGAAAGTTGTGTGAGCATGGCTACAAGATTTTTCATTCCAGCTCCCATAACATTTGGTTTCTCAGGGGGACAATCATTGCATTGCCCATCGCATTCCACATTAACACGGTTCCTTCGGGTTCTAGCCATTGACTAAAACCAAGAAGAATAGTGTGAGCAACACTAATTATAATAGGAAAACCACATAATCAAGAATAAAATTTCACACTTAAGGCCTTATCCTAGGTTATTCATGGCCATTTTTAAAACACTAAGATTGTGTTCTATGCTTAGACTTATCCTTAGGGTTCTTACTAAGGCTTTCACATCCTAGTTTCCAAAGGTTGACTATACCTTTCCTTTGATACCAACTATAACGACCCATACTTTACATACATTGTTATTACTTCAGAATTGAAGCACACTTATTACCACATATAACAAAACCACAAAAGGACCATATAGGTATAGTGTCTTTAGAAACTGGGAAACAGAAACAACTGGTTCATTAAGCATCAACTTTTCCTCCCACTTATTTCATCATATCTAGAGTCCCTTTTTGGCATATCTTACCTAATAACCTTCTGCCTGACCTGGGGAAATAAAACATACAAAAGGGTGATCTCAAATGCTCAGTAAGGGTAAACAAAAGAAATATCAATCACATCATATACTTAAGAACACATCTTTTTGGAAATCTTAACCTGCAAAAGAGAGCATAATTTCATAACATGGGATAAATCATAGTAGTGAAATGAAATCCCTATAATCATAACATAAAACATGAAACTTTGTGGAATACACACATAATCATAGAGAATCATTTCTTATTAGTCAAGACTCATTTCCAAGACTATCTTAGTGGACAAAGTCCATTTCTGAACCGATTTCACTCCTCATTTCAGTCCTATTTCACTGAACTGGTATAACCTACTGTTCCAGCCATGTCTATCTCATGAGATATAAAATCTTTACCCAATGCATTGGAGGGAGATATATGTCCCACCCATCTCATAATGATACCATTTTATGTGTGCCACAAAATCATAAACCATACATCATAGCATAACCCATGTAATAAAAATGGGATTCTTAAACAACATGACATCATAAAACAATTCATATAAGATAAAGGATTTCATAAAAATATTTCCATCAAAACATAATCAAATCCCTATAATAATAGGGATAGAAACAGAACCCTTTATTATCTTAGATGGAAAATAATTTTTATAAAACACTTGAACTCCATTCTTGAGGAAAATATCATTTCTACTTCAAAAACATTTTCCTTTCTTAACATGTCTTACAATTTTAAACTAAAAGAAGTTGATTAAAAGTAAACTTGAAAACTTATAAAGGAAGATTCTTGGAAATAATGTTATAAAAATTCATTCATGTCGCATAAGTTAAAAAAACATTCTTCTCATACTTTTTTCGGAAAAGTCAAAAAAGCACCTCGTACGAAAAACGACAAAAGATTCCTTTCATATCTTTTACTAAAAACTCACCGAAGGGTAAAATAGGATTTAAACAATTGTAGGTGAATGGAAATAATATTACATATTGAGGAAACATGGATGTGGATGATAAAATACACCCCAGTAAATACTAAAGTATAAACAATCTCGGATAAAAATGAGATTGTGATATTTCCCTTACCTTGGGTCTGATATGCTTTGTACGTGTCCGAACCTCCTCTTCTTTGAAGTTCTTCTTTGAGACCTTCCTTTAGGGCACTAAAATTGGTCTTTGAAGAATCCCAGGACCTCTAGGATGTCTCTAGGAAAGTGTAGAGGAGTAATCGTTAGGGGTTGGCTGAGCTTGAAGGCTCAATGTGGTGTGAGAAAGAGGGGGAGGAGGTGCCCTTTTATAAGAGAGGAGAGGGGCTCTTTTGGAAAAACTAAAAATATTATTTTATGATAAAGTCATGTTCAGTTTTAAATAGCTCAAAATTGATTTATTTAGAAGCTAAGGTCGGGATGGGTCTAAATCCTCTCATCCAATAGAATTTAGACAAGTTTAGGTTCCTATTTTAACCTTATCATTTAGATTTAACATTAAGTTAAATAATTTTACTTTTACCGTGTCTTCTTGTGTTCTTATACTATAAGGTAAATAAACTTACTATAAGCAGCCAAATGAACCCCAAGTTGTTTATTATTAATATATATAACCTTATCTAAGTCATTTGGCCGAACCTTAGATTTTTAGGAATAAAATAACAATTACTAATATAATATTTGTTTTAAAAACTATTTTATGTCAATTTTGACACTATTTAGTAATTGAATTTTGTGAAAATCATAACAGAATTATTAGTTCGAACCAAGGTAATTAAATCAATACTAACATGTCATATTAACCTATAAAATTAGTGGAATTCATAAAAAGTCTCAAATTACATTTATTTTGGTGTTTATAACATTAATTATGTCAATATTTTATTAATAAGATAATTACTGCATCATCTTTGTGTCATAAATAAATTAAATTATTTAATGTCTAAAAATTACAAGTAGAATACCATTATGTATAAAATCTTTTTATATTTCTAATTAATATTTATAGTAGAATTTTTCTTATGTATAACCCCATATTAAAAATTATTTACTTATTAAACATTGATTTTAACTATTTTAACCCTTCTTTAAATAAATTAATAATAAATGTCCTAATCTAATCCAAGTGGGCCTGAATGGTCATATTTTATTCCTAAGTTTGTTTTTGGTCGAATTACACTTATACAATAGAATTAGGACATGTGTTTGGGTAATAGTAATATCATCTTTACCCTTAATTACCCTATTTACTTTTAATCGTGGTAAAAAAAGTAAAAAGTTACTATTCACCAAAAAATTATTTTCATCTCATTGAACCACATTTTACTTACTGACATCAACCATGTCTCTCTGAGTTTTGAAATTCCCCTCACAGAAGCGGTAAAATTAAGTTTTATGAAAAATTCAGTTTTTTAACTACAACTTAGTGGTTTCACTATTCATCAAAAATTGAAAGTTTTCAGAAAAATACCAAAATTTCACCCTAGGATAATTTCGATATTCTGAATCCAAAAATGAAGTCCATTTTGAAAAATAAAATTTATAAAATTTCAAAAAGTGGTTATTACTATTCATAACGGCTAGTTTTAATAATATTTTAATAGTATATCGTTGTTTAGTGAAACTCGGTATTGCGTACGACGCAAGCTATCGAGGAAGGTTGTGATTTCGTGTAAAGCAAGCCAAGAAAGTGTTGTGTGTAGAAACATATTCCTTTGATGATTTATATAACATAAAAGTCTCGGGTGTTACACTTTTTATATGTGTTATAGACATATATCCGTGTAGAGATAATTTTTATTCCATTACTATATGATTTTTGGTTTCAAGATTTCCTTACGGGTAATTTTATAGTCACCTCTTCACGGTCTTTTCCCATATGTGTCATGTCTTATACAGATGATCAACCATTTGATTGAGTCCTAGAGGGACCAGGACTAGATGGTGCTTAGTGAACCAGACAAACTAGGGTGTGTTCTTGTGGTATCCTGATAGCAGTCCCCATCTTTACCTTGAAGTTGGACTAGTTTTTAGACTCATTATTGTGGGATTTTATTTCACCCAATTTACTTTCCATTACTTCTTTTCATACTCTATATGTGCGATTGGATATATGCATGCATGGTTTATTTTAGTTATTTTTACGTTTAATCATTTTTTGGGCTTGTTGATGTTTGTGTGTTTGTTTGTGTGAAGGTACTAAGGAAAATTCTTCTCATGATAGTGATATGCCTACTCAGCGCTAGTCGTCATACCCTGGCCTATTGGAGGTGGGCTTGGGGATTTGTGGTATGGGCCCCATTAGGATGGATCATGGAAGAGTGGTATTAGATTATTCAGTTCTACCTTGGGACCAATTTCTATGAGATTGATTTGGGGAAACATTATTAAGTGTTTTGAGTTCTTCTTTCAGGCTAGAGACCCCTAGTATTGGTGTGGCGACCGATGTATCCATACATCAGGACTTTGATCACCTTTATTTTGAGTTGGTACATGGGAATTCTAGTTTTAGAGAAAACAATGTTACTTAAATCATATAGGAACCGGTTGTGGTTTTTATATCATTCTTGAGTCATCTCTCTAGATATACTCATTGACCATTGTACATCGTATTTACTTTTAAGATTCCTCTACAGTGTATTCCAACTAGGATTCAGCATCGGGAACACAATGATGATCCCCTCAGTGGTGAGGCATAAATAGATGGAATAGTTGTAGAGATGTTACCTCCATATGGTGTGCCAGCTATACCACCACCTATAGAGCAGAAAATGGTACCAGTAGTACCAGCTGATGAGGTGCGCAGTATGAGCACACTTCAGAAGTTCCAGTGACAGGGAACCCCTAGGTACCAAGGTGAGCCCGATTCATATGTGGGTAAGGAATGGCTTGAGGCGATCACACAGGTTCTCTAACTGGTCATGACACCAATAGGTCAGATGGTGGTCCTGGTGGTGAGCCTTCTTCATGGATCGATAGGATGATAGTGGGGGTTAGTGACCGAGTCTTACGACGGGGTGACTCTATCATGGTTAGAGTTTAATTTCCTTTTCCAAGAGGAGTTCTCTCCAACTATGCTGAGGGATGTACATATCCAGGATCTTCTAAAGCTTTAATAGGGCAGTGTGACAATAGCTGAGTATTCATCGTGGTTCATTAACCTCTCTAAGTACTCGATGGATATGGGTCAAGATCAATTCATCCAAGATTGGACCTTTGAGAAAAGACTTCATAGAGACATATGAGATAGCATTATATCTCTGTGAATTTACCTATGTTTCGATGCTAGAGTGGGGTTTAGTGGTTGGGTGTTTTGTGGTTGAGTAGAAGTAGATACTGGTTGTTGGTAATGGGAATGCAGGAGTAGAGACATCAGCAGCAGTGAGCTGACATCAGTCTTAGGGACCTAGACATGTGAGATGTTTCAGGAGGAGGTCCCAGGAAAGGGGTATGTGGTTCAGTGCTCACAGGATGGGTCCATTCAACCTAGGGAAATGTAGTTCTACTCTTTTGACGAAAGGGGAAATCTTGTATGAGATTGTCTATCCCATCGTATAGCTGGTAGAAAGATAGTGGATTGATTATCGAGGTAAAGAAACAGTAGGAACAAACAGGTCTGTAGGGTACGAGACAAGGAATATGTGATGGGAAAGAAACTGGAGGTGGTAGATGCTTTGACTTGTAACCACTATCACCCTCAGGTGGTCTAGATTAGACTCATGAAGCGGGAGGACATGGGTGGGGGGCAGCTGCAGGTGGTCGATCCTTATGACCCAAAGTCGTCAAGGATGATATGATGTATAATCTATCTCTTTTCAACCTTAGCTTCAGTACCCATATACATGGGTGTTAATCATTCCATTATTACCACCTATCTAGATCGAGACTTAGAGATTCTGGTTGATCTCTTGGCTCGACCCTTGTGCTTGGAGACTTATACTAGAGAGGACTCAATGATCATGCACTCATGTTAACAGTGTGACTTGACTCTTGAATGTGGGAGTTCTTGTTGGGATCCCTTTGTAGCAACGACGATTCCTTATGACATTATCTTAGGTATGGATTGTCTATCAAATGTTAATTCCCAGATCGACTATTTTAGGAGGGGGATGTGGTGTGTCTGTAGTAATGGGACTTGGTTTTCCTTTATGGGTGAAAAGGAAACCCAAACAATGTGGGACAGACTCATTCTTAGGAGGGTGTAGTCGATTACTAATATGTTTTCTAGAATGGCCCTTTGTGCAGTGGATGTTATAAGTTTATAGTTCCCTATCATGGTACTAGAGTATGAGTTTGTCTTTTCTAAAGATGTTACAGACTTACCTCCTCATCGAGCGATTGAATTATGAATTGATCTACACACCAAGAAGACCCCAATAATTGTGCCAGCATATCTTAGGGCTCCTGTAGATCTTTTCAAGCTGAGGGTGTAGTTTTAGGACTTGTAGAGGAAGGGATTGGTTAGACCTAATGTTTCACCATGGTTATCCCCAGTGTTGAATTCCAAGAAGGTAGATGGGAGTTTGAGGTTATGCATGGACTATCAGTACCTAAACCAGGTGACCATGAAGAACAAGTATCCATCACTGAGGATCAATGAACTCTTTGATCGGTTGAGAGGGGCAAGGTCATTCTCGAAGGTTGACCTCAGATCTGTCTATAACCAGTTACAAGTTCCGAAAAAGGATATACTGAAGATGAAATTCAGATATCAATACAGTCACTATGACTACATGGTGATTCCCATTGGCATGAAGAACCCCATAAAAGTGTTCATGGGACTCGTGAACTGGATCTTTAAGCCCTTCTTAGACTGATTCATGGTAGCCTTCATTGACGATATCCTTCTGTAATCGGCGTCCGAGGAGGAATGCGAGAGACACATGCGGGTAGTTATGGACATACTCTGAGAGAACCATCTTTATGTAAAACTCTCAAAGTGTCAGTTTTGGATATAGAAGGTCCACATTCTAGGATAAGTTATCTAAAAAATTGGTTTGGTGGAGGACTCAACAAAGGTTGAGGCAATGTTATCTTGGGAGCCACTGAAGAGCATGATGGAGGTGAAAAGCTTCCTCGGGTTGATAGGATATTACCATAGATTCATACCTAACATCTCCAGGATATCATAACCCATGACATCATTGAATTGAAAGGCGTAATATATCATGTGGATAAAGAGGTGCCAGTATACTTTTTAGAAGTAGAGGTGTAGATTGAAGAGTGCTCCCATCTTGAGATTACTAGAGGAGGTTGTCAAGTATGTAGTGTTATGTGATGCATCTGGAACCGTTCTTGGTTGTGTTCTTATGTAGAGACAGATTGTGATTATCTATGGTTCCCGTCAGTTGAGACTACATAAGCAGAGCTACGTGACCCACGATCTTGAGTTAGTAGCATTAGTCTCCATACTAAAGATGTCGTGACACTGCCAGATGGGTGTGCGGTTTAAAATCTATTCTATCCACAATAGTCTCAAGTATATCTTCTCTTGAAAGGATATAAACATCATATAAGTATGATGGCTAAAGTTTCTCTAGGATTATGAATTTGAGATTATCTAAACTCTAGGGAAGGGGAACGTGATAGCAGAGGCTCTTAATAGGAGATCTTCTTCCTGGCCACTGAATAAGGCATCAAAGAAGTTATCCACATTGTAGTTATCCTTCATGGATGGAGAGGGAGCAGCTTACCTCTAGTCGATTCTTGTTACCCTTTCTCTTTTCCAGGGAGTCAGGGAGGCACAACATGTGGATACCGACTGTGACACCCTACATACTTATATATCCATTCGACATGCTCCTATTGGATTTTCTTAAGGTGTGTGATATGTTTCTCTTTTCAGTTGACGCACGGTGGTACTAGTAATGTTGCAAGAAGAGGTTTCGAGCGAAATTCTTACATCTCCTTTGAATGTACATCCAGTTGTGGATATCCAAGGGTGATTGTAAACCGACTCATCGTGTTTATCCACTTTATAGTTATTTGGGAGAAGAGTTCATCAGAGAGCTTGGGACACCATTACATGCAAGAGATAGTCTGACTCCATGGAGTTCCATCAATTTACATTTCTAATTGTGATGTTCGATTCACATATCAATTATGTAAGGTATTATAGGAAGAGTTTGGGACTCAGTTTCATTTGATCATGGATTTTCATCCCTAGGTTGATGGTCAGACTGAGAAAACCATTCAGGTTCTAGAGGACATGTTGTGAGCATTCATGTTGGAGTTTGGCCATTGTTAGGGGGATCACCTTCCATTGTTGGAGTTTGCATACAGTAACAACTAACATTCCACCACTGGTAAAACACCATTTGAGGCCTTGTACAGATGAACCTACAGGTCACTGCTTTGTTGGACTGATCCAGGAGAGGCAGCACTCACGGGCCTAGAGTTGGTGAAAGCTGCTACTGAGAAGGTTCAAAACATTTAAGAGTAGATGAGGACTGCATAGAGACGTCAGACGTCTTATGAGGATAGACGATGGGTCCTTCGAAGTTTTATGAGTGAGACCATATGTTTTTATAGGTCTTCCCTCAGCATGGATTACAGTGATTTGGCCAAGGTGGCATGTTATCTATGAGATTCATTGGCCCTTTCCAGATACTACATAGAGTTGGCGAGGTGGCGTACCTTTTTTCTCAATTGCCTCATTTGGACTGGGTACATGACATCTTTCACATGTCATGACTACGAAGATACATACATGACCCATCACACAGTATTGACGGGGAGAGCTGGATATCAAGGATGTAGCTACATTTTTTGAGTACTCGGTAGAGATCGACGATTGATATGAGATAAAATTTCATGGGAGATATATTCCTTTAGAGAGTGTCTAGTGGAAGCACGAGAATCTTTAGGAGATCACCTAGGAGTGGGAGGCTCATATTTATGCTCAATACCCAAATGTTTTTGTATAGACACTTGTTTTGGCTTTTCGTGATGTATATCCCCAAGGTGGGAGGAATTTAATGACTCATAATTTCTATATATTATTTTCAGATATAGTATTGATTATTTTTGAGACTATATGTTGAGATAACGTGTGATTTTGAGGCCTATTGTGCCTAAAATAAATGTTTAAAATATATTAAATAACAAAACCATGTAGTTTTCCAAAAAAATGGTATAACATCTAAAAAAGGCCAAAATCCAAAATCTAAGGGCACCGTTGAGTTTAGAATGTGGGTTTTAGCTTAGGCATTACATAACCTTTATCGGCGCGAGACGTTCGTGGAAAGGTCATAGTGGGCGTAAAATGAATAAAATAATTAAATAAATTATTTTATTTCATTTGTTGACATAGAGATTGAATTTTTTCTATAAGTATATAGTTATACCAAATTCTTATGGTTATCCGCACAACCTTGGAGCCATTGAGGAACCGTTGGAGAAAGCGTTGCAGGATCTCTCTTAGACGAACATCAACTGGATCGTAGATTGGTGATCAGTGCACAATGGGATTCAAGGATCTCGCCAACGAAAATGATGTTGGTTCATTATTCATCATTGATTTATCCATATCAATGTAGAATATTTGTTTTGTATGGATTCTTTCCCTGTTTTCTACTCCTACGACGAACACGAATCAATTGACTAACAGATTGATTTATGGTTCGGTCAGTTTGAGAGTCAGATAATCTGCAAGGATATTTTTTGGGAAATTGCTTCATGATTGATTGTTTATCTCTTAGTTTTTCATTCTAACTAAAACAAATTGAGATCAACACAAACATTGATTGAGGTTCAATCCTCGTGGTTGTGATTGTGCTTTTCTCCCTTATTTTCTTCGTTCATTGACGAGGTTTCATTTTCCTGGTGGTTCGACCCAAATATCGAGTAATTGATCATTGCACACCAGTTTTTGTTGGTGCAATGACACAATATCATAGATCCAGACTCAGTATCACATGAGGATCACACGATGATTAAAGTGGTCATGGATCAGATAGATTTGGGATGCTTGAGTTGTGTTTTTGATGTGCGAAGATGGTTTGACGTGTGAGGCCATTTTCTGAATGAATTCAAGGGTTGAATCCTGATTTTTGACAATAGAAGAATTGGATGACCAAGGATTCACGTTTTCCGACATGTTCGGTGGCCGGATTGGTGGTCGGAGGCATGGTAGAAGACGCAAAACAAAGATTTGGATTTCTGGAAAATACCGAACAACATAGTATGTACTATGGAGCCACACATCGTGTGGGTCCCTCTCAGCAGTGGTTAGGGTTTTGAGATGAAGTTAAGGATCACACGACATGTGAACCCTATCAACCATCTTGTGACCCTTCCCAGTTGGTTCGGTATGTACCTCAGAGGGTACACAGGCATGACTAGGAGTACATAGGCACGAGCACGATGTGTACTCCCACATGAACATGGCCTTCTGGGATGCACACAGGCTTATCTGTGTACATGGATATTGGAATAATTACAAAAACATGGGCATGTCCTTTACTTCCACACAGAAATGGACAAGAGTTGTTTACATGGGCAGGACTCGATGCCGAAGGGATATGTCGTGTACTCCTAGTACACACTGTGTACTTCTTCAGAGTTCGCTTGGAGCCCTTCTCATATGTATCATGGACATGTTTTGTTAGAGTGTGTTACCTATATTATTTTCCCTGAGGATTAGTATATAATTGCGTCCTATTCTTATAATGTTGATCCCTTCCGTAGGAATTTTTGGATAGAGTTGTTGGAATCCTTTTGTGAGGCCTAAAGTGATATCCTCTATCAACTTATTTCCCTAGGTGATGTTTTTAAGAAAATTGTGACCAACACTACATGATTTTCTATTATTTACTAAGCGGATTAATCTAGATTAAGTTATTGGTATACCCCATGGAATTGGGAGTGATCCTCATCTGTGTATTGTATCTCTTCAGACTTCCAGTGTATACTTCTAACGGAGACTCCCGATGAGAACTACCTCTCAAACAGACGTTGTCGGTACTATTTGACTTGTGGAGTGTGTTCTCCTAGATGAGTGTTATGTGAAACCTTCAAGCTAGAATCCTATATTGGTATTATGACTGTGACTTCACCTTGAGATTGTGTTTCTTTATTTAGTATATCTGGATATTCTCACTATATGTGTTGTTTACATATACCTGTGTATAGCTGACTGTTATTATTTTTTTATATACATTTTGGTTTCAAGGTATACTAATGGTTGTTGATATACTCACCCATGCACAGGTTTTGCACGCATGTGTTGTGTCTTGTACAGATGATCGACCTTTTGACCATCCTAGAGGGACCAGGACCAGATGGTGCTTGGTGACCAGGACAGACCAGGGTGTGTTCTTGTGGTATCTTGATAGCAGTCCACATCTTTACTTTCAGGTTGGACTTGTTTTCAAATTCTCTGTGGTGGACTTGTATTTGGCCATGTTTACTTTACATTACTTGTTGTTGTACTCTAGTTGTGAGAATATTTGTATGCATGCATGGTTTCTTTTAGTTGTTTTTACATTTTAGCATTATATGGGCTTGGAGATGTGTGTATGTGTACAGGTACATAGGTTAAGTTATCTCATGTTATTGATATGTCTACTTGACGCTAGTCTCCAACCCCCAGCCTATTTGAGGTGGGATTGGGGAGTCGCGGCACGAGCTCCATTGGGACGGGTCATGACATAGCTGATCACAAAACTCATCATCAAAGCACATCAACACTTCTAAAAATAATGACTAGAATCACAAAGTCAATTATTGCAATCATTGAACATTTAAATCAGTGTCTTCTCAATATCCCGACATATTCTAGTTGATGCACTTCTGCAGTCCTCACTCTACACTTCTTTTGGTTTTGTCTCTGCTTCTTCAAAACTCAATCTTTTACAGCCTTCTGTACTTCTAACAACTCCAATGTGAATATTTTGATTTCGATAGTCTAAATTCGTTTCAGCTTCACTACATTCGAACTTTGGTTGGAAACATCCACTCATGATCATCTCAACTCATGATCATATCTTCCGATCATCTCATCCTTTAACATATGATATTATTTGTATATGTGAATCTGAGCTACCTCGACTTCAACTATTCTTAATATTCTAGATCAATTATTTATTCTCTCATCCCTTTGAAAATTAGTATTATCATCAGCCAACGTCATCATCATGACTGAAATCCTGGATGTCTAGTTCTTTTACATCATCCATCGTTGCTCCATTTTCTGGTGACATTGAAACTCCATGATGCTTCACACACATCCTTAATTTCTTATGAACATGACATTTTCATATCCCATTTAGGATTTATAAATTAAAATCTTCTTGGATCAAGGTTGGTTTTATATCAAATTGATGTTTCATTATGTAGAATGATAAAAGAGGAAGACTGAATACTCAAGGTTCTCTCTAAAGGAGGTCTTGATGTTCTTTAGTAATTAATAATAATGACCCCATCGGACCACAAGTCTAATGTGGGATGCAGAATCACACACACTCCCTCGGGATAGGTGTACCTAGCTTGCACACCTAAATAAAGGATTCCAAACTGAAGACAATACAAAACAAAAAAGAAAATCTACAAACACTCCCACTCAACTAGACATACCTGACTTGATGATAATACAAAACAAAACAGAACAAAACCAAGATAAATAATCATGATTGTTTCTCCCCCACATGAAGATGGATGATGCTAATAAAAAAGATGTTTCAAGCCCCTCATATTGTGTTAGTGCATCTGGAAAGATACATTGGTGGTGTCAGTAAACCGAGTGTCGGGAAAACTGCACGGGCGGGTTAGTTTTCATAGTCGCCGAGAAAACCACATAAGGAGGCCAACATGGAGGTAGTGGATGCCACATGTGGAGTCTGAATTTGAGTGGTGCTAGTCGCATGCAGGAAGAGGCCATCATGGAGGGACCAGCGATGGAGGTGCCGCGCAGGGGCTTAGGTCTAGAGGCAGATGTTGATCGACGCGCAGTGATGGAGTCGGTGCAGGAGCATCGGGCTGGGAGTGCCGAAGGAGCCTCACTAGACCAGCGCATGACTGTTGTGTGGTGGGCCAACAAAGGGGTGAGGGGATCTTCCTCATAGGAGAGGGACATTGAATAAAAGGGGGAGGCTGGGAAGCGGATCAGCTAGGATTCATCATTGTAGATATCCGGAATTACAAGAAGGAGGAGAGGTTTTGGTTCATCGGGTAGGAGTTGCGATGGATCTGGGAGGGTTGAGTCAAAAATGGTTAGAGATGGAAAATATAGCAGTTCACCATCTTCGAGTTGCGGTAGTGTGAGGGGGGCCAGGAACCGCGATGGGATGTGGAGTCGGGAGCCTCGATAGGAGGCGGCCTGGGAACCTCAAGAAGGATGGTGGGCCACATCCAGGACACGCAGAGGGAGGGAGGGCTATCAGGACTCCAAGGTAGGAGGCCTGCATAGAGGGATGGAGGGCCATCGGGACATGTAGAGGGAGGGCGGGCTATTGGGAAACCGCAAGAAGGAGTTGACTGCTATGGGTGGTTTCCTCGGAGGATGGGAGGGGGGCTGCGCTGATGGTGGCCAAAGGGAAGATCCCATAGGAGGGAGGGCTCGGGGTGGATTAAACCTCCTCTGATACCATGAAGAATGATAAAAGAGGTAGACCGAATACCCAAGGTTATCTCTAAAATAGGTATTGATGATCTTTTATAATGAAAAATAAAGAGCACATTCGAACATAAGTCTTATGTGGGATGAAGACTCCAACACTTTCATTATATGTTC
Organism: Viscum album; assembly: GCA_963277665.1. NCBI lineage: Eukaryota > Viridiplantae > Streptophyta > Magnoliopsida > Santalales > Viscaceae > Viscum > Viscum album. The sequence continues at coordinate 330,971,425 of OY728163.1, forward strand.
AATGCATGTATCAATTGGGTGTTTCTTCTGGATCAATAGCGTTCCAAAAACTCATCATTCAGATGTTCTTTTTTACTTCTGAACACTCAAAAAATCAACCCACCAAATACTTTTGTAGACTTGAATATTCAATTTTCCCTATTGTTAACCATTCAATCTCCACTTACATAGCTACTGTTGTAGATGGTACCACTTCTCAGTCATCAGTACTTGTAATTTTCTTGAAGAATAGTTCAACAATCATCAGATGTGCAGCTGCTTCTTGATAGAATTGTCCTTATGAATCCTTACTTTATCTGTCAGTAGCACCAAATCCATTTCTTTTTATTACATATGGAGACACATGCCTTCCATATTCTGAATAAATTATCCAGCTTACCCTCAATGTCATCATCCAATATTAGAACCTGACTTCTAGCGGCATTCTTTATTTTAGTGGTTCCATTATCCGGAATTTGAACTTCTGATGGACTTACTTTCAGAACACTCATAGGCAGCTTCAACATAATTTACTTCGAATATCATTGACTTTGTTTGACAACAATTATTGAGAAAACATACAATACTTCATCATCATCATCCAATGGGATCTCCAAGATCAAATCAACTTGTGAGACTAACCACTCCATCCCCAGGGTAGTTATTCCTATTCTTTAGCATCATCCTCTTGAGAGTAATCTATGAACAAATTGTTTCCCTTGATGCATTCTTCGTTTGTAACATTACCGAACATGTGAAAAATATCTATCATTACAACAGAAAAGTACAAGGGATGGGATTTCTCCTTCAACTTCACTCTCTTTGGCATCACCCTCATCATTTGAATTGGTAGTCTCGGTATTGGAGAGTCATGGTAGTTAATTAAACTGCTTACTGATTGCAAGAACTGACCCCCTTGGCCAAGAGGATTTACTAGAGAGCCGACAACATGTTCTTGAATTCCCTGATTAACAAGAAGATCTGGTTACCCCACCTCTATGGTTTTTCTCACTGACATGGTCTTCATAGGTTTGGGAAAATTAAAATAGACCTTGCAGCATCCATCCTTCTTCTGGGAAGCCAATGAGAGGCCCAAGTGGAGGTACTCATTTTCCATAAGAGTTTTCTCATTTTCCAACAAAGCATGTGAGGTGTTCCCGGCCGCCATCCTATCCACCTAGAACTGTTTTTTCATCCCATACTCCACTAATTTCCACCCCATAGTCCCAGTTTTCCACCTGTAACAGTTCAAACTAGTCTCGAATCTCAATACTGGATCGATATTCCTGCTCTATGGTCTGATATAAGGAATTCACTTATGAATCCTGAAGATCTGGCCTATTAACACCAACTAAGACCTAGATAACAGGGTCCACTGTGCCATATGGTGTGGTCACAAGGGAAGGAGTAGAAGAGCATCTTGTTTCCATAGTTAGATATATAACCTCTAATTATTCAACTAAGATTCTTAAATCAATACATAGGTAAGACAATTATTTTCAACCCAAAGGATCGTGACTATGTCCAGGTGATACCCTACATTGAAAATGAAATTCAGTAGGAGTCTCTTTACATGAGTACACTGTGTCTGTAAAGGAATGGAATTCAATGTTTGAGTCCCTTGCAAGGACCACTAGGGATGTGTTGGGGTGCAAGGGATGTGGGTGGTAAAAAAACTAAAAAACATAATCAAAACAGAACAACACAGGGATTTAACGTTGTTCGGAAATTTTCATATATCCACAGGATAAAGAGGGTTGGTTTCACTATTTCTCCTCTTTGATTCTCATCGGAGGATATCCACATACACAGATCTATAGTTCATGGGTATCAATCATATTTAAAAATGTAAAGAGAAACAAAAACTGTCTTCGATAGGATTGGGTAGCTCATATACCAATGGTCATTCCTCTACACTGCCAATTACTTCAACGAAGGTTGTTCTCCTTCGCGTTGGCTGCCCACCATGAGAGACCCACTGTAGGCTGGTGCTGCCAACCAAGATGACTCCCAAAAAACAAGTGTGCCCCACAAATCTCCCCCTTATGACAAATTTAAGGTAGAAGCTTAACATGAAGTCTCCTTGAAGGTGTTGAAAACCTCATCAGTTAATCAAACACGCTTCTTTATGCCAGATGATGTGGAAGTTCTACCATCTTCAATCAAGATTTGGCTGACTGTGGTCCCCATCATATGATACACCCCATGGGCCTCCTTCCAAATAAGCATCGGTGCATCACCGCGTGTGACTTCCAACACTCCAATAGCTATGGAAATCATGTACCCTATATAATTGATCCTACTTAATGATACCAGGTTCCATCTCATCCTCAGAACGAATTTCATGTTAGCCAGGTTACAAACACCTCCATCGGGTGTCTTTAGTTTCACCATCCCTACTCCTTGAACCTCACATTTTGACCCATCACCAAGTCTCAACGAGTCTCGCACCTGCTGAAAAGTATCAAATGTACCTCTCATCGTACATATGTGGGTCGAGCTCCCTGAATCCAGACCCATCCGTCTTCCTTTGGATTTTCAGCCCGCACGTTCTTCCTCCTTAGAAATCAGCATTCCTGATTCATGTGCCCATATCTTTTATAGTAATGACACTGCACCTCTTCTCGATCAACTCTCTCATCTGAGTGCAAACATCCCATTGTCACACAAAATTCATCATCTGTTGATAATTATATGACGTTTTCATCCTCCTCTTAAACATTCTTCTTCCCATCAACTTACCTTTGGCGCTCTCCACAATAACTTTTATAGTGACCCTTCTTCTCACAATAGAAACACATGATTTCTCTAAGATCATGTCCCCTTGATTTTGGCCACCATTATTTATCATATGACTCTCAATGTCCGCTCCTCCCACGCTGATCATCTCACACCACCATGATTTGATCGCCTAAATTTGTTGTGGGTCTTCAGAATGCCTATGAATACTGATACGATGTCATCACCTCATCCAACATCAATGATTCCTTCCCTGCGAGGAATTCAGTCACAAGCCCATCAAATGAGCTTGGTAGTGATATCAAAAGAAAAATTTCTTTGTCTTCCTCTCTAACCTTCACACTAATCCCCAATAACTATGTCAGGATTTTTTTGAGTTCGTTGGTATGATCAAACAAATTCGTTCCCTCATCCATACGCAACTGGTATAGTTTTTTCTTCAGGAATAATTTTTTAGTGAGCGACATCTCCATATATTTCTGCTCCAACTACTTCCTGATCACTTTTGGTGATGTCTCATCCAACACCGAGTATTTTACTACATTTTCCAGACACATTTGAATTGTGCTGATGACCCGCATCTCAAGATCTTCCCAATCATCTTTACTTGTTGCCTATGGATTTTCTCTGATCAATGGACAGATCATGCCCTGCAGCACCAAAATATATTTCCATGTGCTTTGCCTAAAGCCAAAATTCTTTCAACCATCAAACTTCTTGATCTAAAATTTTGTTAGTGCTCCAACACAGTCCATCATCATTGTCACAAAACCTGATCACCATCTTCGATGTCGCACCATTCTAAAACCACCTGATAGAATACAAAGTTTGAAAAACCAACCATACGATGCGTCATGAATAGTCGAAATAGTCACAATCCACTCTTGAATCACCAAAAATGGTGTCTGATTGGTCGAGATTTGGCCAAAAAAATCAATGTTCCAGATCTCCTGCTGATGTGGAATTGACGTGGCACGCCGAAGAAACTATCAGAAACTCACCAGAATTTTCACCTGTGGCGTGAACAGTTGAGTCTTCTCTGGAACGGGGTTACTGCTTACCCGCAGGTTTGACCAAACATTGAACACGGTTATCTCCTTCGTTTATGCTCTATTTTAAATGGCACTAGTGCCATTTGAATCGTCTCAGCATCCTCTTCATGGATCTGGCTTCAGAAAAATTTTCCGACAACATTAAATTTTTCGGTCACCTGAAAATTCACTACAACCTCGCTGTCTAGACTCTGGTCACTCCGAATCACCTCTAATTGCACTTTATGGGGTGTAAAAGAGGTGTGTGGTAAAAAAACACTCAAAACATGGAATCAAAAGGGATCAACATAGGTTTTTAACATGGTTCGGTGATTTTCATACATCCATGGTATAATGAGGGCCAGTTTCACTCTTTCTTTTCTTCGATTCTTGTCAGTGGATAACCACATACACAGATCTATAGTTCATGGGAATAAATACTATTTATAAAGAGATAGAAAAACATAAATTGTCTTCAGTAGGTTTCAATAATTCATCTACCCATGAGCTTTCCTCCATGGTGCCTAATACTTCAATGAAGGCTGTTGTCCATCACATCGGCTGCCCACCATGAGACACCCATTGCAGGCTGCTGCTGCTGCCAACCAAGATGACTCCCAAAATGGGGGTTGCCCTCACAGGATTAGGATCCAGGCCTCCCCCAAATCAAAGGATCGTGCTTCAGAACCTGTATTATAATGACTAACAGACCCATCCTGCAAAACTGAGGCATTGTGAAGTGATGGGGTATTTTCCATATTCTTGAGAGAATATTGAGATACAGAAATCCTAGAAGCAATCAATGCATCAATGAACCTAAACTTTCATGATTTAACCTCTGCAATTGACTGAGGCTCTAACCCATACTCTTTCTTGGGCAGTCAACTGATCCCATTAGCATTTAAAAAAATGGCAGATGAGTTTGCACTAGTTGGATCAGTAGTCTTGCCAGGATTCCAAAAAAATAGCCTGTTTGTACCTATACTGGCCCTCAATTTCGATCCATACAAAATCTAGAGGATCCTTTGAGAATTTTACTTCAACTCATGGTCGATATTCGATAGGATGCTTCAAATATCTTGTCTTATGATCATCTCACAAAAATAACCCAAGGGAGTTTCCCATGAGTTTAATGATAGAGGGGTTCTGAAAGGGTAACAGATGACCTGGAAGCCTGAACCAAAATGCTGAGGGGGGTCCTTTTCATATTTAGATCAAAAAACATATGAGGGGGATGAAAATAAAAGGAACTGACTCATCTAGAAGTCGTAGAACAAACATCTGCCAATCCTTCTTTGTTAGAGAAGAGGATGAGAACCTACTGTGAATCCAAGAGGCCAACCAGCGCCTTCTGTTTCCACCCCTATCTCATGTTAACATGATGGTCATAGAGATTGAATGGAGTCTCACTTCCCAAAAAATGCACCACCAGAGAAGTGGAAGCAAATAATTACACTAACACATTTATCCAGATGTAATGGCATTGAGAAATCCTGTATTTAATTATCATATGAATGAACCAATTAGACACTTAGGTTCTGGGTTAGTGGTAATCAGTTATTTTGTGTTTCTTTGAATCATTATAGTTTTTCTTCATCAATCATTTGTAATAATATATATCAATTTATTACATTCACCATTCATGTTTTTAGACCATAATGATGGAAATATAATCTAAATAAGATAATGTTTTATTATGATTTTCTCCCAATTTTTTCCTATTCTTCTTATAGTTTATTAGGTTAATTATATATTTCATTTTTAGTGTTTGTTCATTTTTAAATTTTTCTTTTATAACACAAAAATTTCTTCTCCTCTATCTTCAATGGACGCTCTCGTCTTGTGATGGTGATGGCCTTCAGGCCGGTTCTTCCTCCGATGGAGGTGGGACCTCTACCATCCTTTGAGGGGGGACATCCTAGACCTTCTCCCCCTTTATCCAATGTTGTCCTCCTACCCTCATTCCCTTCAATCTCAATTTCCCCTAATGTTTTGGATATATTCGATGGAATCCATAACCTTCCAGTTTTCTCTCTCAAATTTAACGCAGTGTCAGATCTCCAGAAATGTATACTGCATTCTCGCTTCAAGCAGAGGCTTCCTTCAGTGAACTCATTTTATCATCTTATTTTTGGGCACTATGTTATACAAGTAAGAGTGAATGTGGGATTTCTCGATAGTAAGCATATGATGATTCAGTTTGAATCAGTGGTGTACTTGATCAAGGCATGATCCAGTGCACCCAACAGCAACAACAAATCTTCGTTCATCGTTTTTCGGTGGTCTTACGACTTCCACATGAAGTTTGACTCCTCTTCGGTTTCAATTTGGGTATGTTTCCCTCATCTCCCACTTTCGATTCACAAAACTTCTATTTTTAGTATTCTAGGAAATAATATGGGCATATTTCTTTTCATTAATAGTAGAAATTGTTCCCTCTTTCACCCGGTTTATCCCAGAGTCTGTGTAGAAGTGAATGTATCGATTTTGCCTTCTGAGTTTGTTTGGATCATAGTTGGTGAGGAATTTCATTGCAAACTGCTCATGGTGTATGAAGCGTGGTTCGATTTTTGTTCCACCTATAAGAAACTAGGTCACCTGAAGGCCTCTTATAGGCATGGACCAAGGAGACTCACTACACTAGAGGGGGTGAGCTTAGAAAACAATGGTCCGAAGTCAAGTGTGGAGGGTCCTTCTTCCTTGCTTAAGCTGGTTAAGCTGATTCCTCAGGACCCGAGAGTGGATGAGATTTTTGCTAGATTGATTCATGATCTTGGTGTGCCAAAGCTAGAAGAACCGACCTCAAGAGGTCCCTAATCTAGTTCTGCTCCTTCGTTTGCTGAGACTGTTCAAGCAGGAAGGGGGATTCAACCTCAGGAGACTGATCCTCCATCTAAACACGGTGGTGCTGATCCTCATGATAATTCTATAGTGATTATGGATTCTCAATATTCTAACACGTATGAGGCAATGTCCCCATGTTAATAGGTGCCCAGTTTAGGGAAGGCTGCAATGCCAACCCTAGTGCACAATCACTTTATGCCCCTGAATTCGAATGGGAAAGAAAATGAGGACCCTAAAGGGTAGCGAACTGTCATCCAAATATGGAAATGAAAGAAGGTTGGAAGTCGACAGTCATAAGATGAGGCGATAAGTGTTCATGATAGTGTCTCCCAGACAAGTTCTCACTATGAGAAGAAGGCTCTGGATCGACCTGGATCAAGTAAAGGGAAGAAAGGGAACCTATTGACTGGGAATCTTCCGGTCCTCAAGCGGGGGAAACAACAAAGACCCCAAAAAGACTACTCGAATATCCCAAATAATATAGTAACCAGATCGACATGCAAGGAAACATGTAATGGCTCCGAGGTCAACTCGGTGGGACCCCTCTTTGAACATGAATATGGATTTGGTCTCAGGTATATTGAAGCAGATCCCCTCTGAGAGCTGTAAGTCTTCTGTGGTTGATACTGAGGTCTTGGAGAGTATGGTCTCTACTATAGATAGGGAGAAGGGGATATAAGTGTTATTTTGACCAGAGGTTGAAATCGTCGAAGCTCCACTGTTGATCTTGGAAGTTCCAAAATTTTGAGTGGATGTAGTGGCCAAGGTAGAATCAGGGGACCTCCTAATGCATTCCGTGGAAGAAGTGCTGGATATGGTTTTGATCATTCATGCTTCTACCGAGGATGTGGATCTGATGAATGGGAGACCAATGTAGGTGGATAATAACATCAAACAAATAGATTGGATTAACAATCAAAATCTAATTCTGAATAGAGGCTACAATGAGAAAATGATAATAGTGGTGGACTTCTTGAAATCATGGGACAAATTGGCTTCTCATTTCGAAGTGAGTATCACAGAAGAACCATATATAGAGGTAATATATTTGTTGTGGAATCTATTTAGGGATGTCACATCTAATTTCATTATGTTGGTCTTTAAAAATTATGTTATATGCTTTAGTGTCTGATGTATGTTTTCACTTGTAGTTTTCTCACTTTTTCCACAAAAAAGTGTTGTTTTAATAAAAATTAAACTTTAGTAGTTGTTTTTCTTTTATACATTATTTACTTGTTATTATATTATAATTCTAGAATATAATCATATATTTCTTAATTTTTATATACTAAATGATGATCTAATTTATTCTGATATGGAGAGAAGATAAAAAACAATTTTTAATTTATTTTCTTCTAAATAAATCAAAACGAGGCAATCATAATTCTATAAAATCAAATTAATATGGGTATCACATATATTTTCCATTTTATTATATGAAAATACTTTATAGACAATTAATCATAATTATTTTATTTTTTTTCTTAATTTCTATAACCACTAGTGTAGGAAAACAGTGCTAAATAATTGAGTTTATCCACCACTAACCTTTATCATCCCCTTTGGCTAAAGGTTATAAAGACAACATTTATCAATGATACCAAAAAAACACTGATAAAGGACACCTTTTATAAGAACTATAAAATTCTCATAAAAGAGTTCTTTATCCGCATTTTTAACACTAATAAAAGATAACCTTTATCATCATTTTTTCTAGCTTTGATAAATATACCATTTATCATAACTTTTTTAATTTTGATAAAACCCGCATTTATCAGTTCTAGGAAAAAACACTCATACATGTGTCTTTTATCAATGTTATATTTTAATGATGATAAAAGGTACACTTTATGAGAGTTTTTGGACGCACTAATAAAAGTGAGTATTATAAGAGATAAAAAATGGTGATAAAAGGTACTTTTATCAGTGCCGCCAGAAAAAAATATTAAAGGGTACATTTTATCAGTGCTAAAATAAAATAAATGATAAAATCTACCCTTTAAAACCACATTTATTTTTACTCTCACAAAAAATACTATTTTTCAGTGCTTTTTTCTAGCACTGATAAAAGATATATTTCAAAAAATAATTTTATATCATTAAAAATCATATATTAATATATAAATATATTTATATTTATATAAATATAATATACTTTAATAAATATTATTTATAGAAGACTAAATATTCATATTTACACTTAATATATAACATATTTAATGAAAATGGATTATAAAATATTTAAAAGTAATATTAATTAATAATTTGTTTATTATTATCGAGTAATAGTTATTTAATAACAATTGGATGATATAAAAATTCATTAAATGAATAAAAGATCTAAGATAAGTTGAAAACATGACTTGTGCTTCAAACAACCATAACTTTTGATCTGAATATCAATTTGAGCACTACCACATATTTAATTGAAGCCTATGAAAAACTCTACACCGTATTAATTGATTAAACCCCGATCAGTATTTTTTCAAGGTAAACAAAGACCTGGAAGACCTCCAAAACTATGTTTTTAGTTGGCATACACAAATTTTTTAATATTCAATGGTATTTCAGCTTTGTTTGAGAGGATAGTATTGTAATTTTTTAGTGAAGATTTAATTTATTCTCAGGCTTACATTCAAATAAATATTATGGTTTTAAAATTTATCATTTTTCATATTTTAATTTTATTTATAATTATATATATGCATTTTTCTTATATTTACAAATAATAAATCAATTGTACAAATAAAAATTTAAACATATATACATAAATTTTTTTTTTAAAATATAAAAACCATATGGAAACAAATATTTATAATTCATTTTATTTAAAATAAAAAATGATCCATTTTATTTATCTTATAAAAACGCATTAATATATATAGCTATACAAGTAATTTTTATATATAAATATTTATGTCAATAATAAAATATATATTTATGTGTTTAAATATATATAAATAAATACATATATGTAAATATTTGTGTGTGGATGTACAAAATATTAATTTGTATGTGTGTGTGTGTGTCAATATTGTCTAAATACTTCATATATAAATGCATTTTTATAAATATATAATTATCATTAAATATAGTATATAAAGGTATTTATAGTAAATATTTATAAATACATTATAAAAAATTTATATCTAAATATACAATTATATGTGAATATGTATAAATATATATGTAAATATATAGATATATATAGATATATAACTTATAAATTTTATATCTAAATATAAAATATATAACAATATTTTAAAAATTCACTGACTCATAATTATATAAATCATATGGAATTAATTATTATCCAGTTTATTTAAAACAATATCTAACAATTTATTACATTATTAAAATATTTGAATATATATATATACTTATTCAAATGTATATAAAATTTTTATATATACACATGTGTGTGTATTTTATAAATGTATTTTAATATAATTATATAAAAATATGAATAAGAAAGATGTATATATATATATATATAAATATCGTAAAATATAGAATATAATAAGATTGATGCAGTGGTAATGACGTTCAAATTGCACCAAGGAGGTCTAAGGATCTAATCCTGGTGTGCGCATGATTGAACAGGAGGTTGAGCTTTGATGAAATTCTAACAAAAGGGCACTCTGAGCACTGATGGGGGTGGGGGGCTATCCAGGTAGGGGCTGAAAAATTCTAAAGTGACATTTCGAGCACTAACAAAGAGGTTGCTCCAGCTTTTTTCAAATTTTATCAATGTTAAAAAATTAATGACAAAAATATCATTTATCAGCGCTAAAAAGTGTTGGTAAAAACTCCTTTTATCAACACTAGAAAAACAATTAAAAATACCCCCTTTATCAGCATTTTTTTGCAATGATAAATATTGACTTTTAATGTCACATAGTTAATCAATGCTTTTTAAGCATTGATAAATCAAATTTCTTGTGCTTTTAAAAGCACAATCTGTAGTAATGAAACCAATTAGTAGATTTTGTTATCATATTTTATACTAGATAAATCCTTGTAATTTCTTATTTAGAGCGATCACACTTCATGTAAATTTGGTATTTAATGTAGAAATTTCTTGAATTTTTTTTATTTTTTATGGGAATGGATCACTAGTTCAAATTCATGTTTATTAAGCGCTCAAATTTATCAGTTCCAAACAAAAACACTGATAAAGGGGATGATCTTATCAATTCCAACTAAAGCACTGATAAATATGACCTTTATCATCATTAAAAAGAATTCATAAAATGACACTTTTTGTTAGTGTTTTGTTTAACACTAATTAAGGCACATTTTTATCAGTGCTTTTCTTACCACTAAGATAAGACTACCCTTTAACCATGCTATGAACACAAATAAAGGGAACCGTGAATAATTTGATTTATGTATACATTTTTTTATATTTTTAAATATGATTAATATAATAATACGTATATATATAAATATAGTGTATATATGATTTATATAACTATATTAGAATAAAAAAATAGTATCGATATTATTTTCGTAATTATATATATATATATATTTAAAATTTGTATTTATATTTCTTTGAATCGAAATTTGATTCATATATTATGTGAGCTGGGATTAAGTAATACAAGGATAGTAACCCAAATGGGAAAATTATCCAACCATCTTTGAGGATCATTAGATAGACCCATAATAACCAAATGCTAAGATACCATATTCATGTACCTTTTGATAAAGAGAAGGATCCGGCTGAGAAGTATTATTATAGTGATTGGATCTTTATAACCTAAATCTGATAGTTTTGAGGTAGTGAAACTCTCAGTTGATAGAGTTCCACACTCACTCAATAGAGAACTCTATACCAATCATGATTTCTCGGGATTCCTTTACCGGTGTGGGGAATATTGCATTGCATGAAAATTGAAGTGAAACAACAATGAGTCCAGAAGAGTCTCGAACCATAACTCCAAAGTCTGTGATGCCTTTGTCTTAGGAAGATGTTTCCACATTAATCTTCAGGGTACCAATGATGGGAGGGCTCCACACACAATGGTGGAGCCTAATAACTAGGATATCAAGTTTGTACTCACCATTGTTCCATGAAAATAACTAGAGGGTTGTGCATCCGATCCATGAGACGCTAGGCTTGTCCACTTGATTAAAAATATAATATCATTTCTTCTAACCCATATTATCCAAGCCATTATACACATAGCACTCATCTCATATGTGATGAGCAATGATGACCATTTAGAGAGGAGTTCCGCAAATCCGTGGGACATGTCCTGGAGGTAATCAACGTTTTGATTATGTGGGTGCATGTGTATGTATGTGGATGTATGTGTACGTCTATATGTGTGTTTTTGTGTGTGTATATGTTATGTTTTTATATATGTGTTTTGTTTGTGTGTGTTTATATAGATTTATATTTATTTGTGTGTGTGGGTGTGCGTATGTATATATATATGTACATGTATTTATATATGGGTCTGTGTATGCGTATGTGTTTGTGTATGCATGTGGATTTACATGAATGTACATTTGTATGTAGGTATATATATATATGTTTATGTGTATGTATATATGTATGTGTATGCGTATGTGTACGTGTATCTGTATGTGTATGCACGTGTATGTATATATGTGTATGTTTATATAGTATGTGCATGTATGCATATGTATGTGTATGTATGTGTATTGATAAAACAATATTTTGATGAATATTTTATTGATAATAAATGACAAAATTTCCACACATTGTGTTAAATATCTTTATTTATAAAATATTTGGGATTAGATCATTCTTTTAAAAATTTGATGAAAATTCCAGTTTTACCCTTAAAGTGCACTGTAGTAATTAAGAAATTAATATTTTAATATGAATTATTTGAATTTCAACATTTGTAACTATCTTTCTGAATTAATGGAATACTACTTTTGTTTAGGACGTTGGAGCTAAATCACCCATTTGATGAGACAAAACGGACAATCATGTCAAAGATGGACTGGGCGTGCAACATTGGACATCATTGTAGTGTTTGGGCCATATCTTTTTCATCCGCGTATGGATTGGGACCAAATTTGAGATGAGATCGAAAACCTAATTTCTCAAAAATTATCCGTATGTAAAGGAAACTAATTCATGAGTTTTAGTGGTCAAGAAGGAGGTGCAATTGAGATTAAAATATTTGGTAGAATCTCCCTATTCACAGTTGAAATCACTTTCAACCTAGGTACCCCTCCACTCCATAAATATTTTTTTTCAGTTTTATGGGTTGGGACGTGCATTGGAATGTTTAATTTAGAGTATAATTGGTTTCACTCCTTTTTTATAGGCATTTCGAAAGTGATCTCTTGAAGCTAGGATCCCTTCATTGAAGCCTTTTTCTTCTTCTCTACTTTGTAATATTGTTGCTATTTGAATAAACTCTTAGTTTATCTTCCATTTCATCTATTATTTTCAATTTTATTCTTCTATTAATCTTCCTATTAGGACTAAAATTGAAGATGAAAAAAATATTGAGTTATACCCTTTCTAAACCGTTGTGAATGAAAAACATTTCTATGATGACTACACCACCCATGGAAGAGTAGTTGTTTTAGTAGCGGATCTACGTATTACCTTATTCATTCATTTATTTTTAATCAATGAGATACTATAATTAACTTAATATTATCCATGAATTGATTTTTTGAATTATAATAAACTATGTAATCAACTGTACAATTAGCACAAAAACACACGAGGTTGAGATTTATATAAATTGTGAGAGTGGAAACATAATTGGAAAAACAATAACACAGAGGATTAATTTGTAGAATTAAAATATAATCCATAAAAAGGATTCATACTCATTTTCTATAAAACATATGTGCCATAATTTATCCCTGGCCATATGTTAGACATAGGACATCAATCAAAGTAGGGTGGTGCGATTGCGTGTTCTGAAGTTGGCATAGGTTTTAACTCTTTTCATCATGGTGGTCATGTTAATTCTCATATGGTATGAAGATTAAAAAATAGGGGATCATAATTAAGTGGATTTAAATTTAAATGATAATGATCAATAATTAAGTGATGAGGTAGCTTTAGATCGATTACTCCTTCTAAAAGTCTTTAAAAAAATATCTTTTTGTTGTGTCTTTTTAATCAAACATCATTTCAAAAACAAAACAAAAAAGTGAAATCTTCTTCCATAAAACTTCTTCTTATATAAATGGTAAAAAATCCCCCTAATAATTTTTGTTAATTGTTTTTATTATCTTTTATTTTAATTTTAGAATACCATGAAGATGTTGTTTTACTTTACTTCCTCTTTTGAGAGACAACCTTGGTAAGCCACTCTACTGCACCCAAGTACCCAAAAAACCACAATTCAGTTGAGAGTTCTCACAACAGCACCTTTAAAATTGGTTTCATTTTAAGGGAGGCAATTAATTTATTCAACCAATTAGATTTATTTTTTTTATTCATCATTTAATTATTTTCTTCTCCTATTTCATTCTTTTTCCCCTTTCTCAAGTTTTTTTCTTACTCTATTTTATTTTTATAGGACCAAATCAAACTTATTTTATTTTTATAATAGTGCACTATTATTCATATTTTTTTATATTTCAATGATTTATGACATGAAATAATCCCAAAGATCTCTTAGTTCTTGACCCTGATATTGAACACAACCTTATGTAATGAATCAGATATTCTCATTCTACTAGAAGTTTCAACATTCAAACAATTAGAGAATTCCCCCACTCCAACAACATTGAAATTGGAAAAACTTCTAAAAAAATTAATGGAAAACCAATGGATAAAATTAATAATAATTAACTCAATAGAACCATTTGACAATTGGTCGTTCCAGATATTAACAATCAACTAAATTGTATTGCATACCCAAATCATGAATCTAACTTTGAACTAAAATATGTGTTAATTCAACTTCATCCAAAGATTCATGGATTATCTGGTGAGGATCCAAACAAACATTTGAAATAATTAAAAGTGGTTTTCTAAACCATTAAACCAAGTAATGTATCTAAGGATCAAATAAAACTAAGAACATTCCCTTTCTCACTTGATGAAGCTGCGAAAGATTGGATATATTATTTACATCTTGAAGATGTAACTTATTGGAACAATTTGAAACTCCATTTAATGGAGATATTTTTTCAAGAATCAAGGACCACATCCATTCAAAAATAGATCTCCAGGATCAAACAAGAACAATGGGTATTCAATGTATGAGTATGGGGAATGATTCAACAAGTTGTGTGCAAGATTCCCACATCACCAAATTAGTGAGAAGTTAATCATACAGTACTTCTATGAAGGACTCACACCTATAGAGAGAAGCATTGTGGATGCCACAGCTGGAGGGGAATTTGTTAAAAAACACCAGTAGCAAAATGTGTGTTGATCGACAAGATGACACAAAACTCCCATGAATTTGGTGATCGAGGTACACCACATGTTAGAGGAGTACATCAGGTAATTCATTCCCCTCTTGAAAATAATTTTATTGATACTAAGTTGGAAGAATTAAAAACTATGGTGAGGCATATTTCTTTGGCTCAGAAGACATCCCAACCCACTCTAGTGAGACCTTGTGAAATTTTCACTGAAACAGACCACCCAACTGACTATTTCCCCCAATTAGAAGAGTTAGAGGATTGTGCAACTGTATTCCTTGTGAGACCATATTAGAAACAAAAACAGCTACATCCCCAAAATAAGTATGATTCTTTTGCACCAACATACGACCAAGGGTGGAAGAATCAATCAAAAATGAGGTATGGATCTGGACAACAACAAAGGACCCCTTTTTAACAAAACTTCCAGTAGCCTCTACCTTACCAGTAGGGTTTCCAAAGACCCAAAGAGAGATTTGAAGCTCAAGCATCAACAAGTAAACGACAAGGGAATCCCAAAACAATGGTAGATTCTAAAACTTATTACATATTGAAACAAATTTTTCTTAATCAACAGAATTAGTTGAAGAGTCAAGGTTTGAAGTTGAGAGAGTTGAGGACTCAAATGACCCAGATTGCAACTGCCCTCCATGAATTGGTAAGTATGAATTCTGGAAATCTACCTTCTTAACCCACTCCAAATACAATGGGAAATTTTAGTGCCATCACATTATGATGTGGGAAGTAAATAAATGATACTTTTCCACCCACCGTTACACCAGGATTCACCTCAACATTGTAGAGGCCCCATTTAAGAGCCACTGATGAGCAGCACAAGGAGAAAGACATAGGTAAGAAAAATATTATTTATGTTCCTCCTAAAACTCTTCCCTTTCCAAATAAGATTGTATATACCAAGAAGATGTATGAGGAGGCGAAGAAAAAATATGTTTTGGACACATTCAAGAACGTAGATATCAACATCCATGTACTTGAAGCCATTAAAAAATCCCAAGGTATGCCAAATTATTAAAATAACATCATATCAATCAATGTGGGATTAAGGAAAGTGATAGGATCAATCTTAGGAGGAATGTTTCATCACTCATTACACCAAATCTAGAATACTGAACAATGTTAAAGGATATAGGGTCATTCATCATCCCATGAACCATAGTGAAGTTGCATTTTTCTGATGCCCTTTGTGAATTAGAATCTTATATAAATGTGATTACCCACTCTGTATTCTCTTATTTATAGGTTTTTAAGTTGATGCTGGCAAGAGTAGTGGTGTTGTAGTAAAATAGAACTATAGTATATCCAATGGGAGTTATTTATGACGTACTTGTCCAAGTAAGAGACATGATCTTTCCAGAAGATTTCTACATGATTAAAATAGAGGATGATCAGGTAAGTTCATGTGATCCCATTATCATAGGTATTCCATTCCTCCAAACATCTAAAAGGCTCATAAATTTCCATGAGGGTACACTTTCCTGGGATTTTGGAGTTGAAGCTGTCATATTCAATGTTATAGACTGTTTGAACTATATCGTAGAAGACCATTCTTCTTTTGTTATCTCCCATTTTGAACAACCAAATAAAAAACCCCATGGAATATTATTATCTTATAATTAGGGAGATTGTGAGTATTAGTTCTTATTTGATGTCTAAGAGCATACCCACACCAGTTTCTAATAAAAAAACATCTCTTAGATTTGATTTTGAAATGGATTCATATTCTTGTTTTGATAATTATAACTCTAATTATTACATGTTGGTTCAGTATGCTGACAGATTTAATGCTTCATTCTATGATTTTGATGATGTATAATCTGATACTGATGTTAATTGTGCACATATTTTAGTTCCTTAAAATTATCTATCCATACATCACCCCCTTACATTGGAACTCAATCCATTTCCACATAATCTCAAATACACATAGATGTTAAGTGGTGAGAAATTACCTGTTATAATTTCTATCAATCTCTCTTTTTAACATGAAGATTTTTTTGGAATCTTTTAAGGGACAACAGAAGGGAAATTAGGAGGACCCTGGATGAAATATTAGGTATTAACCCCTCAATTTGCATGAATAGGATTCTTTTAGAGGATAGAGATAAATCTGTTAGGCAGTGTTGGGTCCACTAGGTTAAATACCCTAAGGTGGGGGGGAGGTGGTTGAATCAGGGTATGGCAGATTAAAACAACTACCCCTATTGATCTTGTTTCGCTGTTAATATAAACTATTTTCTCTCTCTTCCTCTTGCAAAGTATAAATAGAAATTAAATCATGCACAGGAAACAATGATTTTTAATCGGTTCACCCTCACTGGGCTATGTACAAGGAGCATTCACCCACAATGTGTTGATGTACAAAATTCACTAAAAGAGCACTGCTATTTTCAAAGTTCGAAGAGGACTCACTGTCTCTTCTGGTTTACAACCACTCACAATATGAAAGCTCATTTCTCTCACAAATGAAACATGCTCACTACTTCTTCAAAATATCTAATAACAGTTTATAGAACTGTAAGTCTCTTCATTGTCATGGATGAATTCTTCATCCTTAAATATTGATAAATGCTCTATTTAAGTACAACTTTCACCAGTAGATGAATCTCACTTTGCCACAGAATTGAATTTGGAAACATCAAATTTTACACGCAGCCCTTACCATGCCTTGCAAATAATTCCCTTACCATGGGCACAAAATATCACATTTTGAACATAATTGCAACTATTATTTTCATGCATCCTCAAAAAATTTATAAAACCTTCATTTTAAGCGCAATGTAATCATTTACGTGCAACACCAATTTTTACGCGCAACACCAAATTTTTCTTGCAACTTCCAATGCGTATTTTGTTTATGCACCCCAAAGCTCATATCTTCTCTAAGTCTTGAGCATTACGAAATGAGAGGGGTCACCTCATATTTATAGGAAAAATCGACCCTACACAAGAAACCCTCCTTGAGTGCGTAATTATATTTGAGTGTGGAAAGCACATCTTCCGCACAACACCATATTTCATGCACTTCTCTAATATTTCACGCACCTCATGACTTTTCCAATTTTCGAGATTCGGACCTCGAAACACCTCTTGCACAAAAAAACTACTCTTCACTATTTCATGACCACTTTCTTTTTTGCGCACCGCTTTAATTTTTCATGCACCTCCCTTTTCCAAAAACACACCTTTCTATTTTCTGATTTTCAGGCCAAAAAATATTGCAAACACTGGAAAACAGTGCCACCATGAATTTTCTCTTTTTGTACCAACTCCATATCATTCATTCCTTTGTCGAGATTATTCTCTTAATTATGGATTGTCAACAATGTCTCTTGAACTCAAAAACTCACCAGGTAAACCCCCTTTGTCAACAAAAATGAACATTGTGGTCTTCTTTTTCAACAAACACAACATGGAGGCCCACTTTGTGAACAAACACAATTACCTAAAAAATGCTTCAATGGTACCTTGGGGGATTTTTTCCCAAAAATATCCCCCTTTGGGTTTGTTGATAACTCTTCTCATAAAATGATACTACATTAACTCTTTAGCCACCATTTTCCTCTTGCGATTCAAATAGATATCAATGATTCACTCAACACATAATCTAAGCCCACATGAGCAATGCATGGCGTAAGAAACAAGAGTAAATGAAAAGTTCATCAATGAATCACTTCATTTCGGACACCAATTGTCGATACCAGACGGATTCCAATTTATCATGGTTGGAAACCTCCAGACACCATTCCAACACCACTCTTCATATTTTATCATGATCCTCAGCTGTCGTGATATCTATTATTTGATCGATCACTTCTAGAATCGTCATATTTCAAACTCCCCCAATTTTCTTACAACATCAAATCTTGTTCTGATTTCAACTCCCTGCCATCTCACTTTCTTCATCTTTCAACTTCTCCCCGTATCTTTCCTGATTTCTCAAATAGCCACACTTTCTCTCTCTTGACTAATCACTATTTTCTCCCCCTTTGTCAAAGAAATCAAATGTAACTTCTTTGCAGTTTGTAACAGGGTAAAAGCACATATCTGTATATTCAGGAAAACACATAATTTCTCATGGAGAGGGGGATGTCCACATCCACACATATTCATGTTCATAGAGTTAAATGGACTCCCAGAGCCAGTCCATGTCTCTCAAAATTTTCTTTGGGTAAGGACTTTGTCAAAATGTATGAAACCTGTTGTTCTATTGACACAAACTCCAGCTACACGATTTCCTGATCAACCTTCTCCTTTATAAAAATTATAATTTATCTCAATTTGATTTGTCATTGAGTGATTGAAGATATTTCAAATGAGATTTATAGCACTAGAGTTATTGGACTTGATTCTGATCGGAGTCTTCACTTCTACTCTCATATCATTAACTTGATGCTTCATCCACAAAATTGTGTGCATGCTTGAGTGGCCTCAATACACTTAGATTCTATATTTCTGAATGAATTGAAATATTTATTCTTTCTATACCATGAAATACACAATCTACCAAAACATAATGCACCTCTTAACATTGATTTCATGTCATCCACTGAACCAATCCAATCTGTATCATTATATCGCAATAACTCTAAGTGTGATTTTTAATTTAATATCAAGCCAAAATCCATCATAAACTTGATATAAAAACGTATTATTTTCACTAAATGCATGTGTATTTCCTTTGGGATTACTCTGATATATCCCTTCTTGGCATGTGGCAAATATAATGTCAGCCTTGTTGCAATTAAGTATAGTAAACTTCCAATAATTTTCCTTTATTCTGTGATATGAACTGCCTTTATTTCATTATCTTTTGACAGTTTCATCCGAGTAGCAACCAGAGTCTTCATTTCCCTGGAATTTTCCATCCCAAATCTCCTCAGAACCACCTTTACATATTTTTATAATGAGATAAATGTGTCAATCCTTACTCGTGTTACCTGTAAATGAAGGAAAAATATCATCTCTCCAATCATTGAAATTTCAAACTCACTTTTCAAGAATTCTGAAAACTATTTGCACCGAGCTTTATCTGATCTGAAAAAAATTATGTCATCAGCATAAACTAGCACCATCATCCTTTGATTACTAACATAGTTAAAATAGAGATTTTAATCAACTCCACCACACTGGAAACCAATATTTTTCAAATATTGATCATGCCTTGAGTACCATGTTCTTGGAGCTTGTTTTATTCCATATAATTCTTTCTTCAGACGAAAAACCATGTTCTCAACCTCATGAATGAGAAAACCAACTGGATACTCGATATACACTTCTTCATCCAAAACCCCATTCAATAATCCTGACTTGAAATCCATCTGGAATACTTTGAATATTCGTTGCACTACAATATCCAAGAATAATCTGATTTTTTCCAGCCTTGTCATAGGTGAAAATGTCTCATCAATATCTATAACCTCTATCTGGGAGTATCCATTTCACACTAGTTGGGCTTTGTTTCGAATCACTATTCCATCTTCATTCATCTTGTTATGATAGACCCATTTAGTTCTGATGGCATTATTATCTGCAAGCCTAAAAACAATCCCCCATGTATGATTCTCCTCAATTTGATCTACCTCGTCATTCACAGCCTGGACCCATTTTTCATCTTCAGGTACATCAAAAAATCATTTCAGCTCTACCTGAGATATGGAATATGTCTGGTGCAATGATTTCATTATTCTAGTCTGAGTTGGAGCTGAATGATCACCAATGATATTCTTCTTATCAATTTCAGCTCGATAACTTGGCTTCTTTGCAGATACTTATTTTACTTCCTCATGAAAATCATAAATATCTTCTTCTGAATCAATATCGTCCACTTCTTCCCCCCTGTGTTGCTTTACATCTCATCACATACATCAAGAAATAGTTCACTATGTTGTTGAATAACCTCTTTATTTTCCACTATAGTGAAATCATTTCCCTCAACAACTTTTCTTAGCCTCTCATGGAAACATTTCTATGCTTTGATTTTTCCGGAGTAGCCAAGGAATATCCCCTCATTTCCATGCGACTCAAATTTTCTATGTTTCTCCTTATTGAGGATAATGCACTTACTTCCAAATATTCAAAAGTATTTCACTATTGGCATCATTTCATACCACATCTCATACAAAGTGTTTCCTTCCTTCAGACACAACATAGATCTGTTAGAAATATTGACCGATGTCAACACTTCTTCCTTCCATAACTTCTTTGGTAGATCTTTTTCTATACGAATCATTCCTTTCATGTTGTTGATGACCTGATTTCTCCTTAAAACCACTCCATTCTATTGGGGATTTCTCATTAAGGAAACTAGATGCCTTATCCAGTGTTTCTCGATATTGTCTTCCACCTAACTGTTTTTGAATTCCGTACCATTGTCAGAATGGAACATCAAAATTTTCTTCCCAATAATCCTTTTAGATTCCCTCCGATATTGTTTTAGGCAATTAAACACCTCAAAATTATAGGAAATGATGAATAACCATTCCATTGTACTATAGTAATCAATTAAAAGAACATAATACCTTTTTCTGTCAAGGGATTTTCGTGAAATAGGTCCACAAACATCAGCATGCACCAATTCATGCACTCTTGTTAACTTCTTTTCCTTTTATTTTTACGTCTTTCTAATGATCTTCCCTTGTTTAAAATCATCACACATATGTGTATGATCACGTGATAGCTTAGGGATGTCTCTTGATTCTTCAGACTTTACCATAGCTTTTAGAGAATGTTGACATAGATGACCAAGTCATTTATGCCACAATTGTTTTTCTTCCTCTCTGGATAAAAAGAACATATATTCTTCTCCACATACCAGGTAGAGAATCCCCTTTGTTATTTTTCCATTTAGGATCATTTTACCATCTCTTCCCTTGAAGAAAATCATCTTCTTGGTAAACAGTATAGAATTCCCTGAGTCTCACAGTTGACTGACACTAAGACAATTGTGACCGAGACCTTCTACAACCAAGACATCAGCATGTCTTATTTCTCTTGCCCCAAACCGAGCCTTTCCCTATCCAATTAACTTCTAGCCTTTATCATTTCCAAACTTAAAAACTACTTATTTGTTAAATTTTATACTTATAACCAGATCCATATTTCCTGTCACCTAAGACGTGCAACCACTGTCAAGGATCCATACACTAGAACAGTCTGATGCTTTAAGGGAAATATCATCAACCACTTCCTTCTCTTCTCTGTTCTTCTTGGTCCATATTTTTTTCTTCACACTCATCATAGACTGAAAATTCTGAACTTTCTCGGAGTATGATGGACCAAATTTATCTTATAAATCTCTAAATCTATTTTTCATTTTCAACTCACATATTGGTTCATTTATCTGCTACTTGCAAACATTTTGATTCATCTTTGGAACATTCCTCCATGTGGTCGATGTGTAGTATCTAGCTATGTGACCAAATCCACCCCACCAAAAGCTGTTTCATTCGAAATCTATTCTATAGAACCATTCTCTATTTGGATTCCACCTTTTTTCTTATTCCCTTCAGTATCTTCGGTATATAGAACACACATTTTGCAGTGTCCCATATTTCCACATCAATAACACCTAATAAAAGGTGAATTCCTACTTGTCACTTCTGTACTACCAGTTGTTCCTCAGGTTCTTTGAATTTTGTGATTCTACTTTGTACACATTTCAATTTTCATTTTTAGAATGGGAACTCATGGTCTGACTTCAACCCTAACTTCTATCAATTTCTGATCAAGCCCCAAATAGGCCTTAATATTTGAGATTGATTGCTACTTATTTCCAACCAAACTACTAGGCTCATCTTTCATATTTTTAGTATTCTAAACGATCTGATTTCCTGATAACATGCTAGGAATCAAATGCTTATCTTGGTCCTTAATTTTTTGTAACAGTCTGAGAACTTCTCTTTCATGTTCATCAATACGATTGTTTTTATCTTTCATTGTGTTATTCAAGCCATCAATACCCCTTTTATGTTATTCAATCTTGATTTTATACTCACTAACTGCTCCTGATTCCTCTGATGTTGATGACTTGAGTTTTTCAATTCCTTCCATCAACTCAGATTTATCTATTTCTTTCCACTGCATATAGAGTTTGGCATCACGTACAACTTTGTTGGATTTATATGTTTTATCTCTCCAAAAATTTATCTCTTCAAGAGAAGCCTCTAAATCAACATGCATATCAAATCTTCATTCAATATTTTCTTCATCATCATTTTTGGTTTCTTCCATTTTCGGAGTAATAAAAATAACTTCCACCATAGCATTTTCTCCACGATCATTTTAGTTCTCTGTCTCTTCAACCTCCTTAACCTCACACTCATCTGAACTATCTCATTCTTGTGAAAGGATATTCTTTTTCTTACAGAAATATCTATTGAACTATTTCTTGGCATTCACATAGTCTGAAGAATTTTTCTTGGGAATTTTGATTTCATCCTCTTCATTTTCTTGAAACTTATTAGGTCACCTTACTACAAGATGACCAACTTTAACACATCTAAATCAAGCAAGTGGAACTTTCCCTTTGAACTTTACTTTTTCCTCTTTGATGATTCGAGAAAAGAAATGACATCACCTAGTCTGTCCCTTCTTCTTCATGAGAATATTCAATTGTGAGCTTCTTCATGGCCTTAAATACCACAACATTAGATTTACCATTTTCCACAGCATCGTTGTCATCATTTCTCATTTAATAAGCAACAAGAGTGTTGTGAAGGATATCCAACGTCAGCTATTTTGGGTCTTTATCTTCCAAAATTGGTACTTTTGGATTGAATCGAGGTGGATGATTCCTCAGGATGCACTTTAAAATCTTCATGTCTTCAATGAATTCACAAAGACCTCACATGTCTTCCACTACCACATTTACCCTTTCAAATAATGCCTCAATAGACTCATTCGGGTTCATTCTTTGATCCTCATAGTTGTTCCACAAAACATGTAGCTTTTCTTCTATGATCTTTGTTTCTCCATCATATATATTCAATAGCTTTTTCCACATGGCCTGTGAGGTTTTTCATGACATCACCTTCGTATATATAACATTGGATTGGGCTCCCCCTAAAGAATTGATTCCCTTGGCGTCAGCATCCAATTATCTTATCTCGGCTTCCGAAAATTCCCCACTATTAATATCATCTATTATACAATGCATTGCTATTGTGAACACATCCATTCCCAATGATCGGATGTTGGGTTCCATTCGATTCTCCCATAACTGAAAATTGTTCCTGTCGAAGATCAGAATCCCTTTATGATTGGAGACCTACATTTGAGAGAGAACCACTGAGATTAACCTTTCCCTATGATACCAATTGTTGGGTCCACTAGGTTAGATACCTTGAGAGGGTGGTGAATCAGGTTATGACAAATTAAAAAAACTGCCACTATTGATCTTGTTTCGCTGATAACAAAAACTCTTTTATCTCTCCTCCCTATAGAAAATTATAAACAAAAATTAAATAATGCACATGACACAATGATTTTTACTTGGTTCACCTTCATTGGGATAACTCCAAGGAGCATACATCGGTTATGTGTCAATGTACTAAATTCACTAAAAGTACACTAGTGTTTTCAAATTTCGAAGTGGACTCACTGTCCCTTACGGTTTACAACCACTCAAAATATGAAAGCCCACTACTCTCTCAACTGAAGTGTGATCACTTCTTCAATCAGACAATCTACTCTTAGTTTATAAACTTGTTGGTCTCTACATTGTCTTGGATGAATTCTTCATCCTTAACTATTGATATATGATCTATTGAAGTGAAACTTTCCCCTGCATATGAATCTCACTTTTTCACAGAATTGAATTGGGAAACCTCAAATTTTACGCATATCCTTTAGAATGCCTTGTGCATAATTCCCTTATCTTGGATGAAAAATATTTATTTTTGTGCGTAATCCCAACTCTTCTTTTCATACAACCTCATCAATTCAACTCAACCTTCATTTTATGCACAATGTAAAATTTTATGCGTGACACCAATTTTTACGTGCAACGCCAAATATTTCATGAAAATTCCTATGTGAATCTTTTTACGCACACCAAAGGTTATATCTTCTCTATGTCTTGTGATTTACCAAATGAGAGGGGTCGCCTCACATTTATAGGGAAAATTGACCCTTCTCAAAAACACCTCATGTGTGAAAACATTCCCTTCACCATTTCATGACCCACTTTCTTTTTCACGCACCGCTCTAATTTTGCGTGCACCTCCCTTTGGAAAAAACACCTCTCTCCATTTTCTATTTTTAGGCCCAATATTTTGGCAAATGCTAGAAAACAACTCCACCTTGTATCTTCTCTTTTTTGTACTACCTCTAGATAATCCATTCATTGGTCAATATTCTTATTTCAATCATGTATTTTCAACATCTCTTGAACTCGACAAATCACCACGTAAACCCCCTTTGTCAATGAAAATGAACATTCTAGTCTGCTTTGTCAACAAAAAAACATGGAGGCCCACTTTGTCAACAAGCACAATCACCTAAAAAATTCATCAATGATACCTTGAGGAATTTTTGCCCAATAGGCATCCAAAGAGAAGACTCAATCCAAC
This sequence comes from Viscum album, assembly GCA_963277665.1. Lineage (NCBI taxonomy): Eukaryota > Viridiplantae > Streptophyta > Magnoliopsida > Santalales > Viscaceae > Viscum > Viscum album. Next base: position 330,996,995 of record OY728163.1, read on the forward strand.
CCTTCTGGAAGTTGTTATAAAATTTGTTTAAATTTTTCTCGAGGCGGGTATAATTTATCCCTTTTCATATTCCCAATGGGTATGTCCTATTCAGGTTGTGCCTTTGAAAAGTGGTGTTACTATTGTTAAAAATGATAATATGGAGTTAGTTCCAATGAGGGCGCAAAACAGTTGGTGTGTGTGTGTTGATTATAGGAAACTAAATCCGTCCACTCACAAGGACCATTCCCCCTCCCATTTATTGATCAAATTCTTGAGAGACTAGTTGGGAAAACACATTATGATTTTTTGGATGGATTTTATAGATATTTTCAGGTTCCTATTGCTCTGGAGGATCATGTGAAGACAACATTCACTTGTCCATTTGGTACATTTTCCCACTTTAGGATGCCATTTGGACTTTGCAATGCCCTAGATGCCTTCCAGAGATGCATGGTGAGTATTTTTTTTAATTTTATTAAGACTCCCATGGAGGTATTTATGGATGATTTTACATTTTAGGGGTCTTTATTTGATGATTGTATATCTAGTTTGGGAAAGGTTATGAATCATTGTATTAAGAAGAATCTGGTCTTAAACTTTGAAAATTCCCATTTCATGGTAGAGAATGGAATCGTCTGATGGAATGTAGTGTCATAAAATTGGATAGAGGTTGATAGATCTAAGATAGATATTATTTCATCCTTACCATATCCTTCATGTGTGTTTGATGTTATATCTTTCCTAGGGAATTCATGATTTTATCAGCATTTCATCAAATATTTTGGTAAGATTTCTCTTCCTATGTCATGATTACTTCAAAAGGATTCTGATTCTGTGTTTGATGGTTCTTACATGATGTCCCTTTATGAAATCAAGAAGTGTATGACCACTCTTCGGATCATACAACCCCCATGGTGGGTGATTCCTTTTGAGATTATGCATAATGACTCCAACTTCACGGTCATAGCTGTCTTATAGCAGAGGGTGGAGGGACATTCACATGTGATTTTATAGGAATCAAGGACACTAGATTCAACCCAATCAAAATACACAACCACATTAAAGGAGTTTCATGCCATCATATTTTCATTAGATAAATTCTGTTCATATTTATTGGGCGCTAAAGTAGTTGTTTTTTTGACCATGCAGTTCTGAGGTACCTCTTGAAGAATCTAGATGCAAAGCCAAGACATATCTGATGGATTCTTCTTCTTTAGGAATTTTATATTGATATAATGGAAATGGTGGGGTCATAAAACCTGGTGTTATACCACATGAGTGGGATTACATACACATTAGAGGCAGCCGCGTTGGACTAGGTACCACTTTGGGATACTTTCCTCTATGGGCATCTTTATTCCATCTCACATATGAATCCTCGGTATGTTGATTTAGTGAACTAACTTTTTTCATCTGAAATACCTAAAAATTTAAGGAAATATCAATTCCCAAAATTAAAAAGTGAGTCTCGGTATTATTTTTGGGATGATCCATACCTCTAGAGAATGTGTAGTTATCAAGTTATTATGAGGTGTGTTCTAGATGATGAGTTTGAGTCTATTTTGTGTTTCTACCATACACATTCATGTGAAGGATACTTTAGACCCCATCGAATATCTAGGAAATTCTTAGACTATATATTATATTGTCCTATCTTATTCCATGATGTTAATCTAATTTGTAAGTCGTGCTCATGCTACCAACACACAGGAATGATTTCTAGTAAATATAAGATGCCTCAACAGTCTATATTATTCATTGAGATCTTTGAATTGTGGGGAATCAATTTTCTTGGTCCTTTTTCTAAAACATTTTGGTTTTTTATATTTTGGTTTCTGTTGATTATGTGAGTAAATGGGTGATGGCCAAGGCCAACAGAACTAATGATTCTCATGTTATAGTGGATTTTGTCAAGAGACATATTTTTTATAGGTTTGGAGTACCCATGGTCATAATCAATGACCAAGGGAAACACCTCTTCAATTGTAATATGAAATCCCTCCTTCAGAATTATGGGGTGACACACAATATATCAACACTATACAACCCCTAATCAAACGGTCATGATGAGGTTTCAAATCGGGAGTCGAAAACAATTTTGGAGTAAATAGTATAGCTAAATAGGAAGGATTGGAGAAATCTCTTGGATGATAAACTATGGGATTGTAAGAAAACATACAAGACACCCATCGGTGTGTCCCCATTTCGGATTGATTTTGGGAAAACATTTCATCACCCCATGGAAGCCGAGCATCGGGCTTATTGAGCTATAAAGAAATGCAACACAAAATTGGTGCAAGCTAGTAACCAAATGATGCTACAAATTCAAGATCTTGAGGAGATTCTATTGTCATCATATGATAACTCAAGGATCTACAAGGAAAGGTAAAAATCTTTTCATGATAGAATGATCCAACAAATGGAGTTTCATGTTGGAGACGAATTCCTTATCTATAGTTCATGAGTGAAGATGATTCCTGGTAAGTTGTGTTCCATATGGTTAGGTCCTTATATAGTATCTAATGATTTTATTTATGGTGTAGTAGAGATCACACAATAGGAAACTTGAAGGCGCTTTATAGTCAATAGACAATGTTTGAAGAAACAAATTGAGGGACTTCCTATTGATGTAGTCGATTTATTCACACTGTATGACCCTATTATCACTTGAGCACATTCTTCTGTTACTAACCCTTTAACATTTATATTCCTAGTCTAATTTAAAATTATACATTTCATGTGCATATATCATCTCATAGGTTCACATTGAGGATAATGCAATATTTTATGTGAGGGGGAGGGGAAAACATTTTGTGGTAGATATTCAGGATTTTCATTTGTGTGTTTTGTGTGTATTTTCTATTATGTTTTTTAGTTAAAATTTTCAAAACAAAAAAAATCTATAAAAAACAAATATATCATGTAACATTATCATGTGGAAGATATAGAAAATGAATGTTTTCAAAATTCATTAGTTGAATTATAAGAATGAGTAAGATTTCATCATCAAGGGTTGATTTTTATAAAAATTGAAGTCCTCGGTGATCTGAATTGTTGTGCCATTATAAAACCTTTTAGATTTTGACATCCTTATTTGTGATATTGTTTCATGGTAAATTGTGTCATTGATTTCTCCACAAAATATTCCAATCAACCATGACTTGTGAAATTTTTACTACTCAATTGAAGGTATATTCATGTTAGGTTAAAAGATCATTGGTTGAACCATACATTATTTTCTATTCTGATCAGTTTCATTACTCTACTGAATTGACCTATGTGTGTGTACATATTATCCGGCTATTTTACGCTCTCAAAAAAATGGGTTCTGTCTTGGACAGGTCAAAACCCATTCTCCATCGACCATTGATCATGTTATAATAGTAAAAATTAGTGTAGTGAAGAGATCAACATGGGCTGAGAGTTGAGTGTGAGATTTGTTCCAAGTGAAAATAAAAAATAATAATAAATGAGGGGACTGATGAAATGTACAACATGTAGGGATATCTAGGTCAGGTGCTTAAGGATTGACTTTCTGGAATTATTAAGTGAGTGGGTCTTGAATTTGAATGCAAATGAATGTGGAGAAGCTTTCGTGAATTAAACCAGGTAAGAAGAATTGTTTTTCTTGACCTGAATATACTGAATAAAGGTTGTATATATGATCTTGGAATGGTTGGCACACACACACATGGATAATTAGTGGCATGGAAGACCCATGAATTTTTTTACTTTGATTGGTGTTACGAATCTCATTGGATTTTGTTTTGACATAATTTATGAGACAGTGAATTTATAATTTATTGATATTGACTTTTGATGGGATACTTATTTTGCTTATATTTTCACTATGGATTGAGAAATATGAATATGCATATCTTGTCACAATTTTGTTTGAATACATGATATGAATTTTTTCCCAGGAGTGCAAAAGGGTAAGTGTGGGGGATTGGATAAAACAAATTTTTATTGAATATTTTATTGATAATAATTGAAAAAATTTCCTGAAATTGTGTTAAATATATTAATTTATAAAATATTTTGGATTAGATCATTCGTATGAAACTTTGATGAAAATTTCAATAATACCCTTTAAAGTTCAGTGCAATAATTAAGAAATAAATACGTTAATATAAATTATTTAAATTTCAAATTTTGTAACTATGATCCTGAATTAATGGTGTATAATTTTTGTTCATGACATAGGATATATATCATGCATTTTATGGGACTAAATGGACCATGAATTCAAAGATGGAATGGACCCGCTAGATGGGACATCATTGTAGCTTTGTTGGCCACATCTTCTTCATCTATTTATGTATTGGAACAAAATATTGAGATCCGATTGATAACCCAATTTCTCACAAATTATCCATCTGGAAAGACTGCTAATTCACACGTTTTGGAGGTCAAGAAGGCAGTGCAATTGAGATTAAAATACTTGACAGAATCTCACCATTCATACATGAAAACACTTAAGACCTAGCCACCCCTACTCTCTATAAATATGTATTTTTATCATTTTTAGGGGTTGGGATGTGTGTTGGGAGATTCAAGGAAGAGGAGAATTGGTATCACTCCATTTTTACAAGCATTTTAATAGGGATGGCTCTTGAAGCTAGGATCCCTTCATCGAAGCCTTTCTCTTCTTCTATACTTTATAATATTGGTGTGATTTCAATAAACTCATATTTTATCTTTTATTTATCCTATTATTTTAAATTTCATTCTTCTATTAATATTAATATTTGGGCTGGAATTAAAGAGTATAAACAATATTGGGACGTACCCTTTCTAAACCCTTGCTAATGCAAAAAATTTCTATGATGACTACACTGCCCAAGGAAGAGCAGTTTGTTTAGGAGATGATCTACCAATTACCATATTCATTCATTTATTTTGAATAAATGAGATACTGCAATTTACTTAATATAATCCACTAATTGAATTTTTGAATTAAAAGAAACTATGAAATCAATTGAAAAATTAACACAAAAACACATGAGGTCGAGATTTGTGTAAATTGTGAGAGTGAGAACTTAATCAGTAAAACAAGACCCCACATGATTAATTTGTAGAGTTAAAATATAATACCATAAAAAATTCATCCTAATTTTCCATAATAGATAAGTGACCTAATTTACCACTGACCATAAGCAAGACGTAGGACACCAATCAAAGCAGGGTGTTATGATTGGTTTTCTGAAGCTGACCTAGGTTTTAACTCTTTTCATCATGGTGGTAGTGATAATTCTCGTAGGGTACGAAGATTAACAAACTAGGGGATCATAATTAAGTGGATGAGAATTTAAATGATAATGAAAAATATTTATGTAAAAATGTAGAGTTGGATAGATTACCCCTTCTAAATATTTTTTTAAAAAAAACTTCTTTTGGTTGTGTATTTTTAATCGATGTTCATTTCAAAAATATAAATAAAAAAATGAAATCTTATTCTGGAAAAATTATTCTTCTTTTATAAAATTTTAAAAAACCCCATGATAATTTTTAAAAAGTTTTTTAATTCTCTTTTATTTTATTTTTAAAATACATTTAAGAAGTTTTTTAATTTACATCCTCCTTTGAAAGATGACCTTTGTCAGCCACTCTACTACACCCAAATACCCAACAAACAACAATTCATTTGAGAGTGCCATGATAGCACCTTTAATGTACGTACGCATATAAAATAGTATATATTTGTATGTGTATAAATGTGTGTCCATGTTTGTGTGTTTATAGACATATATATATACATGTACACGTATGAATGTATATTCGTATGTGCATGTATATGTGTTTGTGTATATATGCAAATGATTATATCTACATGTGTTTGTGTCTGTGAAATGTGTATGTTAGTTTATTTATTTAATATTATTTATTCATTTTTAATATTTCTCCATTTCTAATATTTCTCACTTTTTAATATTTTTTTAAATTTATTCATATTTAATATTTTTGTAATATATACTATTTTGATAGTAATTTATACATTTTTAAACTATTCAAACATTTAAATAAATAAATATATTTTTAATTATTATTAAAAATTCTAATGGTTTATAATTAATTATATTTTTTATATACAATCAACAGAGTACACACATCCATAATTAGTAATATAATTATTAATTTTATTCATTTTTTATTTTTTTGTAATTCAAGTAATTAATGTTATGAATTATCCTTTTTAAAATATTTATGGTAATTTATTCAAATTTATTTGAATATTTTTAATTTATTTCATTTAATATTATTTTTTTCATATTTGATATTTATTATATTTTAACATTTTTTTAATTTTTTTAATTTGTATATTTATAATTTTTTATTTTCTAATTTTTAATATTTTCAATATATATTTGATTTATATGATTACTATTTATTCATTTTTATTTATTATGTTTTAATATTATTAATATGTTTGAAATTTAAATTCTTTTTAATTATAATTATTTCATAATTTAAATACTTAATATAATTCATTTTTAAAAATTGTTTATTTATATAATTAATATTCATCATCTATTCCTTTTTATTTATTTTTGCATGTGTTTTCAATTCATGTAACTAATGTCATGAATTCATTTTTTTTAAATTTTTTTGAAATATATTCAGTTTTTTTATTATTTCATTTAATATATTTTATTCATTTTTAGTATTTATAATTTTTTTGGAAATTTATTCATTTTTTAATATTTACCTATGCATATTTATTTACCATGATTTCATATTTTCAATATTTTTATAATTTATATGATTAATATTTATTCATTTTTTAATTATTAATTTTTAATATTTTTTAAATGTTTGAAATTTAAATAATTAATTTATTTAAATACAATTTTTATATTTTTTGTAATTAAAATAGTTAATAAAATTCATTTTTTATATTTTTTATTTATTTTATTTACTTTATTTATTCATTTTCTTCATTTTTTATGAGTTTATAATTATATAACTAATCTTATGAATTCACCTTTTTAAATATTTTTTTAAATTTATTAAATTTTATTTATTCTTTTTTTAATATTATTTCATTTAATATCATTCATTAATTTTTAATATTAAATATTTTTTATTTTTTTGGAATTTATTCAATTTATAATATTTTACTATTCATTTTTATTTATTATGTTTTTATTACTTTCAATGTGTTTGTATTTTATATGATTAATATTTATTTATTTTTGATAATTAATTTTTTATTTTTTATTTTTTTCAAATATATATAATTAATTTATATAAATGAATTCTTAAATATTTTTTAAATTTAAATAATTAATATAATTCAATTGTAATAATTTTCTTATTAATATAATTAATATCATTTATTAATTCAGTTTTATCCATTTTTATGTGTTTGTAATTTATGTAATTAATGTTATGAATTTACTTTTTTGTTAATATTTTTACAATTTATTCAGATTTATTTCATCATTTTTTTTATTCATTCATTAAATATTATTTGTTAATTTTTAATATTTTCAGAATTTATTCATTTTTAATATTTAGTTATAATTATTTATTTATTAAATTCTTATATTTTGAAATATGTTTATAGATTATATTATTAATTTGATTAAACGTTGATGGAGGTACTAATTCATTAGTGCTAAAAAAGCATCACCAAAAGCGTTATTTATAAGCGCTAATATTTTTAGCACTGATAAAATGAGCATTTATCAGTGCTTTACAGTAAGTACTAATTAAAACCTTCACCCTTTATAAAATAAATCCTAGAAGATCGCTCCTCCTTCCACCACATTCAATCTCTCACAGAATCGAACCTCCACATAAGCCAGATTCATTTTTTTGGACAAATTAAACCTTAAAACTATAGGTATGAAATTCCAAACATGTTTTTAAGGATTCATAGTCGGCCTTTCATGTGTTTTTCACATTTTTTGGGGATTTCTTCCCCAATTAATCTGTTGCAACTGAACATGTTTATTTTGGAGAAATTGAACCTCTTAACCGAAGGTATGATATTATGAACATGTTTTCAAGGATTCTCATTCTATCTTACATTTGATTTTAACAATTTTTTAAGTAAATCATACCATTTTCATCTTTAACTATTCTTCACGTATGGGTTTATTTATAATAAGTTTTATTCATTATTCGTCACTATTTTTTGGATGAATCAACCCTTTTAGGGTTCTTGCTATTTTGGTTCACCAATCTTATTTTATTTTTCTGATTTTTGGGTTGTCATTCCTCTTTGTATATATAAATATATACTATAAATAGTAATTTCCTAAAAAATAATTTTTTTATTAATTGATATTAATTGAAAATTTAAATGGGGTTTAGTGGAATGAAAATGGGTTTTAACGATTATGTGAATAATTAATAGCTTGGATAAATTTTAGATAAGAAATCAATGTTCGTAATGTTATAAATAAGTGTAGGCCTTATAAATATTAATGGATTAAAGATTATTCATTGAGTTATGGATTGGTTCAAACTAGTAACTACATTTTAAATGTGAATGACTGAAGAGTATGATTAATTGATTTTTGTAAAGAAACATGACCTGAGATATGATGTTTCCTTACATATATATAAAAACATGTTTCATTTGTTTTTATATATGTAAGTATAAAAGTATATATATGTAAGTTTATGTGTGTTTGATTATTTATATAACTATGTGTGTGTATATATATATATATATATTTATATATTTATATTAGATTATTTTATATTTAAATCATTAAACTCCATGAATAAACACATCACATTATATCAACATATTGTGCAGAATTTACCAACATCACACTAGGAAAACAATCTACACCAAGGGAGAAGTCCTAATTCATTCCAAAACATCTACTTTGTTATATCATCAAATATGTGTGTGGATATACAAGTATACATGTAGGTGGTGTTTTATGGTATATTGTTCCCTTTATAAATGATAATAGTATATATAAATTTGTATTTCCAATGAAACAAAAATATTAAATATTTGAAATTTTCCAAAATAACCAATAACTGTGTATGCAACGAATTAACCTAGAATACCATTTGAATTGGCATCTGAACTGGTCTCAACTGGCTTGAAGGGCGTTCATAATCCCCACAGGTTGGCGACTAGCACTTGGGCATCAAGAAACATCCCTTGGGAATTATTTCACACAAAAAAAGATAACATAATCAATGATTTTATTGGAAACATATAATAAACCAAAACAAAACAACCAAGCTATCCATATACAAGATACAAAAATGATACAAACCGCCCACTGACATAAAAGAAAACCATCCACGATCACCCTTATCCTGGTGTTCCTCGACCACCCACCACGTCCTAAGTCACCATCTCTCATGCAATGAAGAACGAATGGATAAAATTAGATGAAGAGAACACAAACAGCTTCTATAAAAATATAAAGTCTTAACCACCAAATGACACAAGAATGGTGTGATATAAAAATCTCAGTAGGATTATAATTATGATTCTATGCAATTTCTCTTCCATGCAATTTAGATATTCCAGTTTTAAAACAATAATACGAAAATAAGGTTTCTCTATTATAATGAAATATGGTAATGACATGCTCATTTTAAAAGGGAAACAGAATCCATAAATCGTATTGTGAGCAATACAGAGTTAAATCCAATACATTTCCCATTTAAAATCAATTTAGGAATCACCATATAAATATATACAAAAACCGTTTGAATGGAAATATCCTTTTCATGAAATATTTGAAAATAGTTTCACAAGATAAGGTCAATAATTCATAACGAAGCTATGAGATGGTATCATGTATCACAAATCAAAGCACATATGAATGAAAATAAATGGATAAGGAAAGCATCCAACTATAATCAAGTAAATACAATAAATAATTTCAAAAGTTCAAACTATAGTGTCATGTAATGATGAAACAATCATAGTAATACATCAAGTATCAATTTCAAGTGTCGAGGTCATATGTCATCGATAAGTTCTAGATACATTAGCGAGTCTACTAAAGACAAGAATAAAATCCATAACTGACTAAATAAAAATTTCAAATCTATTAAATACCCATGATTATCAACTTGGAACACAATCACCTCCTCGGAGCATGTCCCTAGTCAGAATCCACATTATCCATGGAGTGGTTAGTCAAGATGTGAGTTTGAAAAATCATAACATCAATCTACGGTATCTCATCAAGCTACACAAGTTTTTCATTATTAGTCAAAGAGGAAAGTGAGATAATAATCAACAAGGATCACAATGGATACCCATCATGTCATCATCATCCACAATCATCATGTTTCACATAAAAAATTCACTTCTCTCTCTAACCCTATAAACTCCCTCAAAGAGTAAAACCCCTATTTCAACACCCATCATCTAGTGTTTCTAGAACCATTCATTAAGTAATATTATATATAAGTGGTTTCCCATTAATTTTCATGAAAAGATAATTTTCATCAAAAAGTGACAAACATGAATTTAAGGAAATCCAAATTGATAAAACAAACCTATATCGATTTAAAAAAACATCACTTTGATAAATTAATTTAAAAAGGTCCATACATGCCCGATTCCTTTGGAAAATAATTTAAACAACCAACCATTCCTTTAAACAAAAAGAAACTAAAATCCAGTCAATTCCCTCCAAGTTTTGAAATACCAATACTCTCATATTTCTCAAAACAAACCATTTCAAGTTATTCTTTAAATCATTCCAAAACATGTTTTCAAGGAAAACACACAAAAAAACCACACTATTTGGAATTTTAATTAATTAAGAAACTTATTTTCATTAAAACCATGATTTTCATATTGAAATCAAAATCCACCAAGTTTCGAAAACAATCTAATCACTTAAAAAAGATCAATTCCCAATATGAAACTAGCCATTCCAAATACCAATTTTTCTTAAAGGATCATTTTATGATTTAAAATATTCAAATAATGATTAAAAAATTTAAAATACAGAAAAAATGAATTCAAGAAACACATGAATCACAAGAAGAATAAACAGTATAGAAACACCTTCTTATAAAATCTAGGAACCAACCAAAATGAATCTGAGATGAGTCACCTCCAATGGAAAATAAGGAATCAAGGAACATAGATCTCACAATAAGTGAGAATAGATCCTTAAACCATAGTTCTGTAGCTACCATTCATGTTTCAACAAATTCCATGGCTTCCATATCCTTTAGGATGAATAAATCAAAAGAATAAGGGAGATAAAGGTCTAAGAAGATAAAGACATATCATTAGTGGATCTCTATTTCGAAAGATAATTAAATCCTTCAAGATAAGAATTTGGATGAACCAAAAGCATCCAATATGGTCCCAAGGTTTCAGTGGGTCATGTTAAGTTTAAGGGAGAAGAAAAAATAAATAAAATGGGGGTTATAGGGTAAAATTACCATGCAAACTGGATGCTAACTTGCATCTGGTGATACCATAAGCTAGCCAATTGCTACGTCATAAATTTTGTAGCCTCTGATGTTGGATTTGTTGTTCTAAATCTAGTGGTTTGTATTTTGGATTACATGTAAATTCAAATATTTTAATACTAATAAAACATATTATTATATATTTTTCACTATTCTAAATGGCTTTAATATAATAATGTCTTAGAGTATCAGTCAAATTGATAAGGTTATATTAGTTCCCCACTATGATTAGAACCTTGAAATTACATAATTATTTTCATACATATAGCTCTATGGTTGGATAAAATACTATGTTGGGATACAATAGTGTTGTCTATCAGATGTGAGTACTCATAAGAAGATGATATTTCTTCTCAAGAAGTTTTCACTTGATAATATTCAAGATGGGATATTATGAGAACATAACCACCTATAGGAATTAAAAATGTTTATGTCTCATTGAATAATTTTATATGAATTTTTTTGTAATAGTATTTATAATTTATGAATATTATTAATACTTATCATGAATTTTGTACTTTGATTTACTGACCAAAACTGTTATTCCATATGTTCACAGGAAGTATGGTACATTGGGTGTGTCACAAATAACATGTTATTAATTAATAAATCAAGGAAGGATTTTTCCAATTCATATTATTGGATTTTGAAATCTTTTCCCTTTGATTGAAATGGAATGGTCACATTAAATTATATAAACATGGTGTAATGACAATTTTTTTTCAAACAGTCAAAGAAATACATACCAAGAACATTATTTAGTGACATGAATGTTTAACCATCTCAAAGAGATATTATGAAAAAGGGATTATATTACACAGTAAGAATTCAAGTGTGTTTGTTGAAATTATAACATTAAATTATTTCTCTTGGGTTTCTTGACCCATTTCTAGATAATAAACTTTGACTTTAGGCATGATGATCTAATTACAATGAGAAAAAATCATTTAGGGTCACACACTAACATTTTTTTTTGATCTTAATTAAATTATATATCAATTTAATTATTGGAATATATATTATTCTCAAGACTGAGGAATAATTTTATTTAGCATTTATTGATAATAAATATTTGTAAGGTAATAAATAATTATTTATAAATTGATAAATTATAGATTTAATTACATGAATAACTAATAAATATTTATTTTCCCATACCTCGAAAGAAAATCTTGTGAGCTGGATGGGGTCCCTCTGCCACTATTACTAATGCTAGGAATCTGTGGGATGGATGATCACGATATCTATACATTATCCCATGACTATCTCACTGAGATCATTTACATAGAGGATCAAGAGCTCGAAGTGTACTGGGATAAGGATAAATATGAAGGTACCAAGGTACTCCAAGAGTTTTAATTGGATCATACATAGCTATATGAGAAAATTAAAAAACATGAATCCAACATCACTGCTCAAACATAGAAAATTAGCCAAATGAGATACCAATCGGTGGTGGCTAAGGCTGAGGTAGCAGGGGTGATATATCTGGTGGTTAAATTTTTGGTTGAGTAGGTTCAGGTGTGGATATAGGATGATGAGTTCCATCTTGCATTTGAGGAGGAAACCTAGGATCTTTCCAGGTAATAGTAGACACTAGACGATACTTGGAATAGGTTGGATGGACTAGAGTGCACGATTGTTGGGATCGAGCCTTAGGGACCACTCCCACTTTTTGTTAAAATAAGGAATCGATCTATAATGTGGATGACCATTCTTAATAATTCTTTTATAAGTATTTTCTTTCATGTTTTTGCCTTGATTTTTTACATCTCAATCTCACATAGTATGAAAATCAACTGCAATCCTCTAAGACCATGTGATTCATGCTTGGTGTGAGAAACAATAGATAAATAGAGGACCACATACTTATATGAGAGTGTTGTGGGGGTGGGGTTGGAATGATCCATTGACCTCTAGAAAATTAATATCCATGAAATCCTTGGTTGGAGAGTGGGACTCTATACAATTGACTTCATTTCCCAATATGCGTAAGTGCATGAGTGGGGTAAATCTAGGGGCATTGGATTTAACCCAAACAAAGGGGAAGGATTAATGAAATGAATTTATATTCCCAAGATCTGGAACACAAGGGATGGGGACATGCTTATAGAATGTGATTTCTAACCACATTCAAAATGCAGATTTTGTAATCATACAATGAGGAATGGGGATAAATAAATGAGGGCCGATAGTCGACCATGTTCGAAACATGAGACCTGTAAAATTTTATCAGAATTCATTTAGATCATGGGATCAATATGGTAGGTGAGACAATTTTTCCATGCACCATTTCCTTAGAGGGACCCATTTTGATGTGTAAGATGGTGTGGATTCAGATCAATGAAAACACGAAGTATAAGGACGAACTAAGGGGATGTTTAGATAGTTTTTAACACTCTTGGTATTATGAAAATATTATTATATGAAAATTGGTTGAGCATATTAGTATATGAAAAATCAAAAATCACATTCTAAGTGGATTGTTGTCTTGGTTTACAAGTAATGAATAAAGAACTCAAGTGGTGTTCTTGATAGACAACACCTAAGACAGGAATGTTTCTCTCCGAAGAGGACCTGAGATACTTCACAATTTTACATTATAAAATGTGTAAAAGAGGTGTACAATTTAACATCTTGGGTTAAGTACATTAAACATGCATTTTAATGTCATATGATGAGGAAATGATTTATGTACATTAAGGTTATATAGATTTAACCATGGTTGCACATAATTTAACATCATATGGATGGGATGTATGTAGTAAAATTTGGAGTGTTGTGAATAGGACATATGAAATGATGTCAACAGAGGAAGGAGCTAAGGTTTTTCCCTTACATTAACATGAATTAGTGGGTTTAGAGAGAACAACAATTTTTTTGGGGATCGTAGTGGGTAACACTGGATTTGTACCTCTTTATTTACTCCCTCATTTTTCCCAAGTCGCATGGGTGACTTGGCTGGTGAAAGTTTGGTTTTACCAGGTTTCCCTTATGGGGTTTCAACCTGATAGACATATACGCCTCTTTCCATTGGCAATTTAAGTTCATTTTATTTTTTGACTCTTTTCACAGGGACATGCATCAGGGTGGAAATATGTTGTTCTTGCCCCGTATTCCCACATTCCAAAGGTGGGAGAACTCTACCACTATGGTTTGCAATTATGGCTCCTTGATTGAAATAAGATGATGGTATGTTAGTTCATCCTTATATGGATTCATTCTTAGAGATCATTTCCTATCCTCAGGCTCCCTCACAGATTTGAGAGATTTTCATTAAACTCATTCCAGATGCCATCTCGAGGTGGATGCTAGTTAATTATGCTTCTTTTGTACTAATAGGGTAGCAATCTACAGTTGGATCTAATTATGACAATGGAAACATCTATATATAAGTGGTTGTTGGGTGTGTTGGGAACCTGTAAAGTCTTACTCTTTCAAATTCGATGGTATCTCATATATGAGGCATCATAGGTATAGAACATGAGATGTCCCATGTATGATACATGGTAATATAAAACAAATTTGTAATAATTATGAGGATTTTTACCCCAATAATCTCATGTTCATTGCATAAGGTAGTGATTTTGATGAATCCGATCGGTGATCGTAGTTTTAGGGTTTATGGCGACACATTCACATATTTTACATCTTATAGAGACAAGTTGGTCATATATTTAACTTCTTATGGAGACAAGTTTTTCATTGATTTAACATATTAAAGTGAGAGGATGATCACATATTTAACATCTTATAGGGATAAGATGGTCACATATTTAAGATCTTGTGGAGACAGGTTGGTCACAAATTTAACATTTTGTGGAGACTGGATGGTAACAGATTTAACATCTTGTGGAAAGAGGTTGGTAACATATTTAATGTCTTGTGGATACTGTTTGGTGGGTTTGAGTGTGTCTCTAGGGGGTGATGATCATAATTTTAAAGAACAACCTTTTATTGATAAGGCATACAAATTTAATGGGAATGATGGGGTGTCATGATTTAATGTCATGGAGGTATCCCAAATATGATGGTATGTCAGGATTGGATTGTTGGAAAGACATATATTGTCCCAACATATCTCAATTTTTATGTGGTTTGGTGATTCAAAAAATACTTATTTTTATTCTAACAAATTTTTCTTAATTGTTTCAGATTACATTAATCAAAAAAATATATCTTGTATTGATTCTATAAATATTATCTTACTACATGTGAAATATTAATTTTACAAAAAGTATTTCTTCTTACAAGAATCAAAAAATATCTTCTATTTACTACGAATCAGAAAGATAGATATTCAAAGTTTATCTTACTATATAATATATTATCAATTGAAGAGTATGATTGAATTGTTGTTTGATCAGATTCAGATATTTTAAACAAAATGACATTATGAGAATATTTTATCTTATAAAAGTATATTTGTAAACGATTATCTTATGAATGTTAAATGATGTTATGAAAGCTAAGAATATCACATCAGTAAAATTTCTATCTTACAATAAAGAATTATCCTATGTATTATTGATTTCAATTTATCTTACACCTCAAAGAATAGGATGATCTAATTTATCTAACATAGTCTCTTAGATGTTTATCTTATGAAGAACAATACTTCTATTTGAATATCTTATAAATAATTATCTATTATATATAATTTCATGATTAAATTGATAAATTACTGATAATTAATTTCATAATTTTAGAGCATATTATAAAATGGATTGTCTGTTTAAGGAAATATTGATCTATAAAAAGTGTCATGTTTCTAGGAGTGGAAATATCTAAAGAAGAAGATATCTAATATTGTTGTTGCTAAAGATTATTCCATATTTGGAAGGAATATATGCATTCCATTAATGTCTGATCGTATAAAATTATAAATGGATTACAAAATCGACCATTGTGATTATCTCATGATTAAGTTCAAAATTAAACAGGAGATATAAAATGATGAGTTAGCCATTGCATGGATATGAAAAAAAACAGAACAGATAGAACACACACACATACATATATCCTGATAACAATCTTTTTATTCAGAGAAGATAAAAAAACACATATTTTTTTGCATACAATTTTATCAGTTGAAAGGAATATAATTATTAGATACTCTTTGAATACTATCATCTTATTAGTACATATATTCAACTACTATCAGTTTCTACTTGGAATTGTGTGATGCAATCATTATTTCAAAATATTATTCATTCCATTTTTTTACACTCAGTATAAGAGTGTGTGTTTAGACCATGGATAAGAATTGTAATGTTAGAAGATATTTGAAATACCTAGTATGTTTTTATTAAGACATATGTGCTTGTACTAAGTTGGGAGCCCCTGAAAAAGGTTTGTTATAGTGAAAATGTCCAAAATCAAGGAGTAGAGTGTTGTTGGAGTGTATTAGGGGATTTTTGTTCCCCAAAACACTATAAATATCTAAGGTTCAATCTATATCATTTAAGATTTTATATTTATACTTCGTTTTAATATTATGGAAAAGGATTTGAAATATCATTCCTGTAGTGGGAGGTTTTTTGTAAAAAAAATTAGGAAATCAATTCACCCCCTCTTGAGTTTTCAGTTATCCATGCTCTAGGAAAACAATTAGTATCAAATATTGTGACTCTTGGGTTCATATCTATCAAAGGCTGAATACCAAAGATATTTTATATAATGATTTTAGATAAATATGATAACTGAGAAGGTATGTCAATGTTCAAATCTCCATACTTTATTGGTGAAAAATTTTATTTCTGGAAGGCTTTCACGACCATCTTATAAATAATGTTGGATTGAAAGTTAAACTCAAAGATGTAAAGACCTATAAAATTCCTAATAAAAAATCTAATACATAAGATGCTACAACTGAAGAAAATTTTTAACTGAACTCCATTGCTATGAATACTATAATCCTTGGATTAGGACCATATGCGTTCAATAGAGCTTTTTATTTTCAAACAACTCTTGAAATGTGGACCGCTATAGTATTTTATTAGGAAGGTTCAAAGAATGTGAAATCTCTCATATATGATACTTAAAAACACAAGTTAGATACATTCAAATGGATTAAGGAGAAATTATTAATCATTTGAATGGAAGACTCATCAAGATTGTTAATAATGTTGTTTCTCTAGGATCCCCTATCACAAATCCTGAACAATCATTAAATGTTCTCAAAGTCTTACCACCCAAATGGAGTGGAATCTAAACTGCTATTAAAAAATATACATAGATCAAGAACTTCATAATAAAATATATCCTTGTAATCCTTATGATGTAGAAAGTTGAAATGGAAGATGAATTTTAAGAGTATAAAATGATCAAGAAATAAAATGTTACCTTGATGGTTTATGCTTCTAATGATGACATGAAGAAAAAAATACAAACCTATGAAACATATAAAGAAGAAGACTCGCCAATATATTCTAGATCAAATGATGTCCTTGTACAGTTTTCTAGAAAGTTCAAAAAAAATCATGACAAGAGAAGAGGTTTCAGAAGACCTTTCACAAAATACATGAAGCATGTTGATAACTCTATAAAATTAAGATGTTGTGAGTGAAATAATCTAAGACATATCAACTCTAATTTTCTACAACTTAAGAATCATAAAATTTAGAAAATAAATAGTTTAATAAAGTTGCTTATAAGAATAAATCAAGGAAGTCTATGAAGTCCACTTGGTATTCTTTTGAAGATTCAATCAAGTGCACATCATCAGAGTGAGAAGATGAAATTATTAATCAAAATTTCATCATATGATTTATGTAAAATTTAGATGAGGTAATTTTTTACTACTCTTTTGAGCTTGATCATGAATTGAAAAATGTAAATCGATGATATGAATAATTAAATGAATATAATACCATATTGGAGACTAAGTATGAAATATTAATGAAGAAAAATATAACCCAAAAAAATCATACAATAATATTTTTATTGAAGAAGGGGACCTAAATAAATAAATTTTGTAATAAAATAATCTATTTGAAAAATATAATGCCTCATATATTGAAAATTTTAAAATAATAGAGAATCTATAAAAGGTTGTTCAAAACATTAAAGATGATGCAAGTGTTTTCACTGAAGGGGAATATTATCTGAATAAAATTCTTATCATAATTAACTTAAGAATGAAAAATTATGAATAGTAAGTCAGGGTGAAAATCCCAAAATTATTAAAAACTATATTGTGCCTAGTTTAAAAAACAGAACCCTTTACAAAGTTATATATTTTGATTATAGATAAATAGGGTCTCATTATAACATCTATAATATGATAAATCCTCAATTCTTTGGAATCAAAAACACATTTCTTACAAAATATTTCTAAAAGTATGTTGCTAAATTTTCTTGAAAATAAAAAAAAATGGATCCCTAAGTCTCTTATAGATAACATTTTTGGGCCAAAAAGAGTTTGGGTAACAAAGGGTCCTATTGTATGATTTGTCATCGTTGGAAACAAACCATGTGAAAAAATGAAAAATGGTTTATGGATAGTGGTTTTTCATTACATATGAGTGGATATTTCTCAAACATTCACTCACTATCCAATATTCATGGAGCCTATGTCCCATTAGGTGGTAATGATTACGTAACAAATATTATCAGAACATTTGTTGTAAATCCTGAATCAATTCTCATCAACAAGGTTATTTATGCTGAATTCTTAAATCATAATTTGATAAGTATCTCTCAAATTTGTGATTATGGTTATTTAATTGATTTTTCTAATAATTCATGTTCAGTTTTCAAATATAGGTCTCTCAAATTCAAAGAACATTGAATTGATAATGTCCATACAATGTATTTTAATTCCTTGTGTAGACAAAATTTAAATTGCTTGAATGATGAAATTGACGAATCATAGATTTGGCATAGTAATTTCTATTCATTGAAAAACATTTATAATAAAAATTTGATTTCTGACAATCCTAACCTTAAATTAGACCAAAAGAAGCGATTTTCTGCATGTTAAATGGGAATGCTACACAAGTCATCTTTATAACCAATTAAAGAGGTTTCTATATCTAACCCCTTGAGATTATCCATTTGGATTTTTTCGGACCTACTATAAATAAAATTAACAGTGAAAAATTATTTTTTTTTGTAATGGTTAATGATTTTTCTAGATTTACATGGGTTTAATTTTTAATACTTAAGAGAGATTTCAGTTCTGTTTTAATTAGTTTCATTAAGATTGTTAAAAATGAAAAATATAATAAAATTATGACTTTAAGAAGTGATCATGGAGGTGAATTTTAGAATCATGAATTTAATTCGTATTTCTCAAAGAAATAAATTAAATATAAATTATTTTTCCTCAGGACACCTTAATTGAATGGTTTTATTTAAAAGAGGAATGCGACATTGCAATTAATTGCTAGAACCGTGTTATGTGAATATAACATGCCCACTCATTTCAAAGATAAAGCTATTAACAATTTTTTATGCCATTAATAGAGTTCAAATAAGACCGATCTTAAAGAAAACACCATATGAGCTATGTAATAACAGAAAAATAATGTTAGGATACTTCAAAGTATTTGGATACAAGGTTTATATCATGAACAAAAAGGATAATCTTGGTAAATTTGATCCAAATGATGAGGAATGTATAATATTATTATACTCTACAACTTCTAAATCCTATAGAGTTTTCAAAAAAAAAGTCAATGATTTTTGAATAATTAATTCATGCCAAATTTAATGAAATTGATATTTTTTTATAACAAAAGGACTCAGAACGATGATATAAGTGATGAACTCAAGGTTATGATACCTGAACCTCTCTTTAATAGCAACAAGTATGAATATTTGTAACTTGATTGTTTTAAACCAAATCTAGTAAGGTTTGATACTAGAGTACCAAAAAATAACATGCCTAGATTAACTAGAAATATTAAAGACCATCCTTTATAAGTAGATATAATAATATTATATAAAGGAGTTAGAAGTAGAAGAAATATAGGAAACCAAGTAGGATTATCATCTTTTCTATCCTAGGTTGAACCTAAATCTATTGAAGAATCTTTACCTGATGAAAGTTAGTTATTATCAATACAAGAATAATTAAATCATTTAAAAATGAATAAAGTATAAGAACTAGCTGATATACCCTATAACTATCCTATTATTGGAACAACATGGGTATTTAGAAACAAGAAATAAGATCATGGTATAATAACTAGAAATAATGCTAGATTGGTGTCAAAATGGCACAATCAGGAAAATGGAATAGTCTATGAAGAAACCTTTTCACAAGTATCTAGGTTAGAAGTAATTATAATTATTCTATCATATGTGTCATTTACTATTTTTAAATTATATCTTATGGATGTTAAATCTTATTTTATAAACGGTTTTTTAATGTAGGAAGTCTATGTAGTACAAACTTCTGGTTTTCAAGACCCTCACTTTTAAAATAATATTTTTAAACTCACCAAAGATCTATAAAGACGTAAAAAATCACCAAGAGCATGGTATTAAATATTAATAAATTTTCTTTTATCAAATGGTTTTATAGTATAAATGTAAGACCCTTCACAATTTAATAAAACATCATCTAAAAATATTTTTTTAAATATAAGTATATGTTGATGACGTTATTTTTGGATAACGAATAAAACATTATATAATGATTTTTCATAGATTTTTAAAAAATATTTTGAAATTATTATGATGGGTGAGTTAAACTATTTTCTAGTATTTCAATTTTATTATAAATATTTTGGAAGTGTTTTAAACCAAAGAAAATATATACATTATTTACTTAAGAAGTTTTTAATTGAGAACAATAAGGCTCATCCAACTCCAATCAGATCCAATATTAATTTTGATGTGGATGAAACTAGAAATCTAGTTAACAACATATTGTATAGAGGAATCCTTGGATGTTTATGGTATCTTACTGCAAGTATACTAGATATTATGATCTCAGTATGTCTTTGGGAAATATTTTAATATAATCCTAAATAATATATGTTCTACTTGTAGTAAGATACCATAAACTTCCAATGATTCCTATATAAAACAAGTTATTAATTGGTTTTATAGTTTCATCCATGTATTTCCTTATGAAATATTTCAGTATAATCCTAAATAATCTCATTTAGATAATGCCAAAATAGTTATAATATATTTAAGAGGAACTGTTTCTCTTTCTCTTCTCTTTCCAAAATCCTATTAATTTAATTTATTATCATATATGAATGCCAAATTTGATGGATGTAGAATAGATATAAAGAGAACCTCAAAAACCTATTATTTTATTGGAAAATATCTAGCATCTTGGTCAAGTAAGAAACAACACTCTATATCATTATCAACTACTAGATAAGAATATATCATAGTAGGAAGTTGTTGTGCACAATTGTAATGGATGAAACACGCATTAATGGATTTTATATTTAATTTCAAATGTGGTTCAATAAAATGTGATAACACTAGTGATATAAACATTTTGAAAAATAAAATAAACCATTCAAGAACAAATTAGATTAACTTAAGATATCATTTTTTAAGATATCACTCAAAAAATAATAATATATCTTTCCCAATTTGTATGATGGTTACCCAGTGGATGATCAATTTATAAACATTTGAATCTTTATTGGTTGAATGATGTAATTTAAACATATTAATGATTTTTAGATACATTTGAATGATTTTATTCTCAACATTCATGATTTTAAAATAAAATTATATTAAAGTTTATGTTTTCTGTATGATTATATTTTTTATCAGTTCTTCATTGCACTTGTCGTAAGTTTTATTTATCTATTTACTCTACACTGATTTATCTATTTATCTATATGGTTAGTATGTTTTTATTCGTAGTATCTATACACTATTCATGTTTATTTGAATATCCTTATTTAATTTATGATCTCTATTAATTATTATTTTCAATACAAATTGATTCCAAATTCTATTAATAATGAGGATCATTAACTACTTAAAATTGTCCGTGTGAAATAATGATTGTTTATCTTTGATCAACTTATTTTTTATGTACGAAATGTGGTAGAAGAAAAAAAAATACAAAAAATTAATTTTTTAAGATTTTTATTATGCGGAGAAGAAAATGAGAATAGAAAAATTTTAAAATCTATCTTTATCTCAAAGGAGAAGAATTATTTTAAAGGAGAAGAAGAACAAGGAAGAATACATGGTTTAAAAATTTTATTTAGAACTATATTTTTTCTTGAACTTCTTTTGTTATTTTTTTCTATTCAATGTGTTTTGTGATCATCAAAAAGGGGAATATTGTTGGATAGACTTATATTTTTCCAAAATATCTCATTTTTATTTAGTTTTAATGATTTAAAAAATTCATATTTTTATTCAAAAATGTATTTCTTTGTTTTTTTATATTACATTCATCAAAATAATTTATCTTACATTGATTCTATAAATTATTATCTTACGATGTGTGAAATATTTGTTTTATAAAAAATTATTTTATCTTATGAGAATAAAATATTATATTATGTTTACTCATAATAACAAAGATCAATGTTGAATGTTTATCTTACTATGTAATATATTATCTTATAATAAGTATGATTGAATTGGGTTTTGATCAGATTCAGTTATTTTAGATAGAATAAAGTTATGAGAAGAAGTTATCTTATGAAAAGGATATTCGTAAGAGATTATATTACAAATGTCAGAAGAAGTTATGGAAGCTAATAATCTCACATGAGTAAAATATTTATCTTACACTGAAGAATAATCCTACAAATTATTGAATTTAGTTTATCTTATTCCTTGATGAATAAAAAGATATAATTTATCTTAAAAATTCTCTAAAAAGTTTATCATATGAAGAAAAATACTTCCATTTTAATATCTTATAGAGAATTTTCTATTATTTAGAATGTCATGATTACTTTAATAATTCATTATATTTCCTTTCATGCTTTTAGAGAATATTAGAAATGGGATTGCCTATTTCAAGAAAGATCGATTTGTACAAAGTTTCATGTTTCCAAGAGTGGAAATATCTTAAGAAGAAGATCTATGAAAATGATACTGTAAAAGATTATTCCATGTTTGGAAGGAATGGATTCATGTCATTAATCTCCCATCATATCAACTTTTAAATGTATTATTAACTCGGCCATTGTGTTCTACAATCATTATTTCAAATTACTGTTCAATTTATTTTGATTACACTGTTTTCAAGAGTGTGTCTTAATATTTTGGATAGGTCTTGTAATGGGATCCTAGTAACAGTCCCTCAAACCTTTGTGTTAATTGATAGCTATTTTTACTCAGCTAGAATCCCTTATAAAAGGGATGTTATAGTGAAAATCACCAAACATATGGGGTAGAGTGTTGGTGGACTGGATTAATGGATTTCTGTTCCCCAAAACACAATAAATATACTATGTTTAATATCATTTGATTAAGGTATTATATTTAAACTACTGTTTCATATTAATGATAAATATTGGAACTATCATTCCTGAAGAGGAAAGTTTTATGTAAAAAAATTAGAAACTCAATTCAACCCCTCTCATGTTTTAGTTATCTATTCTTTGGGATAATATGAACCTTATGAAGGCATCTTAGATAACCTATTAAGAGCCTGGTATCAAAACCCATGTAGTTTGATTTCACAAATTAAGTCCATATAATAGTATTGGTACAGTCATTTTAACATCATGTGGTAAGAATTCTCATATTATGGAAGGAGTGACAACAAGTTATAGTGTGGGGATAATCCATGGAGGATACCCTAGTGTTTGAGGGTTTCATCCCAGGTGGAGGAATTATGGTGTGGGGATAAAGCATGGAAGCCACCTGAAGCAGGATAGGATCATCCCATGGTGGGTAAGGATGGTGCAGGGCTTACACAAGGAAATGATAGTGTGAGTCTTGTGCATGGAAGTTTCCCAAAGTAGGAGAATCATCCCATGGGGGGCATGGATGGTGCAAGGATTACACATGGAAGCTTCCCAAAGTAGGAGGATCATCCTATGGTGGGGAAGGAGGTTTCATCTGATGATGATCATACATGAGGAATCCTATGTTTAACATGTTGGGTATGGTTATAGTTTAATATCACGTATTGAGGGAATTTTCATTAACTTTAACGTCACATAACATGGATATTGGGCAAGGTGGTTTTATATAATTCAACTTGGATGTGGGATGGTTTTACACCTAGGGGACCATTTCTAGGTATAAGAGTAGTATACAACACTAGGAATCCATAATAGGAAATGTGGGATGTTTCCCATGATGATTCCACCTTTAGGGTTCAGGAATCCACCACACATTCACCTCTTGGTGGTGCATAACATAATCACTACTGCGGTGAAGTGGAAAATTGGGATCTTTATGTTAGGGTGCCTATTATTAGGGGTAAGTGAAATTAGGGTGTATATTCTTAGGATAAAAGGGATAAACAATTTTCCCTGAAACTATTAAAGTAATGAAGATATAAATGAGGGTTGGTGATACTGGTTTTGCATGTAATAGAGGATTGGGTAAACTAGGTATGTGTAGGGTGGGGAACCCGAGTAGTCAACTTGCACACAATTGTTCTCGGCAGAAGGAGGCATTGATTCAGGGATTGATAGATTTTTGCATGAAACTCTATAGCTATGTGTGAAACTGGGGTTGTGTATACCATAGGCTCTAGCACAAATACACAACATGAACCTTTGTGTCATACGATTTGATAAACTTTTGGAGCTGCGTGGTACTCAAGACTACACAATGGAAGAATCTCTTAGACGTAGCCACCTATCATTTAGGGGAAGTTGTGAGAGGATAACTCAAACATAAGACAAGTAAATTTGGGTCCCATGAGAGGTCATCTATGTAATTTACCTACCTTTGGGGAACCATTAGAGTTTTAGAGTTGAACTATTTCATAGAATAAGGGGTTATAAAAGTGATAAGAGACGCTTCAATTTCCAAAGATATATCTCAAATGGGGGGTGCTCTATTTATAATCGAATTGGGTGGAATATGGTGTGTAACTCTACCTATGTCATGAAAAGTTGTTTCACACTCTCCTTGCCTTTAATGACAAGGAAGGATCACATAAGTCAATGACTCAATGAGGCCTTTCTCACGTAGCTATTTTGTGAACTAGTGTTTAGGGTTATGTATATTGGCCAAATGTTGTGTGTACCCGCCTTTTTGGAATCTGTATCTTATAGGAAACTTGAAAAAATTAGTCACATCATCCTAAACTTTTTCATTAAAATCATTTATGTGTGGAAACCTATAGCTGGATGTAATTTTCATAAGTAATACACCTGTGGTTACTTGGATTTGAAATTATCCTTTGGGTTGGGTTGTTTATTTTATTGGGATAAGAATTCTCCTTTCATGGATGATACATGTTTTTGAAAACTATATACAATAATAAAGTTGTTGTTTTATTAAATATTTATCAATTACGAATTTTCTCTACCAAAGTTTCTTTCTTGGGTCATATAATCACTGGATAGGGGAAATCTATAGATCATTCAAAATAGATGTTTTTGAACAATAGCGCAGGCCAACCAAGGAAATCATGATCTGTAGTATTATTAGGTTATCTAGATACTGTCAACACTTTGTGGGAAAATTCTCTTGAATATTGAATCTAATAACTATATTAACCTGAAAGGGAGATAAGTTCCATTTGATAGATGAAAATAAAGATAGTTTTAAGGAATTGGATAAGAGATTGGTCACAACACCTATACTTACAATACCCTCCATTGGGGAAGGGTTTGTAATATATAGTGATATATTAAAGAATATATTGGGATGTGAACATATACAAAATTAAAAGGTATTTTCTTATGCCTCATGAAAATTAAACACGCATGAGAAAATTACCAAACACATAATTTGGAACTAGCGACAGTGTTCTTTGCATTAAAAATTTGGTGGAATTATCTCTATGGGGATTAGTGTGATATTAATGTTTATAATAAGATCTTGAAAAATATATTCACATAGAATGATATGAATACGTGTTAAAGTATATGGTTTCAACTATTCAAATACTATTACTATTCAATACATTACCACATAAGAAGGTAAATATGGTATATCTGAGCAGGAAATACCAATCCAATCTATCCATGATGAGGATTAAAAATGACCCAATACTCATGAATTTTTAGAGAATAGACCCTAATGTAAAAATGGAAGGAGATAGATCCTATCTTCCCCAACTAACTCACCATCCTTCTATTATTGTAAATATAAAAGATGCCTATAAAGATGATGTATAGCTACAAAAAAAGGTAGAAAATATTATGGATTTAAAATTCGATAAATATGGAGTCATAAGGTTTGGAATCCGTATATCTGTACCATCAAAAATAGAACTTAAGAGGTAGCTTTTGGATGATTCTTATAACTCTTTCTTCTCTAATAATCCAAGAAGCATGGATATGTATATATATCTAAAGAAAAACTTCTAGTGGGATAATATAAAGAAAGAAATTGATGAATACATATCTCAATGAATGTTATATCAGTAAGTTAAGTTCGAATAAAAAAATTATAAGGATATGTTGAAACCCTTACCCATACCAGTATAGAAATTGGAAAACATCACCATAGACATAGTCACAATATTCCCAAAAATTCTAAATGATGGAATGATATTTAGGTTATAGTTGATCACCTTAACAATTCAACACATTTTATTTCCTTTAAATACATATTATTCCTTGAACATATCACCATGATATAAATAAAAAAATTGATGAGACTGCATATAGTACCACTATCCATAGTACATGATTAGGATCTAATGTTTACCTCGAGATTCTAGGAAAGTATTATAAATCATTGAAGATAAAGATGATTTTTATAACTGCTTATCATCCTCAAATAGATGGTGAGTATGAGAAAATAATTCAAATAGTAGAGGATATTTTAAGATCTTGTTTGATGGATTTTCTAAGATGTTGGGATCAATACCTGTCCTTGGAAAAGTTCTCATATAATAACAATTTCTATTCCAGCATTCAGATTACGACATATGAGGCTCTGTATGGGAAGATATGTAGGAATCCAATATAATGGGATGATGTTAGATAGGGGAATTTTATAGGTCCTGGATTTTTCCAAGAAATGATGGAGAAGGTTTAAACCATTCATTGACATTTGAAAGTGGCACAAATTCAATATAAGAGTTATGAAAATAATCATCAATGAGAACTAGAGTTTAAATTTTAAGAAAAGGTATTACATTGAACATATCTATAGAAGTGAATTATGATATTAGGGAATAATGGGAATTATTTCCCTTGGTATATTAGTTCCTTTGAGATTCTGGATCTTTTTAGGACTATATCTTATCATTTATCACTCCTGCTTGACCAATCCCAAGTAAATTGTGTGTTCCATATATCACTTTTGAGAAAGTAGAAACCAGACTATTCACATGTACTGAACTCAGAATTCATGCAACTGGATCATGATCTCTCATATGAGGAACAACTATTTAACATTTGATATTGAAGAGATAAGGTGCTATAGACCAAGACCACTCATCTAGTCAACTTTCTATATTGAAATTATAAATTTGAATAAGGAACATGGGAACTTGAGGATGAAATGAGGAAAAATTACCCTCAATTAATTTCTTACATGTAATAAAATTTAAAGAATGATTTTTAATGGGGTATAATTTAAACACCTTAGTTTTTTCTCCTTAAATAAAATCTATATTCGATAGCTTTCTCCACACGCAACACCAAACTTAAACGAAAACCGTAAAGTATTTAGATTAAATACAAATATTAATTATGTTTGTTAAAACCTTTCCATTGATTTAGTATGTATTAATATGAGCAGAAAAATAATAAATATTTTTATAATTAAAATAAAGACTAATTTTAAAACTAATTAAATTTAATTACTATGCTGAAAACTATTAAGATAATATTTTTATGCTTAAAAACATATTTTTCTAAAATTGGTGTTTAATTTCAAGAAACTTAGTATATTATAATTAAATAATAATAAAATATATTGATAATATGAATAATATATTACCAATAAAGTAAATATAAAATTATATGAAATAATAATAAATATTATTTAACATTTTAAAAAGTTATTTTACTATATGAACAGTTTTCTGCTATATTTTGGGATTTCATTTAAATATTGAATTATAAAATTTAATTAATTAAATTCAATAAAATTAAAATCATTTCTATATTAATCATAATAATATAATCTTAAGAATAATATTTCAGATTTTCCTAAATTTTTTTATTTTTAGGTGAATATTGCAATATACCATTTTTATTAATATCACGACTTTGATGAAATTATTATTATATAAGTATGTATTGGAAATACAAGAAAACTTTTTATAAATATAAATATTTATTTTAAATGTGTTTTTATAATATTAAAAAATTTTGATTTAATTTTTCAACCCATATTTTACATTTTAGTATTTATGTTATATTTTTCAAAAAAAAATTAATACATTATACATTTAGTATTTTAAAATTATATTTTATCACATTTAAATATTGAATAAATCAACTTTTATTTATAATTTGAAATAATTAGGACAAATTAAATAATAAGTAAACAATTTTATTCAAAAATGATAAATTAGCAAGGAAAAAACTAGTTACCATGGTAAAAACCAAAATGGTAAAAAATGAACAACCTATGTGTTAAA
Source organism: Viscum album (assembly GCA_963277665.1). Taxonomy (NCBI): domain Eukaryota; kingdom Viridiplantae; phylum Streptophyta; class Magnoliopsida; order Santalales; family Viscaceae; genus Viscum; species Viscum album. The sequence goes on from OY728163.1 coordinate 331,026,084, forward strand.
GGGACAAAAATATAAAATAATGCTATAATTGAGTGTTTGAGGTGTGTATTAACCCAATCACTTCTCCCAAAAATTCCCTCATGAGTGACTTCTTATTCTTGAAAAGTTTTGAGTATTTACAAAAATGACACTCCTTTTCACTTTTAAAAGGGGCACTCCTTTACAAACTTCCCACACTAGTACAAAAATAGGTTTTTTACGTCGGTTTTTTATATTTTTAATACCAATTCTACAGGATACATCTTTGAAGGTGGAATTGTAAATATGTTTTTTATATACGTTATTAAAACTGAACTTAAAAAAAATTATTATTTTCACATCGGTTATTAAAACTAACCATAAACGGTTTAATCCCCTTTGCTAGAGAGATAATACCAGATGTGAGTTATAAGTTCCCAATTTCTCTTTCCCTCTTTTATTTTTTTATTTTTTTTCTTCATCTGAAATTTAATGTCACTATATTATAATGATAACACATGTATCACCATTTTATTGGTATATTATTATAATTAAGTCATAAGAATTATCCACCCTCCCCTTTTCCATTAAGAAAAAAGAAAATGTGAATCGTGCATCGTATGGACTATCGCCTCCATGAATAAACATGTTTTGGTTTCCTTCACTTAAAATCATGATCGGTTTTTATTTAAATCTAATTCTTATATATGATATATATAATAAATATATATATTTAATATTTTTATTTTTAGACAACTTAAAAATTATATATTGTTATAAGGTAATCCATCTATATTGATAAATAACCCAAAAATAGCTGGTCACCATTTTCGAATTCACAATAACTAACTAAAAATCCCATGTAATAGAATTATAAAATTATAAGTCTATAAATCATCAATTACAGTACCATAAATGGTTTTTAAATTAATATTTTTTGTAGATGAATGAATATCAACACCGCTAATGTGAACCTATTTAAAAAATTCAAGATTATTAACAACCTACGTTGAAAAGAGATTACAACAATCTAAACATGGAGAATTTTTTTATTAATAAATATTTATAAATTTAAATGTATAAGAATAAGGTTCTAAAATATGTAATTAATATCATTATATTTATAATAAAATATTTTAAATCACTTTCATGGAAATCAAGATTAATTTTAAGGGACTTGGAAACTCAAACTCATTTCATTAAGCTATACAATATCTTATTGAACATAATTTTTACAAGACATTTCATTTTAAATTATTTTCTATATATTTTTGAAATAAGTGTTATTGAACTAAATAGATTTTCATTAATTTTTTTATTTCCATTTTAGTTAAAAACAATGGATACATTGGAAGATATTACCATAATTACGAATTTTATAGTGATGAATACTAAATGATTTAAAATATCTATTTTCACAATTTTTTTATCATTATCTTCAAAATAATCTATCTATAAGGGATTTATGTTTCTTGTTTCACCAGATATTTTCTTTTTATTATTTTACTATTTTGGGTGATCACGTTTCATGTATCAAATAAGATGTTATTTAATTCCCTTTGGATATATTATGAAACCAATTTTATTTCCATGGAGTCTTTATGAAAAGTGAATGATTTCCATTTTTATGTTTTATGAGTCCTGTTTTATTTTTTTGGGTTCTTTATGACATGAAAAGTAAAAATGATTTTTATGTGGAACACATAAGTATGGATTAATGATGGGTGGGGTCATATATTTCCCTCCAATTCATTGGTTATGAGTTTATATATCATAAAATAGGTGTTCATAGTTACATTTTAGTTGTTCATAATCATGGGAATTGGTGGAGTGGCTCATGAAAGTAATGTTTCCCTAGGCTAATGATTGTGAAAAAGTTAAATGATTTTATTCATTATGATCATATTATTTCATGATTAAAGGTTTATGTTAAATTCCTAAAATACATGTTATAGCTATTATTATTCCATGTTGATCTTATGTGTCATTATATTCTTCTTCCATATACTTTAAACCTAACTTATGTTTTATATTTATCAATCATGATGTTAAGATATTTCTCTTATTCTTGTGTTTTTATTTATTATTGTAAACTCATCCTTGAATAAATGTTTTTTCATCCCCTTACTGAGCATTTGAGATCACCCATTTCCTACATTTTCACTCCTTAGGTTAAGAGGATTAGTCGTTCTAATGATATGTCTAGAATATGGTCTATTATGATTCCATTAAGTAGAAATGGTCACGAGTTTTGTAAAATAATATTATTGTGGTGATAGACTCCAATGAAAATAAACTTATCAATCATTAGGATTTTATTATTTTCGAAATGTAATTTTTATATCTTGTAAAAGATGTAAAGTAAATGCATTTTGTATCCTAGGTCACTATAGGACCAAAAAACTTTCCTTATGCTCTATAACCTTTACAACATCCATCTAAGCAGCCAACAATCAAGGAAACTGATCTTGCTTCCCATTATAATTCTCATTCATCACTTCAACCCTCCCCTCAAACAACCCATCATACTGTCTGAATAATGCCTAATTTTTGAGTAATTATTTATTCCAGCATCACACACTCATTATCATATGATTTTGGTTCATTTTGATCCAACTATCATATAGAAAAGGATTGATTCTTACACTTGGTGAAGAGATATTGCATACTTTTAAAAGAGATGTGATTAATTATTATGTAAAGATAATTAAAATCTCAATCATGTTTGTATTTTAGCTCAGTGGAACACTTATGTTAGTGGATATAGATTCACTCATATGTAATGATGAATAGAAATTTGAATCATTATTATACAACAGTATGAGAAACCCTTATGTACCAATTTTCACTACACTATGAATCCTTAAAACCCAGATAGATAACCATTCTTAAATTCCATATAGGATATAAAATATAAATCATTTGAGTGAGAACCATGGTAATTTATTTAGATACGTACAAAAAAAATAAAAAATGTGAAGAAAGATACAACCCCTTTATTCATTGAGGATATCAACCAAAGGTAAATGAATCACATATGAAAGCTTAGTATTGATCCTGAAATATTCTTATGTAGGTATTTTATTGTATTTCAAAGGGTTATATGTTTGTATATAATTACATGTAAGGGTGAACACTATGAAGGATTACTATTTCTAGGAAGTTATACATAGTTTAGTGTTACTTTTAATTTTTTTTTCTTGTATATTTTTATTAATATGTTCTTGTTTTCCATGTATGATAATATTTTATTTTATAATTTTCTATCGGTTGTATCACTTGATCATATTCAATGTGGTACTTATGTTTACAATGTAAGGATATGATATTGGAATATATTGTTATGACTAGAAAAATACTTAAGATTTAAGGTTACCATAATGGATGGTTTTTTTTAAAATGAAAGATTATTTTTGTGATGTAAATTATATTGAATGTTATGTTTATTGTTGGTGATATATTTTTTCATCAACACATTTATTTTTTTTAAAAAAAATTGTTGGTCTTGAGGAATTTTTCAAGGAATATAATGAATCTATAATGAATTTGTAAAATCCATAATCATATGAAAAAAAACTCATGGGGTTAAAATAATAAAAGTAAACAGAACCACAATACATTAAATCCCTTTCACATAACATAATTTTTATATGGGACCGACACTTCAAATGGATTTCCTAAAAATGGAAATATATTTCAGAGTGTCTGAAATTCCATGACAACCATAAATGAAATTTCATTTGTGGTACAAGGTGTGGATTCGATGACCCCAAAAATGAATTTTTTCCCATTACAGGGAATGGTGGTGAAATTATCCCCCACCCTGAAAAGGATTTTTTCATTTGGGGTGATAGTTTTCCTTTTCCTAATATCTAAAAATTAATTCTCATTTTGTGGTGTGAGGCAGCCACCCTACCACAATCCAAAAATAATCCATTAAGGGTGAATGTTTTATTAGTCAACAACAAAACAAATGTTTTTCCCTACAACCAACTATCCATTATAAAAAAATGTTTATTTTTTATGCCTAATAAATTAACTATCTTCAAAGAGACAAGGATAGATAGAATATAGGTATATAATAATTAGAGAATACCAGAGAAGACTTTGGATGGAAATTCACCTTCCACATACCATCTTGAAAATAAATGGGAGATCTCGCATAGGGATCCTTCTCAAAATGCCACATATAAATGGAATAACCATTCACCCATAAAAAAGTACCACCATGAAGAAACATCCTTTAATAGGAGAACACCCTTCATGACCCCCACTATATATAGTAAAGAGAAGTCTGTGGAATGGGGTCTCTCTAAGTGATTTTCCATTATTTTTATTTCTTACTTATTTCCATGTTGTGTTTTCCCCACATCATCCACTTCATGAAATATCCAAATGAATTCATGATACCAAGACCAAAATCCATGATGTCTATCATTGAGACCTCCCTCAAGGTTGCTAGATTCATTTGGCCCAGGGACATGACACACCAATGTGTCCCACACCCTGTCATGCATTCTTGTGGTAAAGGACATCCTCAAATTAACATTCCCAGGAGGTGGGATCCTCAAAATGTTTAAAGTCATTAATTCTCATGGTAAAGAGGATAACATCCTTAGGGATGGTGTAATATGGGTTCTTGGACTGGGTAGCGACATCTGTTTCCTAAAATTTGAAGTGAATCATATGATAATCCCCCCTTTTCATTCATAGACTTACACTCCTCCCATATTCAACCTATAAGAAGTGGGAGTATATGGTCATATATTATAGATTAATCCACCATAATTTGTTTACATACTTCTCCTAAACTTCTATATCCTCACCCTCATCCACCAACAGATATAGGAGATCATGCGAAGTGCTAGATATTCCACTTCCTCTCGTTTCCCACAACTAGCATGACTGATGTGGTCTTAAAGGTAAGTGGTGATCATATCACTTGAATTGATAAATATCCTAAAATGGAACCCACTCATAGGTGTAATACCCAATAGTTTCAAACTGTGTGGGCTTTGATTCAAGTTCTAATATGATATATAAGAAGCCTTCTTGAGGTTCAATCCCAATATTCCTAATCCACCATATCCTTTATTGGGAAATATTCCCAATAATATCATGGCCCCAACCCAAAATTCCATACTTCAAGAGGGAAAAACAATAGAATACAACTTTCATGTAAGTAATACATCATAATTATCTTGGAATCATTCAACTCAGTGCCCTTTCCATATGAAATTAAACTGATTGGTCTGATCCTTGTCACATGACCCTAAAAAGTTCAACATGTCTCATTAAGTGGAATGAACTATGAGGGTTCTGATTACTTTCACAAGGATATGCAGGAATCCACTCTTATGGGCACAATATAGATATCAAAACCCCAAACACTTCCTTTTATGGATATAAACTATAGAGCACCTAATATTGGGGATTTAAACCATGATCCTTTAAATAAATCATTACCAATTAAAAAAAATGAGACGAAGCACCTATGATGTATATATGTGGATATATTAATAGTGTACCTCATTTATATACAAATGTTTCCATTAATGGAGAACCTTTGATAGATACATATGTTTACTCCTGTATTTTATATGCGATTGATTGAAAATACAAAGAGGACGAGTTTTATTTTAAGTATTATAAAATATTCATAAATATGACATAAATCTATAAGAGATTCCCATAGTAGGAAAAACTTCCCCCTAAAAGGGTGTGATTAACCCACTCCTATACTCTCAAAAAATATGAGTTTATAAGTTTCTTAGAGAAAAATATGTCAACGACCATCTGAATTTGGAAATCAGGTCCCCAGATCATCATGTATAGATGTACCCTTTGGGGTTTTAGATTCCATGAATAAAACCTATTGGAAACCACCCAAAAGGGGGTGTGAAAAAAATGGTGAACACAGCTTCAGTCTGTTCATTATCCAAAATAACTATATCACCCTCATTTTAGGCCCTATTTTACTCTCAAAAAATAAAAGTGGCTAAACATGGTTCTTTTAAGACAATCAATTGTGCCTGCACTCATTTATTGTGATGTTGTTCTGATAGGTTACCTTGTTTGTGTTTGTTATATATATATATATAAACATTCAAAATAACTCACTTCAATCCAAATGAATTACTACTAGTTAAAAAAATTATTCTTCATATAACATCTAATTTATTTTAAAGGAAACACTATGTTTGATAGCATACATGATACACCTCATTGTGCTTAAAAGAATGACCGAATATTTTTATTTAAATGTTATTATTATAACCCAGCTATTCGAGTGGAAGTTATGAACAAGGTTATCTTATTTATAAAAATATTTTTTATAAATGTATATATAATTCTTTTAAAAATTAATGATAAATGAATGAAAAAACCTTTTTAAATAAAAGGAAATGTTTTTTCTAGAAAACTATTTAAATATGAAAAGTGTGCTTTTTATCAATAAAAAAATCACTATTTTGGGATTTCATTAATTAAATATAAATAATGTATATTAAATATAATTTTTAAAAATCATCTTATTTGTTTTCTAGGAATTTTATAAGAACCAATCCAATTTTACGAATAAAATAAGTATTTAAAAATGGAAAATTTGCAGCCTTTTGATGGTGCACGTGTTTTAAATAAATTTTCAACACTTTTATATGTTTTATTTTAGAAAATAAACTTCTCCTATTAATTATTAGTATCAAAATTTACTTTAATTGATTTTTTGGTATTTTTATGATAAGATTCATATTTTAAAGAATAGTGAAAAAATAATGCCTTTTAATTGAAAACTACTTTTTCATCAAATTTATATATAGTGTTAAATTATATTTTTGAAAGGTTTTAATGTATAATTATATCCCGTTTTTATCAGTTAATCCAGTTAAGCTCACTGGAATCAATTTCACATTGAAATTGGATATAATAACATTGATCTATTGAACAATTTTACTTTAAAAACTCGTTTTCTCATTCCATCAATGGGATTAATTTTTATTTAATTTCTTCTAATTATGTGTTTTGAATTTGAAAAAATGGATCACATATTTTTAATAATATGATAAAAATTATTTAAATAGGTATCTTTTATTTTTGGACATTATGAACAGTAACTTATTTATTTTTTTATTAACACAGTTAAAGGTAAATCAGGTAATTAAGGGTAAAAATAATATTATAAATAATATAAAATTACCCTAAGACTTGTTCTAATTTTAATACATGAGTTTTTTCGACCAAAATAATAATTTGGATTAAATTATGACCTTTGGAAACCACTTGGATGAGAGTATGAAAATAATAATATTATATTCAAAGGAAAGTTAATTTTATCTCACATTTTATTTTAATGAGTGAAATATGTTTAATTTGGTGATATATAGGGGATATATTTGAAAATAAATATTATTTCATAATCTAAAATGTTTATATTTATGATGATAATTTTTTTTTTAATTTTTAGACAAGAAATAATTTAATTAAAGGCTTTCACAATGATGATGCAGTAACTGTTTAATTAAAAGAAAATATCAAATAAATGATATTAGAAATACTAAAATAAATATAATTTTAATTGATTAATTTCATAAAAAAATTATTTATATTAATTTTAAATTTTATTTATGTCTGAGAAGTATATTTTTGAATTTATCTTGCTATTATGATATTTTTAAGAAGTTAAATAATTAATAGTATAAAAATTGTAATTATTAATATTTTAAAATATATAATAATTTATTAAATGATGTAAAATTTATAAAAATCTCAATTTTATAAAAATAATTTTGAAAACTCATAAAATTTCATCCAAAACTTATTTATTGCTCATTTATCATTTTATAATAATTATATTAACTCTCAAAGTATAAATTACATGTTATCATGGTAAGAGTTAAAAGCGTTAAAACAAAAAGATAAGGATTAAAAAAATAATAATGTCCTGTATATTTTTTATTGGATGAATTTATTTTGACCAAAACTCATCCTATATTCTAAATAAATCACTTTGGACTCATTTGGGATAGAAAATTAATTTATATTAAATTAATATTTTGAAGACTTCCAAGAGTGCCCCTCCACTATCCTATAAAAGGGAATCCCTTATTATCATTTTAATACACTTAAAACATAATTTGGATTATAAACTATTTATAATAATACCTCCATATAATCTCTACCCATATTATATAGGCCTTAGTTTAGGCAGATCATCCTCTTTATATGTGTTTATGTGTTAATCAAAGGAGATCGTCCGAAGAAGTGGTATTATTTTTAATTAAGTGTTTCTATTTTATTTATTCTTACTCATCATTAAAATATTATTCCACAATGATAAAATAATTAATAAATTATACTCAAGATATTGAGATTTCATTATGTTAATATCATCACCTAAATCCATATATACTTTTGTCAAATGGGAAAACAATTATCATTTATTTGTATGACGAACTACTGCCTTATGAACCGATATAATTTGTTTTCCATCACCGTCTCTCAATAATGTTTGTAATGATGGAATTAATGTTAATATATTATATTCATGAAAATTTTATAATTATTACAATATAATATATCATTTACATTCTTGCCTTTTCATGAACAAAAAAATGATAACATCGTTCGTGCGTACGTGTGAGCAATTGCCTCCACGAAGTGATGTGATTCATTTTTCATCACCATATAAAAGTAATTATATGTATAAATATATTTTAATTATTAATATGATATTATTGATGTTATGATTATTTTGGGAAGATAAAATAATTCTTATATTCTTTCTATAATGATCATTTGGAAATGGAAACGTTACTCATGCGTACGTCCAACTTACCATCTTCAAAATTGTGACATAGTTCATTTTTCATATACATATGGAATGGATGGATTTAAATGTATAATTAAAGTATAAAATTTATTATTATTTCATGAATATTATTCTTTAGATGATGGACTTATGACCATTTTGACTATATATAACATACCAAAGTCATTTTGGACTCATGTATCGAATATTGTCAAAACATCCAACGTGAGACTTAATAATTATGTAAATAATATAACATGATAATAAGTGATATAAAAGGAATAGTAAAAATTAATAATGATATAAGGTAATTAAATAATTGATCAAATTTTATTATTCTGGAAGATAAAGAACATACATGGCGAATCAGGCTCGAGGTAATAGATTTCATCTCAATATTATTTCATTGAGACATTTTTTGATGATATGCACCTTTATTCTTTTATAAAATGTATATAAATCCTCTTTGGCTTTCCATATTCATATTATATCTATTATAATTTTATTTAACGTTATGCTAAATGTTTTACATTTATGTGGATTATTAGTTAAATGTTCAAAGTGGCATGGGACACTTCGAATATTTAAAGATTTAATTTTCATAACTTTTTATCTTTTTAAATATTAATGATATTAGTTTACACATTTTATATATCCTCATGTTACTTAATGTTTTATTAAATTTTATTCTTTCATTTAGATTATTATTTAAATGATTAAAGTGGCATGGGATAATATTAATGTTTAAATATTTAATTTGTAAAATATTTTTATCCATGTTAGTATTCTTGATATTATTTTATGTATTTATTATTTGGATATAAAAGGATTTTAGATGAAATTATATCTATATTTTGAATTCCATTGAAATTTTTTAAAAAGTAATCTTTTTACGTTATTTTTGCAGAATTTTTTGGCAAACGAAAAAAGAAATGTTTTTTAACATATATGACGACAACAACTTCTCCACCGCCATAACCATTAGTTGATATTTGTCTTCCGCTACAAACCTTAATTGTATTAAAATAAAAATAAATACCCTATTCCATTTTTTGGTTTTTTGGTATTGAAAATGGTTTTAAAAATGGATTGATTATTTTAATATCTTGAAATGGTTTCTTATGATTGGAAATAAAATTTTATGAGTGAAATACTAAAAATTTAAATATATTATGCATTATGATTATATAATGGTAATTGGAAATTTGATGGGTGGTTATGTGATAAACCATGTATGGGTGGTTCCATGATAAACCAAGGATGGGTGGTTAAATTATTACCTTTAATTTATTGGTCATGGAAGTCGACCGTATGACTATTCTATTTGTAATAGTGACATTTATGGAAGTAGACTGTATGGTTATTTCATTATAAGAGTTAAAAGTATAATTATATCCCAAGGAAACATTACGTATTTTATTTTATTGATATAGGTTTTATGGTAATACCATGATTATAAATAATGTATTAATGAACTTATTTTTAAATTTCATGGGTTTAAATGTTTATAAATGGACTAATAATTTCCTTCTTTTTATATCCCTTACTCCGATTTTTATGCTTATCCCAAATTTTTTAATGTTGTTCATAGGACTTAAGGATGAGTAAGGATTTTTATATTTCATGATCAATGAAGAGAATAGTTTTTATAAAAGTGATCATAATTTATTTTAAATTTTATAGATTATGGAAAAACATGCATACTGTTCGGAAGTGTCCACATTGTATTGTTATGTTTTTTTAATTACGAGTCATGGCCTAATTATCTAATTCACTATACCTGAAAATATCATCAATGTGAAAGAAAGTAAAATTATTGACTTACTCAAGATTATGTAATGTTTAAGGCCTGGTCATTATAGTTGGTACAAAAAATGGGTTTAGAAAACTTTAGAGATTAAGAAGTTTTCTTAATAGTTAGGTATATCATCATGGGTTTATAATTTTAAGTTTGATAATAATTTCATTTTATTATAAACCCTTTCTAGGCTTTATGTTATGAAAATTTATGGAGGATGATGGTATTTTTCGAGGCATTTATTTTTTAGATAATTGTGGGTTATTACATTTTGGGATGCAATGTGAAAGGTATGAGATAAAATTTGAGGTTAAAACATGTTATAATTATTTTTTAGGACTTTATCATATTTTGTTAATGTCATAAGAATTATATAGTATTAGAGAAAGGATATCCCGTATGATGGATGACAACTCATCGTGTCCAGCAAGGCTGTGAGAATCAAACCCACAACCAAAGGGTGATAAGGTTGCATCACCTATCACTGGGATATGTAATGTCTTGGAAAGAATAAAATTTCATTTATAGTTGAATTATTTGATGGGTGAATAAATTTTTTATTTTTGTTACATATGTATTATTGAATATATTTACATGGGATTGGAAAATGATTTGGTGATTAAGAGATGAATGTTATTTCAGAAGACAATGTCTACATGATTAAGGTCAATTGAATACTATGGGATTTTATTTAAGGAATAGAGGTTGAATTATATTTTGGAAGAATCTGTGATTTTATTATGGACTTATGGTGATTTGGGTTATTTATAAAAATAATTATCTTATCTTAGAGATTATTTGATTTACGAAATTACATTTTTGGTATGAGACATTAGATGTTATTGATGTTATTTGGAGATAAATATATATAATTTATATTGGAACACTATGTTATAAAATCCTTATGAATTCTGGGTTTCAGTCTTAGTCTGACATATTTTGATGAATTTTAAGGATAGTTATTAGTAGAATGACCTATGTTGAAATTTGGCTATCACTTTTGAATTTTGGAGATTGAAGCAGTTTTTCATCATCAATGGTTTATTTTTTTTGGTAAATTGTATTATCTTATCCTAAAAATTTTTGTTTGGGTTAATGTTTCACAATATGAGAAATATATAGTTAATATTTTATAGATTATGTGATTCTATAGAAGATGATTCTAGTGTGTCATGTGTGAAAAAATTCATCTTGAATACTCATCATCTGGATAAAAAGATGAGTTTGTGGTGGAAATCTATTAAAGGATGAAACTCTACATTTCAAGTTAATATGTTTACTTATGTACTTATTCTAGGAATCAAATTAATTCCTCAACTATATGAAAATAATCTTTAAACAAAAATTTTAATCATTTATTTTTCATACTAAGAAATCAAATGACCTTTTAACCCATCACATATTTATGGTTTTATGTTTATTAACATTATCAGGAACATGTTATTTATAAATATTCATAATAACATGATAGTCATTTTTCTCTTCAATATAAATGTTTTAATACATGAAACCCTAGAATGTGTTATCTCAGGTGACCTTCTTACTTTCCTTTATTTATTTTAAATTGGAAGTTTTATTGTCCCTTATTCTAATGTGGGATTTTTATAAAAGTACTTTTAAAGGTCAATCACTAGATACTAATTCCAAGTTAAAATTGTAAGGATTCAATTTATTTAATGGGGGAGAATGTAATATCCTGAGTTTTAAAAGGAAACACTATGTCTGATAGTGTACATGATACACCACATCTAGCTTAAAAGAAAAACTAAATATTATTATTTAAATGTTACCTTTATAACCTAGCCCATAGAATGGTGGGTATGAATAAGGTTAACTAAGATATAAAAATATGGTTTACACATGTAAATATAATTTATTGAACAATTAATAATAAATTAATGTAAAACTCTTTTTAAATAAAAGGAATTTTTTTTCTAAAAAACTATTTAAATATGCACAAATGTGTTTTATACCACTAAGTAATAAAATCACTAATTTTGGATTTTATTAATGAAAATTATATATAATATACTAAATATAATGACTAAAATTCATCTTTTTTGTTTTATGGACATGGTATAATAACAAATATAAATTTATAGATAAAATATATATTTAAAGAAATTATGATTTTCCACCATTTGATGGAACAATGGTTTTAAATCTAATTTTTACCCTTTCATAATTTATATTTGATAAAATAAACTTCTTATTTCAAATCCGTGTATCAAAATTCACTTTGGATGAATATTTGGTATATTTTGGATAAGATCCAAGTTTTGATAAATAGTGAAAAAATAATGTATTTTAATTGAAAACAACTATTTCATCATATTTATTTATAGTGTTAAATTATATTTTTGAATGGTTTTAATTTATAATAAAATCCAATTTCTATAATTTAATCTAATTAAGGTCATTTGAATCAATTTCACATTGATATTGGATATAAAAACTTTGTGAACTTTTGAACATTTTTACTTTAAAAACACGTTTTCTCATTCCGTCAATGGAATTATTTTTTAATTAATTACATATAACTTTGTAATTTGAATTTGAAAAAATAGATTCCTTATTTGGTATAATAAGTTCAAAATTATATAAATAAGTTTTTTTTTTAAATTTATGGACAATATGAATAGTAATGTAAGTAATATTTTATTAACACAGTTAAAGGTGAATCGGGTAATTAGGGGTAAAAATAATATTTTGTATATTATAAAATCATCTTAACACTTGTCCTAATCTCATTATATGTATTATTTTTAACTAAAATCGTCTTTTTCTAAAAATTACGACCTTTGTATGCCACTTGAATCAAATTATAAAATTTATATCATTATATTCAATGAAAAGTCAATTTTCTCACAATTTTATTTTTAACTAGTGAAATATTTATAATATGTGGTTATATAGAGGATCTATTCAAAAATAAATTTTATTTTTGAATAAAATTTTTTATATTTATCCTGAATTTTTTTTTATATAAGAAAATATATAATTAAAGGCTTGCACAATGATGATAGACTAATTGTTTAATTACAAAAAATTCAAATAAATGATATTAAAAACACTGAAATAAATATAATTTAAATTGATTAATATTCTAAACAATTTTTTTAGACTAATTTTACATGTTGTTGATTTTTTAGAACTATTTATACTAATTTATATTTCTGTTATGATATTTTTAAAAAGTCAAGTAATGAATAGTGTCAAAATTCACATTATTCATAATTTAAATTAAATAATATTTTATTAAATGATATAAATTTCTAAAAATATATATTTTGAACAGATAATTGTTATAGGTAATAATATTTCATCAATTACTCATTTATAGGTCATTTTACATTTTATAGTAGTCATATTAACCTTCAAAGTGTAAATTACATGATATCATGGAAAGAGTTAAAAGGGTTAAAATAAAAAGATAAGGATTAAAAAAATAATAAAATCATTTATAATTTTTATTAGATGAATTTATTTCAATCCAAAATAATAATATATTTTAAATAAATCACTTCTCAACCATTTGGAATAGAAAATTAATTTATATTAAATTAATATTTGGATGACTTCTAAGAGTGCCCCTCCCCTCTCTTATAAAAGGGAACCCATTATTCTAATTTAAATACACTTAAAAACTAATTTGGATTGGGAAATATATATCCAAATACATTACTTGAACTCATCCCCACATTTTGGTGGCCTTATGTTATGCAGAACACCCTCTTTAGATGTGTTAGGGTGTTAATCAAAGGAGACTATCTGAAGAAGAGGTGTCATTTTTAATTTGGTGTTTATAATTTATTTATTCTTTCTATTAATTAAAATATTATTCAAAAATGACGAAATAATAACCCCAGTATCCTAAATATACTTATATTTATTATTTTAATATAATCAACTAAATACATATCTTCTTCCATCAAATGAGAAAACAATTATCATTCATGTGTACGACGAACTACCGCCCTGAGAACCGATATAATTATTTTTCCATTACCATCTCCCAATAAGGTTTATAATTAAGGAATTAATATTTATATATTATATTAATTACATATTTATCATTATTAAAAGATAATATATAATTTAAACTCTTACCTTTTCATGCACATAAAAATGATAACGTCATTCATTCGTACGTGTGAACTATCACCTCCACAAATCGATGTGATTCATTTTTCATAACCACATAAAAAATAATGATATATTTAAGTATAATTAAATTATTAATTTTATATTAATTATATTATGATTAATATGGTAAGATAAAATAATTAATACCTTCTTTCCATAATGATCATTAAAAATGAAAATGTTACTCTTGCGTACGTATGACTTACCATCTCAATGATTGTAACGTAGTTCATTTATCATATCCATATGTAAGGGATATATTTTAAAGTATAATTAATGTATAAAATTGATTATTATTTAATTAATATTATTATATATATGATGTTATTATAACCACTTTGACTATAGACATCATACCAAATTCATTTTGGACTCATGTACTGAATACCATCAAAACATACAACATGAGATTAAATAATTATATACTTGTTATAACATGATAATAAGTGGAATAAAAGGAATAATAAACACTAAAAATGTTATAAATAATGTAAATAATTAACATATGTTTATTATTTAAGAAGATAATGAACATGTGTGATGAATCAGACTCAAGGTAAGGGATTTCATCTATATCTTTATTCATTGAGACATTTCTTAATGATATGAACCTTTACTATTTTATAAAATGTATATAAATACCTTTTTAAATTCTATATCAATATTATATATATATTTTCATGTCACTTAATTTTTTTTTAAATTTTATAATTTCATATACCTTATAATTTAAATGTTCAAAGTGGTATGGGATGATTTGAATGTTTAAAGATTTAATTTTCATAAATTTTTCTCCATGTCAATATTCATGATATTATTTTACATATTTTATTATAATAATATTATTTAATGTTTTGTTAAATTTTATTCCTTTATGTGGATTGTTATTTAAATGTTTAATGTGGCATGGGATGCTTTGATTTTTTAAAAAATTTATTTTTCAAATCTTTTTCTCCATGTCAATATTCTTGATATTATTTTACATGTTTATTATATAAATATAAAATAATTTTAGATGAAATTATATATTTTTTTTATTTTCATTAAAATGGTTTAAAAAGGAATATTTTTAGATGGTTTATATGTAACCTTTTGAAAATTGACAAAAGGAATGTTCATTTTAACGTATACAGCGACAACAACTTCTCTGCCGCTGTGACCATTATTTGATATTTGGATTCCTATACAAGAATTAATATTTTTGAAAGAAAACTAAATCCCTTATTCTATTTTATATGTATTTTGGTATTGAAAATGGTTTTGAAAATGAATTGATTATTTTAATATCTTGAAATGATTTTTTCGTGATTACAAATGGAATTTTCTGAGTGAAGTGATAAAAATTACATTATTTTTTGTGTTATGATTTTAAAATGATAATTACACATCTGAAGGGTGTTTATGTGATAAACCAATGATAGTTGGTTCTATGATAATACAAGGATAAGTGGTTACTTATAACTTTTAATTCATGGGGTATGGAATTCAACCTTATGACTATTACATTTGTAAGAGTGACATTTATGGAAGTAAATAGAATGGTTATTCCATTATAAGAGTGATAAGTATAATCATGTCCCAAGGAACTTTTATGTATTTTATATGATTAATATGGGTTTTATAGTAATCAAGGGAGTACAAAAAAGGTTTGAAATGATATTATTTCAAAGTAAATTATTTATTGATTATTATTGGTGAACATTATTATTTTATGATAATGTTTTCATGGGATTTAATGTTTCTCAATGGACTAATGGTTTCATTGTTTTTATATCAATTAAAGTGAGTTATATTCTCATCCAACATTTTTTAATGGTTTTCATCAGACTTATGTATTATTAAGGATTTATATATTTTACGTTTAATGTCATGAATAGTTTTCATAAAAGTGATCATGCTTTATTTTAAATGTTTTATATTATGGAAAAATGGATGCTCTACAGATGTTTCCACTTTATATTGTTATGGATTTGTTATGTATGAGTCATGAACTAAATATATAAATCTCTAAACCTGAATATATTATCAATGTAAAATAAAATAAAATTCATGACTTAACTCAATATTATGAAATGTTTAAGGCTGGGTCGTTATACTTTTGTTGTTTCACAAGATAAGTCCTCATCTAGTTAGATGATATTGTCGCCAACCCAGTGGTTTAACACCGACTGCCAAATGCACTAGTTCAAGAGTACCAACACAATGATACTATCCCATCCTTTTAGTCCACACAAGAAGCCCTCTAAGACATAAAGCCCCTTCAACTATCCACCCAGTGAATACTGGTGTAAAATAAGCATACAGAACCCATTACCATCTTAAATAGTTTTAGTTGCCTTTCCTCGGAATAAAACAAAAAATTCCTCCCTTAACATATGGAGGAAGCTCAATACGTCTATAGGGGCCTGATATTGATACCACAAAATCCTCCATGAAGGGATCTTACTAGTAACCTCTTTTTTCAACATCATGCAACATCAAGTCCTCCACATGATGGGGATTCCTCCCTAAGGTCTTTGGATCAGGTCACTCCAACTCGAGCACATAGGACATCCATCTAGGGGTGATTATCAATCAAATGAGAATAAAATCCCATCCATATTCCCACTATATATGGCCACCAAAAATGGAAGTAACCCATGAGTATTCCCATATACCTGCTCGCATACATCATGTTTTCCAACACATCTTCGCAGCAACCAGAGAAACCTGCCAGCACATCTCGATAAAAAATTGGGGGTAGACCCATATCTCTGCCCTCACAAAAATGATTGTTAATATATCCCAGTAATAAATGGAGTATATTAATAGGGATTTATCCATTATCCAAACACAAAATGGGAATATATCCATGTTCCTACAATAGAAGTCACCCCTTTCATCCTGACACTGATGGAAGGATAAACATCTATTCCAAAACATATTTTACAAGTCTTCCTGGATAAAATTTCATCGACAGTGATTAGGATTCAAGAACAGATCCTTGAATCCACATTCAATGTTTCCCATAAACATTATTTCTTACTCACTTAAGAGTAGATTTTTATTCTTTCTCTTATCCAGGAGGGGCGTTGAAAAAATCCCACGATTCTTGGATAATAGGAGCGGGAAAACACACCTGTTCAAACTAGGGATTATTGGTCCACTTAAACTGCTACTCTAGGGAAAGAATATATACATTAATAAACACTATTTTATTATTTTAATATTTTGGTAGTAAAATGATATTTAATAAAGAAATCTACCATACATGAATTTATATTTCCACAGAAGGTGACTCTGACCACCCAATTGATAACATCTAAAAATAAGTCTCATTAAAGGTGATCAAAAATCTAAGAGAAGACAATACTAATATCCTCAAGGTTTATTTTCTTAATTTTATAAAGCCTCTATTAATATTTTCCCAAGATCCTATTGATTTTTTAATGAATTATGGGAGTAAAAATAGTATTTTCAAAGATCCTCCTCAGAACATTGATTCCAACAACTCTGAAGATCCTCTCAAGAATATTTTATATTAAGGCATCTTTCATGGTTATGAAATGATCAATATTTAGAGACCATAACTTGATAATCACTATATAAACCCTACTCATGATTAGAAGATCAAAAAGCATGAAGTTATTCCCCTTTATATAGTCTTCCTTGAAGTTCCTCCCCAAGTTATACATCGTAGGATTTGTTTATAGAGTCAGACGTCAAGACATAGTGTAAATCTTACAGATGATTGAATTTTCTATGAAGGTCCTCCATACAGTGATATATTATTTCAACAAGAAGGTCCTCATGTTTTTAAATTAGTTGAGTTAAAGCCCTCATACATTGAGATACTTGAAAAGACAGGGCCAGTAACGCTTGATACATTATAATTGAAAAGATACATCCTTTTTAAAATAGAATACATACCAAGCAAACAATCATTTTATGAACCACCCTTGGGTCGTATGCCTTCTAATATAGTAAAATAGTTTCCCCATCATACCTCTATTTATATAAATAAATATGGGAAATATCATCTTTGGTTAGACCATGTGGAGGAATATTATCGAGAATAATAATATAATACATTAATAATGAGTAAAACATTGTCTAAATATGTTGTGATAGTTATATTTTGGCCACCAGCCACCCCTAAATATAGAATTCCATTGGAATTATTATAAGAGTGTGTGTATGATATTTTAATGAACCTATAAACAACTATTCATAATAGGAAATCAATGTTATTTCCTTATGTTGGATATGAAAAATCATGTTATAGTAATCAAAGAACTTCATCATCAAATTGAATAAATTTATTTTGAAAAAACATGAAGCCTTTAATTGGGGAAAATTAGGAGGGACTCTAACACAAATGAATTTATGTATTAAGAGTGTTACATTAAATGATCATCGATTCCCCACCTGGGGTTTATATCAGGGGATGATGAGAGCACAATGTATTTCACTACCCCACTCCTTGATCAGAAAATCTCACCAAAGATGAAATCATGTAATGTCATCCCTCCTAGTCATCTCTCAAAGTAAATATCCACTCATGAAATATGGTATGCTTAGTAGGAATGGGACTTGAAAAAATCACCAATAGATTAGGCTGGGTGAGAGAAATCCATTGAAAGACTCATTCACAAAGATTCTGAGAAGGTTGAGAAATCATTTCAATTAATAGAGGACCATCATTTAACAATAATAATGAATTACGAAGAAAGTTGATCTCACTCAAATCATAAAATGCACAAAAATTGTGTTTGAATGAATCTTATGATGAACAAATGGGTATTTATATTAATAGCATCCATAGAAATAGAAGGGAAACCCCAACCCATAGGGTTGGGGGAATTTTTACCTCACCCTCATCCCCAATGAAATTTAGTCTCCTCTCATTTAGGAGGAGTACTGTATAGTGGACCCTCATATTTCATCCCATCTCATGACCCAGCTTCCTCATAAGGAAGAAATATAATGAAACTGTAAGAATATTCACTTCAAATAACTATTCACCAAGAGACATAAGAAGATATTTGAAGGGAAGGGTAAAGACCCATAGTGGTCATAATAAAATCCAATTTATCACGGGTAGAACCACTCATGAATATTACTATTCTTTTAAAAGATATTCCCAAGGCTACCGAACCTCCAGTCCTTCCAATACTAGTGAGACACCCACAAGGAATTATGCACCAAAGAATGTCATTAGAACCACCCCTACAGATGCTGGAAAACATAACACTAATACAGAAGAATAGGAGGAGGATATTTTCATCCGAAATATAGTCCATAAATAAATGACTGAAGAAGGTGTGCACACCAAAATCCATAGGATTGATAATAATTTGGGGACTCCCTCAGATACTCCACTACCACCTCCTTAGTGTTAATCAACCGAGGAAAAGGGTTAGAGGTGTGGCCACATCTCACCCACCACCCAAAGAGGTTAATCCTCTCATAATTGAGGAAACATTTTCCTAGTATGAAGAAGATATGATTGTGTTGAGAAAGATTAATTTGGACTTACTGAGATGAGAAATCTCTACTGGTTATGTTCTTCAAGAAGAGCCTCAACTCACTATCATAGATAACATACCTCAATAAGGACCACTGATTACAATATCAAAAGTAAAGCCTGAACATCCTCTCAATGTGGAATATCGAAAACCAATATACATGGACCTCACAATGGTGAGATACTAGGAGTTACATTCAATAGGGAAAAAATAAAAGCTATGTAAGATGCATCCTCATAGGGTAGCCCCCATAGTCTACCAATTGTGAGTTCTAGGAGAGTCACCACATCTGTCTCAACCATCTTCTCACCCTATTCACGATCCTGCTCAGCCAACCATTCCCCCAAGATTTATTACACCATTGAGTCATTGATATCACTGTTGGAAGAAATAGAGAGATGAAATACACCAGTATATCTGGAGATGAAGTCTTACCCAGAATGGGTAGAAACTACACTCCCCCCTCACGATTTTGGGAATCCTATATTTCCAATATTCAATGGATTAGGGGATGTGAAAAAACATATAATGCACTTTGTATCCAGATGTTCTCCCATGATGGGAGCCCTTGAGTAGAAATTGGTAGCCAAAACTAGGTGTTTTGTGTATACTTTATAAAAACCAACATTTGTTTGGAATACCAATTTAATAGATTGATCAATAAAATATTTGTAATATCTTTGATAATAGTTTCTCTATAAATTCATCTCTATCACGTAAATGATGATCTTCCTAGATATCTAAAATTGTTAATTTTTATTAAATGAATGGTTCTCAGATTTTATATCCAAGTGGAATGGTTTGACTTACTCCCTGAACATTCAACTACCTTAAGAGGACTTACTGGGTCATTGAATTAAAAACATTCATTATGATCTTCAAATACTTAATATACAAGTAATTTATTCAGCTATGTTTTAGGATCCTATCATTGTTTAATAGAGGTTGTAGTATTCAATTTTTTAAACCATATCCAAATAAAAACCAATTTTTGTAGCTCAGGGAAAGAGAATGGGAAGAGTGGAAACTGAGGATGTCACCTTGAAACCAAAATCTATGCCAAATCTAACTCCAAATCCTACACCTCCTCATACAACATCTCCTATTGAGTAGAAACATTAGTAGAAATACCATCATAGGGATTAAAGAAAGGAGAATAACCACTTCTAATTGAAAATCTGAAGCAAAAATTTTTTTTTCGTTTTGAGAAGAGCATATTCCTAGTTTCTTAATTGGAGATATAGAAAACAATTTATTGGGTATTTTTTAGCCAAAGAGGCATCATCAAATAAGTCTTAACGATTACTCGAATTATTACCCCTTAAATCGAACATTGGGCCACACCAATGAATTTTTTTTTTACTAAATTATGAGCAATATGGATGATTCTAGGAAAGTTCATATGGGTAAAACACCAGAAAAAGTGTCATGCATTTCATTCATCACTCTAGAAGAAGAAATTCAATGAAAAAGAGTTACGAGTAAGGGTGCCCAAAATTTGATCAATTGGATGACTAGAAAAATAATCCACTAAACTCATGATATCCTCAGGTAATAGTTAAAAAATCAAATGTGGCATTAGTTTCTTCATCTAAAATACACCTAACTTCATTGGTACCATAGTATTCTAAGATAAAATCCTCCAAGAAGTGTCATAATAAAAAATTAAAAAGAAATGTACAAGATGATGAGCGTGTAATGATTTCAAAACGAACTCGTTCTCTATTGTATTGATTCCTACGTTCCTGAGAGTAAAGACATCATTCCACTAAATAATACAACAAGAATTTTCCATTTAGGAAGAATCTTCATCAGATAAAAAAGTAATATTTGATTCTATTAATTCTAATTAATAGATCACTCCTCCTATAATGCGTAATATTAAATACCTGAGTTCCCAATTCTAGATCATAGAACCATAGGTAGAGGTCATAAGAGACAAGGAGGTAGGGGAAGATGTAGTCATGGAAAATCCTATATTCTAGAATACTCCCTTTTATATCCATTTAAGATACTAATACTCATGGAATATCTCTTTAGTGAGCATGAGAAGAGCAGGGAAGCACACCCACATTCTCTAAGAGTCTTATAAACCCAAATTTTCAGAAGATCTGTTGGAAGGTGTGTAATAGTCTTGTCAGCCCAGATAAGAAGACCTGGCATGCCGACCTAATATAGTAGCAGTAAAAGTGGCATAAAAATATACACAACCATCTGATTCATCTACCCTGGTAACTTTAACATCTAATTTTTCTTATAGTGTATATCTCTCCACATAAAGATACATACCATTGACATAAAAATATGACATCCTGAAGTAGTTGGCTGTAGTTTTAGAGAGTATTTCAAATATAAGATGATAAAAACATATCAAAGGATCTATGGGAAGCCCATGTATCATCCCTTATGATCCCTCAAGATATTTAAGTAGAGGTCACTACTTCTAAGGGATATCATACAGAAACAAACCATGGAGAATTTCATCTGTTTATATCCTTTACAGAATAGTATAAGGATACTATGATGCAAGGGAACGTCATGTCCTATTATGTTTCAGGAAGATTAAATGACATTGACATCTGGTGAGATTTCATCAATAATGGATTAGGATTAAATCTCATTCTAACACTAAAACATTACCATTTGGTCTATAATGATTATTATATGTCTCCTTCTCTTATAGTTATTTAAGGGTATAATAAAATTGAACAAAATCCCCTCAAACAGATCAAGATGAGAACTAAATTTGGGGACTTGATATTCAACTCTGAATTCTTGGTCATCTGTTAGGATATAGCCTTCTGCATCTTTCTAAGAAGGCCTTGGTTCCACGAACATGAGTAAATTATTTAATTATATCACCAATTCCTTAAGTATTACATTAATAGGCAATGAGGCATTTTATATGGTGATAAATATCCATTTTACTCATGTGAGTCATAATAGATTGATGTTGGATTTTATCAATGTGATGGGAAGAAACCCATGATTGATGATATTTCACATGTTACTACTATAAATGTCTATAAATGACCCCGACCAACCCATTCAAGAAGCTTGGTAATGAGTACATAATTCCCATCTGCAAAATAAAAATGTGAGTTTCGAATTGGGTACATACTCATCAAACCTCGTGATAGCAGTCATGTTAGCAAAAATAGATAGTATTAAAGAGCTATCAAATCATACTTTCATTGATGATATTCTATATATAAATACCATAACTTTATTCATTGAGATTTTGTAAACCCCAACACCATCATCTGAATCTAAAGTAATTATCATATCACCACTTGAGTATGGAGACATCTATGCCTTCAAATCTCAGAATATTAATATTTATATAAAAAACTAAAGACCCCCCTTCATAAATCATTGATAATAAACTTGTAAAACTGTAATAGTAATAGGAATTAGAAGAGGAATATAACCTCAAAGTCACTACTCCAACATTTTAGGAAGGTGTCTCATCCACTATCGATGAGCCCTGATAGGTAAATATGGGCATAGAGGAAGATATGAAAACTACATTGATCAGTGTGGCTATACCCATTTGAGAATAATATTTATATACATCTTTATCAAATCATCATTGATATGAATTATCCTATAATTATACAAAAAAATCTAGGTCTTGATCCTAATGTGGACACCCACTACTTGGGCCTGCTTGAAGATCATCACGGTTACAATCAGGCATCAAATGACCAAATACAACTCATGCTGATGAGGTTGATGTTGAATTTAATAGTATCATAAAATAAAAATTCTTTCATGATGTTCGGTTCCCAAAATGTATTTCAAATATAATATCAACCGTAAATAAGAATGGGAAGATTAAGTAGTGAAATGACTTCATATATCTCAACTAGTATTATCCAAAAAGTGACTTCTTGATTCTAGTTACAAACCTTCTGATTGATGTGATTGATGGATACCAAGACCTCTTCTTCCAGGATGTATACTCAAGATAAAACTAAATCCAAATAGACCTTAAATATGAAGAAACCACTACCATTAAGGCAACCCAAGGGATATACTACTATCGTGTGGTGCACTTTGGGCTAAATTTTTATTGTGTTGCATAAAAACATGCCTTGAATCATATATTCAAACCCTTTCAAGGAATTTTTATCAACTTCTACATTGATGATTTTTTGGTGAAATATTAAAAAAAATCGGATCATATTGATGACCTTGAGAATAAATTCAATAAACTATGACAATATATCTTGAAAATGGACCACTTTAAATGTGATTTCAGTATTACCTTAAGAAAATGTATCATCTACATAGTATTTCATCATGGAATCAATTTTGATCCTGATAAAACCAAGGCTATCCTTAACATGGAACCTACTCAAAACTTCAAAGAACAAGGAAGAAGACAAGGATTCCATTCCTACATTAAATGCTTTATATAAAACCATACAAGAATTTTTTTCCCTTCACTAAGTTGAGGAGAATATGGGTCCCATATCAATGCACCAATGAATTCAATGAATAATTTGAAAATCTTAAGAAATATTTCTCGATCCCACCAGTGGTTATGATTCATACTAAAATAAATCCACTAATATTATATGTGATAGCTTTAGAGAAATCAATGAGTACTTTTCTCACACAAAAAAGTTGTGTCGGAAATGAAAACAGTCTCTCTTATCTCAGTTAAACCATGATCGATACAAAGACTCAATATTTAGATATATAGAAGAACTATCTGACATTAATCTTTATAATTCATAAAAGAATGCACTACCTGAAACACCATGAGGTCCATTTTATTTATTGAAATGACTCACTCAAATAAATCCTATACCGCCCCGTGTTGACTGGGAATTTGGTGTTGTTGGTGGTCATTTTGATATATTATTACATTTATTTTTTACAATAGAAATAAAAAAAAAGGAAATTATTTAGCATATTTCATCATAGGGAATCCCTATTTAGAAGTCGTACATGTGAATACCGAACTTCTAGATGATGTGACACTCTCTATCCAGGGATCCCCCAAAACATGAGAGATTTTTTTCATGGTGTATCTTGAATTCCAATAAAAAAATAATGGAACGCCCCAGGGTCAATAAATTTGTCTTTTGGGTCAATCATATCTCTCCACAAAACGCTATTCTACCTTATTAATTTTTGTTTTCAAAAAGATTTACCAATAATGAGGCATAATTCTATTCCCTCATTTCAGTCTTAGAACTCACACTGCAAATACCAGTGACCCATCCAAACATAAAAAGTGATTCATATTTAGTAATAAAGCAATTAAATGGTTATTAAACTATTATAAAAGATTATTTGGCCCCCATAATTGATTATATCCAAGGGTTGATTGAATAATTCCACTCATATCCAACATTGAATCATATCCCATTCTCACTGAATGATCATGAAGATACACCAGAAAATATGGCTACTATTTTGGTAGATCCATATAGGGATGAAATATCCATCAACATTTAAAATAACATAATTGTATCACTATTTGTTTATAGTTTCACATAAGAGATCAATGAGGTCAATTCTACACTAGAATAAGAAAATCCTACAAATGGTTTGTTGACGTCCATCCTGGACTACCTCTAAAGTGTAATTCATCTATTGGACAGATCTAGGAAAGAGAAAATATAACACTAGTTAGTCAAATTCATTGTCTACAAAAACTCGAGTCATTATAAGGTCATGTTTAAAAATAGGAGTTAATATATTTCTCGTAATATGCATTGATGGAGATGATAATATCAATATTATTAAAGAAGT
Organism: Viscum album; assembly: GCA_963277665.1. Lineage (NCBI taxonomy): Eukaryota > Viridiplantae > Streptophyta > Magnoliopsida > Santalales > Viscaceae > Viscum > Viscum album. The sequence goes on from OY728163.1 coordinate 331,052,068, forward strand.
TCATGCTAACACTTGTTGTTCCCACCAATCAAGAATCAATACTTCTCACCAAGTTAGGAGGATTGGATATTTCTAGACATAAATAATGTAGGATTTTACAATGTTCACCAAGAAGATTCATTCCTATTAAATTCATTCCAATTTCATCCATCAACCCCTATATTTTTTGTATACTTCCAAATACTCTTGGTCATTTTTCATATGGGGAATGGATATCGTGGGACCATACCCTCCTGCCATATCTAATACGTTTGAGTATATTCATTCTACTATAGACTTATTCTACAAATACAATGAATCCATTCCCATCAATGAAGTTGAGACAAAAATAATCATCAATGTCATGAATTCCAAAATAATTAATCAGTCGATGTCCCTCATATGATATAGTAGGACAAACAAAACCTATTTTTTCTTCCACATTGAAATGTTTATTTAAGTAATATAACATTGAGTCCAAAAATTTATCCGACCATCATGAAGTGTAAAATACATATATATATATTCTTTCATCAAAAAACTATCAAACAAACTCTATAAAATGGTGGTCAAGGAAATGAAATCCTATCTTGAAAATATTCTACATGCCTTGTGGTTCAACCACAACACACCCCATACTAATATGTAGGTGACTCTGTATTCACTAATATGTGGTATTGAAGTAGTTTTCCCATTGAATTTTAATTTTCTTCACTAAAAATAATAATTTTTGATCAATTTCTATAGATGTGAAGTCCTAGAAATGCTTCGATGAATTGTAATAGCTCGATGACAAAATACTGCACACATTTCAACACACATAGTTTCATCAAAATCAGATAGCATGATATTTCAACAAGAATATTAGACTTAGTTCCTTCCTTCAAGTAGAAATTTCATTGTCTCTCAAGAAACAAATGATAATTGTGATTAAACCATTGAATATTGAGAAAAAAGGGGACAGTCCTTTTCATGTTTATATGATCTATTCTAATGGTGCATATTCATTGATCACCTTCGAGGGTGAGCGTATTATTACCCCAACCAAGGAAAAATTTATCAAGAAGTATTTCTTATGACTAATGACAGATGGTACTAGCCATATGAACCAAAACTAAAAGACACTATTATCCCTTAATGCATGAAGTTAAACTATATGGAGTGGTCATTGTCACATGACACTAATAGGCATGACCCATACCATCATTATCACAAGACAATAAATTTTATGATAATGTCTTCATCATATGGCATTAAAATGTAGTCCAAACTTATGAAACAAGAATATAATTACCTAGGAATAAAACCTAGGAATCCTCATTTGTTGATTATGGGATGCCACACAAGAGATTAATTATTGAATTCCAATGTTGTTTTTCTCACATGAGATGATTTCCCAAACAACTAGGCATCTTTTTTCAGATGTGATGATTTCCCAAACACCCGGGTATCTTTCATCACATGATATGATTTCCTAAATTCCTGGGAATATTTAATTCATAAGTCCCATATCCATTATTGTCTCTCCTTCCAGGGTATAACTATTCTAGCTGCATGAATTTCAACTATTTAGAATATTCTTGAGTGCATGAACTTAAAAGGCACATGGTGCATTATGATTACCCATGGATAAAACTAATGGAAAATTTATCTTATGTATGAATAAATTTAATAACTACATGTGTCTTGATTATTTATTTTATGAGATACTTAGTGACACTAGGATCCCTCATCCCTAGACCAGCTATAAAAAAATGATACCCATTCCCTAAACATGAGTCAGATCAGTGTATAGAATCTTTACCCAGATTTATATATAGATTTATTCATATATCCACATGATATGTAGGGATTCCTGTAACCTAATTATCATGTGAGAACATATCTCCCAAATCCAAGTATGATTTTCTTCACTACAGTTAGACCCCATGTCATTCATTCTAGTCAAATTATTCCTTACTAATACATAAAGCACTCTATACCCACTAGGGTCAGTCTCTTGCTTCACCAAATTTATTTGAATCACCCCCAAGTGATAAGAGAAAACATCACCATTCCATTTTTTTATAACATTGATCATAGACCACATGGGATTATGAATCATTGTAAGGGACTCCTTGCATGTCCATGTTACTTCACAGTCTGAGCACCATGACCTTAAGCTGAGTTCATCTCATTCAAAAGGATTATTCTATGATGTGAGACCTAATAACTTATCTTCACATCAGGTAACCAATTTTCAATTTTCACAACACTAAACCATTCACCTCATGCACTCACTGAATGAAATTAAACTACATTGTCAATGTCCCTTTCATATAATGTTAAAATACACACTATTATGCCCTCTCTAGAAAGGAAAAAAATTCTAGGTTTTGATGCCCTTTCACACCTTCTCTCTAAAAATATGTGTGGATTAGTTCTCATTTCAATGAGGTATGTAATGGAGTTTGGGTTCCACAATATAAACCCAACCAAAACTAAGAAAAAAATGCCCCAAATATCCATTGTGTGAACTAGATTTTCATGGGAGAGTCTAACATGGGGTTTCTATTCTATTTGTAAATCCATGTTAAGAAAAATAAAAAATAAAATACACCATGCCATTTTCCCCTATTTAAGAATTTATATTTTTGAAAAGAAATTATTATAGGTTGAATGAAAAATAAAAGCATTTATTAATGGGATATATATTAAAATTTATTTTAATATTGAGTTGAGTGAAACCCTGAGTGAGGATATTTCACATCTAAATTATACTTTATTTATTTAATATTGGAATAAATTAATGCTTGATCTAATAATTATTTATTCTGTGTGGATTTTAATCATCTGAAAAGACACTTTCATATCAAATTCATTATACTGGGAGGGTCTAAATATAGAATCCCTCTATTGGTTATAAACACATGCTCCTTTTATCTTTGAGCAATAATAATCGATCTACAATTTCTAGCACATCGAGTCAATTGTATCCACTTATTCATTTTGATTTTTCATCCTTCTATATTGATAGATTCTCTCTTGGGTTTATAATTATTGAGAGGAGGGTTTAAATGACTATTCGAGAGAGAGTTTCATTATGGGCAATGATGTTCATGTTTTTATTTTTTGGATGCAATACACAATAGACATAATAGTCTATTTATAGGTATAGAGTTTGGGTTAATATAATTATTTTATTTCATGCCAACACTTAAATAATATAATAATACATAATAAAACACATTCCACATAATAATAATATTATTATTATTTTGTTTCATGATCCAACTTGTGAAATAAAAATTATTATTTAACCATCTTGTTAATTAAATGTTTTACTAGACTCGGTATTGGTTCATTCAAACCCCTCTTAAATTTATAGAACTACTGAATAAAAATTTAATTTAAATATTTAATTCATCAATAAAAATTTTTAATCAATAAAACATGAATAAAATTATCCCTCAGTATTGATTATTATATTTATTCAATTAATTAAATTCAAATAGAACATAATCGAGATCACCAGAAACACTCAGTGTGTGACCCTCTAGGATTATTTCACATTGGAATTAGGAAGTATCACCTAAAGACCAAGATTAATATCTATAAATTGGTTAATAAAACCTATTGAAATAACATAATTTCATAATGATAAGAACCACATAAAAATGCTCATTGTGTAATATAATCCTTTTGTGTCAATATATCATCAAGAAGGTTGCACATTTGTGTCACCAACCTATATGCTCAATAAATCATTCTTTGATTGTTCGAAATAAATTCATCATATCTCCAGGGCCTTGGAGTTTAATGTGATAGTTATATTCTAATTAATAGGTCGAGATATCAACTACCATAAATATGGAAGGTCCTTTATGACTTAGTGATTAGTGACATGTTAACCGTGACACATCCAACATGCCATACCTCACCGCAAACAAACAATGTAATAGATTTCATCATAAAGTATAAGTGTGGGAGTCATGACATGAATTAATGAAAATATTAATGTTTAAGGACCATTACACATGTTCACAAATAGGGATATCTAATGACACCAAAACATGCAGAATTCCTACTAGTTGGTATGTTCTCATAATCTATCATATTAGAGATTACCAAATGAAAAAATTATGAGAAGATGACTCATATTATTATGAGTAATCACACCTAAAATTATATATTTTATGGGTCCCAAAATATTATTTTATCCTACCATAGAACAATATTTTAGAATATCATCATAAAACTTAAATTTTTTCATCATAATGGGGAACTGCTATGTCCTCATCAATGCAAAAAATACTTGAGGACATTATTACATTAGATTAATGAATAATAATAAATAAAATGTAATAATAGTTTTTAATTATATTAAATACATTGAATATACATGTAATTAAAGTAAAACTAGTTGGTCCCAGGACACCAATTCCAGCAAACTCCCACTTATACGAGGGTTAACTACTTATAAATTTTAGTCCAATAGACCTCACATGATAATGAAGTTTCTGCTAATTCAAGGATTTAGAAAAGGGGTCCACAATATTTTCTTCCATAGAAATAAGGATCACTGTAACCTCACCTCTTTAAGGAAAATCCCTTAATATATGATACTTCTTAAGTATGTGCTTCATCCACTGATGTGACCTTGGATTTTTTGTGAGATTCAACACTACAATATTATCAAAACAGAGCATGAAAAGATATTTACTTCTAGGTACTATGTTAAGATCATGGATGAAGTTTCATATCCATAATACTTCTTTAGCTACCTCATAAGCCGCAATATACTTGGAATCTATAGTAGTATCTTCAACCACAACCTACTTTGATCTCTCTCAGCTCACAAAACCACTATTCAATGTGATGATGTATCCAATTTCTGACTTTAGGTCATCTTAATATATTTAGAAAAAATCATTTTCCTATCCTCATATGAATATTTCATCATCTACTCTATAAATCCAGATAATATCCTTAGTACGCCTCAAATACTTGTTTTCGACGCTTTCACCGGGGCGCGCGTGCGCATCGTTTCCGTCCGCGGAGGAGGACGTGCGGCGCTCTGTTGCCCCGCATTCCCGCTTTCCAAAGGCGGTCGGCATTCGATCCTTATTCAGGGACGTCTACTCCTTGATCGAAACGGGATGATGGGATGTCGGTTCTTCCTCATGTGGATTCCTCCTCAGAACTCGTCACCTAGTACGGGTCTCCCTCATAGATTTAATATGTAGTTCGTGAAACTCTTCCCAGTGCCATGTTTCCATGGACGCCGGTTAATTACACTGCTTCTGTCGGGACATTCCAAAGGGTCTGGTCAGGGCAGCAACCTTCAGTCGGGGGAGTAGTCACGTTGAGGCATCAGTAGCGTGTCTGGATGCTGGGGAACCTGGCATGTCTGTCTATTATCCCTCGTCACAAGGCTTCTCGAGGGCATGGAAGCCCGAGGCATCCCACATTGAGCGCGGGGAATTATATGTCATAGACACATATCTAAGGTTTTCCTCATCTTCTCGTGTTTAACACAGGGTACGCCACGAGTTTAACGTCTAGCGGAAATGGATCAACCCAACCAAAGCATTAACTAGGATAGATCGGATTGAGGGATTCTCCTTGAAGGGATGTCGATACCGGGGCCAGCCCATGGGCGGCTGTGAAGAAGAGCGTACCAACATGGTCTCACCAGGATATGACGGCTTGGGCGAGAATCAGGATGGGCTGTAGGTGGATGAATGAAGTAGAGGGGGAATGAAATGGGACCATCGCAGGGGTGACAGTGAAGTTGGGCTTGAACCTTGGAGAGGCTTCCTACGTATCCCTGTGGCAGGGAATCAAAGTCCGCGTAGTTCGGGATGGTGCCGGTAAACTGACGTGAAGGCGGGCCTTGGCCTGATGAATGTCGTCGGCGAACCAACGTGAAGGTGGACCTTGGTCCGATGGGCATCGTCAGCGTACCGACGTGAGGGTGGACCTTGGTCCAATGAGTGGTGGGCTTGAGCCTCAGGAAGGCTTCCTACGTACCATGCCTTGACACGGATCAAAGACCACGTAATTCAAAGGGTTTCATCGGTGAACCGACGTGAAAGTAGGCCCGTGGGTCCACTAATGGTGGGCTTGAACCTTGGGAAGGTTTCCTTCGTACGATGCCTGGACATGGATCAAAGTCCTCGTAGTTCAAAGGATTGATGGAATACAGTTTAACGTCATGCGGGACGGTAGTGAACCCTGACGTGAATAAACGACGGGCGGTGGGTGTCGGCGAACCGACGTAAATGAGGGACCTTCATCCAATGGGAGATGGGCTTGAAAATGGGGGCCTGGCACACCGACTAGGAGACGGTTTGGGCCAATGATTTTTGGGATTGAACCTCAGGGAGGCTTCCTACATACCATGCCTTGACACTGATCAAAGTCCTCATAGTTCGGATTGGGGAATACAGTTTAACGTCATGCAGGACGGGGGTGAACCGACGTGAATGAGGTCGGAACGACCGGATGGTGGGTTTGAACCTCGTAGAGGCTTCCTGCGTACCATGCCTTGACATGGATCAAAGACCTCGTAGTTCGGGTTAGTCACAATGGCTTGCCGTCGGACTGGAATTGCAGTTTAACGTCGTGCTGGATGTAGGTGGAACACGACGTGAATTGGATGATGAGTGGGCTTGAACCTCGTGGAGGCTTCCTACGTACCACGCCTTGACATGGATCAAAGACCTCGTAGTTCAAATGGGGTTTTGTCGGCGAACCGACATGAAAGTGGACCTTGGTCCAATCAGTGGTGGGCTTGATCCTCTGGAAGGCTTCCTACGTACCATGCCTTGACATGGATCAAAGACCTCGTAGTTTGGGTTGGATTTTGTCGGCGAACCAACATGAAAGTGGACCTTGGTCCAATGGGTGGTGGGCTTGAACCTTTGGAAGGCTTCGTATGTACCATTCCTTGACATGGATCAAAGACCCCATAGTTCAGGTGGGAATGGGTGTGCAGTTTAATGTCATGCAGGACAAAGGGAGGGGGGCATACAGTTTAACGTCATGTTGGACACGGTCATGCAGTTTAACGTCATACGGGACGGGGCGTGCAGTTTAACGTCATGTGGGACGGAGTCACACAGTTTAACGTCATGCTGGACGAGGGAGAAAATCGACGTGAATGAATGACCGAGCAATGTGGCTTGAACCTCATGGAGGCTTCCTACGTACCATGCCTTGACATGGATCAAAGTCCTCGTAGTTCGCTATGGGTGGGGGTTAGGGTCGGTGCTCACTCTAAGCCCACGTGAGTCATGCTCCATGTGAGAAGCAAGAGGTTGCAAGGACCTAACGATCACGTCGCGAAGGATGCGTCCGTGAGAAGCAAAGAGGGGCTTACGCATTAGGCAGCCCATGGTGCTGGGACTTACTCCAGGATGGAGGCCCATGGTGCGACAAAGCGCGGGAAAGATGGACCTTGGACCAATGATGGGAGGTGCCTCGTTCCCTATCACGCCCTCCACTGACCTTGGTAGTGGGGAAGTACGGAGATGCAGGGGTGCAGCCATCCGTTGGGGAACTAGGGTCACCCTTCTCCCATGAACATACGCCACTCCAATAAGGAGGATATCATCCCTTGTGGATGGGTGATTCCATTCCCGTGGAGACGAGTGGTGTAAAAAATGTTCGACCTAGGGGGACCCTTCGTGAGGGAGACGAGGTCGGATCACAGTTTAATGTCATGTGTTGAGGACGTGGTGCTTGGCAGTTTAACATCCTGCAACTCAGACGAGGTGGGTTCACTCCACACCCCTTGGACATACATAACTGGTACCCTCTGGTCCTTGGGGAAGGGAAGGTACCAGTAAGGCCATGGTTAAGGGGGGTTGTGGAATGAACCATCAAGGGGTCCACGTTAGCATGGCTATGCGAAGAAGAAATAGCTGTTAGCGTGCCTATGCGAAGAAGCATTAGGCGAAGCAACGCTACGGGTGGTATTGTCCATGGGACTTTGAAATCACATCGTGAAAACCTAGAGGGTCACACGGGAAGAGGAATTGATAAGCAAAGGAGTGTGCTTCGCGAAGTGGAGTGCCTTGGCCTTAGCATGGGGCATAGGTGTGAGTGGAAGGTGCTTCGCGAAGTAGAACAGTTTTCGTGGAGCACTGCCTCGCAAAGAAGGCGTACCTCGCGAAGCAGGGTCCTGCGAAGCAGTGTGCTTCGCGATGTGTAGCGATCCTGCCTGAGCATAGGGATCACTAGCATGGCTTGGGTGTTTCTCGAAGCATAAACGCTCTGCGGCTGCCCGGGTTCCCTTGGGAATCCCCTTCCTTCGCGAATTCCCTTGAGCTTCGCGAAGGGCATCCCTCTCAGAAGAGGGGCTCAAAACGAGACAATGCAGAGGAGTCTCGTGAAGTAGAAGTACCTCATGGAGCTCATGATTCCTAGGGCAAAGAGTGCTTTACGATTCAAGAGAGGAGAATCCGAATGGTCGGATTTTCCATCTCGGGACTAAGGGGGAGTCCAGTATTTATAGGGAAGGGGCGCCGCGAAGCAGAACTCGCGCGCCGCCTCTGGTACTTCGCGGCGCGCTTGCGAACGTCAACGTCATCCGTGGAGGGTACCGCCTCTGGAGCGTCGCGGTGGCTCGCAAACTTCAAATGCGTTCGCGGAGGATTACCGCCTCTAGAGCTTCGTGGTGGGCTCACAAACGTCAAATGCGTTCGTGGAGGATTACCGCCTCTGGAGCTTCGCGAGGCCACGATGGTCGGAGCGCTTCATGGCGGGGCTCGCGAACGTCCAATGCGTTCGTTGAGGATTACCGCCTCTGGAGCTTCGCGAGGCCGCGATGGTCGGGACGCTTCGCGGCGGGGCTTCGCGTGGGTGTTTCGCGTTGGTGCTTCGCGAGGCAGTGCGCCAGCCTTATTTTTCGTTCCTTTATTTCATGCAATATTTTGGCACCAACAAATTCCCCCCCTCAGACTTGGAGCCGCGGAGGGTGAAGGGTCGAATTCTAAGGGAAAATCGCCAAAATTGTCGATGGTTCGCGATGCGGCTACGCGAAGGGTGCCCGCAGTGCTGACCGAGGCCACAGATCGTGACGTGCCACGATGCTCCGCGCGGGTGAGGCACGCCGCGATGCTCCAGGGTTGCCGCCTATAAATAGGGAGGTCGACCTCTTTTGTCTTCACGTTACTTCCTTGTCTTTTTTTGCTCTCGACTTCGCGAAGCTCCGCGTACTCTGCGACAGCCCTCTGCGAATCGAGCTTTGCGGCGAACCGCGGGTCTCCGACTCCGCATCTGTGCCAAGCGAACATCTGCTTGTCGGCCTTGGCCAGACTTCATGGCTTGGTCTCGTGACCGATCTTCGCGATCCGGCTTCACGATCTAGCTTCGCGGTCGAGCTTCGCGACCCAGCTGAAAAAATTCTTTTCTGAGGGCCAGAGTTAAAATGGCCCATCAAGAGGCTGTATTGGGGGTGCTTGCAGATGCTGCCCGTCGACATGAGATGGCCTACTGTCCAGGCCTGGGGGAGATGGTCCTAAGCTACTCGGACCACACTTATTTGACAGATCTGTTATTGGAGGGTCAGAAGGATTATCCGCAGTGCAAGAAACTTCCATTGTATGGCTTCGGGCTGAGGGATGACATCTTTATCCCTGAGGTGAGTAGGGACGAACCAGCTTGCTGGTTCAGGATCATACCATGCCAGCACCAATGGTTCAGGGCGGCCGATGGTCACGCACAAGAGAACTTCACACCCGTTACCGCTGACTGTCTCTACAACCATGTGAATGACATTGACGGGAAGCCACTGCAGCCAGAGACTTCCCCTCCCCTCTATCGTACCATGCTGATGGCATCTTTGCAGGATTCGAAGAAGGGATGGTCCGATGAGTGGGACCTACGCCAGGGCGGCAACATTACTGATGACTGGGCCTAGGCCTACTGGGTAGGCGCCTCATGCGAGGAGTTTGGGGCCGAGCTGAGGAGAGTGGGGTTGTATGAGGCGGCGTGGGCCTCCCAATTCCACATTTACCAACCGAAGCAGCTAATGCCGGAATTGCTGAGTAGATGGTCATCTAGGACCAACACTTTTCACCTGCATCATGGGGAGGTGGGCATCAGCCTGTGGGATGTCCCCCAGGTTTCTGGGGTTCTGATCTTGGGGGCCATGTATGACGAATTCCTCCCTGTCGCCAGCGCGTGGGGGGATACGGAGCAAATGCCGCGACTGGCGTCGGCGCTGATGGCACTTGTCCCTGTAGAGGACAAGGAGGTAGTGAGGGATGTCCACTTTAGGAGGTGGTTCAAATGCTTCCTGAATTTCCCAGAGAATCGAGAGTTCCCTCCGAGGCCTCGAACTTGTCCAAGGGCGGCCCAACGGGGCAAGGGGCACTCATATTGGCGGGTCTTAGAGGACAGCCAATAAAAGACTTGGGGTTTCAGTGTCAGCACTGAACAACGGCCGATAGTCAGGCTGGCGGCGTTCATCGCGGCTCTCATCTATGGTTGGATCCTACCGGTGAGAGTTACAAGCATGGGGCTACAGCCCAGCTCGTTTATAATGGCGTCGATGTTGGCCATGGGGTAGCGGATCAATCTGGGGATTCCGATGCTCACCAAACTGTACAGAATGCTGAGGCATATTAGCGGGGGCAAGAAGCCGCCATGTATATGTGGGCCCTTCCACCTCTTGTATGGGTGGATCGCAGAGCATATCATGGGGATTTACGAGTATCCAAACCCCATTTCGCCGCCGGGATCGAACTTCCGCCCCTCCATCCTGAACGCGTTCTGAAGCTTCCCGTTCAAGTTGGCCATTCTGATGGTGCTGAATCGGGTGTGGAGGGCGGATGAGTTCAACTTCCACCCCTTCCCATTGCCGACGGGGATGCTTACTGATGACGGACGGGGAACGGAAGAACATCGATCTTACCTCCTGGCCTTCCGAGGTGGAGTTTTGGTGGCACGAATAGACCGTTATCCGCTCTGTGAACCGTACACCCCGCATTGGTTTGCGAGGCAGTTCTGGTGCCTCCAGCGGCTGACCCCACAGGTCTACTTGGAGGTGCATCACGAGGAGCACCTGTGTGTGATGAGGCAGTTGTGGCTCATGTTCACACGGGAATATTGAAAGATGCGGATTTCATTGCCTCCATCCACCGCCGCTTTCGGATTGGTGAAGGATTATGCCATCAGTTGGGAGGCTGCTTACCCAGGGGAGATGCTGAAGCAACCAACTATCCGGGTCAGTGACGGTGGGCCTCCTCTATCTCGAGGTCGGGGTCGGAGGGCAGCTAGGGCCGCTCGCGGTAGCGGGGCTTCTATGGCGGCGAGACCGGCACCGGCTGAGGGTATGGTAGCAGCGGTGGATCCAGTGATTTCGGAAGAGCAGGGTCATCCGGAGGGGCGACCACCGAGGGGATTTCATAGGATATCCACTCAGGCTCCAGGAAAGCGCCTGCGTCATATTGACATGGCAGAGGATGCCGTCTTCCCGGAAGCTTGGGACATTTGGGATGTCAACCGGAAATTCCTCATCCCACCCGAGATATGGGCCCACCTGAATCACCTTGGGATGGAATTACCGGGCATAGGCCCAGTCCGGGCTGGATTCATGGCATCTTCGGCGGAGGCAGAACAATACCTGGACGAGCTAGAGGATTACATCCACTCCAGTGGTGTCCCTCGCCCAATGACAGACCGGGTGAGGGTACTGTTGAATCAGACGGTCCCCCCACAGTTATCGGTTGCCGATCTGAGGGAGTGCTTCCCCTTGCCGGAAGAATCAGAGGACTCCTCTCAGGAGGATGAGGCTAGAGGAGGGAGCCCGTTGGAGGAGGGCAAGGTCGGAGACCGAGGCTCAGAATCCGACGATTCCGCGGAGGCTCTCGAGGTGGCATTCCGTACTTCTTTCCTTATGATCTATTCTTGGGTCACTATGGACTTATCACCAATGTTTGAGCCATGCAGGAGGAACTTGTTCGCATGCCTCGTTCTCACTCCTTGGCGGGTGATGATGCGGGACCATCAGAACCTGCGCCTATGGCTGCGTCCAGTTCTGCGTCTGGTGGGACCAGAGCGCCCGAGGTGGCTCCTCCGGAATCTCCAGACCTTCCAACAGTATACAGAGGGCCTCGCCTCGGGGTCCCGTCAGTACCGGCTCAAGATCATCACCAGGAGGTCGATCTCCGTAAGTCTCCTCTACCAGTCTCCTCGTTGTCACATGTAGACCATGCCAACTAACGTTTGTCCCTCTCTGTCATACAGTTCTTCGACTGGCGTGGGCTGTTGCGGCAAGACTGGTCGGGATGTATGGTGGTGTCCCTCCTAGGGGAATGCCGGTGATGGTGGCGATAGTCCCCCCATCTCCTCAAGCTGTGACGCACATCATCACTGGCGGGACCACCGGTAGGGCCGTACCCAAAGTCATTGAGGTGGACTCCGAGGAATAGGATCAACCGGTCGGTCCCAGTCTTGTCGCGCCTGCTTCCGCGCTAGGTGTCGTACTGGATTCAACACCATATGTTGATCCTTCCGAGGATTTCTTGCAGGCGTATCCCACGTACGAGCCTGCCAACCGCGCAGACTGGGACGAAACGGCCTTCGACGAGGAAGACAGCAGCATAGTCTTCCGCTGGTCGTGGAAGCTGATCACGCGCTTTATCAAGGACACTCCCCAAGTGCAATGGTTGGCTGAAATGTATAGGCTCCGCTCGCGGTTGCGCGAATTGTGTGTTGGGGGAGTGGATGCCCAACGTCCTCACGCACTCATCCGAGATCTTATGGCTGAGAAGATCCGGGAGCATGATCGTGGGCTCAGCGTGAGCTGGAAGCGGAGGAAGGAGACCAGTATCAAGAAGCTCCAGGAGGCTGAAGGCGAGGTTCAATAGATGCAGACCCGAGTAGACGAGCTTTCAGCCTCTCTTGATGCACAATCTGAGCTGGTCTCACGGTTAAAGGCCCAGCTAGTAGAGGCAGAAGAGAATATGAGGCAGACCTCTGGAGAGATGGCTGTCGTTCAAGCTGGCATGGAGAGGACCAAAGCCAGGACTGACGAACTGCGCCCCGCCACTGCTGAGGAGGCGCGTGAGCTGATTCAGTGACAGCAATCCTTGGATGCCACAAGCCAACAGGTGGCGGAGCTGCAATGCTCTTTTGACGGGGTTAACCCATCCACGGGGGGAGTCGACCCCCGAGTATTGTAACAAACCCAAAAACCTTTTATTGGTACTTTCGTGCTTCAAAATTTTATCTTTGTTTTGAATGTCGTAGCGCGCACAATTTCCACTATTGAATTGCCTTGTTACATCCCTATAATGTTTGCGGGACGTTCGGCGACAATTCCCGAAGCCCACGTGGGTCGAGCCCGATGTCCGGGATTCGGATTAACAGTCCGGATTTCTGAGAGACGGGAGAGGCTTGATCGGAGGAGGAACATTCAGGATGGTCGAATTACCATTCCCTCAGCGTGCTCTTATGCACGAACGGGGCAACGCCAGGGGCGCTGAAATTGGTCCAAACAGATGAAAATGGGAAGTGTGAATCATGATACCCAAGATTCGGAACACTGTGGGGATGGCGTGACAATAAGGGACAACTGTTAACCTTGGAGGAGAAGCGGTACCCTTACTGCATTATCCTATAATGGGGACAACAAATGAGGGTCGAACATTGACCATGTTTGAAACACGGGACCATGTCACAAATGTTGTTGATCAATCCTTCGGGACGTTGGCCCAGGACAGTTGGCGGACCATAGGTCAAAAATCCATACTTTTAGGGGGTCCTTCCAGACATGACCCGTCTTCTGGAACGTTGGCCCAGGACGGTAGGTGAGCTGATGCGGCATGAGACTAGGCTGTTAGGGGGTCCCGTGAGACATGAAAGGGGACGAGGGTCTGAATAAGGGGCACGCAAAGCGTGGAATATGGAGTGATGGTCTGTCCAAACAGAATCTAACACTTAGGTAGTTACACCACCGTGGTTGGAGTACGCCAGATGGGTGCATCAGTTTGATCATGGATCATTCCTTCTTTCAGACAGGGCCTCTCTGGCGAGGGGATCTATCACTTCCCAATGGGATCTTGGGGCATCCTAAACTTGTTCAGGGTAGAACCGCAGTTTAATGTCATGCATTGAGGATACATAGACTCCTTTAGTTTAACGTCATACGATAGGACGTGGAATAAAAGGGAAGGAAGTGTGTGGTGCGGTAGATATGAAACCGACATGAATGAGGACTTAGAGTCCAAATCATACCACATACCCCTGGAGGAAACTCTTCAGATCGAGGGACCAAGAGTGAGGATTGGGCTGGGCCCGAAGCAGAGTGGTCGGGCGTTCCTACGTACCCCATGAGGATGGGAATCAAGCCATAGGTAGTTCTGGAAGCGCATTTTAACATCATGCAGGATGAGGAGCAGCCTGACCGTGTTGGTACACATCCTGCCAAAACTACTAAGCCCACGTGAGTCGTGCTCGATGTGGGAAACAACCAGTAGTGATAGGAATTTCCCGACACAGAAAGGGGAAGGTTAGGGCAAAGGGACGCTCGGTGAACACTGGCCCAGTGACACTAACACGATCATTTATCGCACCTAGATGCGCGAAGAGAAAGAGCCGAGTATGATGGAATTCCACTTGAACATGAGGAAGTGGAAATGTGTGAATCATGGAGCTCGAGATTCAGATCATGATGATGGAGGCGTGACGACGGAGGATAACTGCTGACTGTATTCGCAACACAGCATCCTGTCGCGTTAGCCTATAATGGGGATAGACAAATGAGCATCGACCTCTGACCGTATTCGCAACGCGGGATTTTATCGATTTGTTGTAAAATATCTGTAGGGACGTTGGCCCGAAACTATTGAAGGTCCCTTAGGTCCAGTATTAATGGAGAGCCCTTAAGCCTAGTATCCATGTCGTCCGGGGGTCCTTTTGGATGTGGAGGAGGAAGAGGATCCAAATAGCGAGCTCACGAAGCTTGGTCGTGGGACGAAGGAAATGTTCGTATGAAAGTCCCACACTTCGGGTTCTTTGTCGAAACACATCTAAATACGACAACGAAACGTATTAGAGACAGGGAGCAGATTCCTTTCCCTTGGGGAGATCTTAGTTTAGGGTCGTAGAATTCGGACCATGAAAAGTTAGACTTGGCCCGCGGGGAAGTGCCCGGGCGCTCCTACGTATCTTATAGGGATGAGAATCAAGCCTTACGTAGTTCTTGATGGACCTTAGACCATAAATGGGTAAGGTGAGCAGGGGACGCAGGGCTTCAAAACCTGACATGAAGGAGGACCTAAGCCCTACTTACCATGCATTCTCTGGGGAAATGCTCGAGTCGAGGGACCGAACACATAGGTTAGGCTGGGCCCGTGGGGAAGTGCCCGGGCGCTCCTACGTATCTCATAAGGATGAGAATCAAGCCATACGTAGTTCTAAAAGGTGACATGGTAGGATACTAGTGCCAGGGGAAAAGGGGAGTGTGGGCGTGGACCTTGCACTAAAAGAAGAGGAATTTGATGTATCTTGTTTGTTCTTTTAGGTGAATGGTTTTATTTTGTGAAGCGACAAGCCTAGAATAGTAGGTCGTGATGTCACCACAAGGATCAAGCCGTGATGGGCGTTGAAAAATGGCATGGCACGTGACCAATACCCAACGTGATGTCCTCTACAACGAGGTCACCACTATGCAGTGTCGTTTTTCTTCGTGCGGCCAGGACGATAATGTCACAGTTTAGGGTCGTATGATAGGACCAAGCATGCATTTTATCATCATGCAGCGCAGACGTAGCAGAGACGATGCTAGGCGGGAAATGTGTGCAGTGTTATAAAACACAATTGACGGAGACATGATCCCACATCAAATCGTACGCCATTCGGAGAGGGAAACCTTAGGCCGAGGGGCCTATATAAAGGTAAGAAGTGAAACCGGGGGAGAGACTGGCTCCCTAAATGGGATGTACCCGAAGACAGGGCGTCGGGGCGGTCCTACGTATCCCATGAGGATGGGAATCAAGCCACACATAGTTCTGAATGGATCTTAGTTTATGGTCTTAGAGCTCGGACCATGGGAGCCCCGAAAGACGCCATATTGCAGCTTTGTCCTCCTGACATGCAAAGGTGCACTGAGGGATAGCGCCAAAAGTGTCAAGATTAAACCTGGACATGATGGGGTGGACAATGATGTGAATCATGCAACCAACATTCGAGGACTGAAGGGGCTGGCGTGACGATAGAGAATTACTGCTGACCATATTCGCAACACAGCATCCTGTCGCGTTAGCCTGAAATGGGGACAAACAAATGAGCATCGACCACTGACCGTATTCGAAACGCGGGATTTTATCGATTTTTTGTCCAAAACCCTCGGGGGCGTTGGCCCGTAACGGTATGAGAGCCCTTGGGCATTGTATCTAGGGCGTTCATGGGGGTCCCTCCGGGTGTGAAAGGTGATGGAAGCCCGAATGGAGGGGAACACGAAGCTTGACAAGTGGAAGGAACTTGATCAAGTTGAATCTGACCCTCTTGGTCCTAGACCAGAGTACTCTTAACACATGGGTGAACCACTGCAATGGGTCAAGGGACTCAACTTGAGGGTAACCAAGAGATGGCGGGTTCCCGGGGAAAGGGGGCATGGTGCCCGAAACCTTGTATCATACCTACATATTCCCCTCCTTGAGAGGGACAGACCAAGTGTCCTAGGTGACCGGGAGATCAGGAGATCTCCAAGAGGTGGGGCTGGACCTGAATCCTAGACATTCAGGCGGTCCTACGTATCCCATGAGGATGGGAATCAAGCCACACGTAGTTCTGAAGGGTGCCTTTTAATGTCATGCGGGACAGTGAATAGGAGGGCTAACTCGCAGAACGGGGTGCGCGTGGTGCAGCTATTGCAGACCCGACGTGAATGAGGACGTAGTCCTACACTACGCCACGCGGTCCCGTTGTCGGGGTCCCAATGGCAAGACCCGAGAGGCGAATTAGCTGAACTCAAGCTGGACCCAAAGACAAGGGGTCTGGGCATTCCTACGTATCCTATCAAGATAGGAATCAATATGAACGTATTTTCAGATGAGAATCATAGTTTATGGTCTCAGAGCTCGGACCGTGGATGGTGACAACTCCCCGAGTAAGCACAGATGTCAACCCAATCCCTAAGCCCACGTGAGATAAACTCGGTGTGGGAAACAAGGGGGGAAGATCCTTATCACAATACTTGGGGATTCCATCAAAGGGGAGTCGGCGGAGAGCCCCGAAGGACACCTTTGACGCAACTTGTTCCCCCAACCCGCGGACGTGCACAGAGGAAAAGTACCAAGAGTCCCGAGACTCTACTTGGACATGATTAAGTGATGAAGGGTGTGAATCGTGTACCCGAGATTTTGGGCTTAATGGGTTGGCGTGGCGATAGAGGAAAACTGTTAACCATGGTGGAAACACAGCGTCCATATCACGTTAGCCTGAGGTTGGAACAACAGACGAGCATCGACCGCTGACCATATTCGCAACGCGGGATTTTATCGATTCGTTGTCCGGAACTCTTGGGGGCGTTGGCCCGTAACGGTAGGAGATGCCTTGGGCGTAGTATCCAGGCCGTTCTTGGGGGTCCCTCCGGGCGTGAAAGATGCTGAAAGCCCTGATGCAGGGATACACAAAGCCTGGAAAGCGGGTGCGGATGTGTCCGAGTTTAGCTTGGCGTTCCAGGTAATACACCAGAGTACTCTTAAGCACATTGGTGAACCGCCGAAAAGGGATCGACGAAAAAAATCAGTAGGGGGAGGTACATGGCGTGGTCATTACGAGACCGACGTGAATGAGGACATAATCCCACACCACACCATATAATCCCTTCATGGAGGAAGGATAGGCCAAGGGGCCAAGATGGGATGAAGATTCCCGAGAGATGGGGCTGGACCCGAATCCTGGACATTCAGGTGGCCCTACGTATCCCATTAGGATGGGAATCAAGCCGCATGTAGTTCTGTAGATGTAGTTTAACGTCATACTGGACGAGAAGGGGAGTAATATACCCCTAAACAAGGGAGGTATGCGGTATGGCGAAGAAGCTGAAGTGAATGAGGATGTAGTCCCACACCATACCATACACTCCTATAAGAGAGGACCTGGGTCGTGGCCCGGAAAGGCCAAGGGGCCTGATGGTTAGGCATTGGTCAAGAAGGCCTGACCTGCTTGTAGTTTAACGTCTTGCAATGGGGAAGAGGTTCGGGGACCCGAGGAGGCCAAGGGGCCTGAGGCTGGGCCTCGTAAGGGGAGGTGTACGGCATGGTACATGATCCCGACGTGAATGAGGACGTAGTCCTACACCGCGCCGTACACCCCGGGTAAGTGGTTGGGCGGAGGGGCCCGAGAAGGCCGGGGGGCCTAAGGTCAAGCATCGTTCAGGAAGGCCTGACGGGTCTGCAGTTTAACGTCTTACATGAGGACGGGGGTCGGGGACCCGAGGAGGAAAAGGGGCATGAGGCTGGGCCTCGTAAGGGGAGGCGTACGGCATGGTACATGATCCCGACGTGAATGAGGACGTAGTCCTACACCACGCCGTACACCCCTATGAGAGATCGGGGTCGTGGGCCCGATCGCTAGCACCACCCAGGGGGAAGTTTTTCACCTCGGGATGGGGCAGAATGAATCACTGCACTCGATGTCTGGGATATCTCGGGGTGGACCCGAAGATCTAGGACACTGTTGACCATGTTCGAAACACAACGTTCCTATGGTGACCCATTATAGGAGCAACAAATGAGCGTCGACCGCTGACCAAATTCACAACGCGGGACTTGTATCCGCTTGTTGCTTGAAAACCCTCGGGGCATTGTCCCGTATCAGTAGGAGAGCCCTTGGGCATTGTATCCAGGCCGTTCTTGGGGATCCCTCTGGGTGTGCAAAAATGATGGAATCCCAGTCAAAGAGTGGGTGAAGCATAGCTGTATCCATCCATGAAAGAGGCAAACATCTCCAGGGGGGATGTGCAGCCGGGTCGAGGCTTGCTCGATGTGAGTCGGGGCAAAAGTGTGCACCCTGCCATGGCTTGATCCGAGGGGTGGATTTTGGCTTTTGGGCTGGGCCAATAGACGAAATGTCTTGTCATTCCTACGTATCTCATGAGGATGAGAATCAAGCCATACGTAGTTCTTGAAGGCCATGCAGTTTAGCGTCATGCGGTAAGGACGTGGGAGGATAGAAGAACGAGAGTGGGCACATGCCGCGACCCTTACAATCCTTGTGCGAGCGGGGTTGCATGAGCGGGGCCAAGAAAGCATACTCCCTGCTACACAAAGATCCTCCAAGGAAACTATTCCCAGGGGGAATAGTCGAAGAGAAAATCTTGGGGCTGGGCTCAAGACGAGGCGTCCGAGCGTTCCTACGTATCCCATAAAGATGGGAATCAAGCCACACGTAGTTATAGAAATGCAGTTTAACGTCATGCGGGATGATGAGAAGCATATCATTTGGGGATATGTACAGTATGACGAGTAATCTGATGTGAATGAGGATGTAGTCCTACACTATACCATACAATCCCGCGAGAGGGTAAGTCGGGGAAAAACCAACTTGCGTTTTAACGTCTCGCGGTGAAGACGGGGGGCCAGCGGCCTGAGGAGGCCAAGGGGCCTGAGGCTGAGCCTCGGTCAGGAAGGCCTGACTGGCTTGCAGTTTAACGTCTTGCAGGACGGACGGGGGTCGGGGACCCGAGGAGGCCAAGGGGCCTGAGGCTGAGCCTCAGTCCGGAAGGCCTGACTGGCTTGCAGTTTAACGTCTTGCAGGACGAAGATGCAGTTTATGGTCGTGTAGGACTTTACAGTTTAGAGTCATGTTGGACCATGACGTGCAGTTTAAGGTCATGCGGGACCGTTTCACAGTTTATCGTCTTGCAGGACGAAGATGTAGTTTAAGGTCGTGCGGGACCATTTTGCAGTTTAGGGTTGTGCAAGACCCTTTTTCCCTAGGCAAAGTATCGTTTGAGAAATTTGGCATTGGTGGGAGGGGTTATATGCTCTCCATCTGTGGTCACCAAGGAGTATGATCCATTGGGGTACACTTTATGGATGATATAAGGCCCTTCCCATTTGGCTTCTAATTTGGGCGGTTTCTTACCGGGAATCATTGGCGCTCGAAGGGCCAGTACCAGGTCGCCCTGTAGAAAAGAGTGGAGACGAACCTTCTTGTCGAAGTCCCTCGCTATCTTATCCTGATGCCTTTCCAGATTTTGCAGGGCACGAAGCCGGTTCTCGTCCAGTGCTTCTAATTCAGCTAGACGGATCTCGGCTACCTCATCTGAGGTCTGGTGGTCATAAACTATAGTGCGTAACGACGGAAGCTGGATCTCAATGGGTAGGACGGCCTCAGCTCCATACACCAGGGAATATGGGGTCACCTGGGTAGAGTTGCGAGTCGTCGTCCGGTAAGCCCAGAGGGTGTTGGGGAGCTTGTCCAGCCAACTTTTCTAGTTCTGACCAACAATCTTCTGCAGAATGTTAGAGAGGGTCTTGTTGAACGCCTCGATCTGTCCATTCGCCTGCGCGTGGTAGCGGGAGGTATGGTTCGACCAGATATCGTACTTGGCGTACAATTTCTTCAATTCAGATTCTCGGAAGTTAGTGCCGTTATCGGTGAGGACAGAGTGACGTACCCCAAACTGGTGGATAATGTTGGAGCTCACAAAGTCAACGATGGAACGGGCCTTGACCTCTTTGAGTGGAACTGCCTCTGCCCACTTGGAGAAGAAATCTGTAGCGGTCAGGATGAACCTACACTGGCCGGCTGTTGCCGGCAGATACGGTCCCACTACATCAAGTCCCCAAACCGCAAATGGCCAAGAGTACTTGGTGGGGTGGAGGGGCTCCGGCGGCCGATGCAAGAAGTTGGCATGTACTTGGAACGCGTGGCATCTCCTGGCATATCCAATACAATCACGGATCATAGAGGGGCAAATGTACCCCAACCTCCAGATTTGATGGGACAGCTTTGGCCCAGCTTGATGGGCGCCACAGGAATCGGCGTGAACCTCTTTCATAACTTGAGGTATCTCCCCTCCTTGGATGCAACGGAGGAGGACACCATCGAAACTCCGCTTATAAAGGATTTTTTCAGGACTGGGGCCGTTATGGTGGGTAAATTGCAGCGCGTGGCGTCAGATTCGCTCGCGCTCGGCCCGGTCGTCCGGGAGGCGACCATTTTGGAGATACTCGACAAAAGGTGCTCTCCAGTCGGGAGTGGTTTCAACCACTGCATCTGCCGAAACTGGGACCCCTGACGTGGAGGGTCCGGCGGTGAGATGACTTACCCGCAGGCCATCATTGTCCTCTTGGGTGACGGGGGAAATGACTCTCCAGTGGGCCACATGTATGACCAAATCATCTTTCTCGGGTTCTGCGAGCGACGCGGCTAAGCCAGCCAGGGTGTCTGATTGGCCGTTCTGCGACCGTGGGACATGGGTAACCTCTGGTCGAGAAGAGAACTGGGCCATTAGGCGGAGGGTGTACTCCAGCAACGGTGAAAACTCCGGTTTCCTGACGACATAGTCACCATTAACCTGTTTGATTACCAGCTCGGAATCTCCCTTCACATGTAGATGGGGCACATGGATCACAAGGGCCAACTCGAGGGCGGTGATGAGAGCTTGGTACCCTGCCTCGTTGTTCGTACAGCCTTCTAACAAAAGGAACGAGTATGGAAGGACGGCTTGCGCCAGGGTAATTAAGACAATACCCAGGCCCACTCTGTTGAGCTTGGGATCGTTGAGCCTCCTACCGGTGGGGCTCCAGGAGGAGCCGTATAAATGCGTTTGCCAACACGGGACAACATGATCGACTGAGGGGATTGTCTCATCAGGTAAATCCAGGTCTAGGGATTGATCCGCGGAGGTTGGATGGGCAGCTAAAAAGTCTGCCAACGCCTGTCCCTTAATGGCCTTCTGAGGTACAAACCTGATATCAAACTGCTGGAGGATCACTGCCCACCGTGCTAGTCGGACAGTCAGCATAGGGTGGTTCAGGATGTACTTCAGTGGGTCTACCTGGGAGACTAATTGCCCTCGTGGTGCTGCAGGTAATGTCGGAACTTCTGCACGGCGAAGACGAGCGCAAGGAAGCTCTTTTCGATAGGGGAGTATCTGACCTCTGTATCGAGATGCATGCGGCTGAGATGGTAGAGACTGTTCTCAGTACCCTCATTATTCTTCTGAGCGAGCAGTGCACCGAGGGATCTCTCCAGGGCGGTCACATAAAGGACCATCGTATTTCTGGAGACGGGTGGCATCAAGACCAGAGTTTGGAGTAGATACTGCTTGATTTCCTCGAAGGCGGTCCGACACTCCTCATCCCATTCGCAGGCGGCGCCCTTCTTCATGAACCAGAAAAAGGGATTACACTCGCCGGCCAGATTCGCGATGAATCGGCGTATATAGGCTAAGTGGCCTTGAAGGCCTCGAAGCTCCCGAATGTTGCTCGGGGGAGGCATTTGGCTGATGGCCTTGATCTTCTTCGGGTCGATCTCGATACCTCGGTATCTGACAAAAAAACCCAGAAACTTCCCAGAGGTGACCGCGAAGGCACACTTCAGTGGGTTCATCTTCAGGTGATGGGAGCGGAGGAAACTGAACACTTTCTCAAGGTCTTTGAGATGGTCCTGGCGCTGACATGATTTGACTACGAGTTCATCCACGTGGCATTCCACCAATGTCCCGAGAATCGGCTTGAATAAGCGATGTATGGCCCTATGATAAGTGGCACCTGAATTTTTTAAACCGAATGGCATAACCTGGTAGCAAAAGGTACCTTGGATAGCTCTGAAGGCAGTGGACTCCTCGTCTTTGGGGGCCATCCGGATCTGGTTATACCCGGAATACCCATCCATGAAAGAGAGGGCTTGGAACCCATCCATGGTGTCAATAAACAACTCCTTCACCGGGAGTGGGAAGTCATCCTTTGGGTAGTGGCGATTAAGATCGCGGGAGTCGATGTAGACTCTGATCTGCCCATTCTTCTTCCGGACTGGAACAATGTTGGCAAGCCACTTGGGGTACTGGACCTCCTTGACGAAGTTGTCTTTGATTAGCTTGTCAACTTCGCCCTCAACCATAGCACCATAAGAAGGGTGCATCTTCCTGGGAGGCTGCTTAAACCCACGATGTTTTGCCGGGAGGCCCAAACGGTGAATGACTACCTGGGAATCTAGCCCTGGCATCTCGTTGTAACTCCAAGAAAACACATCACGGTGCTGTTTGAGTAAGTCTACGTACGGTTGCCGCTCCTCGGGGGACATGGATGCACTAATCAATGTGGGTTTCGGATCTGCCTCGCTACCAAGGTTCACTTGTACCAGTTCATCAACCGTGGTAGAGACGCCTTCTTCAATGGTGGGGGGAGCATCCTCCAGGTCTTCCTCCCCATCCGTGGGGGGACTTCCCGCGACGGAAGACACTTCTGGGCTATCAAAACCCGAGGGGCAGCTGGTGTCGGCCTGGGTAGCAGCGGTCATCACATCGGGAGACTCGCTTGCCATTGAGACCATAGCAATGAAGGCAGTTGACCCTATCCCATCTGGCCTTCGGCCTAAGGGGCCGCGTTTGTTAATATCATAGCAGTGGTGACCTGTCGGCTTGAGTCAGTTAATTCCAGCCTGGCGGAAGAGACACGTATGGCGCACCGCCATTGTCATAAGCTTGACATCCCGGTACCGTACAGGGGTAGGAGGTTCTGGGATGACTTGAGCCTGGTTGATGTAGGAGTATGAGGTGATTTTCCATCGTCGCTTGGACATGGGAACATGCCTTCCTTGCATACCCGAAACAACAAAACATTGTCCTATGTCGGGGGTCGTGGCCTCCAACCTGTGGATCAGGAGGATGAAAGCGTCATCCATGCTTGCCCAGGGATCATTTGTGACCGGGCCGGGTCCATCCTCGCTTACTAGGATTTTCTTATCCTTACTTTTGTAATAACCCGCATCCAGATAGCAGACCTCACAAGAAGAGAAAGGGGACGCGTCTCCTTGGAGCATGCCTACTCGACCGTTGAGTAAGTACTTGAGGCACTGGTGATACGACGAAGGGACCACTGCATGCAGATGGAGCCATGGCCTACCCATCAATCCGTTGTAGGCAGTGTCCTGAGAGACAACCATGAACTCGGTGCTGGAAATTAAGCCACCGAACTGAGTCTTCAGGCGGATCTTGCCAACTGAGGTTTGCTCTATCCTGTCGTACCCCTGGATCCTGAAGTTAGAGGGAGTTAAACCACCTTCAGACAGAACCAGCTTTCGCAATGTCCGGGTCGGAATTAGATTGATTCTGGAACCCGTGTCAACGAGGCAGCGGCGGAATTCCACGCCATTGAAGTGTCCAGTGATGTACAGCGGGCGAATGTGCCCCTGTATATGGGGGTCCTCATCTTCACCGGAGAACGAGATCACCTCCTGACATTTGGCGTTTTCAATTGTCTCGGTATGGGAGGCTTTTGCAGCTGCTACCTCCGTCCCAAACTGGAGGGGGCTCCTTAGGGCCTTGGCAAGTGCCTCACGCATTTCAGATGACAGGAGAAGGGCCTCAAGGATAGAAAGACTCACCGGAATGCCGGCCAGGTGCTTCAGGACATCCTACTTTCGTGCCAAACGTGAACCTCTGCTTACAGGAGGTCGTTCGGCATTTGGAGGCATAGCGGGTCCTGCTGGTTGAACCGACGATCGGCTAGTACTGAGCACATCTTGCTGCCTACTAGTAGAATCCTGGAGAGTAGTCTCCAAACTAGGATCGGACAGTGGAGGCTGGCCTATAGCCGGGCAAGACTGACTGTGATACGAACGAGGCAGCTCCCCCCAATCCAGTAGCACGAACGGCGGTGGAGGTAGAGCCGAGGGCGTTAGATGGGGTTGTGCGTGCTGAGATCTACACTGAGCCTGCTGGCTGGTCTCAGTAGCATGCACGGCTTGGCCAAAAGTGTCTGCTGACGTACCTCGATGACCGGCGCGGTTGCGATTCCGCTGACGTTGACGTCGGCTAGAAACGTTAGGGAGGTCTGCTTGGTGTTTCCCCTCGTCGGGGGTCATATAGGGTTTTACCAGCTCCACGGTGTTAATCGAAGCGTACCCCTAGATGTTGCTCGAGGAGTCATCCACCGCTGGGCGGATTCTGGGAGGAATCCCCATTTCAGGGGGCATAAAGTCGCCGAGAGTGCGGGATGACAATGGCACCGGCGGTGCGCGTTGCTTCTTCTTACGTCTCCGCTGCTTGCCCTTTTGGGAAGATGCCGACTGTGAAGACGACGCAGAGGGACCGTCTACTTCTTCTGAAGGTTCCGACTGCTTCAGGAATGCACGGATGATACCATGGGCACGGACGACGGTTTTTCGAGCCATCTAGTCGTCGTATTTCTTGGATCCACGGCTGGGGACCTGCTGCCACTCGCCTTCACTGTCACTGCCGATCTCTGATCCTGCAAAGACACCTGCCACTTGCACTGGTGCTGGGCCCAACTTGACTATGTTGTTGTTGACCTGGTCTTGAATCCAGTCTTTAAACACATAGCATTGCTTGAGGGTGTGCCCCAGGATCCGATGATAAGGGCAATAGTTGGGGTGATCGGTGAGATTCGCCTCTACCAGCCTTCTGCACTCAGAAAGACGCACAATCCCTTGCTCTATAGCACTTCGGAAGTAGCCAGGGACATGATTTTCGTTGAACGAATAAGTCTGGTACCTTTATTCCGGATAGGGGGCCCTGGGGGCCTGGCCCTGACGAGGGGCTGGAGGGGCCTTCCAAGGAGGCGGCGCCTGATTGTCTCGCCTAGGTGGTGGTGGCGCATTGTGCGGGGTAACCTGTTGGTTCTGAGGCGGTCGCTGCTGGGCAGGAGCCTGTGCTTGAGGTGGAGGACCTCTACGAGGTTGCGGGGGTGGTGCCGCTGGAAGTAACTCCAGCTGCCTCGGGGCTTCTATTTGGGCCACCGCAGCGGGTTCAGCCCTGGCGGTCCTCCTGGCCGGGATCATAGGGGGCAACAAACGTGCCTGACTGGCATGTTGCAGGGCTTCCTCAAGGCGTTGATCCTTATCTGAGAAATCTCTGAACCCTACAGAGTTGTTCTGGGTAATCAGGGAGGGTACCAGCTCTGTCTTGACGTTCCCCACACACATCATCAGTAGTTTCTCCTGAGTCAGTGGCATATCGAGGGAATACGTAAGTCCCTTCCACCGGGCGTTGAAATCTGCAACCCGCTCATCAGGCCTTTGCTTGCACTTGAAAAGGTCTGCAATGCCTGTCTTCCGTGTGGTGTAGCTGAATTGGTATTAGAACTGCCGGCGAAGATCCTCCCAACCGGTCACCGATCCGATAGGGAGCTGGCTGTACCAGACGAATGTCGGACCTTCCAATGTCTGTACAAAACATCGGAGCTTGGTGGCTTCTTGCTGAGCCGGAGTCCCCAACATGGGGCCACACCTGGAAGAAAAATGTGCCAAGTGCTGTGGCGGGTCCCCTGTCCCGTTAAAAGGTGAGAAAGTGGGGTTCCAAAAACCCGAAGGTGCGGGCATATCATCCACCCACGCGGGATAAGGCTTGCCATCCGGTGGGACCGCCACCTGCCGCGTTTCCAACGCTTCGAGGCGGGATGTGAGCGCCGGGATAAGATCATTCGGGTGGGGGTCCCTGTCTTGACGGGGATCCCTAACCACAAGTGCATTCCCAGGTTCTTCAACACGGTAGACGGCTTCAGCCGCTCGTGGGTCAACTGGCTGGACGACCCGTGGGGCGACTGGGGGAACCCAGACTGGATTCTTCAGATTGCCCCGTCGCTCGGGGGGATTTGGCGAGACGTATCGCGCCCTCTTGCCATACGTTCCGGCTTCTGCCCTGTCTGCGGTAGTAGCATGATCAGGGTTTCCCGGAGGCATCTCACCGGGGGGAAATTGTTCCTGCCCCTACTGCCCCAGCCTGGGATTACCATAGTCGGGTCGCCGCTCTACGGCGCGCTCAGCCAAGAGTTCGTCAACCAGCCTCTTCTGCTCAGCAAGCAGCTGGCATAAAGTGGCCTTCTCAGGATCTTCGTTCGTTTTCTGCACAGAGGTAGAAGGGTCGGAGTGCTTGACTATTCCGACGTGCTCCTTACCCTTGAAGGTGTTTCGACTGAGTACCAGCGACTCGGTGGGTACGGGGAGGCCTAACAGGTTCCTCTGCTGACGGGTAACTCTCCCTGATGGGTCCAGCAGCGGCGGTACGCCCTCGGGGGGTATGTCTCCATCAAGGGATTCAAGCTCATCTTCCTTGTCCACGACGTCAGCCATGTGGACCGCGACCCCTCTCGAGGGCATGTCCTCGATGTCACATAGCGAATCGGGTTGCCGTCGGATAGGTTCGAAGAGGAGAGCGGCATAGTGTCCCCAACCACGGACTTGCACATGGGGGGTGGCCTCCCTGAAGATTCTGCAGAGTGCTTTAAAACACTGAATGCATTTTCGTTGAAGGGCGCTCTGGTGGCCTGGAAACTCAGGGTGCTGGGCCACAAGGAGTGCGGCCGCATCAACCAGGCGGCACTACTCGCCGATTTCTTCGAAGTGCTCTCGACTTCTGGGGTACACCACCCATTCGTAACGGAGGCGGAAGTGTGTCGCCCATATGGTTCGACAAAATCACCCCACTTCTTCAAGGGTAAGGGACTCCGGTACGCGAAACTTTACCGCCACCGTCAGCCAGAACTTTTTCGGGAAGTAATCCGCTACGAGAATACTCCAGAAGATCCTGGGCTCGGACTCAGGGTCTGGCTCTGTGTTACCCCACTCGTCAACCGGGGGTGGCTGAGAGACCGGTAGCGGTACCGAGGTGGACCTCTGGGATAGTAAGCTCGGCGGTGGAGAATACGGGGAACGAGCTGACTGGCCGCCGAATTCCGGGCCATCCTCCGAAGAGTGAGGTGACCTGGCCACAATGTCACGATACGACGGGATGATAACCATAGCTTCCGGAACAGGAGCCGCGGCTACCGGTGACAAGTCGTGTCGTCTCTCTACCGTCGTTGGCCCCCAAAATAACTCTCTGTGATCTCTGGTAGAGGTAGAGGGCACTTCTGGTGACAAAGGCGGTGATTGCGCGGTTGAGACCTACGGAATTCCCAAGATTTTTTCCTCTTGGATGTACCTGTGGAGGGATATGGGAATCTGGTGGACCTCAAATTCCAGGAGAATGAGGCTAACGTGTCTGGTTCCTGCCCCAGTCCTTGATATAGAGGAGCGGGGAGAAGCTTCCATCGTTGAATCGCACTCCGCTTCCGAGTCGGAGAAGCGGGCAGGTTTGATCTCCACCTGGGCCTTCCCAGGGTTCTTCTTGCGGCGGCGACGACCGGCTCTCCTGCCCCGGGGTGGCTCTTCGGGACAGGGTTGACCCTTTTCAGGCAGCCTCGGGGTGGCACTGGCACCGTGGCAGAGAGGGCCTCCACTCGAGATAGCCAGGGTGCGAGGGGCACCAGGGCAAATGTCGAAGGGTACATGGGGAGGACCTCCATGAACAGCACCCATATAGGCGGATCCCCTGTTGGAACCGGTAGGAGCATGGGGAGGACCTCCATGGCCGATGCGAGTGGAGCGAGGATGACCTTCACTCCTCAAGTTGCTGGGGCGAGGAGGACCTTCGCCGGTTGCAGAGAGGACGTAGGGAGGGCCCCCATGTTGGAGAAGGACCGGATGGACGGTGCCTTCAGGTTGGCGGTCGGGGGCAGGAGGATGGACTCCATACCCTGTATAGTGTGCGCGGGAAAGGTTTACGCGCTGAGCGTCACTGCCGCGGGGCAGGTCTTCCTTCGGGATGGGGGTAGCACGAGGCATGCCTCCATGACGAACATCAGAGCGGGGAAGGCCCACGCTCTTTGGAGTAGTGGTACGGGGAGGACCTCCGTACAAGGTGACATTACTGCGGGTTAGTTCGCGACGACCACCACTTGGGCCTGCCACCCGGAGAGTCAACCCAGTCTTCCCATGGGGTGGTTGGGGTCTCGATCCTAGTTGGGTGAAAGAGTGCCTCTTCTTAGTGTATGCAGGGGCTTCACGATGCACGTCGGCGGTGGCTCGGGCCACTGTAGCTGTCGATGTTGACGCGCCTGGGCGAGCGTCCTCAACCCGGGCCCGGCGCTGACGTCGGGTCAGGCGAGCTGGTGCATGTGGTGCAGGAACGTAGCCTGCCTGCTCTTCCTACGGGGCCGGACGGCGGTGCTGACGCGGCCGGGTGGGAGCTCTCTCTTGGAGCCCTTGGGTCGGGACCCTGAGTGGGTTGAGCCGGACGGCGCCCGCCTCTTCAGCGTAAGGCGAGGAGTTGTCAAGGCGTTCCGGAGACAGGCTCCCGAAACGGTTGAACGTTAGGGTGGGGAGTAGGGGCTCCCTGCGCGGCCTATTAGGGCGGCGTTGACGGCAGGGCCTAGAGGCTTCCAGGTCCAGGCGGGCCATATCCCGAGTTGGGATGACCCCTTCTTCCTCGTACCTGCGCACGAGGTTGTTGATCACCCTTCGCTGGATGACCTCTGATGGGGAAAGGGGACGTGGTTGCCCCGTATTCCGCGATGTGGCGGCCGTCGTGGCGGTAGCGGCGCTACGTGGGGTGGCTGTGGCAGTGTTTCCCCTGCCCCTGCGTGGGAGAGGAGCGGATGGTGATCACGTCTCTGTAACAGTAACCTGGTTCCTAAGAAACGAAGGGATCAACTCATCAATACTGAGAGGAAAAGTATTGACAGCCAGTGCCCCAGCGTCCTTCCATTCTCCACGTCTATAAGAAGGATCCACGCCAACACGCTGCAGAACGGAGTGCCCCATGTTCTACTGCCCCGACTTCTGGTGAGTTTTACGACAGGACCGCTATTTTCTTGGCGGGACCAGGCGCCAGATATCTGGATCTGGTGACATGTCAATCTATTGGTGTCTCAAACTCTACTAATCTCCATATTGAGGAGAATAATTTCACGTCGGGTTCACCATTTCTGTTTCCGATGCTTTCTCCGGGGCGCGCGTGCGTGCATCCGTTCCGTCCGCGGAGGAGGACGCACGTCGCTCTATTGCCCCGCATTCCCGCTTTCCAAAGGCGGGCGACATTCGCTCCTTATTCAGGGACGTCTGCCCTTTGATCGAAACGAGATGATGGGATGTTGGTTCTTCCTCCTGTGGATTCCTCCTCAGAACTCGTCACCTAGTCCGGGTCTCCCTCATATATTTAATACGTAGTTCGTGAAACTCTTCCCAGTGCCATGTTTCCATGGATGCCGGTTAATTACACTGCTTCTGTCGGGACATTCCAAAGGGTCCGGTCAGGGCAGCAACCTTCAGTCGGGGGAGTAGTCACGTTGAGGCATCAGTAGTGTGTCTGGATGCTGGGGAACCTGGCATGTCTGTCTGTTATCCCTGGTCACAAGGCTTCTCGAGGGCGTGGAAGCCCGAGTCATCCCACATCGAGCGCGGGGAATTATATGTCATAGACAAATATCTGAGGTTTTCCTCAGCTTCCCATGTTTAACACAGGGTATGCCACGAGTTTAACGTCTACTGGAGACGGATCAACCCAACCAGAACATTAGCTAGGATAGATCGGATTGAGGGATTCTCCTTGAAGGGATGTCGATACCGGGGCCAACCCATGGGTGGCTGTGAATAAGAGCGTACCGACATGGTCTCACCAGGATATGAAGGCCCAGGCGAGAATCAGGATGGGTTGTAGGTGCATGAATGAAGTAGAGGGGGAATGAAATGGGACCATCGCAGGGGCGACAGTGAAGTTGGGCTTGAACCTTTAAGAGGCTTCCTACGTATCCCCGTGGCAGGGAATCAAAGTCCGCATAGTTCGGGATGGTGCCGGTAAACCGACGTGATGGCAGGCCTTGGCCCGATGAATGTCGTCGGTGAACCAACGTGAAGGTGGACCTTGGTCCGATGGGCATCGTCAGCATACTGACGTGAGGGTGGACCTTGGTCCAATGAGTGGTGGGCTTGAGCCTCTGGAAGGCTTCCTACGTACCATGCCATGAAACGGATCAAAGACCCCGTAGTTCAAAGGGTTTCATCGGTGAACCGATGTGAAAGTAGGCTCGTGGGTCCACTAATGGTGGGCTTGAACCTTGGGAAGGTTTCCTTCGTACCATGCCTTGACATTGATCAATGTCCTCGTGGTTCAAAGGATTGATGGAATACAGTTTAACGTCATGTGGGATGGTAGTGAACCCTGACATGAATAAACGACGGGCGGTGGGTTTCGACGAACCGATGTAAATGAGGGACCTTGGTCCAATGGGAGATGGGCTTGAAAATGGGGGCCTGGAACACCGACTAGGAGACGATTTGGGCCAATGATTGTTGGGCTTGAACCTCAGGGGGGCTTCCTACGTACCATGCCTTGACACAGATCAAAGTCCTCGTAGTTCGGATTGGGGAATACAGTTTAACGTCATGTGGGACGGGGGTGAACCGATGTGAATGAGGTTGGAACGACCGGATGGTGGGTTTGAACCTTGTAGAGGCTTCCTTCGTACCATGCCTTGACATGGATCAAAGACCTCATAGTTCGGGTTAGTCACAACGGCTTTCCGTCGGACTGGAATTGCAGTTTAACGTCGTGCTGGACGTAGGTGGAACACGACGTGAATTGGATGATGGGTGGTCTTGAACCTTGTGGAGGCTTCCTACGTACCACGCCTTGACATGGATCAAAGACCTCGTAGTTCAAATGGGGTTTTGTCGGCGAACCGATGTGAAAGTGGACCTTGGTCCAATGAGTGGTGGGCTTGAACCTCTGGAAGGCTTCCTACGTACCATGCATTGACATGGATCGAAGACCTCGTAGTTCGGGTTGGGTTTTGTCGGCGAACCGACGTGAAAGTGGACCTCGGTCTAATGGGTGGTGGGCTTGAACCTTTGGAAGGATTCCTACGTACCATGCCTTGACATGGATCAAAGACCTCATAGTTCAGGTGGGAATGTGTGTGCAGTTTCATGTCATGCAGGAAAAAGGGAGGGGCATACAGTTTAACGTCATGCTAGACGCGGGCATGCAGTTTAACATCATACGGGACGGGGCGTGCAGTTTAACGTCATACGGGACGAAGTCACACAGTTTAACGTCATGCTGGACGAGGGAGAAACTCGATGTGAATGAACGACCGAGCAATGTGGCTTGAACCTCATGGAGGCTTTCAACGTACCATGCCTTGACATGGATCAAAGTCCTCGTAGTTCTCTATGGGTAGGGGTCAGGGTCGGTTCTCACTCTAAGCCCACGTGAGTCATGCTCGGTGTGAGAAACAAGAGGTTGCAAGGACCTGACGATCATGTCGCGAAGGATGCGTCCTTGAGAAGCGAAGAGGGGCTTACGTGTTAGGCGGACCATGGTGCTGGAACTTACTCCATGATAAAGGCCCATGGTGCGACAAAGTGCGGGAATGATGGACCTTGGTCCAATGATGGGAGGTGCCTCGTTCCCTATCACGCCCTCCACTGACCTTGGTAGTGGGGAAGTACGGAGATGCAGGGGTGCAGCCATCCATTGGGGAACTAGGGTCGCCCTTCTCCCATGAACATACGCCACTCCAATAAGGAGGATATCATCCCTTGTGGATGGCTGATTCCATTCCCATGGAGACGAGTGGTGTAAAAAATGTTCGACATGGGGGGACCCTTCGTGAGGGAGACGAGGTCGGATCACAGTTTAACGTCATGTGTTGAGAACGTGGTGCTTGGCAGTTTAACTTCCTGCAGCTCGGACGAGGTGGGTTCACTTCACACCCCTAGGACTTACATAACTGGTACCCTCTGGTCCATGGGGAAGGGAAGGTACCAGTAAGGCCATGGTTAAGGGGGTTTGTGGAACGAACCATCAAGGGGTCCACGTTAGCGTGGCTATGCGAAGAAGCAATAGCCGTTTGCGTGCCTATGCGAAGAATCATTAGGCGAAGCAACGCTACGGGTGGTATTTTCCATGGGACTTTGAAATCACATCGTGCAAACCTGGAGGGTCGCACGGGAAGAGGAATTTCTACGCAAAGGAGTGTGCTTCACGAAGTGGAGTGCCTTGGCCTTAGCATGGGGCATAGGTGTGAGTGGAAGGTGCTTCACGAAGTAGAACAGTGTTCGCGGAGCACTACCTCACGAAGAAGGGGTGCCTCGCGAAGCAGGGTCCTGCGAAGCAGTGTGCTTCGCGATGTGTAGTGATCTTGCCTTAGCATAGGGATCACTAGCATGGGTTGGGTGTTTCGCGAAGCATAACCGCTCCGTGGCTACCCGGGTTCCCTTGGGAATCCCCTTCCTTCGCGAATTCCCTTGAGCTTCACGAAGGGCATCCCTCTCGGAAGAGGGGCTCAAAACGAGACAATGCAGAGGCGTCTCGTGAAGTAGAAGTACCTCGCGGAGCTCATGATTCCAGGGGCAAAGAGTGCTTCACGATTCGAGAGAGGAGAAGCCAAAAGGTCGGATTTTCCATCTCGGGACTTAGGGGGAGTCCAGTATTTATAGGGAAGGGGCGCCGCGAAGCAGAACTCGTGCACCGCCTCCGGTGCTTCGTGGCGCGCTCGCAAACGTCAACGTCGTCCGCGGAGGGTACCGCCTCTGGAGCTTCGTGGCGGCTCGCGAACGTCAAAAGCGTTCACGGAGGATTCTCGCCTCTGGAGCTTCGCGGCGGGCTCGCGAACGTCAAATGTGTTCGCGGAGGATTACCGCCTCTGGAGCTTCGCGAGGCCGCGATGGTCGGGGTGCTTCGCGGCGGGGCTCGCGAACGTCCAATGCGTTCGCGGAGGATTACCGCCTCTGGAGCTTCGCGAGGCCGCGATGGTCGGGGCGCTTCGCAGCGGGGCTTCGCGTGGGTGCTTCGCGTTGGTGCTTCGCGAGGCAGCGCGCCAGCCGTCTTTTTCGTTCCTTTATTTCGTGCAATATTTTGGTGCCAACAATACTTAAGGATAATATTTAATTACATCCATTGGTGGCCATCTGGGTCAGCTTGATATCTTCTCACTACACTTAATTCATAAGTGAAATCTATCCTATTACATAGGATATCATAAATGACTGACCCAATCACTGACATGTATACAATCCTTTCCATTCTATATCATTTCTCATGTGTCTAAGGACACATCTTCCTAGAAATATGAATGCCATGTGATGTTGGAAACAGTCCCCTCTTGGATTATTCAATACTGAATCTCTTTAGTAACTTGTTAATGTACGTACATTGACTTAGGTAGAGCAGTCTCTTCGATCTATTACAATTTTTCGTTATCACAAGAATATATGTTACCTCATCCAAGTCTTTTATGGAGAATAATTTATTCAAACATACCTTAAGAGATTGTAAAACTGGTATTTCATTTCCAATAAGTAATATCTCATAGATATATACTATTAGGAAGATGACTTCACTACCACTAAAATATTTTCTTACACAATACTCAAATTCATTCTTTATGAAACCAAATTATGTTATGGCTCTATCAAAACAAATTTTACATGACCCGAATGAATACTTTAATATATAAATGGATTTTTTCAGTTTTCATATCTTATTGGCATCATTTTCGTGTCACAAACACTTTGGGTTGTGTAATATAGAAATATTCATGAATGTTATCATTAAGGAAGACTATTTTTACATCCATTTTCTAAATTTCATTATCATGGTAAGGCATAATGGAATTTAGAATCATGATGGATTTTAGTATTACAACTGGTTAAATGGTTTCATTGTAGTCAATGCCTTGATGCTATTTATACCATTTTAAAATCAATTGGTTCTTATAGGTATTGACTTGTCCATTCGTGTTCAATTTTTTCTTGAATACCCATTTAAAAAAATGGAATTTACAACGAATTTTGAATCTACCAAAATCCATACTTGGTTTTGGAACATGGAATCCATTTAAAAATTCATGGATTCTTTCCACATGGAAACTTCTGTGCCACTTACTTATTCCTTGTTGGTAGGAGTATCATTGTTATCAACTAATAATGAGTCAAAATCCTTGGTGATTAGAAATCCACACCATTCTGGTTCTATAACCTCTCTTTTACTCCTACATATTACTTGTGACTCTTAAATAGTTTCTTTTTTCCAGGGGGATTTATAGAATCTCTTCTCATGCCAAATATTGTGTACATTGACCCTCAACTTCAATGAAGTATATTTCCCTCCCACTATCTATTTTATTGATATTCTTCCACTCAAGGAATATGGAATGTCTTTCCAATATAACCTTTTTTATGTGGGGTAATATAGGTAATATCCCCTTGTTTCCTAGAGGTATCATATAAAAGTACACTTTCTACCTCTAGGTAAAGTTAGTTACCTGAAGAGGACATTATAAACACTTCACAACCCCAAACATGTATGTATTATAACAAGGGTTTCTTTCCATTACATAAATGGTATGTATATAATTTGATGATTTAGTTGGAACATGGTTTAATATTTGTGTGGATTCTTGTAATGTATATCTAAAAAATGATAATGGAAGACTAAAATGACTCATAATTGATCTAAACATGTCTAAAAAGGTGTGGTTACTTCTTTAATTACATCATTACACATAGGCATATAAGGAGGAGTGAGTTGAGATATGATCCCAAATTCCTGTAAGTAATCATTGAATTATTGATTAATATATTCCATACCATAGTCTTATTGCAGCTTTTTAATATTCATAACAAGATGGTTCTCAATTTCATTCTTGTATTACATGAATTTATCAAAAGAATATGACTTATACCATATTAAGTAGACATATCCATATATACAATAATCATTAGTAAAAATTAATAAGTATGAGTACCCACCCCTTACCTCAATATGAAATGTTACACACACATATGTATGAACCAATTCAAGATTCTCTTTGTCCCTTTCACCTTTTCCACTAAATATGGATTTGGTCATTTTTCCTTGTAAACATAAATGACATATACCAAGAGGTTTTAGTTCAAAATAATCACAATATTCATATTGGTATAATTTTTCAAGCACTTTTCTTTTTCTTGACCTACCCAGTGATACCATAGTAGGGTGTGGTATGATTCATGTAATGTAGTTTCATTTTATATTAAAATTACATGGTTCTTGTAATCCATCACATAAATACCATTATTTAAATGTGTTTTACCATATCAAATTCAATATTTATAAAATAAGAAATATTTATTTCTAAAATTGAAAATAA
Source organism: Viscum album (assembly GCA_963277665.1). NCBI lineage: Eukaryota > Viridiplantae > Streptophyta > Magnoliopsida > Santalales > Viscaceae > Viscum > Viscum album. The sequence goes on from OY728163.1 coordinate 331,088,193, forward strand.
AAACATATGAATCAATTATGGATATAGAAATTAATTTGTTTAGTAATTTATGGAACAAAATAACAACCCTTTAAAAAAAATATCATTCCAGTCCACAACGTGGGGTGGTAGTCCTTGATAGCTACAACAGTAAGTTTAGCTCCATTGAATGATCCTAGATCTACCTACCCTCGGTCAATTTTTTTAAATCTACATGGTTCCTATATTTGAATACATATGTGATCACCACAAGCTATATATAATACCCAATTTTTAGAAACATATAAATTACATTTGATAAAAAAAATGCACATAAAACTTCCCCTTTCTTCTTTGATTGTTTTTAGTTTTTCTTCTAGTGGGCCTTCTTGACACATGTGAAATAAATAACATATTATTGGATTTATTTCCTCTTGATATCCCTATTCCGGAAAGGGATTAAATAAGATTTGGTCTAATATGTATTTTATTTCCCTTCCCATTTAATATCCACAATGACTAAAGTCTTTTTAAAATTTGTACCCTTATTGAATTGGTAAATAATAGCTTGTAGATCTGGTAGATAGTTCACATTGTGGTTCATATTAAAATATTAAAAAATATATAGAGAAGCTTTGAAGGAGTGATTCTAGAATGATTTCAAGGAACATTTATTCGAAGAGTTTAAACCATATAACCTATAGGTGCTCATTGTAGATATGAGATTGACTACGTGGGTCCTAACTGGGTCAACCTCTATAATCTCGATTTTAAATATCACATTGGAAATCTAAAACCATTATTATCTAGCTATCTACTAGAAAACACCATAGAAGAAATAAAACATGATATATGCATCCATGTTTTTGTGAGACTTCATGAGTTCACCAGATACAGAAAAATCATTAAACATTGAATGTAAACCATATTTTTCAAATGAGTTCCATAGATAAAGAATTATTCATGACTATCCTCTTACAAAAGAGGATTAGGAAGTGAGGATTATATCATTGAAGACTTCCATTTAGGGTGAATAGTAACTTTAAAGCTTCTGAACCACTCCTAGATGTTATTTTTAGTGAGGATATTGTATTTCTTTAATGTTGATTTAAGGGATAGCATATATAAAGAACATGTAATTTTATTATAAAAAAAGAGAAGATTATAATATTTTTATTGATTAAAAAATATGTGAGAAATAATAAATTAATTTATTTTATGAAATATCCCAATATTTTATAAAATCACAATAGACCTCACCATTGAAATTGGAATGTCTATTTACTAGGAAATTTTAGTGGAAAAGATCTATATGGCCCTTCAAATACCCCTAATGATGGCCAGTCAAGCTACTTGAAGGTATTTAGGAAGGTATGTCTTTTCCAAATGTGGGATTGTAGCTCCTTGAATCATTGAGTAGACTCACCTTTCCAAAAATCATGAATTACACTTGTATCTATGCTACATAAAGTCTAGAAATAGATACTTCTCTTTATGTAAGATGGTTAATTAAAACCATAATCCTTATAAGAACTCCATGTAAAAAGTAAGTTTCACAGTGAGGGTTGGTAAAAAAACATAGTTTTATGGATTTTATTCCAAATCTAGTGATGGAAAGTGTAGTATGACTTAATATATATTTTATTTATTGTAATTTATTATGCAAAAATTTTATCTTGTTTAATCCTATAAATGTATTGTTAATATTAATTAATGTTACTTACTTAATTAAACATGCAAGATAACACATATATGTTTAATCCAATTATTTAAATTCCATAATTTAACATTAATTTATTTATTTATGTTATCACTGTATTTCATCCATAAAATTAAATAATTCATATAAAAAATATAAATAATTGAATGAACTATTCATGGGATTTATTTAATGGTTGATTTAGTGAGTAAAAATTAAATTAACTAATAAACCATGAAAAATAACTCCTCTTTCCAATATTGACATGAGTTACAAAATTAAAAATGCCCACATGTGTAAGACCTGGGTTGACGTCAATATGGTTCAATCTTGAACTCCCTCCATGATCCTTAGGAAACTCCATTAATTAAAAGTATTAATAACTCACACACAAGTAAGGGGAACCAATAATTGGTTAAAGGTGGATTAAATAAATATACTTAGACACACATGTCCTACGTAATAATGGATGGGGGGATGAGTCAGAGGCCATCAAATTTAATTTAATTATAAATAATTGAAAATCTATGCAATAAATTAAATTAAATAAATTCCAACACATATACTGGTCTTGGTCTAGCTTATGAATGGTCATACATGCAACACATACACAAAAGTAAATAGATAAAATTAATTTCTTTGTATTTTCTTTAATAAGAAGATAAATTTACTTTAAATAAATAAATAATTAATTAATTAATTAATCTCCTTTCATCTTAATGACAATCGAAATTCATTGTATAGATAGCTATCATTAATGGAATTCATAGAAAATAAATAGTATAACTAATAGTTACAGATTTTATTATAATAAATCAATTTATCATTTAAAATTATTTAAATCCATTATTAAATTGTCAAACCTAACTCATTCTAATCAATAAAATATGGTTTTAAGGATGTAGTTTTTAATTAAATTAAATTAAATTCTTTTCATTTTTTTGGAGACTACAAAAAATGTAATATCTAGCTACAAATTTTGTACCTCAGTTATCGTGTATCTTGGGTAAAAACCTGGGGCCTCTATGTGTATCTTGGTGGATTAAATGGTGTGTATATCCTAGTTATATTCCGTGTTATGTAAATGATGAATTCCCACAAAACCCACTAAATTAATCGAAGTGTTCTTAGAAAAGAGACTACATGATGTGTGTACTCCAGCTACATGCCATGAATCAATAATTCTATGTGTCCATATAATAAGATCAAGGACTTAATGATTATCTTCGATGTGAGAATTAATGAACTACATGTTTTGTACATTGATGATATGATGTGCATGTCATTAATTTGTAGGCCGTCAGTCTCACGTGGTTTTATCATGTATAATGACTGAACAAATTGTCTGAATTTTTCTGTTATCCCTTATAAACTTCGCTGTGTGTACGCTATATACACACTATGTAATCTGATATATAGTGTTCTATGTTGGCCAGTAAATACATGGAATACACCAAATGTAATAACATCATGGAATACCGTATGTCCCATAACATTGTTAGGTGTATTAAACTAGGATACACAATATGTACTTCAACTACAGGCCTTGTAACCCTATCTTTACAAAAAAAATTGGTAGTTCTTAATGCTCTATCTAGTCATTCTCCATCTATCTCATAATTTTGTGATAACAAAACACAGAATAAATATGATTAATATGTTAATAACATGTTAATTCAAAAAAGATTAAAGAATGAATAATATGAAATTAAAATTCATCCATGATTTCATTAGGATAAAAAATCAAATAAATAATTATAAATTTAATTATGACTGCTTTGATCACTCTTTTAGGTGCTGGGCATAATGGAAGCATATAGTGGTGGGAGATATATTAAAATTTCTTTTAATATTGATTTTCCTAAATCCCTTTGTGATGATCTTGCACATCAAATTTATAATTAATTTTTTTAATATCGGAAGAAATGAATACATGATTGAAAAATAATTTATTTGATGTAGATATTGATCATCTGAAAATTCCATTTTGGATTTCCTTCATTGTGCTATGAGGATCTAATGATATAATCCCTCTAGTAGTGATCAACACATGCTCCTTTGATAATCGAGCAATTCCAATCAGTCTATGGGTGCTAGCATAGAGATTCGATTATTTTATGTTGTTCGTGTTGATCAATCATCATTTGTTATTGAAGGTATATCTCTTGAATTTCTCATTCTTGATAGGAAGAGACAAAAAATAATTCTATATAGAGTTTCATTATGTTCAAAAATTATCATGTTTAAATTTTTTGGACACAATACACAGTAAGAATAATAGTCTATTTATAGATCTACGGTTTTGGTTAAAATATTTATTTAATTGTATACTAACCCTTAAATAATATAATAATCCTTAATAAACACCATAAAACATAATAATAATAATATTATTTTGTGGTATGCGCCAGCTTATACGTTAAAAAATATTATTTAACCGACATGTTGATTAAATATTTTCATCAGACTCAGTCTTGGTCTGTTCAAAATCCTATAACATTTATTGAACTCAAAAATAAATATTTAATTTAAATATTTCATTCATCAATTAGCTTTTTTTATTTATAAAATAGGAATAAAATTATCCTTTACTCTTGAGAATATTAATTAATTAAATTCAAATAGAATTTAATTGACGTCATCAGAAATACTTAGTGTGTGACCCTCTAATATTATTTCTCATTGGCATTAGTTGAGCTTGTCTAAAGTCCTAGATGGCTGTCTTGAAACGGGTCAAGGAACCTAAGAGAAATAACTTAAAGTCGTAATGATGAAAACCCCATAAAAATGCTCACTATGTAAGATAATACTTTAGTTTCAATATTAAATCAAACATGTTGCACATCTGTATCACTAACATATATGCTCAATATCTATTTCTTTGACTATATAAAATCAACAAATAATTTTTCCATGGCCAAGAAATTTAATGTGACAATTATATTACAATAAAATGTTTGATATATTGAATTATACAATGATTTAAGGGAGAAATACATCCTCGAATTTTCCATGAATGACATGTCAATCATGATGCACCCAATGTTTCCTACATCATTGCAGAGATAAGGAATCATGGTCCTCATCATAAAATCATAGTGCGAGATAAATGACATGAATTTATGATAATATTAAAGTTTAAGGACCATTACACATGATCACAGATATAAATATCTAATGAAACTAAAACATATTTAATTCCAACTGGAGGACTTGTTCTCATAATATCCCATATAAAATATTATCAAGTGATAACTTCAGGAGAAGAATCCTCATCATCTTGTGAGTACTTGCACCCAACTGTTTATATACTATGTGTCCCATAATTTAATGTTATCCAACTTAAAAACTATATTTAAAGATATTTTCATTGCACTTTAAGGTTCTCATCATAGAGTGGAAATGATACAACCTTATAAATGGGTCATATAATATAGGACATTATTAGATTACATTCATGTAGAATAATGAACAATATATTATAAGAGGTTTTATTAATATTCAATAAATAGAATATACATGTAGAGGAAGTACAAAGAGTTGGTCCTAGTACACCAAATCCAATACTTATCCCCATAGAACTATGTGTGGCTTGATTCTCATCCCAATGAGATAAGTACTGATTTCTAATTCTCAAATCATGGTTCCAGTCATAATATAGATGGAATAAGGTCTCTTCCCAGTATATGGGAAATACATACACCAACTAATTTTCCATATAATAACTATGTGTGGCTTGATTTATATTCTCACAGGATACGTAGTGACACCCAGATCTCAAATATCAGGCCCAACCACAATATGATTGAAATCGTCCCATTATGTTCAATGATCTTGATCGATGTAGAGAGTCCATTTACATAAGAAATAAATGTGGTCTGATTCATTTTCCAATATGATATTTTGTGACGCCCATATCCTAGGTCCATATCCAACCATAATTTAAGAGGGTCTTTCCCCCACATGATTGAGTTACATCAATTCATGACAGGGTTATAATGGTCCTAGATACAATACCTTAATAGTCACACCATAATTACTTTCCACATATTGTTAAACTACATGGAAACATCCTCACCATAAGACAATAAAACTACATGGTTCTTGTCTCTACTATATAATGTAAAGCTATGCATTTTTGTGGCCCTTTCCTGATAGGATCATCACTCTCGGTAATGGCCTCCCATCACATCTTTGTGTTAAAACTACATTTTTTATTCTTCTCCCAATGAGATATGTAGTGATTCATGAATCCTTAATTCTAGGCCTATAAATGGATAAAACACCAATACCCATATCCTATATATAAGAAAGGTTTATGTATGAAATTCTCTTCTTCATCATGACCAACATCAGTCTAAATACATTCAGCGTGATCTATACATCTTCCATTAAAAAATCACACTTTATGTCTTGGGAAACTCATAACCTCATAAACATTATTTGACTAATAGTGATAAAGGTATTAAAATCCAAAGGAAACCTTTTTTTGACTATTCAAAATATTCTAAAATTTGGCTATGCACAATACACCTCAAAATGTGGCCTTTCAACGAGAGGCACCTTTTCCCTTAGGACAATATCCATTTATCTAGGTATGCCTTGATAAAATTTTAGTGGAAGCCAATTTTCAAATTTGGTTTGTGATCGTCCCTTATGTGTTTTTCTCATATCATCTCTTCAGATCAAAGAACCCCCAATGTCATGATTTATAACTTCCTTTACTTCTTTACCATCATGTTTAGCCTATGCTAGAATATTTATTGTCTATTACCCTTGAAATAAATGTTTTTTAGGATGGTTTTGCCGATATATGATAAAATTCCACTAGAAAAGACATTAAACTGATAACTCTCTCACAAATTAGATAATCCTATAATCTTTTCTTGTTTCTCACATTGAGCATCACTCATTTTTCCTTAGATTTTTTAAATAGTTATTTAAAAGTTCTAAATTTCTTTTCGATTCACTCAATTTTTATCCTGTAATTGAAACAAAATTCCCATTCCTTATATATAAATCAAATTTACATAAGAAATTTCCATTTATTGACCAATTCCAGTATGAATTCTCCCTTCATACTCATACACATTTTTTTCACAAACCATACTTTGTGGTCTTGGGAAATTTTGATCTTTGAAAACCTACCTTGGCTATAAGTGATAAGAGAATTCAACAATGAAGGAAACCATTGTTTTGGATATTCATAATATTCCAAGATGTGTCTCTTCGTAATACAAATCTAAATACATACTATAAACTTGAGGAACCTCCGTCCTCAGAAGAAAATTATTCTATCTCTATACGCTATGATGGCCTCATAACGAAAACCACTTTTAAATTTTGGTCCAGGTTAATCCTTTAAATGTTTTTCCAATACCATTTCTTATCATCCAAAAATACCAATATCATTACTTAAAAACATCTCTTTTAAAATCTAAAATATATTGAACCATCCTTGATTGTTAATCTCCATTCAGGCAACTCATGGTTAAATCTGTTCAACCTAAAACATCAGCTGCATTGGTTTAGATTTCAAGACCATAATGTACTAATAAAAGAAGACAAAAAACTTATTAGGATGAAATCCCAGAAAATGAAAACTGATCAAATGATAAGTCATGACCTTTAAGTCCACTTCACATCATATTTAGGAAAAAATTAACGTAGTGATAGAAAATATATAATGTTTTTAGGCTCCATCATGTGACTTTAGCAACAGCTAAATTATACTATCCAGGTCCCTTGACCAAGGAAAAAATCAGAGTACTTAAAATGTACATTAATGAAATTTTAGTTAAGATATTCAAAAGTGTGATACAATATTATTCACTCTTTCAAAGTTGCTAACTCTAGTGTTATAGTGATGGTAATTAAACCAATACACATTTGGGATCCATGCCAGAAGAAAAAGTAAAAATATTACTTCATCCTAGATGTTCTTCATTTTGACTATTGTTGTTACATATTATGTAAAGGTGCAAAAGTCTCACACATAGATATTACATTATTTTAGATGAATATTCACTAAATTACACAAACACATACCTGATGATCATAAATTTATAATGCCTTTGTAAACATGGAACAAAATTATTATTATTTCATGAAATATATTTGATATATCACATAAATATCTTCCCACATAGTACACATATTTGAAATACCATACTTAAAACATTTCTTCATGACCTAGGGAAAGGAAACATAAGAAAGGGTGATCTAAGATGCTTAGTAAGGGTAAACAAGGGAGGTATTAATATATCACAAGAATAAGGGTATAGGAACATGATAATGACATTTGAAAACCTTACCATACATATAATAGAACATAAACTTGATTCATGGAAGAAATCATGGTAGTTCATAAGACATGACTCATAATGAAATCAAATAACATGATCCATGAGAACATAATTTTAGTATAAGACATTGATTTGTGTAATACACATAAGCATAGAATATTATTTCCTTAGTAGTCAAGGATCATTAAGAAAACTATCATAGTGGAATGAGTTCACTTCCCAAACCATCATAGTTGTAAATGTTTACTCTCATGATTTATATAGTGGGAAAAGTCCCTTCTAAATTGGGTTCACTCCCTATTATAGTCTAGTTTATCTTTTTAGATATCAATATTTACAAATGAATTGGTGGGATATATAGGTCCCAACTAACACATAATGAAAATTATACTTATGCATACCAAAAGATCATAAAAAATTCATCATATCAGAACCCATTAAAGGAAATGGGTTTAATAATAATTTCATCATAACATAACTTGTGGAAAATAAATAGTTTTCATAATTATTTCATCATTTCATCAAATCACAACATATGGAAAAAATATGTGGGTTTTATAATCATTTTATCATTTTATAACCTATTAAAGATAAATGAGTTTAATAAACATATTGTAGTCATAAACATACACCATTTATAGAAATAATAATAATGACATCCGTGTATCATATTCCCAATAAATAAATAGTCACATCAAATAATTTCATCTTACATGGAAAATTATTTTGAAAGGAAAATCACTTAGAATGTTTCTGGAGGAAAATATGCTTACTTTAAAAATCTTATTTTTTAATTAGAAATTTATAAATTATTTTGGAAATAATTTTCTCTGAAAATAACCCTAAATACTTATAAATTAAGAATTTGAAGTTATTTAAATCATTTCTTGAGGAAATAACCTATCCACGTTGAAAAAAACTTTTTAAAACAGAAAAAAATTCAAAAATAATTTTCTTCTAAAATAACCAAGAAATTTAAAATTAAGCTTCAAAGAAAATAATTTTCATGAAATTAGTAAATTTCCATTCATTTCGTACACATTAAAACAAATATTCCACTCACATGTTCAGTAAAAATCCAATAGTTCTTGTTTGGAAAATGATAAGAATATTCCTTGAGATTTTTTATAAAAGTAAAAAATAGGTAAAATATATTTGATAAATCATTTGGATAATGTTAAAAACATTTTTAGAAAACATGGTTTTGGAAGGAAAAGATTTTTCAACCAAAGACAGAAATAAAGATGATTTTTATAAAAATCCTTTTTATCTCTTGAGTACATAAAGAGAGGAAAATTAAGGGAAACATGTATTCTATTGAAATAAACTAAGGAGAAGAAAATACATTATTTTTTTGGGATATATATTATAATATTTTATCATTGGAAGCATAATCATGACCAATCCCAATAAATGGAGTGATTGTAACATTAAACCCTTATAAAATTGGAAACCTTGAATCATAATACCCATGATAGAATAACATTAAATAATATTTATAATATCATGATAATAATTAAATTCATGATATTACATATCAACTAGACTGTATATATACCTCTTAAAATAATACAGGCGTATGACATAAAATATGTCTCAAAGAAAGAATATGGAGACAAAATTCTCTTTCCATAAGTCTTGGCTTCCTTGGTTAATGTTCAAACTTTCTGTATAATAAATATAAGATTATTATACATATATTAAATAATCATACATACATACATACATACATAAATATATATTATACAATATATTATTTACTTATGACCTTTTATTATCCATTTATTAACAATTCCATGTTAAAGTCATGTTTCAGGCAATAACTACTTTGTTTTCATGTATGTTTTGATTTCTCATTTTTTTGGCCTTCTTACATTGATCATGTTTCCATAATCTAAAATTTTTTAACCATGATATAAATATCATATACATAGTATATATTTAATTATATTAATATATTAAAACTATAGGTAAAAAATTAAATACACCATTCATTGAGATGGTAGGCCATACGTATGCATAGACATTGTTCTGATTTTCATGATGGATTTAAAGAAATAAAGGTATATAATATATTAAAATAACATAATAATTTTTATTTTATATTTATCATGTATTTTTATTAAACCTATCTTTATCACCTTCTATGTAAAGTGTGAACAAATCACATCTCTTTGAAAGGTGGTATTCCACCATACAAATGAGTGATCTTATCATATTCTTATATAATGGAAAGTAAGTAGGTGTGTGTTATTTAATAATTAAATAAGTTTAATAACATCTCAAATATCATATATAAACATTTAATTTATCATTATATCCAATCATGAGAGGTGGTGATGGAAAATGAATAACATTTGTTCATGAGGTTGTAGTCCGCCACACACGTAAATGATGATTTCATTTCCCATTTGATGGCAGTGGAGATGGTTACTGTTCATTACATTAATATAACACCATATTAGTTTATTTATTATAATTAGTTCATTATATCATCATGGTTAATAATAATTTAATGAGTTGGAGGAATTAAAAAAAATAAAAATGCTCATTGAATAACGTTACCTATTCTTCGGTTAACCTCCTTAGGTTTATACCAAAATCCCTCCAAGGTTGGATTTATGACAAAAATAAGGATTATAAGATGATAATATGGAATTAATTAATATATTTCTGTAGTTATGTTTTGAAAAAAAATGGTTTTGGAATTTTTAAGAGGAGATGACAAGGGGTGTCCTTTTATATGTAAGGTGATTAGCACACATTTAATTTTCAGAAAGAAAAAGGCATACCGAAATTTTTCTCATGAAAAAAGTCTAAACAGTAGATCATTATCAATAAGTATACATTATAATGTATATTTATTTTGAATAAAATTGATTTTAGACAAGTTTTGGGTCATTTTTAACCCATATATTTTTAGTTTAACCCCCGATAAACTGATTTTTACCTTAACCACAGTAAATAATAATTAATATTTTTACTATTAATTATGGTAAAAATTTAAGTTTAAATTATTAGATAATATAAATTTAACGTATTATAATGAAGGAATAAAATTTTTTAAATTTTATTCATATATGTTTCAAATTATAATTTAAAATTAAACCCATAGACACGATGAGAAATAAATTATCCAAAGAGAAAATGTTCAAAATTTTTTAAAAAAAATTATATCAAAATTAAATATGAAAATGAATAAAATTTCCTAAATTAGATTAATGGATATATAATTGAACTAATTTTACTTCAAAACCAATTTTTTTTAAAAAAAATTAATTTTATAAATTCACTACATGAAAAGGTCATTTTCAATAAAAACCAAAAAAATTACTATTCATTGAAAAATTAATCATTTTAGAACAATATGAAAACTTCACCCTATGGTCATTTTGAAATGGATATTTTAAAAATAAATTTAATTTTATAAAAATAATTTTACAAAATTTTCAAAAATTACTTTTATTATTATTAAAATAAAGAAATTAAAAACATTGTTTTTGAGAAAATAGTATTTTCAAAACATATAAATATTTTAACAAAAATTATGTATTTTTTGTTAATATTTCTTCTTTATATGAAACCATTATACTTGATATTTTAAATTTGGTTATTCATATTCATGGAACCATGTTTAATAACTAGGTAATAACAATCTTATTTAAATAAAATTATTAATTATCTATCGTGGTTAGTTAAAATAAGGTGTTGTGTATAACACAAGCTATCAAATAAATTAAATTAATTCCCAAAATTATTTCACATAATATCAAGGAGTTAAATTAAAACATCATTTAAATAAATGTCACCCTTCAAATTACATCACTCTAATACAAATAGATGATGATACTTCTTCCTCATCATATCCTCAAGTTCTCACATAGATTCCTCAAACTCGTGGTTTCACCACAAAACTTTGAATTGGTGAGTGGTCTTGTTTTGTAGAAGTTTCTCTGTATGATCTAGAATATTAACTGATTGTTTCTTATAATAAATATCTCTCTCTATTGGCATAAACTCTATATTCATTACATGTGATGGATCATTTGTGTACTTCCTTAGGATAGATACATAGAAAACACCATGAACTTGAGAGGGGTTTGGTGGAAGTTTCAAGAAATTGGATACCATCCTGATAAATTCAATGATTTCAAAGGGAATTATATACCTAGGTATCAGTATTACCTTCCTTTCAAATATCATTACCTTCTTCCAAGGAGAAATTTATAGAAACACCTTTTTTGAAAATTTAAAATTTAGATCATGTCGATGAGGATCAATATAAATTTTAAATTGACTTTGTGACACCCATAAGTGTTATTGAATGAATATAACATTCTCTATTATTTCATCAGTTACTTTAGGTCTCAATAGATTTATTTCTACAAATTAATTCCTAAACATTTTATATCTACACTTATTTTCATAGAGGGATTCATAAGGACTCATATTAATGATTGAGTGAAAGATATTGTTATAAGAAAATTCAACTACATGAAGGTGTTGATACCAACCACCTTTAAAATATAGATAATATGATCTCAACATATCCAATAAGGTTTTAATTTTTCTCTCAAACTATCCATCCATTTGAGGATGAAATGAATTTATGAAACTCAATGTTATATCAATACCATACCAAAGACTTATGCAGAACTATGAGGTAAACTATAGATCCCAATTAGACACAATTGAATGTGGTAATCCATGAAATCTTACCACTTACATAATGTATATCCTGGAATGATGATCTATAGAGAAATATTATTTGATAATGATGAATTGTGCTGACTTTTAAAGGTGATTGACTACAACCCATATATAATTATACCTTTTATATGTTTTTGGAGTCTAATTAAAAAAATCCATGATTATCATAAAATGGGGGAGGGATAAATAAAAGTGAGGGGGAATTTATCTTTACATGGCCACAAAATTTCATTCTCTTTGAGGATTGGAATTCCTTCAAAAAAATTACATTATCTAGTATTATGGTGTGAAGACACTCTACTTCTAGAATGGTTTTGTTTTGATAAAAATAAAAATAACTTGGGTTGTTTTGAAAAGATGAGTTTTTTTAGAAAATTTTTAAGAGTTGATTTTTTAATGAGTGTAACCAACAAATCCAAAAGGGGAGATTGAATAACCTTTGTTAGTTTTTTGTTTTTAATTTTTTTTTTTTTAACAACAAATATTTTTGTTAAATATATATTTTTTATTTAGGATCAGACCCATTATATCATAATGGGTTTTCAAAAAAAAGATGAAAGTTGATGAAAGTTCTTGAATCCAAACACAAAGGGAGAGAAAAGTTTTATCTTTAATAAAATTGTTTTCCGGACATAGGTTTTTGAACTGAGAAGCATCAAATATAGATGGTGTAAGGAAGGTGGAAGCTGGATATTATGTAGAGTTTTTAATCAGATGCACCGTTAGATTCATATCAATTTTCATGTAATTGATGATCCATTAGACATAGTTTTTTAAAAGGTAGAATCTTATAAGAATGAAAGATAGAATTTTGTAGAAGAGGTTGAATTAACATATTAATGTTAGGAGTTAGAAAGTTTTTAAATGTTCTAAAATAAAATAGAAAATTATATTTTAGTCATGATGTTCTCAGAAATCATAAAAACGATCATGATAAAATATTTTGAAGAAATGGAGGAATCATAAAGTTTTTATCATTTCCAAAAACCCTAACACATAAGATCATATCTTTACGTAATGAAAAAGTATTTTTTTAGGATTATAAATTTTTAATGTAGATGAAGTTTGAATATTTTAAAATTTGATGAGTGAATACATCATCATATGCAAAAAATCATACTGATAATTCTATAGTAATTAAAATTCCAACATTATAAGGATTTTAACTAGACTAACTCTGAGGAGGAAGATAAATCAGACCAGGAATAAGAACTGATTCATCAAATTAATGCCTCAAAATGATATCACATTGGATGAAAAATATCTACTTGATTAGAGTTGCTGATTATGACCCATCAAAAGGAGATCAGTTATGAAAATAAGTGATGATTATAAAAGAGTTAAATTTTCATGAGAAGAAACAAAGTGTTCAATTTTGCAAATGAATAATATTATTACACTAATAAGTCATATTCTGAGTAATTTCTTCATAATGACATGATGAAGATAGTAAGATTTTAATGATAAGTGCAAGATAGTTAGATCATAATGAGTTGAGAAAGAAAGACCCATCATAATGATATGATAAAGAAAGACCGATCAAAATAAGCATAGAATGATAAAGATGAAGAAGTTATATAGGATTGAAGAAAATTCATTTTTTAAGAAGACTAATCTTGAAGAAATATTGATAAGGTTTGAAGAAGTCAATGTTGAATTTTTAATGAGAGATTTTTTTAGAGTTTTGAAATTTCGGTAAGCGGAAAATGTTTTCAGTTTCCCGATTTTTCTTTTCTGAGTCACCTATAAATTAAAGCACACTTCATTTTTCATTTTAAAACTTTTCACGAGTGTGGAAAATGGGGAGAAATATATATTTATTTCTTTGCTTTTCATTTCAGATTAATATCATCCATGAAGGTCTAAAAACCGAATGTTTTGTTTAACAGATTATAGAAGATCGTATTGATCATTTGTGCAGACTTTATGTATTGTAAATTGAGACTGAGTGCATAATAATAAGTCAATTAGACTAAATTTATCAGACTAAGGATGTTTTGGTTGAGTTTTGGGTAGTTTATAATAAGCGCATATTTTTATATCCATATATAACATAACGTTTCTTAAGGTATAGATTGACAAAGGGAGTACCATATTATGTTGATTAGTTTGATTCAATAAGACTGGGTTCATCAGATTGAATTCCATTAGACTGAATTTCATCAGACCCAAGATCTTTTGTGGAGAAAATTGAAAAAATTATCTATTATTTTGTTTTGGATCAATTTTTTTGTTAGAAAATTTATAAACTCACAGAAGTTAGTATAACCATTCCTATCAGAAGATAAAAGGTGTCTAATGGGAGTTGGCACAAGTTGTATCAACATTTTCATAATAGTTAATATCTATAGACCCATGGGAGTGGCTATGGAAATTATGTAGGTTCTCACACTGAGGATGAACCATGTAAATTTTGGGTTCTTTACTTTCATTCCTACCTTTTTCATGCATTAATATTTACTAAAATGTGATAAGTATATTAACATTAATAGGTTTTAGGGGTTAAGTTTCTAAAAGTGTTGAAACATATAAAAAGTTAACAACAGATTAAACCCCACTTCTCAGTGGTTCTTTGATCCTTTGAAACTTCAATTGTTATCAGATACAAAGGTCCCTTATTTAACCCTTATCCTAGATAATCTCAATTATATTAGTTTTAGAGGAATTCCTATATTTTATGGAAAACATTTTTATTGATGAAAATATTGGATGTTTCTTTATCTGTTATCTTTTACCCTATAAGTTTTTGATATAGCTACAATAGGGTTCCCACCCATTATGAATGATTCCCAAATGACTTTTTCTAGTTATATAAATCTCCATGTTGATGGAAAAGCAATAAATGCTATCCTTATGTTCTTATTAGAAAATTTTTATACAAAGGTGATGGGTCTCAAAACATTGAAGAGTATGTGAGACAAGTTGGAATGAATTTTTAAAGGGAATACTAAATTGAAGGAAGCAAAGATAAAAATCAGGAATAGTAACTAAGAATACATAAGGGTGAGAGATGAATAAATTACTGATTAATACATTACCATAGTAAATGATTTTTTGCAACATTATAGGATTTGTTGATGTCCTGTAAGATTATACAATTGTAAAGAAATTATTAAAAACTTTCCAGATAGGTTTGATTATAAAATTTCCTCTCTATAAAATAACTATCATTTGTATCTTAATGAATTAATTAATTTTTTTGTTACTTATGAAATGAGTAAAGCTCAAATGTTCAAAATAATATGAAATATGAAATGAATTTTGAATCCATGAGAAAAATGAAAATACAGGATGTTGAAGATGTTAATCCTTTTGACTATGAAGATAAAGAGTATGATTATTTGAATGAAAAAAAATCATGTCTCTTATATCTAAGGACTATAGAAGAGGAAGGAAAAGGTACAGTGGAAAAATTTATCTCAAATTTTTTGAGTGTGGAGGAATCATAGACTTTTCCATGAATTTCCTCAAGAAGAATGTTAGAGAATATCGAGATGATTCTCATGAAAATCCATGATGGAATAAGTAGATAAAAAATTATAAAGAATAAAATTTATCCAAAAAATATAAGAATAATTTTATAGAAGAAAAAAGAAGTATTCTTAGTAAAATTTTTTAATTAGATTCAATTGAAAACAATTATTTAGAAGTTGAAATTTTAAAAAAAATCATAACCTTCCATAGAGAGAGATGAAGTTGGTAAAAAATTGTATAGAGAGTTTTAACTCGTAACAATGCTTATTTATTTTATTGAGAAAAACAAAACTCTCAATAAATAAATCAGAGTAATGAAGAAATACTATGAATAAATTTCTAAAGGAAGAACATATGAAATCAAATAGGAGGAACAATACATTCAAGAGATCATAAGATACAAACTAAGAATTGATGAATTGGGAAAGATGATTGAAGATATTATTTAGAAGTTAGAAGGTATGGAAAAAGAAGTTAACAAGTTTCAATAAAAATACTCAATTCAAAAATTATATTGTGGAAGATAAATTAAAAATTTAAAAAAGATTTTCATGTAAAATATGAGACTTTTAAAGTTGTAGAGAAAGATCAAATCAAGAATTAAGTGAAATCATCACCCACCAAAAATAATATATCATTTTATTTTTCTAAAATCTCAATCTATAGAAAATGTATTGGGAAATCTTGTGTAAAAAAGGGTGTGGGAAACCAATTTTATCAACAAAAAATGAAAACCCACCCAGGAGGTGTAGGGTCCTGAAAAATCTGAAAAGGAGAATGGGAATCCCCCTTAATTTGAGAAAGGATTCTACCAAATTACCCTCAATGAATTGGACAAAAAATATGGAGAATACTTGAGATTGGAAAAGGACCAACCGGTCTGCGTACCGGTCCAAAATTGATGGTACACAGCTTCTTCAGCGATCCGCCCCCTCCGCGGACCATCATCGTTCGTGAAACGAAGGCGGGAACCCTCCACGAGCGAGAAGAAGGATGGGCGCCAGGCCGGTCCACTGTCACAAACTTCCCCAACCGCCAAACACGCCAACCAGCCCAGACCGCATGCGCTATCATTCGCGGAATAGAGGCGGAGCCCTGTACGGTCACAAAGCACCCCCGAACCGATTTGGTTCGCAAGTGAGGTGCATTCAATGCCACCCCCCCCCCCGTGAGTTTTCGATTTACTAAGTCATCCGTAAACATGGTTTTCAGTCATGGGACTCCTCAAAAGGTGCCGCGTGACCAAAGATACATCTCTTTCCCCCTCTATAAATGGATGTCGCGGGGGAGAATAAAGGGATGGATCAGATTTAGGTGGAAGGGTTTGGGGATCAGGGGATCGATTGACCAGACTTCATTGACTTCTTAAGGAAAGACTCTGGAGGAAAGAGCTTAGGGTTTTGCGAACAGCGAAGTTCCAATTCACAAACTAGAACATGTTTAAAACTAGAAACAAATTGATAAAGAACCAAAAAAATGCATGACAAATTGGTTTATCGCAAACTTAAAATAAAAACCGCGACTCATGGCCCCTCCTCGGATGTACTCCCCGCGGACTAGGGAGTTTATGCCTCTTTTTTTATCTGTCGCACCACGTAGAACCCTCCTACGTGGGGGAAACCCTGACCAGTGAACCCCCGACTGACGTCACCCCTGGCCTCCGCTTCGCACAAGGACTCCAATGCGTACCAACCTGGTACACGAGCCGAACCCAAAGCTGTGTACCGCCCTGGTACGCGGGATGCCTATTAGTCTGCGTACCACCCTGATACTCAAACAGCCTCTCTAGCAGCGTAGCACCCCCTACATGAAGGGCGCCACTCGTCATGCACCCATGTGGCCCGCTAACTCCTTCGGTGTTCTCATTCCTCAAGATAGATAAAACCCTTGCAATACGGCCCGATCCTTCGCAATCCCTTCATTGGACTATTCATCACCCCCAAGCCAAGGCCTCTACCGAAGCCACCGGACCCGTATGATGAAACCTTCAGGCGCATTAGCATGAAAATTTGAGTTCGCATACCCACGGTAGGTGAGGACAAATAGGTTTCCCTAGATCTTAAGTGGATTCCCAAGGAATTCCTGGGCTCACATTCCCACAGTAGTAATGGGTCTGAGCCCGGGAGTCCCCTTTGTGACTCTCTACTTTCTAGGATTGAGGGACCTCGTTCGTGTATCCTTTTGATGAGCGCCAGCGGTGACCACTTCTCCCCTCTACTGAAAGTGGCTAGGAATCCCTCTTGGAGTAAGCCCCACACCATCCTCGCTAGAATCCAATGGCCCTTACCCTCTCATAATGGAAGGTTCATTGCTCTACTGCGTGACACCTACGTTCCTACAACATCAGGGAGATGAGAGTCCAGTGGTCTCGGTCTTCTCCTCCGCTCGTCGTCTTCCTCCCATTCCCTCGGTAGGAAGAATGTGTGAGGCTTTCCATGTCTGTTTCATTCTCTTTTTTCTCACACCGAGCATGACTCATGTGGGCTTATATATTTGTGATGGTCATGGAGTCCGCACAACGACAGCCCTCAAAATGAACTACATGGGTTTTGATCCCCATCTCATAATAAGGGTACGTAGGAAGCCTCCCCAAGGTTCAATCCAAATTCAGGCCACTAATCATGTGTAATTCCCAATCATGCCCCTCAAAACAAACTACGTGGGATCTCCTAAGTAGGGTACATAGGAAGCCTCCTTGAGGTTCAATCCCAATTCGGGCCACTAACCATGTGTAAGTCCCAATCGCGGCCCTCAAAACAAACTACGTGGGTTTTGATCCATGGCTCCTCAGCAGGGTATGTAGGACGCCTCCCCGAGGTTCAATCCCAATTTGGGCCACCAACCATGTGTAAGTCCCAATCGCGGCCCTTAAAACAAACTACGTGGGTTTTGATCCCTGTCTCCTAAGCAGGTTATGTAGGACGCCTCCCTGAGGTTCAATCCCAATTCGGTCCACTAACCATGTGTAAGTCCCAATCATGCCCCTCAGAACGAACTATGTGGGTTTTGATCACAACCTCCTAAGCAGGGTACGTAGGAAGCCTCCCTGTGGTTCAATCCCAACAACAGGAAACTCTCACGTGTAAGTCCTAATCTCCCAGAACTATGTGGATTCTTATCCCTCTCATGAGGATACATAGGAAGCCTATATCACAGGTTCGATCCAAATGCTCAAGTCGTTATCTGTCCCCCCTGAATGAAAATAAACTCCAGAGTGCCCAGTTATGAGGCTTCATACCTGTTCCATCTCAATGAGTCCAAACTCCTCGGAGTCATTAATCCCAATGAGGGATGGTAAACCTCGGGCCTAAATGACTCTGCATCACTGCATTAAGTTGATCATTGCCTACTAAGGGGTAATCCATGGATACTATGCTTGGGGATAAATCAATGATTTTAGAACATATGAATACACCTTAAATCTATAAGAGAGTCCCGTAACAGTCAATAATTCCCCCCAAAAGGGTGCGCTGAGCCTGACTTCCTATCCTCTCAACCAATGTGTGTTCTTAAGCATCGCTGGCCAAATGGCCCAGCGAATGCTTGCCTTCGGAAAGCAGGTCCATGTATTGTTGGATATATAACAGTTGGGTGTTTCGAAATAAAAATGGTGGACCTGATATGAGTGATTAAGCAAAACCAAACCTTCTCTATTCAACCATCGGGCCGCACAAGTTTTTCCCTTGGTCGAAACAAAAATGGTGAACCTGACATGAATCTTTAACCAAGCATGATAGATTTAACCTAATCCCACTCTGTGCCCCCCTATACTCACAATGAGGGCCATGAAAGTTCATTAATTACGCATTGGATCATGAGATGTCACTTTTATGGGTATTCTGTTTGTCTTTGTTGAAATATTTTACAGGTACCAATCGGAACTCCCTTAGATCCAATGGAATCACAGAAGAACTTATAGATGCGTACTTCAAGAAATGCAATGACCAGACATCCTTACAAATGAAGGACCCCGTAACCTACTCAGTGTCTTCAAGGATGGCTCTTGGATGCATTGATCCGAGAGTACCACTTGAACGATACTCTCCCGACAGTGGAGGCAGCCATGCACGCCCTCCAATCCGCCAAGAACCGACGGTCACCTGCCCAGTAGCGGTCATGAAAGAAGACTCAGACAACTCTTGTTGTCATCTCAAACCATTTCAGGAGTCTATCCCCGGAACGAGACAAATAGTACCTCCCTTATCTATGGGAGGTGGAAGAGGTTGGCACTGAGGACTTCATCCTTGCTAAATGGGGGTTCCGCTCTAAGGCCTCTCACGGATGACGTCATCGCGGTTACGCCACGACTCAATATCCTCACGCTAAGGAGGATGTCGCCCCGAGGATCCAGGCCCACGCTCCCCAAGCTATGGCCCCTCGGACCGCCCGACGAGGGCGGAAAACGTACAACCAGGGATCAGTCATCACCCTTGTCCCTAAGGAAGAGCTCCGCTGCCCAGTCATGGGGACATATTGCGAGTAGGAACATACACCTATCTGTTCCCCCAAAGTCCTCCATCTACACTTGGCGGCATCATACAAGCAGGCACGCATCCCTGTTGAGCTCCATCAAGCTCATCACTCACATAGGACGACACCTACCTGGCAGGCACCTATCCATTCCCAGGGTCACGAATCCCACCTACCAAATGTTGTGGAAACCCAGCGCCTACAGGACTAGCTCCTAGCATATGCTTCTAATGCTTACCATCCTGATGTGGTGGCGATCAACAAATCCCGCCATCCATATGTGGTAGAAATTAATAGTTGGGAAAGTATCCCTATAAACAAAATCCACTGATTCGATATAGTGGGGAACCAACATATGTAGGGCTATCTCCCTGAGAATGTAAGTAAAGTATGGCATCCCGATGTGGCAGCAAATGGAGAGATAAACTGGCTTATCCCGGCAGAGGGGCAGACTCGTTCACCTACCCCGACACAGGAGAATTGTTAATACCCACTGACCGCTGGAGGACCAGAGCAGTATATTCCTACTCTGATACCGGAATGGACCATCATACCTATTGAAGACAAAGATAAATCTCTACATTTCTTGGCGATGATGGAGGATCTGGTATCGATCTCAGATCATATCTTGCAGACTTGCGAGAATGTAATTGCATCTGTGTAAATAGAAAGGACTTGGGCCTGTGAGCCCCTCTCCCCAATTGAGGCAACTCATTTAAGAGATGAGATATCCTCCTCGGAGCATATCTCTATCCCTGATTCCTCCCATGAGGGTCGTCGACCATATTCAGTGATACAAGGGAAACCAAATAAAGCAGTTTCACTCATTCCTATTGGGGGACACCCGTCCATCACGGTGGATTCTCCAGAGCAAACATATATCCATGCAAAAAAGTCAATATGTTCATTGTCATATCCCGACAGCATCATGGGACCCAATTAGAATGGGACACAAAGTTGAAGGTCGTTATCAACAGCAGACGGTCCCCACCGCCCTCAAGAAAGCACCCCTAACACGCCAATGGCATTTGGAAATTAAAGGGAGGGTTCATGACTCCAGTCTGCTGGAAGTTGGGGTTCCCAATGCCACCAAGCACATATCGAAGGCTCAGAAACCTGCCCACCCATTACCATATTATGTGAGTGGCAGTAGCAGTTGTGAAGTTCTTCCCTACAATTTCGTTACCAGCAGCTCTGAAGGTCCTCCCCAGAGCACCCGTGGGGGCCTCCCCCATGGGCATATAATGATCGTTCACAAGAGCTTATCTTTTGATGTGAGTCATGGAATCCCTCTACATGACCAGAAAATTGAGCAGCAATAAGTCCCTCCACTTGCTGCGGTCCACCCCGAAGGTCCTCCGCGGGGTATACACTACAAACACTCTATGTGAAGTGGGACCATAGATTATGATAGTTGTCCTCGCGATAGTAGTCGCAACTATGGAGGCCCTCCCCGCAGTGACGCCTCATCACGAAAAGAAGGCCCTCCCCTTGTTGTGACCTACCCTGAAGGCCCCCCCTAGGGGTTACGTTGCAAGGACACTCTGCGTAGCCAAGCATCAAATCACAATGGTATTCCTTGCCACTATGATAACGGAGTTCATCCCCATAGAGTCGTCAAGCAATGAGAAGGCCCTCCCCTCTTTTCAGTACATTCTGAAGGCCCTCCCCAGGGTGTACCCTATCGACAGTCTCCCTATAGCATCTATAATGGTAGACCTCTCCATTGCTGCAGTTGTGATGGCAGTCCTTGCCACCACAGCCGCCATTGCGATGGTCCTCCCTGCAATGGCCCCAAGCAACAATAGGGTCCTCCCCTTGTCACAGTGTGTCTTGAAGGTCCTCCCCAGGATACACATCGAATTTCAAACCATGATGGTCATCCTCACCATGATGGAAGTTATTGTGAATGACCTCCTAGTAGGGACATATCATATCGACAGGAAGGTCCTCCCCTACCAAATCAAGCACAGAAAAGCCCTCATATGTCGAGGCACTCAGAAGGACGTGATTAAGCATGTCAGATTCCCATCATGTCACCAATGACACCCTTATTCAATTAGGAGATGGTCTGGGGCCATGTTCATCTTCTAAACCACCTCAAAATCACCCACATGATAATTCAATACCTACCGGCCCCACTGCCTCTGACCACACTATCGGTGAGCATCTCAGTTGGGCCCACCAGGTAGAGGAATCACTAGAGGAGGAGTATGCCGACATGTTGCACCTGAGGAAACGACTGGAAAGAGATGATTTACCGGTTATGTTTTGGCCCACAACCACCTCTCAATTTGACATACCCAGAAAGTTGTCAGAAGAATGTGTGCGCGACATCCATTCTAATACATGGACAACCCTCTGCCATCTGAAATCAAGCTTCTTACCATACGATGGGTATGTATACTCTGTCAAGACAATAAGAGACAGCCTCTGTCACATAGACCTGGGAGCTCTTCCTTCGGTGCGGCAACCGCGACCTGAGTGGCGTAAACGAAACCTTGAGTTTGCCTGCCTCCATGCACTACACCAGTTGCACTGCCTCATTGGTGACGCTCTGAAGGGAGTCCATATCAGAGGATGGGGAGAACATGGAGCTCTACATTTTACCCCTCTCCTCACCCAGAAGAACCCGTTCGGCATAATGTCTTACAACGTCATCACATCAAGACAGCAATCGAGTGGGGTCCCTGTTCTGGAAAGGAGACACACCCAACATAGACAGGCCTTGAATAAGTCCTAGAAGCGTCAGGCCCAATGGGAACAAGCCATTCACGAACTCTTAAATCAGGCCACCAAAAACATACAACATGCCTCTCTCCTAGGATAGGCCAATCAGACATCATTTCTTGCCTCCCCAGAGGGGACTGATTCACAGGTGAACACGACATCAGATTCAGTTCACCCCCGAATGGGGGCACACAAGATCAGGCAGGTAGCGATAGTACTGTCGTAATCCAGGGTCAACCCCATCCTACAGGGCTGGGAGCATTTTTCACAACAAATGCCCCCCATAATACCAATAAAAACAGGAAGAGACTCAACGTCCAAGGAACGGAGCCAACCCTATCCCTTAGGGCTGGGGTAATTTTTACCACCTCAACAACAACCTCCCCGACGAGACTCAATATTCTCTCGTCTATGGAGGATAGTCAGTAGAGGAGGTTCCTGCCCTATCCCATCCTTTGAATCATCATGTACTTCAAGAGGGAGGCATACCGTAAGGTCGCATCAAAGAACTCTCCACGTCACCCTTCATCAAGGAGTCTGAAAGCAATACCAGGATAGGAAGCGGAAGACCATTAAAAGGCTCGGGAGATCCAATTCCTAATTGGAAGATGACATCTCCTCCACCCCGCGATATGCATCCATCAATTCCATAGAGGTTAACCCCATGGGTTACACTGGAGATTATGAAAATCTGGATGGATCGGGAGACAACGGTTCCGGTCAGGCTGTGATTAACAATGAACCATCAGGTGTGCACACCCAGAACTAGAGGGCCGCCCTAAATATGGACTCCCCTCCAGCTAACCCTCCTCCACTTACCCCACAAGCTTCCAACAAGGATAAGAAAAATGGACCGGTTACCCTTAACCCGCTTCCTTATCTAGATAAAAACGAGCCACTTACGCTCGAAGAGAGATTCGCTCAACAGGAAGAGGAAATGAAAGAATTGATGTGGCTTAACGTCGAGCTACTCGAGAGAACCCGTATTATTTAAAGCGGTTCCCTTGAAGATCCACACCTTGCACTCCCACCAAGTCCACCTCAATGACCAAGTTTTTCCCCAGAAAATGAAGTGCGGTCAGGGGCCCCGCCCAATGCGGCGCCTGGCCCATAAAACTACCTGAACATGGATTCGGATGAATACCAATACATCCCTCCACTCAGGAAGAAACTGGAGCGAGTACGTCTGAACCCTCCAAAGGTGTCACAAACGGCATATGCACCCTTGGTACCAGCCGAGCCGGATCCTCAAGCAATGACACAGGCTATACATGCCCATGATCGGGCCCAACAGGATGTAAACCAGGGTCTCTCCAACACCATCGAGGCACTGACAACTCGATTGGAAGTAATATAAGGTTGATGAACTCCGGTACAGCCAGAGTGAAAGCCCTACCCAGATTGGGTGAGCAACACGCCTCCTTCGCCCAATTTTGGGAGCCATGTATTCCCTATTTTCAATGGATCAGGCGATCCGGAAAAGCATTTGATGCACTACGCATCTTATTACGACCCTATGATGGGATCTCAGGAACAATAAGAAGCAGTGAAACTTAGATGATTCGTGCGGACCTTGCAAGGATCTTCCTTCATATGGTATATGATTCTGCCAGCTCAGTCAATAAAAAGCTGGGAAGACCTTCGGCAGTAGTTCCTGTTCCACTTCAGCTCAACACTGCCTAAAACAACGGTCAACGACCTCATGAATTGCAAACAAAGGGAGAACAAGAGGGTCTCATATTTCATCGCCAGATAGAAGAGTCTGACCTAATCTCTGAACATTCCAATTCCCCAAGATGAGATGATTTCCATATGCATTGATAACCTTCGAGATGTGCTGCGAACACCGCTCATACCAGTGGAGTGCACCACTAGCTTCCACAATCTCTCTGCCATTTCCCAAGGAATTGAAGACTCCCTACAGTGGACTAATCTGAAGTCCCGAATAGCCTCACAAGCTCCTAGAAAGATAGAAGTTAGAGTTGAAATGTCCTCTATCATGCTCAAGACAGCCCCTGCGCCTGCTCCACAACCTAGCCCTACACCAAATCGTCAAGGGCCCCTTGTATATTAACAGTCGCCTCTGCCCAAGCTGGACGATCAGAGAGGATTGAAGCGGAACTAGTTTGAGGAATGAAGACACAAGGTATACTCATTCCAAGAGGACCAAGTCTGTGGATACTTCATCGTCGCCATGAATTTAAATTTTCTCAACCTCCCGGAGCCAAGGAAGCCCGAAGAAGTAGGCCGCGATGACAGGCCATATTATTTTCCCTTCCATTGAATGTTGGGGTACAATATCTAGGAATGCTTTGTCTCCAAAGACCTCATGAAAAGGATGGTAGACTCCGGGCAAGTCAAGTTGGGACCACCCCCAATACATGTGACGTATATTTCTACCACCAACTCTAACAAAGGGAAGGGGTGGAAGGATGACAATAGAAATAAGGGGAAGAAATTTTATGACTAGATGATTCGGAAGACTGTCAATCGAGCTCCGGACAAACTCCGATCTCAACTACAGCAACCGGTGTTGCTACCGACAACACCTAATGCCGCACAGCCAACAATATCGGCCACACAATCCTCCATGAGCCAGTCATCCAGGCGTAATCGAGAATCATAGAGACAAGTGCAAGAGGATCAGTCCGCAACTAGGCCGAAGTTATCCCCGATACTGTCGGACATTATTCCCTCAAACTTGGAACCACGAGCACCAACCCAGCGAATAACACAATCAGGGATAACCGACTAGGTTGACCTGTTACAGGATGAGGAGCTAATCTTTGGTTCCAACAACGTCGTCCATCTAATGAAATCATTCCCCAATGAAGAGTATGGTTAAGAACCCGAGTTCCCAATATAAGGGGCCGGGAGGAGGAATCATAGAATTAGGGGATACTAGGGGAGGTGCTGTCGTAGCCGAAACCAACCTTATGGTTTTACCCCGGCCCAAACCATTAATATCGCAGAAACCCGTGGGAGAGACCTTCAATGGACTCAGCATGAGAAAGAATATCCCTACACCTCCACAAGAAGCCACTGTGGCCCGATAATTCTGTTGTACCCATTAGATGAGGAACAAGTGTCTAGCCGCCTAGTGCGCACAAACAGACCGGTCGGGCCAAGTCCCCAAAACATGGGAACACCATCGACATCCGACCATGCGGCTGGTCTCTCCTCGTCACATACTCCAGCTCCCAAAGTGCCTGCTAATGCTATCCTGCCAACAGATAGGGGTCGGACTCTGGAGTAGAAATAAGACATCCTTAAGCAGCTGGCATCAGTACCATCCAAACTTTCAATCCTGGATGCCCTGAGTTTGTCAGCAGATCTCAGGGAGGTTCTTGTAGAAGCCTTGCTCAATCCACAGGAGTTTCAAGCCGAGGTCGTCACCGCCGAGATTTACCAGAAGGAGACTGGCCCGGCTAAATGCAATACGGTAATTTCCTTCACTGACCAGGATGAATATTCCATCTTGCAAGGATACATCAAACTATTATATCTGTCTGTTACACTAAATGATGTTGAGATCCAGAAAGTCTTTTTTGAAAATGGCTCAGGAGTTAATCTCCTTCCCCTACGGACACTTTGTAAGTTGGGAAATAGTGAGGATGATCTAACACCCTCATCCACAACTCTATTGATTAATGACAAGAGTGAACATAATCCAATGGGACAAATCAAGCTAAAAACTCATTTTTGCGACCTTATTGCCTACTCGGAATTCCTGGTGGTCCAGTATAACATAGCATTCAATGCCCTTGTGGGAAGGTTGTGGATCTATAATCACATGGAAATTCCTTCATCCTACCACCAGCTTATTAAGTATTGCATCAATGGACAAGGTGGAACATTGCATGCTAACAAGCCCCCTTTCGAGCTCCCCGAGTCACACTAAATTGACACCAAGTTTTATGATAAAAAGAAGAAGAAGCATTCGATCGATGGTATCGACTAGATCCCCACTCCAAATGGCCTGGAAATGGTTCCTGATGACCCACGCAAGGAGCTCATCAAAGACTACTTATTTCCCATAAACCATGTTGAGAGCATAAATTCATGTCCGGACACGTACTCAACTATCCTCATGACTTCAGCCATAATGCTCGGGCATAGAAGTGTAGAAACGACCACTAACCCTCAATACGGGGGTGAATACTTGAGTGAGGATTCCCACAATGCCTCACCTCCAGAATCCCAAGAGCTCATGCTAAGAATTCAATCCCCATTGGATCATGAAGATGAGAATGTAGGGGAAGAGGAGGAGGAATATCTCAGGGATGAACCTCCCACATTTGAGGAAGGAATCTCCACCACTGTGGACGAGTTCAAGGAAATAAACATGGGTACATAGGAAGACCAAAGGAACACTATCATTAGTACAACCATGTCTCCCAAGGATCACAAGGTATATACCTCTTTCCTGAGGAAACATCAAGATGTTTTTTCTTGGAATTACACAGAAATGTTTGGACTCGATCCCGAAGTGGCGACGCACCACATAGGTCTTCCAGAAGACCACCGAGGATATAAACAGGCCTCCAGAAGGACGCACCCCACACATGCTGCCAAAATAGAGGCTAAAGTTGAAATTCTTATTAAAGCAGGATTCATTCGGGGGGTCTAATACCCCATCTAGCTGGACAACATTGTCCCCATCAAGAACAATAACAAACAAATCTGCATCTATATCGATTTCAGAGTTCTCAATCGGCATTGCCGGAAAGATGATTTCCTGGTCCTGATCACCGAGTTATTAATCGACACAATGTACGGGTATGAGTCCTTATCCTTCATGGACGGTTATTCTGGGTATAATCAAATCTGGATGTCCTGAGAAGATGAAGAAGCCACTGCCTTCAGGGCCCCTCAAGGAGTATTCTGTTACAGGGTCATGCCATTTGGTCTCAAGAATGCTGGCGCCACATATCAATGCACCATCCATCGTATCTTTAAACAATTCCTAGGGAGAATCATCGAATTGTATGTGGATGACTTGGTGGTCAAATCAAAATAGCACTCAGATCACATGTCAGTCCTTGAAACTGTCTTCAACAAACATCGACAACATACCCTAAAGATGAACCCCTAGAAATATGCCTTCGGGGTCACCTTAGGGAAATTCCTTGGCTTCGTCATATGCCATCGTGGCATCGAAGTCAACCCTGAAATTAAAAACGTTATACTTGGTTTAACACATTCCCACAATCTCACTGAGTTGAGTGGATTCCAAGGACACCTGGCCTACATTTGGTAGTTCATAGACAATCAGGCGGGTAAATGTTTTCCCTTCACCAGGTTAAATAAAAAGGGAGTTACAGACCAATGGATAGATGATTTCCAAGAGGAATTAGAAAACCTAAAGAAGTACCTATTAAGACCACTGGTTCTCATGCCCCCGGTTGAAGGAAGACCTCTTATCCTATACGTGACGGCGCTAGAGTGGTCACTGGGAGCCTTCCTCACACAGAAAAATGATGCCAGCAGTGAAAACAGTCTCTATTACCTTTACCAAACCATGATCGACACTAAAACATGATACTCAAACATCAAGAAGAGTTGTTTGGCCTTGGTCTTCGAAGTTCAAAAAATGCGACATTATCTCCAGCATTATAAAGTCCATTTGGTCTCGCGTAGTAACCCGCTCATGTACATCCTTTGTCGCCCAATAATGACTGGGCACCTATCCTGATGGGCAGTCATCCTACAATAGTTTGAAATCTGGTTTGTGCCTTAGAAAGCCATCAAAGGCCTGGAATATATAGATTTTTTGGCAGAGCACCCCTCGACAGGGACCACTACACCGGACATCAAGCTACCTGATGAAGACATTTTCTTGGTTCCAGAGGAGTTCCCAATGTGGGAAATGTACTTTGATGGCACATCCTGAAGCCCGACTTGGAAGAGGATGGAGGATCCCAAATTTAACAATGTGGGTTTGGGGATCATACTCATGTCCCCCAGAAAAGGCAGTCTTTCCATATTCCTTCCTCCTGTCAGAAGGATGTACGAACCATGAGGCGGAGTATCAATCCCTTATTGCAGGCCTGGAGCTCACACCCCAGGCACAAGTACAGCACCTTAAGGTAAAAGGTGACTCAAAACTGGTCATCAAGCAAGTCAATGGTGTCTATGCTATGAAAAAGGAAGATTTGATTCCCCTATTTGACCATGTTTGAGGGTTAATCGTGGAATTCTCCACAGAACCAACATTGACCTATATTCCCTGGTCTCAAAATGCCCAGGCTGATGCATTATCTAATGTAGCCACAGCCCTAGCTGACCTAGATCAGGATGAAACAATTATCAGTATTGCTCATCGTCGAATGGTCTTGCCATTTGTTCAGACTAAGAAGGAATAAATCAATGCAGTTAGTCTTGTCCTTGAGCCATATTCTCCTGCCACCGGCTGGATGACCCCCATTACAAACTACCTTCAAAGGGGTGAAAATCCATCAGGCAGGGCTGAACGAGAGAAAATATGGATAAGGGAAACCAACTTTGTCCTATATGGTGGCACAGGTCAGCAAGAGGTCCTCTAAAAATGAGGCATCGACAGAGTCCTCCTCAAATGCATTGATAGAGAAGAAAATGCTTCTATCATAAATGAAGTACATGCCGGAGTATGTGGAGCACATCAGTCCGGGACTATGATTTCCCATTAGGTTTGAAGTCTTGGGTAATATTGGCCCACCGTGGCACAAGATTGCGAGCACTTTACTGCAAAATGCCACTCCTGCGAAATTCATGCTAACTTCATTCACCAACCCTCGGAGTTACTTCATCAGGCCAAGTACTCCTGGCCATTTTCCATCTGGGGAATGGAAGTCATGGGACCATATCCTCCCGCCATATCCAAACAACTGAAGTATATCCTCATAGAAACCGACTTCTTTTCCAACTGGTCAGAAGCTGTACCCCTAAAAGAAGTCGGGGAAAGAATCATTTTCAGCACTGTGAAAGCGAATATCATCACCAGATTTGGTGTCCCTCATACCATACTGATGGATAACGGCACCAACTTCTGATCAACAGAATTGAAGAAACTATACCAGGAATATGGTATCAAGTCTAACCACTCATCCCGCTACCATGCAGTAGCCAACGGATAGATAGAGTCTTTCAAAAAGACATTGTCCCACATTCTCCAGAAAATGGTGGAAAAATACAAGAAATCATGGCCGGATAAACTCCTTCATGTATTTTGGGCTTATCGAACCACAATCTGCACCACTACTCGGGCTACTCTGTACTCATTAGTATACTGAACAGAAGCGGTCCTTCCCATTGAGCTCTAATTTCCCTTGCTCCATGTTTCCATTTTTGATCAGTTATCCAACGATGAGAAATCAGAAAAATGGTTAGGTGAATCTGAATAGAAGGATGAGAAACGGTTGCACTCTTTGCACCATCTGGAAGTATATCAGAACCAGATCACACAAGCCTTCAATAAAAAGGTTCTTCTTCGGTCTTTCTTGGAAGGAGAATTGGTGTTAGTCCTCTGGACCCCAATGATACCAGGAAAGAAACCTCCAAACATGGAGCCCAAGTGGGAGGGACCATATGTTATACACAAGGTCTACTTCAATGGAGCATATGCCCTGATCACCATGGACGGGCAGTTCACTATCGCTCCTACAAATGTGAGATTTCTGAAGAAGTATTTCACATAACCAAAAGCAGTTATCATCCGAGCTGTAGGATGTCAAACTGCCAATCGCCTATTATCTGAGCTACCAGACATTAAACTGCCAAGCCCCAATGGTCCAAACTCTATGACCCAAAACTAAGAGTATTTCTTCCTCACCACACAATGTTAAACTGCTTGGATTTGAGAGAACTATGTACGGCTTGATTCCTGCCCTTGCAGGATACGTAGCGACACCAGGATTCTATATCATCACCCAGCCATCCCCAAATAAAGGTAAAAGTTCCCTTTTCCCTCCGTGTATGGACCAACCCTGCACAGGTGTATCCCTTTCCAAGAACTAAGTATGGACTGATTCTCGCCTTTGTAGGATAGGTAGCGATGCCAGGATCCCACATCCTGGCCTAGCCACGCCCAAATGAAATAAAAAAAATTCCCTCTTCCACCGTGTACGGACCAACCCTGAACGGGATGTACCTCTTTCAAAGAACTACTTGTGGCTTGATTCATACTCTCACAGGATACGTAGTGACACCCGGACGCCATGACCGGGTCTAGCCACCACCTTAATCACCGCCCTCTTAGCATGCCTATTCACACGTTACACAGTCGGTACTACCGCCATTCCTTGTTTCTCACAATGAGTGTTACACAGATGGGATTAGGAATTATGGCTAGGTCCCTATCCGTGAACAAAAACTACATTGATTTCAGATAACTACATACAGCTTGATTCACACATATGTAGGATACGTAACGAAGCCAGGATTCCACACCTTGGCCCAGCCACCCCCAAATAAAAAAATGCCCTTTTCTCCCATGTACGGACCAGACCAGCACGGGGTGTATTATCTTCTAAAGAACTATGTACAACTTGATTCCCACCCTCACAGGATACATAGTGATGCTAGAATTCCACAACCTGGCCCAACCACCCCAAATGAAGCTAAAAATACCCCCTTTCCCCTATATAAGGACTAGACATGCACTAGGTGTATTCCTCATGCTTACCACACAACTTTAAACTGCACGGATAAGAAAGAAAACATAAAATGCCCTTTTCCCCCGTGTATGGACCAGAACTAGATGGGGTGTATTATCTTCTAAAGAACTATGTACGGCTTGATTCCTTCCCTCACAGGATACGTAGTGACGCCATAATTCCACACTCGGGCCCAACCACCCAAAATGAAACTAAAAATACCCCTTTCCACTGTGTAAGGACCTGACCTACACGAGTTGTATTCCTCATTCTTACCGCATGATGTTAAAATGCACAGATAAGAAAAATAAATAAATTTCCCCTTCCCCCATATGGACCAGACCTGCATGGGGTGTATTCCCCAAAATAACTATTTGTGGATTGATTCCTGCCCTTGTAGGATATGTAGCGACACAAGGAGCTTATCTTCTAGCCCAACTGCCAATAAAATAAAACACTGGTATATATACTCCTTGTCCTTAATGCATTCCGTTAAACTGCAAGGAATATCCTTTTTACGTCGGTTCATTTTTTTCTTCACCGCACAACGTTAAAACTGCATGGACTTCGTCCTCACCACACGATGTTAAAACTATAGGGAGTTTGTCCTCACCGCACGACGTTAAAACTGCACTGACATTGTCCTCACCGCATGACGTTAAAACTACACGGACATCATCATCACCGCACGACGTTAAAACTACATGGACTTTTCCCTCACTGCATGATGTTAAAACTGCACGGACTTCGTCCTCACCGTACGATGTTAAACTGCATGGACTTCGTCGCGACACACTCAAGATATACGGTGAAACGGGATGGGAATACTCCGTGCGCATTTGGATGCATCCTCTCTATACATCAGACTCCACAACCTGGATAATTGCGGATCTTCATAACCACTGATGGCCATCAGAAGTGGAAATTCATCGACCCATGGACACCTTTGCATGACTATGCATACCATGACCTCAGCAGCTCTACATATTGATTGCCCCTGGCCCTTCTACCAAAGGCATGATTTCCTTAGGCGATACTCTTCCTATCTCCGCACACTTACTGGCATCAGAGCACCCATATCATATCTCCCAATCCAAAAATTTATGGAGTAGTGGTTTACATGTTTGTTCCCCTCTCACATGGAAAAGTTGCGAGGGTACCCCTAACTGGTTAGCCTATGTATACACCCATGGTTCACATGATTATATGCATCTAAAAACATCAAGGAAGGGCTAGGCTACGTTGACTCATTGGGAAACTATGGTGAAGGTGTTTCTTGTATGCTTCGACACCATTATCCACATATACTGAACTCTGTGGTATGAGAAATCTTGGATCCTCATAATCATTCATGGCCATCAGAAGTGGAAAGTCGTCGACTCGTGGACACCTTTTCATGACTATTCATACCATTCCCTCAGCGGCTCTACATATTGATCGCCACTGGCCCGTCTACCAGTGGCATGATTTCCTCGGGAGATGCTCTTCCTAGCTCCGTACGCTTACCAACCACAAAGCCCCACACCATATCTCTTGATCTAGGAAACCCCAGAGTTACAGTTTACACCCTCATTCCCTCACACTTGGTCATAGTATACTAGAGCATCCTAACTCAATTGACCTTCGGGTGATTGTAGCAATAGTCACACAATGGTTTGAACTCTATGACCGTTAAACTAAGAGTACTTCATCCTTACCGCACGAAGTTAAACTGCATAGATTAAAGGTCAACCACAAGCGCAAGATAAATCGGCACTATGAGAACTTCGAGCGTTAACAGCAACTAGGGACAAACATCCCCGACATGTCTAGATATTTCTTTACCAAATGACAAACTTTGTGGCCCAGACAATAGTGGATCCTCATAATCATTCGTGGCCATCAAAAGTGGAAAGTCATCGACCCGTGGAAACCTTTTCACAACTATGCATATCATGCCCTCACCAGCTCTGAATATTGATATCCCCTGGCCTATCTACCAAAGGCATGATTTCCTCAGGCGATAATCTTCCTAGCCTCGTATGCTTACCGGACTCAGAGCCCCCATATCATCTCTCCTGAACCAAGAAGCCCCAGAACCATGATTTACACCATCAAACCCACTCCATGTCTTAAAAATGATGAGATATTCGAGCCCAATAACATTCTAATCAAGAGTGGCCTCTACAACTACGTCCTTACCGCATGACGATTAAAACTGCACGGAACATGTATTTTCGACTAGGCATGAACCTGCAAAGACCAAGCATTAAACATCCAGGGAAATGCCTCCAACTACAAGCATTTTCCCGGATTTAAAAATGCCCCTCATCCTCACTGCACAACGTTAAACTGCACAGTATCTTTAATAATGCTCTCCATCTTTACCGCATGACGTTAAACTGCATGGAATCCATCTTTTCTACATGACGTTAAACTACACATAATTTAAAATGCCCTCTTTCCTCACCGAATCACGTTAAACTGCTCAGATTGAGTAATAATAGAAATGCCCTTCATCCTTTCTGCATGATGTTAAAATGCATGGTCGAACTCATCACGGGTTCAATTAGGAATAGATGTTTTCCTCCTTCCCTCAATACACGGGCCAGACCTGCACAAACCACCATCTCACACCAGCGTGAGAAGGGATGACTTTACCCATTCCCAAGAAATTTAGCCTAGATGTTTCTCCCGTATCCAAGCACCCTCTCTTCATAAATCA
This sequence comes from Viscum album, assembly GCA_963277665.1. NCBI lineage: Eukaryota > Viridiplantae > Streptophyta > Magnoliopsida > Santalales > Viscaceae > Viscum > Viscum album. Next base: position 331,122,876 of record OY728163.1, read on the forward strand.
CACTCTCTACCCAGAAAGAGTCGAACCCTTGCAAGCCACACCTGGTGGTCCTGAATCTCAACTTACAAAATGTTTCTCGGCTATAGGTAGAATACAATCATTGACCTCAAGACACCATTGCATGAATATGCATACCATTCCCTTAGCGGATCTGCATATTGATCACCCCTAGCATGTATACCAAAGGCATCATTTCCTTAGGCAATGATTCTCTCTGTACGCATCTTGTCCTCTGTGCCCCCTTATCCACCCCAGGATTCGAAAACCCTCTGAGCTGCAGTTTAACAACCTTTCTTCACAACCCTGCCTAAGTACGGTGGAACGTCTCTGGCGAGATTACCACGAACTAGGGGAAGCCATTCCATTTGAAAATGAATGTCCCAGCTTCATGACTTTAAACTGTGTCAAGATCCAACCATCCTTTACGCTAACTAAATGAATAGGAAAGTGGCATCTAGACCACACTCCAGATAATATAGATGTTCCCAAACCCTTTCAGACATCACATACCCTTTCTATGCCACCCCTGGTGGTTTTCATAATTCTCCAAGACACCCATGGTGGTTTCCATAATCCAGACTTCTATGAAGTCCTCAGGCCATCATAAATGGAAAATCATTGACTTAAGGACACCATTGCACGACCATGCATATAATTACCTTAGCGCATCTACATATTGATCGCCCCTGGCCCATCTAGTAAAGGAAAGTCTTCCTTACATGATGCTTTTCCTACATCTGCACGCCGATACGACTCCCATGCCATGTGACATTCCCTGCATGTTGTTCAAATCTAAACATGTTCCCCCCACGTGCATCTAAAAGGTATTGGGACATCTTTTAATCAACCAAACCTCGTCAGGGCCCTCGCCCCATCATATCTCGTCAAAGCTGTTTGACTTAAAACATCAGTAATGATAGTCTTGTCAGCAGGAAATTAAACCTCTCACAAAAGGAGGCGCAAATCCCGTTAGGCCGAAAACCTGAAAAGGGTGACCTAAGCAAAAGTTGGGTTATACCCGCTGGGTCCACACTAAATGGGCCCAGGCAAGACTTAGGGTATTGACTGTAAATATAAAAAGTTTGTAGGGTTTTTCTAAAAAACCCTAGAAAAAGTCGAAATGTTCTCGCTGAGTTCCTTGGCTCAGGAAAAATTTAGAGCATTTTCCAATCATGCATCGATTTTTAGGACCACTCTACATCGGAATAGCCTCCTCTTCATTCCGATCAGAAACCATTCCGATTGAGGGAATTTGTAGGGTCCTGAAAAATCTGCAAAGGAGAATGGGAATCCCCCTTAATTTGAGAAATGATTCTACCCAATTTCCCTCAAAGAATTGGAAAACAAATATAGAGAATACTCAAGATTGGAAAAGGATCAACCGGTCCACATACTAATCCATCATTTATGTTACGTGGTCGGTTCAGTGATTTTCCCCCTCTGTAGACCAGCGTCATTCGTGAAATGGAGGCGGGTACCCCTCCGCAGGCGTGAAGAAGGACGGGCGCCAGGCTGGTCCACCGTCACGAACCACCCCAACTGAGAAACGTGCCAACCGGCCTAGACCGCACACGTTGTTGTTCGTGGAATAGAGGCGGAGCCCTACGCGGCCACAAAGCACCCCCTGAACTGATTTGGTTCACGGGTGAGGTGCATTCAATGCCCCCCCCTGTGAGTTTCAGATTGAACAGGTCATATGTAAACCAGGATTTCAGTCATGGGTTGCCGTAAAAGGTGTCGCATGACCCCAGATACATATCTTTCCCCCTCGATAAAAGGACATCGAGGGGGCGAAGAAAGGGATGGATCAGATTTGGGTGGAAGGGTTCAGGGATCGGGGGATCGATTGATCAGACTACATCTAATTTTGAAGGAATGATCCTGGAGGAAGGAGCTTAGGGTTTCATGAACAACGATGTTCGAATTCACGAACCAGAATAGGTATAAAACTGGAAATGAATTGATAAGGAACTGAAAAACTCATAACAAATTGGTAAACTACGAACTTAAAATAAAAAACGTGAGCCATAGCCCATCCGCGGATGTACACCCCATGAACTAGGGAGTTTATGCCCCTTTTTCGATCCGACACACCGCGTAGCTCCCTCGTACACGGGTGAAGCCGTAACCAGCGAACCCCTTGAAGGTTCTGGGCACAGCGGAAGTGCATTGGTGGGTCTTCCCAACTTTAATTTTAGCGTTAAACGAAGTTCAATCCGAGATCCGTCACGATATAAAACGCCGGATCTTCGGAATAGAACGAAGAACGAAGAAGAAAAAAATAGTTCTGGAACCCTTGAGATAGGATCTTCATATGTTGGTTATAATTAATTTAATTAATTCATAATAATTAACTCGATGGAATTATTTATTCGTTGGTGTCTTCAGTCACGATCTTGTGATCCATCGTTGCGTCGGAGAATCCAAGTGTAGGATTCCTCTAGCGGTGATCCACACGTGTGCCACGTATCTCTGGACGTCGCCGAAGGGAACTCTGGGTGATAGCATGGAAGATCCTTCGCTTGCGATGTCCGTCTTCGATCACCTTGATCCGGTGGAGGATTTTTCTTTCGTAACTTCAAAGTGTTCTTGGTGGAAAGGGAATTCTCTCTTGGCTTGAGAGTATTTCCAATCTGTTGTGCAAAACCAAAAGTGGCTAACCTTTTGAGAATAATGTAATTAGGATTTATAATACCTAGAATAATAAAATAAATTAATTGCTCATAAGCATTTAATCAGTTCATTTAATTCTTAGTAATACCCCATGTCTTAATAAGGACAGTTGACCATCATTATTACTTGACATGCATCCAACATATTACATTTAATATCATTTAATTAAATAAAGAATATTTTCTCACGAATCCTGAAAAATAAACTACACGGCGTGTATATATAAATATACATGGCGGGTACTTTTATTTTTTCATTTTTATTTATTTTCATCCACCGTATTTATTAGACCTTGAGTAATGGCTATTTATTTCTTAAATAAATGTAACTGCATTACTCGCTAATAAATATATATTATTTCTCCCACAATATATTCTCTCGAATAACTATTGTAGAAATAAATGTGATCAGACATCCTTGAATAATTATTAAACCAAAATTGGGAATAATCTGTATTCAACTTGTTAAATTAATATTTAACTGAGATATATGGACACACTTAGTGTGTGACCCTCTAGGCCTCTTTCTCAGTGGCATTAGGCGGGGCCTGCCTAAAGTCCAAGGTTAGAATCTAGCAACACGCCAAAGCACCCTAGAGAAAGAAGTTAATGCCGCAATGACGTGTCACCTCCTACAAATTCTTACCATGTAATATAATCCCTTTGTCATGATATCTCTAATCAAGAGGGTTTCATGCTAGTGCCATCAACCCATGTGCTCGATTATTCATTCTTTGACTTCTCGGAATTGAACTCGCCCATACCTTACCATGGCCATAGATTTATGTAGGCTATATCAATTCCATCAAAGGTCCTGAGATATCTACTTCCGTTATGGAACAGAAGGGACAAATCCTTTCTCGCATTATCTATTAATGCAGTATTACTCGTGACGCACCCAACGTATCCTACCTTGCTGCGAACAGTGTGTTGTCACAGTTTTCATCAATACATCTAAGTGCGCGAGTTGCAATACCCATTAATAATAATATTAAAGTCTAAGGACCAATACACAGGTCTGCAGATAGAAACATCCAATGACACTATGAAATGTGGATTTCCTACTGGTGGGTCTCGTTCTCATAATATCCTCATGGATATTACCAAGGGTGCACACCATGAGAAGGTGCCTCAAAGTTTTATGAGTCCTCACCCCTAATGGCCTGTATTATTTGTGTCCCTCAAATAACATCATTCGGCCATAGAACATATATTCAAGAACAGTGTTATGGAACTTCCGGGTTCTCATCATAGTAGGGATCCTCTATGACCCATTAATGAAACAGCTGTCCTTAGGACAGTATCACATGCATTGTCACGTAGAAGAAAAATCAAGATGTGATAAGGCATTTATTAGTGAATAAAGTACAAAGTAGTTGGTTCTAGGCCACCAACTCCAACAGACTCCCACTTGGACTAGAGACAACTGTTAACAACCTTTAACCTGCTAGCTCTAACATGATATTCATGATTCTGCTGAGATAGGCCTTCGGTCATGGGGTCTTCCAGATTCTCTTCTGTGGACACTCTGCTCACTGCAACATCACCCCTCTGATAGAAATACCTCAAGAGGTGATAATTCCGGAGTATTTTCTTTATCCGTTGATGTGACCTTGGTTCTTTTTCAAGAGCCACCGCTGCAGTATTATCACAATACAATGTAATGGGATCTTTACTGCTAGGCACCACATCAAGCTCTTGGACAATGTTCCGAATCCAGATGGCTTCCTTGGCTGCATCATAAGTCGCTATATACTCGGACTCCACTATAGAATCGGCAACAACTCGCTGCTTTGAACTCTTCCAGCTCACAGCTCCTCCATTGAGACAGAAAACATATCCAAATTGCGACTTCAGATCATTTTGATCTGTCTGAAAGCTAGCATCAGCATACCCTCTGATGACAAGCTCCTCGTCTCCTCCATACACTAGGAACATATCCTTAGTTATTCTCAGATACTTAAGGATAGTCTTAACAGGAGTCCAATGTTTTTCCCCTGGATCTGCTTGATATGTTCCTACCATGCTCAGTGCATAGGCAACATCAATCCTGGTACTTAACATGGCATACATGATGGATCCTATTTCTGAGGCGTATGGGATCTTGCTCATCCTATATTTCTCTTGTTGTGTTTAAGGACACATTTTCTTGGAAATATGTAAGCCATGTGACACTGGAACCAATCCTCTCTTGGATTGTTCTATACTAAATCTCTTTAGTATCTGGTCAATGTATATACCTTGACTTAGTCCAAGCAACCTCTTGGATCTATCACAAATGATCTTGATCCCTAGAATGTAGGCTGGTTCTCCTAAGTCCTCCATGAAGAAACACTTGTTCAATGAGTCCTTAACCGACTATAAGGTTGGTACGTCGTTTCTAATAAGCAATATGTCATCAACGTATACCACTAGGATGACGACCGAATTCTCATTAAACCACTTATAAACACATGTATCACATTCATTCTTAATGAAACCAAATTTTTTTTATGGCTTCATCAAATCGAATGTTCCATGACTTGGATGCTTTCTTCGATCCCAAAATGGATTTCTGCAACTTGAAAACCCATTTGGCTTCACCTGGTGTCACAAACCCTTCTGGTTGTGTCGTATAGACATCTTCAGGAAGGTTCCCATTAAGGAATGCTATTTTGACATCCATCTGCAAAATCTCGTAGTCATGGTAAGATGCTATGGCAAGTATGATACTTATGGATTTAAACATGGAAACTGGTGAGAAGGTTTCATCATATTCAATTCTTTGACGTTGTCTGAATCCTTTAGCCACTAGCCTTTCTTTATAGGTGCTAACTTGACCTTCAATGTCCATCTTTCTTTTGAATACCCATTTGCATCCGCATCCAACAGGCTTTACATCAACTGGCTCATCGACCAGAACCCAAACTTGGTTCTGATACATGGAATCCATCTTAGAATTCATAGCTTCTAGCCATCTTGCAGCTTCTGAGCTTACTACTGCTTCCTTGTAGGAGAGAGGTTCATCATTGTCCAACAATAATGATTCACCATCCTTGGTGACTAGGAAACCAAATCTGTCTGGTTCCCTTACCTCTCTTGAGCTCCTACGCAGTACTTGTGTTTATGGAACCTCTTCCACGGGGACCTGTGGAACTTGTTCCTATACCAACTCCTATGTATCTTGAGCATCAACTTCTTCGAAGTCAATCTTTCTCCCACTATCCTTCTTGAGGATGTGCTCCCTCTTAAGAAAGACGGCTTGTCTGGCGACATTCACTTTCTTGTCTTGAGAGTTATATAGGTAATATCCTTTATTTTCTTAGGGATATCCTTTAAAGATACACTTCGTGCCCCGGGGTTCTATTTTGTTGCGTGGGAAGGCCTTAACAAATGCCTCACATCTCCATACACATGTGTGCGACAAAGTGGGTTTCCGTTCATTCTATAACTCAGATGGAATTCCATTTGCCGCCTTAGTTGGTACTCGGTTTAATGTGTATGCTACAGTTTGTAATGAATATCCCCAAAAGGATAATGGATGACCCGCATGACTCATCATCGACCTCACCATGCTCAAAAAGGTGTGGTTCCTCCTTTCACTAATATTATTCCACTGTGGTGTATAAGGAAGAGTGAGCTGAGATAAAATCCCAGACTCCCGTAGAAGATTGATGAACTCTTGGTTCAGATATTCTCCACCTCGATCCGATCGAAGCTTCTTTATCTTATTACCAAACCGATTCTCTACATCATTCTTGAATTCCTTAAATTTATCTAAGGACTCTGACTTAAAGCTCATTAACTAAACAAATCCATATCTACTCAAATCATCAGTAAAATTAATGAAGTCATAATATCCACCTCTATCTTCTACTGGAAATGGTCCACATACATCTGTGTGAACCAATCCTAGAAGCTCTGTGGCCCTTTCACCCTATCCACCAAAAGGCGGCTTGGTCATTTTACCTTGTAAACAAGCGTGACATCAATCAAGTGGTTTTAGATCAGTAGATTCTAAATAGCCATCTTGATAGGGCTTTGTCAAGCACTTCTCATTTACATGACCAAGGCGGTGATGCCACAACTGGGTGGTGTATGAGTCATGAGAGTTTGTTTTGTTATCGATTGCCAACACTTGGTTTTCGTAATTTAATACATAAAAACCAATATTCAAATGTTCCATACCATAACATATGTTGTTCTTATAAAAGAGACAACCCTTATTTCCTAACATGAAAACAAATCCATCCATATCCAAACAAGATATAGAAATTATGTTCTTGGTAACACTAGGCACAAAATAACAGTTATGTAAAACCAAAATCATCCCAGTCAGCAATGAGAGGTGGTAGTCTCCAATAGCCAACACAGCCAGCCTTGCGCCATTGGCAGCTCGAAGATCCACCTCTCCTTTGGCGATCTTTCTAAATCTACTTGGTTCCTGCATTTGAATACAGATGTGAGCCCCAAAAGCTGTATCTAATACCCAAAGAGTAGAAATAGAAAGATTACACTCGATAATGAATGCACCTTTAGCATCCCCACGCTTCTAGGTGCAGTTCCTCTTCCAGTGGCCCTGCTTGCCACATGCAAAACACACTACCTCCCATTCCTTGCCCTGCCTCTAGATCTTCCCCTTCTTGGAGGGACGGTGCTCAGGGGCTTCAGACTGTTTATAAGTCTTTGGCCCTTTTGACTTGTCCTTCCTTTTCTTTTTCACCATAAGGACCGCGGGTTTGTCATGCCCCATGTCCTTATATACCTGGAGAATCATGGTCATAAGCTCCGATAGACTCTTCTCATTTACCCTCATATTAGAGTTGATAATGAAGCTAGAGAAGGTCTTGGGCATTGATGATAGGATGAGATCTGTACGTAACTCATTCGGGAATTTAATCCCTAAGACGTCCAGGCGTTCAATGTAGCCAATAAGCTTGACTACATGAGGCCCAACTGGTGCAGACTCTCTAAGCTTCGTGGTGAAAAAAGAATTGGAGATCTCATACCTCTCCTGTCTCGCCTTCTCTTGGTATATATCCTTAAGGTGAGACATCATGCTATACGCGTCCATGTTTTCATGTTGCTTCAAGAGCTCATTAGACATGGCCGATAGCATGAAACACTGGAAATCTGTGGCATCATCCATGTGTTTCATATAGAGATATAATTCCTCATCACTAGCCTCTTTCCCAGGCGCAGCTAGAATAGGCTCTTCTAGCACATACAATTTCCTTTTGTGGCGAAGGACGACGCGTAAACACCTCTACCACTCTTGGAAATTGGTGTCGGTTAGAAGGTTTTCCTTCTTGAGTATGGTGCGTAATGATATGTTTGAAGTCATTTTCGGGCTTTTTCTACAAATTAATATGACCAAAGGTTTAGTACTTTATTACAAAAATTGAGACAAATAAATAAATTAATACTTATTAGTCTCCCACTATTTTATCGAAATCCAATATCCCTCACCATTGACATCAGAATATTCTGTTGCCTGAATATTCTAGTGGCAAGGATCCATATTTCCCTTCGCATTACCCCAACTAGGGTTGGTCAAGATACTTTAAGGGTTTTAGATAGGCATTCCAAATGCCAATTATATTAACTCGTAGCTCCTTGATCCGCTGAGTGGACTCCCCAATCCTGAAATCCTTTTATTTTGGATTTCCTCAACCTTTGCCTCTTGGTCACACCATGTCCTACTGTGGCAGTCAACCCTTGATGCGAACCAATTTACGTCAACCCAAAACATTGAATTATAATTCCTCGATAATTGAAAGCACCCCAACTAGGTTTGGTCAAGCACATTGAACTATGGTTCGATTCTAACCAAGATTATGGAAGGCTATACCGACTTAAAATTTCTTTTGAGGGATTTTATCCTTATACATAAATTTCCATTTCATTATCTTTGATTACATGTTTGTTAATATTATGTGGGATATACTTAAGTGATTAACCATTTCTAAGATAATATTTACGTATAAACTAGTTTTTATTTTAGTTCCATCTTGCATGCTTGTTATATTCATTAATTTTGTGATCGTGACAACACACCCACAATAAATAAACCATGAAACTGACAGAAATAAAATAAATAGTATGATCATGAGATTTTTATATTGGTTAGTTTATCTAGCAGTTGATAAACTCGCCCAAGACCTAGGGGAGACACACCTTGAACCTTGCAGGTTCATGTTTACAGCTTTCCACCTGTCCACCTTTGCATCTCCTTGGATTGGTTTCACCTCGGCTCCTAACTTGAGCCTCCTCCACTAGATTGGGAGCTCCATCCATTACATATGGATTTATCTCACATGCATGTGAGGGGTAAAAAGGGGGGTTTTACATAAAATAATCCTTGGGCACGCATGCCCTACATATTAATGAGGAGATGGCTCGCAGGCCAATAAATTTAATTTAAATAAATAAATTAAAAAAACCATTCACATACAGAGGTCTCTATCTAGCTCATGATCATCCACACATGCAACGATATTTATGAATAAATAAAACTAGCATTCAATTATTTAATCGATCTTGTTTAATATAAATCATGCATGAATTAATTAATTATCTTTAATTAATCAATCCTTATATCTTAAACCCTTTTATGAACTTCCTTGATATTCTCATCCATAATAATTTTAAACAAATAAATTCATTTAAAATTATCCTTGTACGTAACTTGTACCATGGAGGAAACCCAGTGAATTAACTTTCATTACGCAGATGTTAAATTAAACACACATATATAAAACACCTATCACGTGTTGTGCCTCAGCTTTACGCCTGCACTATGGTACACGTCTCAAGGGTTTGTATAATATAATAATTAAATTTTAATAAATCTGCATAATTTGGGGGAGTACATGGCATGTAGTTCCGACTACATGGCATGTACTTTTCTTCACGGTCCATCTGAAGTACACGCCCGGGGACATGGCATGTAAATGTACTTCGGAAATTTTCGGAGTACACGACGTGTTCTTTTGCACACATGCCGTGTAGTTTCCGCGTTACACGGTTTCCATCCAGGCAATCTGTGTACAAGTTACACGGCCCAACCCGAACCCGAAGGGACTACACGCTGTATTCAGTTGGACCACATGGCGTGTAATCCGGAAACCGTGTGCCACATGTTTCTGGTTAACACACGGTTTCATAAATGACCTCAATACACGACCCGATTTGGCGGATCGGTCAATGCATTGAACCTAGACTACACGGCGTGTACTTCCGAATACATGCCGGGTATTCTAGTGTTGTAAGGCCAGAAACATTTGGCTCCTCCGGATGGGTTCCTCTATTTTATTTTAATCAAAATTAAAAAAAAAATTGTTTATGTGAGGTGAACGAGAAACGAGGGAGGAGGAATGGATCTCGATATTCATATTTCCAGAATGATTAAACATGAATTGAAATAACTAAATTATTAAATGCGTAACTCACCAAAAAAAACTAAATAATTATAATCAACGATATGACACCTCTGATACCACTTGAAGGTTCCAGGCACAGTGGAAGCGCGTTGGTGGGTTATCCCAACATTAATTTTAGCGTTAAACGACGTTCAATCTGAGATCCGTCACGATATAAAATGCCGGATCATTAGAATAGAACGATGAACGAAAAAGAAAATAAGAGTCCCGGAACCCTTGAGATAGGATCTTCATATGTTGGTTATAATTAATTTAATTAATTTATAAGAATTACATCAATGGAATTCTTTCTTCGTTGGTGTCTCTGGTCACGATCCTATGATCCGTCGTTGCGTCAGAGAATCCAAGTGTAGGATTCCTCTAGCGGTGATCCACACTTGTGTCATGTATCTCTGGACGTCGCCGAAGGGAACTCTGGGTGCTAGCGAGGAAGATCCTTCACTTGTGATGTCCGTCTTCGATCGCCTTGATCCTATGGAGGATCTTGATTTCGTAACTTGAAAGCGTTCTTGGTGGAAAGGGAATTCTCTCTTGGCTTGAGTGTACTTCCAATCCGTTGTGCACAACCAAAAATGGCTAACCCTTTGAGAATAATGTAATTAGGATTTATAATACCTAGAATAATAAAATATATTAATTGCTCATAAGCATTTAATCATTTCATTTTATTCTTAGTAATACCCCATGTCTTAATAATGACAATTGACCATCATTATTACTTGACATGCGTCCAACGTATTATATTTAATATCATTTAATTAAATAAACAATATTTTCTCACGAATCTCGAAAAACAAACTACACAGCGTGTACTTTTATTTTTTCAGTTTTATTTATTTTCCTCCACCATATTTATTAGACCTTGAGTAATGGCTATTTATTTCTTAAATAAATGTAACTACATTACTTGCTAATAAATATATATTATTTCTCCCACAATATATTCTGTCCAATAACTAGTGTCGAAATAAATGCGATCAGACATCCTTGAATAATTGTTAAACCAAAATCGGGAATAATCTTTATTCAACTTGTTAAATTAATATTTAACTGAGATATATGGACACACTTAGTGTGTGACCCTCTAGGCCTCTTTCTCAGTGGCATTAGGCGGAGCCTACCTAAAGTCCAAGGTTAGCGTCTAGAAACACACCAAGGCACCCATAGAGAAAGAAGTTATCGTCGGAATGACGTGTCACCTCCTACGAACGCTTACCGTGTAATATAATCCCTTTGTCACGATATCTCTAATCAACCGAGTTGCATGCTAGTTCCATCAACCAATGTGCTCGATTATTCTTTCTTTGACATCTCGTAATTGAACTCGCCCATACCTTACCACGGACATGGATTTATGTAGGCTATATCAATTCTATCAATGGGCCTAAGATATCTACTTCTGTTATGGAACAGGAGGGACAAATCCTTTCTCGCATTATCTATTAATACAGTATTACTCGTGACGCACCCAACGTATCCTACCTCGCTGTGAATAGTGTGTTGTCACAGTTTTCGTCAATACATATAAGTGCGAGAGTTGAAATACCCATTAATAATAATCTTAAAGTCTAAGGACCAATACACATGTCTGCAGATAGGAACATCCAATGACACTATGAAATGTGAATTTCCTACTGGCGGGTCTTGTTCTCATAATATCCTCCTGGATATTACCAAGGGCGCACACCATGAGAAGGTGCCTCAATGTTTTATGAGTCCTCACCCCTAATGGCTTGTATTATTTGTGTCCCTCAAATAACATCATCCAGCCATAGAACATATATTCAAGAATAGTGTTATGGAACTTCCGGGTTCTCATCATAGCATGGATCCGCTATGACCCATTAATGAAACAGCTGTCCTTAGGACATTATCACGTGCATTGTCACGAAGAAGAACAATAAAGATGTGATAAGGAATTTATTAATGAATAAAGTACAAAGTAGTTTGTTATTGGCCACCAACTCCAACACCCCTGACCGGAATCACCTCAGGCCTCCACTGCTCGCATGGACTCTACTGAGTACCAACCTGGTACGCGTGCCAAACCCGAAGCCGCGTACCACCCTAGTACGCAGGATGCCTATTAGTCCGCATACCACCCTGGTACGCGGACGACCTCTCCAACCGCATAGCACCCCCAACATAAAGGGAGCCCCTCCTCATGAACCCATGAGGCCCACCAACTCCATTGGTGTTCCCATTCCACGATCCATATAAAACCCTTCCAATATGTCCTGATCCTTCGCAATCCCTTCATTGTCCTATTCATCATCCTAGAGCCAAGGCCACTACTAAAGCCACCAAACCTGTATTATGAATCCTTCAGGAGAATTAGAGAGCCACTTTGAGTTCACATACCCACGGTAGGCAAGGACAAAGGGGTTTCCCCGGCTCTTGAATGGAATCCCGAGGCATTATTGGGCACACATTCCCATAGTAGTGCAGGTTTCGAGCCCGGGAGTCCCCTTTGTGCCTCTCCACTTGCCCAGATTGAGGGACCCCACTTGTGTTTCCTTTTGATGAGTGCCAGCATTGAGAACTTCTCCCCTCTCTTGGGAGTGGCTGGACATCCCTCCTAAAGTAAGCCCCACACCAACCTTACCGGAAGCCAATGTCCCTTCCCCTATCATCACAGAAGGTTAATTGCTCTTTTGCGTGACTCCAACCTTCCTCCATCATCAGGGAGAAGAAGAGCCTAGTCGTCCCGGTCTTCTCCTCTTATCATCGTCTTCCTCCCCTTCCCTCGGTATGAAGAATGTGTGAGGCATGCCAAGTCTGTTGCATTCTCTTGTTTCCCACATCGATCATGACTCACGTGGGATTAGAGATTTGTGATGGTCACAACGTCCTAACAACAACGACCCTCAAAACAAACTACGTGGGTCTTGATCCCTCTCTCCTAAGAAGGGTATGTAGGAAGCCTCCCCAAGGTTCAATCCTAATTCGGGCCACTAATCATGTGTAAGTCCCAATAATTCCCCTCAAAATGAACTATGTGGGTTTAGACCCCTCTCTCTTAAGTAGGGTACGTAGGAAGCCTCCCCGAGGTTTAATCCCAATTCGGGCCACTAACCATGTGTAAGTCCCAATCGTGAACCTCAAATGAACTACGTGGGTTTTGATCCCTATCTTCTAACAAGGCTACGTAGGAAGCCTTCCCGAGGTTCAATACCAATTCGGGCAACTAACCATGTGTAAGTCCTAATCACGGCCCCCAAAATGAACTATGTGGGTTTTGATCCCTGTCTCCTAAGCAGGGTATGTAGGATGCCTCCTTTCAATCCCAATTCAGGACACTAACCAAGTGTAAGTCCTAATCATGCCCCTCAGAATGAACTACATGGGTTTTGATCCCTGTCTCCTAAGCAGGGTACATAGGACACCTCCCCGTGGTTCAATCCCGACAACATGAAACTCTCATGTGTAAGTCCTAATCTACCAGAACTATGTGGATTCTGATCCCTCTCACGAGGATATGTAAGAAGCCCGTATCATGGGTTCGATCCAAACACTCAAGTCGTTATTTATCCCCCTTGGATGACAATAAACTCCAGAGTTCCCAGTTATGAGTCTTCAAACCTGTGTCGTCTCAATGAGTCCAAACTCCTCAGATTCATTAATCCCAATGAGGGATGGTAATCCTCAGGCCTAAATGACTCTGCATCCCTACGTTCAGTCGATCATTTCCAACTAAGGGGTAATCCGTGGATACTATTCTTGGGGATAAACTAAAGATTCACGAACATATGAATATGTCTGAAATATATAAGAGTGTCCCAGAACATGAAATAATTCCCCCCAAAAGGGTGCGATGAGCCCGACATCCCATCCTCTCGACCAATGTGAGTTATTAAGAATCGATGGCTGAATGGCCCAGAGAACACCTAGCTTTGGAAAGCAGGTCCATGTATCATTGGATATGGAACCGTTGGGCATTTCGAAACAAAAATGGTGAACCTGATGTGAGTGATTAAGCATATTCCAACCTTCTCTAATCAACCATCGGACAACACACATTTTTCCCTCTGTCTAAACAGGAGGAAATATAGTCCATATACATAGATTGTTAATGTAGGAAGAAGTTATCAACCTCAAAAAAATTTCTACAGAGAAACATCTTACATCAATAAAAAATAAAGATATGATGGTTATTTCTAGTGTTATGGAATCTCTAGGAATAGAGATTATAATTTCCTGCATAACTTTTCACATCTGAGAAGAATGTTTGATAAAATTTAAAGCAATTGTGGAAGAAGGATGAGTAAATATCATAACCAACAGGAAGTTAGAAAAGAAAACCCACTTGATTTTATAAACCTTCTAATAAAAAATCAATATTAATGTCTGGAATAAGTTTTTGGAAGATGTGACGAGGATGGTCATTATACTGAAATAATTATAACAATCCTTCCATAATAATTTTATTCTGGTATAAAATAAAAGGACCTTGAAAAGACTAATGCTAAAATAAAATCTTTATTGTTGAGAAAACATTAAAAAAAAGTAAAAGGAAAAAACCATTGATACTAGAAAGTGGTTGTTATATACATATGAAAGGTGATATTAAAATATTGAAACATGTTTAAATTAATTATGGGGGAGCATTTACCTTTGGTAATGATAGTTCTATAAAAATCAAAGGAATCTGAATGGCTGATAATGAAGCAAAAAAGTTGATATCTAAAGAAGTTTTATTTTTGATGGGTTAAAACAGAACTTACTTAGTGTAAGTAAACATTTTGTTGATGTAAAATAAGTAATTTTTAGAAAATATTCATGTATCATCATAAGTGTAAATGATGAAAAAGTTTTCACCAAAGAAGAAAGAACTAGGGGTAATCTTTTTCAAATTGCAGAGTTTAATAACTCAGGTTATTTGAGTACTCAATATGAAAAAAATTGTGGCACCGAAGAAATGTGAAATTTGGGTATAAATACATTAACAGAATTTATATAGTTGATGTTATCTATTATTTTATTAAATTAAAAATAATAGAAGAATATTCTTGTATTACTTGTCAGAAAGGGGAGACGAATTAAAAAAGTCTTAAGAGAGTTGAGATTCAGTCTACAAGACCTCTTACATCCATTCATTCATATTTATGTGGTCCAATGAAACATCAATCAACAAAATTAGATTTATACTTTATCACTTTTATTGATGATTTTAATTGGATTAAAAACATCATGTTTACGAATTACAGTTCAGAGGTTAGGGAAATGTTTAGGGTTTTTCAGAAAATAATTTTAGAAAGAAATGGGGGATTATATAAAGAAGTTGGGAACATATAATAGTGAATAATTCACAAGATTGTTTTTGAAACTTATCTGAGAAATCATGGTATTATACATCAATATACTTCTCCCTACACTCTATAACAAAATTTAGTATCATAAATAAATAATATAAGTTTGGTGGAAATGGGAAGAAACTTGTTAGCAGGATACAAACTTTCAAAGCTCTACTAGAGAGAAGCTGCTAGCATTGTTGTATATATTTAGAAGAGATTTTTCTGAGACCAGAATCCAACATGACTTCTTATGAAATATGTTATAACAAAAACCTTCATTTAATTACTTTAACTTTTTTTAATTCCATGTTTACATAAAATAAAAAAATATAGATCTTGGAAAGTTTGATGAGAATGTTGAAGAAGAAACATTTATCGTTTATTCACCGAATGGAATAAGTTAAAAATGTTTGAAAAATTATTATAAAATTTGGGGGAATCATATAATGTGAATATAATTGAAAATAAAAATTACATAACAAAAGTTGTTAAGAATTATGAGGAGGATAATATTGAGATTTCCAAAAATAGTGAATGTGAGTCCAAACAACCTTACCAAGATTCAGAAAATTTGGGTAATGAGGAAAGTTCAGCTTGGAATGATAATTTAAATTTTATTACCTTACAAAAACATGTTGAGACCAAAAATACTATTGTGAATCATAAGGCTCCATCTTAGACCAAAATAAATTTGAGTTTAGAAAATCATACATCACTTATCTCATAAGTTGAACTAAAATTAGTTTCAGAAAATATTCAATAAAAATAATGGGTGGATGTTATTAATGAAGAGTTTTAGTAGATTGAAAAAAATAAAACAACAAAACTTGTTCCATGGAAATAAAATAAAAAATTAATCCAATCAAATTGGGGTTAGAGACACGAGTTGAAAGAACAAAGATAAGTTTTATGAAATAAAGCCAGTCTTGTTTGTAAAGGCTTTTCAAAGGTGTAAGGTGTGTATTTTAATGAAATATTTTCCCCCCATTTCAATTCTAGAATCTATTTGAATGTTTCTAGAAATGGATGCTCACTGAAAATTCAAATTATATTTGATGTATGTAAAATCATCATTTTTCAGTGGAGAAAATGATTAATAACTTTACATTGAAAGACCATGTCGGTTTCTACTAGATGAGGATGATTTTTTTATAAACTGTAGAAATATTTATATGGGATGAAACAAGATCCGCATGATTGGTATTCAAAACATGACAATTTTTTTAAATTGTTGATTTTTTCTAAAGGAAAAGTTGATAGAAACTTATATGTGAAAGATGTTTACTCGAGACCTCTAATTTTAATTGTTAATTGGAATGATATAATTTTTTTTGGAGATAAATACAATGTTTGTAAAGAATTTTATGAGCAAATGAAGAAGAATTTTGAAATGTCAGTGTTGGGAGAATTAACATTCTTCCTTAGATTACAAGTTAAAAAAAACAAAAATACATTTCCTTTATATCAAGAAAATTATTTTAGGTAATTGTTAAAGATGTTTGGGATAGCCGAATCCAAAGATGTTTTTAATCTTATATATGTGAACATAATGTTGAGTAGATATGAGTCTGGGAAAAGTTTTAATCAGAAAGACTTTTAGAAACTAATAGGAAGTATGTTTTTCCTTACATCCTCAAGGAATGATATTTTTTATGTTGCGACTTTGTGAGTTAGCTATCAAAGTAACCAAAATAATCGCATATGTTGAAAGAAAATCGAAAACCAAGATATTTCAAAAAAAATCACTTGGATTGTTATAAAAAATAAATTTTGAGATGAAGTATCATGGTTATACTAATTTAGATAGGGATATATATTTTAATGATATAAAATCAAACTCAAGGGGAATATTTTTCTTCAGTGAATGTTGTGTGAGTTTTTATAGTAAGAATCAAAGCTCTTTAACATTGATCACAAAAGAATAAAAATATGTTACAGCTACTTATGATGTTACATAGATGTTGTGGATTAATGTTCAGCTTGAATATTTGAAAGTTAATTTTTCTAAACCATTATACATACTTTCTGATAATCAGAGTGCAATTGATCTTTCTAAAAATTCTATCCAACATTCAAAATCAGAACACAGTAATATAAATTTTCACTTTATAAAAGAGAAATTTCCTACTGGAGATGTTTTTCTCAAATATATCTCAATGAAGTATCAAATTGATGACATCTTCAAAAAGGTAATTCCAAGATAAAGGTTTTTTGAGTTGAGGCTGCAAATTCATGTTCATCCTCCTCTGACAACTTCCAAAATCTCATAAGAAATTCCACTACCATTATTTGGATTATATTGAAAAAGTGGAAGAGAAACTAATAACTTTATACTTTTTAATAATTTTTTAATTATCTTTCTTTAATTAATTTGAAGATATGGTTATCGTAAAATGGGGGAGAGAAAAATAGAAGTGCGGGGAAGTTTATCTTTACATGATCACAAAATTTTATTTTCATAAAGGGAGTAATTCCTTAACAAACAATACCTTATCCAATAGTTTGGTTTATGAGACCCTATTATAAAAAAGTATATTTTGTGATAAAAGTCAAAAAAAATATGAGTTGTTAATAAAAGTCATGTTTTATATGAAAAAAAAATCTGAGAGTTCAAAAATTTGTTAATGAGTGTTGTCAAAAAATCGAAAGAGGGATATTAAAGAACCTTTTTGATGATTTTTTGTTTTTAACAATTTTTTGTATTTATTGATAATTAATATTTTTGTAAAATAATTTTATTATTATTTAGGATTATATCCAGTCCATCGTAATGTGTTTTCATAAGAAGTATAGATGTTTTTGAATATTGTTGAATCCATAAAAATGGAGAGAAATGTTTTATATTTAAGAATGTTTTCTTCGAACATAGGTTTTTTTGACACAGGTTTTTGGACTGAGCAGCACCAGATGCATAAGGTGTAAGGAAGATGGAAGCTGGATGTTATGTAGAGTTTTTAATTAGATGCTCCATTAGAATCATATCCATCAGTATGTCATTGAAGATCCTTCAAGCATAGTTTTTTTTAGAAATTCATTTGTTGGTGAGAATTAAATTAAGAATGTTTTGGAAGAGGCTGAATGAAAATAGTGATGTTAGGATTTAGAATGTTTTTAGACTTTATAATAGAAATCATATGATTCTTTGCTGGCCTTAAAGTTCTCACAAATCATGAAAACCATCATGATAAAATATTTTGAAGAAATAGAGGAATCGTAAAGACTATATCGGTTCTAGAAACATGGACATAGTAGATTAGATCTAGAAGTACCAGACATGAAATGTTTTTAGGAGTTTGAATGTGTAATGCTGAAGAATTTTGAATATTTTAAAAGTTGATGCATGGCTACATCATTATATATAGAACATCGTAATGATAATTCTATCATAATGTGAATTCCATAATTATGATTATTTTAACCAGACTGAATTTTAGGGGTATGACAAATCAGATTATGAACAAGCACCAATTCGTCAAATGAATGCCTTACACCGATAACACATTAGATGTAAAACAACAAACTGATTAGAGTTTCCGATATTGATCTATCAAAGGTATATCAGTTATGAAAATAAGTAAATATTATAAAACAATTGAGTTTTATTGAGAAGAACTAAATTTAGAGTTAAGTTCTTAATCAAATAAGATTATGAAAATTATAATTCATCTACTATGTAATTTCATAATAATGATTAGTGGAAGATATTCAAATTGTAATGAGTATTGAAAGATAGTCAAGAAGTGATGAGTAGAGAAATAATAGATGATCCTAATGACCTATGAAATAAAGGAATATCGTAATAAGTAGAGTAAGACAAAGATGAGGATGTTATATCGGACTAAAGAAAATTTAGTTAGTTCAAGAAGAATGATCTCAAAGAAACATTGAAATGGTTTAAAAAAGTCAAAGTTATAGTTTAAATGTGAGTGTTTTTTTTGGATTTTTGAAATTTGGGTAAGGGAGAAATGTGTTTCAGCTTCCCACCTTTTATTTTCTATGTTTCCTATAAATAAAAGCTAACTTCATTCAGATTTTGTAAATTTTTACGAGTGTGTAAGAAGAAGTGCGTTGTTTATTTCATTCCAATTTTTTATTTCTGATATGAGATCACATAAGAAGGTTGGACTACTGAATGTTTTATTTATGGGACTAAATAATATCATATTGAGAATTTGAACAGAGTTTCTATTTTTCATATTGAGACTGCCTGCATCATACTGAGTCAATCAAACTAAATTCATCAGGTTTAGGAAGTTTGGATTGAATTTTATGGAGTTTCTTAGATGTGAATGTTTTGTTACCCAAATAGAATAAAATGTTTCGTAATGAAAAAATTGATAAAGGGAGAATTGTATTGAGTCAATAATACTATGTTCATATGACAAAAGTCCATCAAATGTAGGGTTAATAGACCTATGAACTTTTGTGGATAAAATTGAACAAATACATTATTCTTGTGTTTTGGATCAATTGTTTTGTATGAATCATTGTAAACTGGTGGGAGTTAGTATAATCATTCCCATAAGGAGATAGAAGCTGTCTAATGGGATTGGAATATGTTGTATTAACCTTTTCATAATATTGAATTTCTATAGACCCATGCGAGTGGATATGGAAAGGATATAGGTTCTCACACCAAGTCCAAAGATTTTAAATCTTGTGAGCTTTACTTGCTTTTCTACCTTTTTCTTGCATGAGTATTTACTAAAAGATAATAAGGAAATTAACTTTAATAAGTTGTAGGGGTAAGTTTCTAAAATTTTTGAATCTTATAAATAGTTAACTACTAATTCAAGTCCACCTTCTCAGTTTTTATTCAATCCTTTGGTACTTAACTCTAGAAATCCATAAATATTAGATCTTTTTTTATCCTCGACATAGATAATATTTCATGATCCTTTCAACACAAAACATTGAACACCTTGTTTTCTTTCCCAGGGTGGTAATATATTGATCATTCATAATATTTAATCAGATCAAACCATATTTTATGGAACATATTCAACATATTATTTGTAAATATATAATATAAAATGTTTTGATCATTATATATATTAAAATTTTCTCTATAAAGTTAGAGCCTCCATATATTTAATGAAAAAATTACCCCATCTTACTCCAAATCATGAGTTGAGTGATTTTTCTCAAAAACCTTCAATTATCATGAGGCATAAGTTATAACCATATAATGTTTTATAAGAACACATCCTAATCCCTTCCAGGATGAATACTATATATTAGAAAATCTTATATACTATAGGGAAATGTAATCATAGGTGAAATGACTAATATTATATTTAGATCCTTGAAATTATCCTCACATTCATTTCTCTAGATAATTTTGGATACCTTTTAAGTTAACTTGTTGAGTGGATTAGATAGTTATGATAAATTCTCCAAAATCCATAAATAATGTCCAGATAAACTATGAAAATAACAAATTTCAATCACTATGGTTAGTTTGGGACAACATTCAATAGCCTCTATCTTTGATGGATCTACAAATATACCCTCTCTTGAGATTATATGACCAAAAAATGAATCCCATTGTAACCAAAAATCATATTTTTTATATTTTTCATATAATTTATCATTATTTAAGGTATTTTGTAATATTTTTAAGTGATAATAATGATCTTAATTTCTCTTTTAATAGATAATAATTTCATCTTAAAATACTGCTAAAAATTGATCACGAAAATATCTAAACTCGATTCACTAAATTCATGAAGATAGTAGGGGAATTAGTAAAAAAAATTGAATCACTATGTATTTATAGTGTCCATAACTTTTATGGAATGTTTTATTGGGTATATTTATCTTCCTGATCCTAAATTGATAATATCTAGAATGAATTAAATCTTGGAAATTTATTGATCGTAACATAGTTGATTAAATAGGTCATCAATATGGGGTAGATGATACTTGTTCTTGATTGGGATTATGTTCAGTTCATGATAATAAATACATAGTCACATAGATCGATATTTTTTTATTAAAAAAGAATATGTGCATCCCAAGGTGACACACTTAGTCGAATGAATCCCTTATCAATGTTATCCTAGAGTTTCTTCTTCAATTACTACCACTTAATTTGGAACTTTCTATAATGATTGTTTTAAATAAGTATGGAACCATGTATGAGTTCTATCGATAAATCAACCTCGAATTTTGGTTTAAGGCTAGGGAACTCTTTAATAAAGAAACAAAAAACATCCCACATAATAGAAATATCGTTGATGTCAAATTTCTCCACAACCATCTAAGATAAAGACCACTTCTGAATGGTAATCAACACCCATTCAATGGAAATGATCTCCATTGAATGTCCATACTCATCACATTGATAGAACATCATAGGTTGGTGTGGAATATGAATCATGACTTCCCTTCCTCAAATTTTATGTGGGATTTATGTTGATAAATCCAATCCTTTTCTAAGATAAGATAAAATTCAACTAGAGGAAGAATGATAAGAATTGTTTCATCCACATTCGCACAAATGTTAATAGGAGAAGAATCATATACTAGAGATGAAATCATCATATCATTAGGGGTTTTCACTGATAATTATACATCAAATAATTTTGGTAGACACATGATACCCATATAAAACTCTTCAAATATTAAATAATGGGTAGATACATAGTCAAATAAGACATTATTAGTTCTAGAGTGGATGGTTTGTGTACCTTTCACCACATCATTATCTTACCCCTTTTTAGAAAAAGTAACCACAAGAAATTTCCCCTTGTCACTCATCTTAATATGTGGATAACATTTATCATCACCATTAACCTTAATATTTTTTCACTGGTTATCATAGTGACCGTACTCCTTTAATTTGAAACATTAGAGGGTGGGTGCCACATTTTGTGCTTCTTATGCTCTATTCACATCATTAGCTGACTTATTCCCATCAATTTAGAAATAAATTACCTGATGACCTTCCTTATCACACCTAAACCACTTAATAGTCCCCTTAAGATAATTTACTCCATGTTTCCTTATAAACTTCTAACATGAATGAAAGATCATATTATTCTCTCCAATATTTTTACAGTATTCTTTAAACTCCATCTTCTTTTTCTTGTTAAAACCCTGAGATTTAAGGGTAACTCTGGTCATTATTTACACCTCCAGATCACACTTAATGATTTCCTAATAGATACTAAAATCCATTATGTATAATTCCCTTCAATTAATTGGTTTTAATCCACTAAAAATTAATCAACCATAGTTTTAGGTTGGATGATAATTCATGTATCATACCTCACATGTTTTATAAAATTTTACTAATATGCACCAATAAATTCATCATCCTTGTGATTTAGCTTAATTAAACCCTTAATCATTTTTATTTGATGTATAATAGGGATGTAATTATTGAAAAATAAGCTCTTAAACTCATCCCACTCAATAGTGTCAATTTTATAATGTAACATTGTATTCTTGATGAGATTCCACCATTGATCTGATTAACCTTTCAAATGATAGATATCCAAAATTATTCTTTCATAATCCAAACACTGGAGAACAAAAAATATATTTTTAGTGTAAATGATCCATTATTTATTAATTATTGGATTAACAAAACCACTAAAATAAGGTCGAAATTACCTCATGAAGGACTCAACGGAACATCATTCCCTCATTTTATCATTTGGATGTTCAACATGATTTATTGAATGAGAAAGTTGTGTGAGAATAGAAATGATACTTTTTATTATATCTCCCATAATTTTTGGCTAATCAGTAGTATAATCATTTAATTTTACATTTCACTTACCATTAACATGATTACTTTTAGTTCCATGCATTTAATAAAACCAAAAAGCATTGCGTAAGAAACAATAATCATAGTGGGAACCACATAATCATAAAAAACCACTTATAGGATGTAAAAATCATGACACCTTATTTTTAATATATGAAAACATAGGTTTTTAATAGTTCATTCATAGTCATCATCTATTTAAATCGTTAATGATTTTTTATTACGATTTTGTGAAATTTGAAATCATATCTCTTGGGAGTGTCAAAACAGGTGTGCAATAATGACCACTGTCATGCACTAGGTGATGATTGAGTCCATATAAACAAACTCTTTTCAGAGTTATTCCCCCTAGGAACCACAATTCAAGAGCCATAACCACTTTTAGTATCCAGAAAGGAATATAAATGATTGGAAACCACTAACTTTTTCTTTTAGCAAAAGTACATGACATTTTCCTATACATTGAATCATCCTTATACTTATACTCATACATATATTTAGACATACCCTTATAGTTATCTATAATTTTTTAATATACTAGTTCCTAAAGCATAACTAAACCTATACTCTGATATAAACTATAAATACCAAACTTTTCCTACATAGATATTACATATTTTTAGATGAATATTCGTTGCATTACATAAACACATGCCCGAGGATCATAAAGGTATAGTGACTTTGGAAACATGGAACACAATATTATTATCTCATAAAATATATTCAACATCTCTGATATTGATCTTCCTATACATTTATATTCTTAGACATACCCTACTTAAAAACATTCTTAATAACCTGGGGAAAGGAAACAAAAGAAAGGGAGATCTCATATACTCAGTAAGGGTAAACAAGGTAGATATCAATATATCATGAGAATAAGGGAATGGTAATATGATAATAACATTTTAAAACCCCACATTTTATATAATAGATCCTAAAATTGAGTCATTTCATAAATCACGGTAGTTCATAAGATAATAATTATAATGGAATCAAAGAATATGATCCATGATAACATAACATTGGCACAAGACATAGATTTGTGGCATACACATAAGAATAAAATATAATTTACTTATTAGTAAATTATCATTCAAAAAACCATCATAGTGTAATAGGTAGACTCAACAAACCATAATAGTAGTCAAGGTTCACTCCCATGACTACCTTAGTGGACAACGTCCCATACCGAACTGGTCACTTCCCATTACAACCCTTTTTCTTTCACGGGACATCAATATTTACCCAATGAATTTGAGGGAGATATATGTCCCACCCACCACATAATGAAAATAATACATTAGGTTACACATGATCATAATACATTAATCGTATTAGAACCCATAAAATTAAAAGGGTTTCATAAACAATTTATCATAACATAACCTTTGGAAAATAAACATGATTCATAATAATTTCATCATTTGATCAATGCATAACCCATGAAAAAAGAAGAAGGTTTTATAAGAATTTTATCATTGTATAACATGTGGAATAGACACAAGTTTCATAAACACATTGTCATTATAAAGATAAACCAATCTGAAAATGAATAAGAGTTGTATCCTTTCATTGTATCCCAATTACATCACATGTAACATTAGAGGATGTCATATTAGATGGAAAATGATTGTGAAAGAAAAGTCACTAGAAATGTTTCTTGAGGAAAATAAAAATTCATTGAAAATAACCTTTTTTTAATTAATAATTCATAAAATATTTTTTTAAATAATTTTCTTTTAAAATAACTTTGAAAACTTATAAAGTAAAATTTAAAATTCATTTAAAAATTTTCCTGAGGAAATAATCCTTTTTTCACTGAGATAAAACTTTTTAAAAAATAAAAAAATTTCAGAATCCTTTTACTGAAATTGAAATAGAAAAATTATAAAGTAATATTCATTGAAAATAATGTTCATGATGTCAGGACATTTCCATTAATCTCGTACACAATAAAACAAATATTCATTTCACATGTTCGATAAAATCCAAATTGGCCTTGTCTGACAACAGACTAGATTAGCACTTTAAAAACATTTTATAAAACCTAAATCATGGTTAGAAATTTATTTAATAAATCATTTGATGAATTTTATTTTTTTTTAAACATATCTTTTGAAAACATGGTGTTTGAATAAAAAGTTTTTTCAACTGAAGAGAGAAATAAATATTTTTTTCTTATAAAATTAATTTTAAAATATTGACAAACTAAAGAAAATAAAATTAATGGAAAGTATTTATTCTATAGAAATAAGAATATTATAAGATAATACATGAATTTATTGAGAGATAGACCATAATATTCCATCGTTGTAATAATCATTAGAAATCTCAATAAACGGTGATATTGTAACGTAAAACACTTACCTATTTGGTGACTTTGAATCATAATACCTATGAAATAATAACATTAAATGAAACAAATAATTTCATTAGAATAAGTAAATTAATGATATTATATTTCAATGGGGTTTTATTTTCCCCTTATAAAATAAGATAAGTTCATAACATAACATATGTCTTAAAGAAGGACAATTGAGACCAAAATCTCTTACCTTAAGTCTCAAATTCCATCATACACCTTCAAACATATTATATAATAAATATTAGTATATTATATAACTATAAAATAACCATATATATATATATATCATAGCATATATTATTTATTTATTACCATTTATTAGCTTCTTATTAACAATTTCATGTTAAAGTCACATTTTGGGCAATAACTACTTTGTTTTTTTATATGTTTTGATTTTTTGTTTTTTCATTTTATGAATTTGATCATGGTTATATAATATCAATAATTTTAACCATTATATAAATATAATATATATTAAATATATCTTTATTCTAATTAATCTATAAAATATAGATATAGAAAATGAAATACATTGTTCATAGAGATGGTAGACCATACGTATGCATGAACACTATTTCCGTTTTATTGGAATATTGAAAGAAAAAAAGTAAATAATATATTACAATTAAATAATAATTTTTCTTTCATATTTATTAAATAATTTTATTAAACCCATCCCTATTAAATTCCATTTTAAGCGACTATAAATCACATCACTTCACGAGGTAGTAGTCTATTGTACACACGATCGACGTTATCGTATTACCACTGAATAAAATGTAAGGAGGTATAAGTGAAATAATAATTATATAAGAATAATAATATCATAAATATGATATATAAACATTTAATAAATCATTATATATAGCTATTATATGTGGTGATTGAAAATGAATAACATCGGTTCGCGAGGCTATAGTCCGTTGTAAATGTGAATGATGATTTCGTATCCCATTTTATGGAAGTGGAGATGGTTATAGGAAATTAAATTAACATAAAAACATATATATATATATATATATATATATGAAATATAACTAGGTTACTATATAACCATGGTTTAAAAATAGTTCAATGATGTGAACGAAGAAATAAACTAAAAATGTTCGTTGAAAAACGTTACCTCTTCTTCGGGTAACCTCATTAGGTTTGCACCAAAAGACTTAATACATTGATTTTATGACCAAAAAAAGGATTATATGATGAAATTAAGAAATCAAAGAAGGTATTTGGGAAGGTATTTTCTAAACAAAATGATCTTGGTAGTGTGAGGAGGAGAGGAGAAGGGGTGACCTTTTATAAGTGAGGTGAGTGGAACACTTGTAATTTTTGGAAGGAAATAGGTGTTCCCATGTTTTTCACATCACACAGGGCTCAAGAATAGAGAATTATAAATACTTATACATTATATTGTCTAATTGTGGATATAAAATATTCACTTTACAATGTTTAGGTCATTTTTATCCCATATATGTTTTGATTAAACCCCGGTAAACCTATTTTCACCTTAACCATGATTAATAATGTTTATTATTTTTACTTTTTATTATGGTCAAAAATTAATTTGAACATATTATATAATATAAATTATTATAATTATAATTATATAATCCATTTTTACTAATTCCGTTCTCATAAGTGAAAAATTTTAATTTAAAATTAAACCCGTAGAGGCGATGAGAAAAAAAAATTTCCAAATTGAAAATGATCAAAAGTTTAAAAAGAATTTATATAAACATTCAACATACAAATGATTAAAATGAAATAAATTGGATTAATTTATATATAAATTTACTAAATTCACATTAATAAACTTTTTAAAACAAAAATCAAACTTATAAATTATTTAAATGAAAAGGCAGTTTTAAATAAAAACCAGTATTTTCCATTATTCATCGAAAAAATAATATTTTCAGAAAAATAAAAAAAAATCACAAAAAGATAATTTTTATATTATTATTTAAATAGTAAAGTTTATTTTGTAAAATTTATTTTCTAAAATTTTAAAAAATTAATTTTATTATTGTTTAGAAAAATAAAAAAAAAGTAATATTTTTTGAGAAAATTGTATTTTCAAAACTTATAAAGACTTTATAAAAAATTAATTTTTATTTTTATTTTTTTATATAAATATACAATACATAATATTTAAAATTTGGTTATTATTATTCATTCCACAATTTTTAACAGTTAGGTAATAATGGTCTTGCTTAAATAATAATATTAATAGTTTGTGGTGGTTTATTAAAACTCTGTGTTGTGTGTAACACAAGCTATAAAAAAATTATTTGTTAAAATTATATATTTCATAAAATATAGGGGTCTTACACCATAATTTATTGATTAACTATTTCTTTACATTATCTTTTGAAACACTTCATATTGATACGAAGAGAGAGAATGAAAATTGAAGAAACAAATGGGAACAACTGGGTTTCAATTCATTTGTAAAATATTTCATTTGGAAATGGGTAACATGCACAATATGAATCCCCACCACAGACGTAAACCTATTATGTTACAAAATATTCTAGGAAGACTCATATATTTGTATCATTATTTTCTATATTCCTCCACTACCTATGGTAGTTCAGACAATGTTGCAACCTTTGTTTCCGTATTAGTCTATATCACTTTTTCTTTCTCAACAACCTTTATCCCTTCTATATCCACCTCTAGTACTGGATATTAATCTTTATAAAACATTGATTCAAAATTTTCAAGCTCTTTATTAAGCCGATCCAACTCCTGATAGATCTGTTCTGGCAAGATTCAATGTTTTTCAACTCGACCATGGTGTCTTGCATCCACTCTAGTTTGTTTAAAGGCCTCATAAAGTAGTGTATTCCGGTTCGAAAAAAATAGTCCATGGACTACATAGTTAAAATATGATATTGAATCATTGCTAACTTATCTCAATTAGAAATAAATTATTTCACATTGGTGTATATAATGAGGTAGTCAAACCCCCCTGCAAACATGTAAATAGAACACATGATGAAACATGGTAATTTTTTCGGGTAAACATGACAAGGGGGTCATAGAAATCAGTTTCCATATTCGCCTCCATATTTTTTCCAAGTAATATGAACGTTTTTAAGGTTTTCCTTATTTTCATCAGAGTCATTTTTATAAGGTATGAAATATTTTTGGAATCAACTTAATTAGAGAATATCTATCCTTAGCATTTTCAGAATGGTAAGGCTCTACAGTAGTTGGAGTCTTGGAAGCCTAAACTGATTTAAAATTTAAATCACTTGAAACATCATATATTTATACAGATGATTCAGAAATTATTATTTAGAGCAATTAGTCTCAGGTAAATAATAATATAATTTAGTCAATAAGCTAATATATTCACCTTTACCCACTAGGGCATTGACCTGCATGGTCATCATCACCTCACTAAAATGTATAATGGGTGATGCATCTTTAGTCCAAGGATCGATCTCATAAGAAAATCCTTCCATGGATTCTCATGTGACATGTGCATTTTCATCTAAGTAAGTAACCTCTAAAAGTTCACTCATGTACATCGAGACCACAAGAATGAAATTAAAAAAATTTAGAGAGACAGTTAGGCACAAACCCCATTTGGCCCGAGTCGCTGTTTCCTGTGAAATTTTTCCTTGTGGAAGAATGAAATATGTACACCCAATGGAAGTGAAATCTCCAAAATTCCCCTATTCTAACAAGGAAAATGTATCATAATCATGAAGAGATGAAACTTGGATACTCATAATCTCTATGATTCCACCAACTAGCATCAAATCTATACATGATGTAGACCTCCCTAAAACCATCTAATCTTGGATGGTTGTAAACTACTGAATTGTATAACCTATTCCAACAGATTCACTTGTTAATTAATCAACATTATATAATTTAAAATATTAATATTAGGTGAGGGTAATGATTCTCACTTTTTATCCCTGATCTGACATGAACTGTAAGCTTTATTTTCTCCCTACACCTTATGGTTTCCCATGAGGATAAACTCAAAGAGAACACCAAATGTAAGGGAGGTATGAAATTCTCTTTCCAGATTTTCAATTACCTCCTAAATATGATTTTCTTCCCTAAGAGAACCTTCTTCCATGACCCTTTTGCCTACGTATTCATCTATCCCAACAATGGTCCCCCCTTGGTATGTTTTCGAGAAGGAATGGGAGACGACTCACCTATCTCATCCTAAAAAAGGGGATGGAGTGTTAAGGACTATAATGATAGTGAAAAATATATTTAATAAAAGAACTCAAACTAACTCTCCATCATAAATGTTCACTTCTACCCCTATCACCATCATATCTCATACTATGTCAGACCAAATGGTCATACTTTTGAAGGAATGGATGGAATCATCCATCTCTTAATGATACATGTCAACATCCTTCATCTCTAAAGAAGATATGATCAGGTGTAGTAATGGCCCCAAATTCTAGAAAATTAATATCCTCTACATAAATCACTCTCCATATTTCCCCAGAAGACATGTTTTTTTTTCAGGTATCCCATTATTTCTAGGATTTTGAAAATGCTTCCATGATGAGGATATAAAATTTGGAGGATTCCAACCTTGTAGTAGACATGAGATCAAGTCACCACACCTACTTCCTTAACATCTTAGGTACTATATCTATACTTGGAGAAGGGTACCCTCTACATAAATCACTCCCCATATTTCCTCAAAAGACACATTTATTCTCTAGGTGTCCCATTCTTTCCAAGATTCATCAAATTCTTCAATGATGAGGATATATAATTTTGAGTATTCCAACCTTTTTGGAAGCATAAGATAATGTTTTTTCACCTACTTTATTGAAATCTTGGGTAATATATCACTCCTTGGAGTAGGGATATTATGAGGCCCCAATTGGGAGGAAGAAAGAAAGGCACAAAATTTGGGCATGGTGGGTGATTCTACCTTATCTTTTTTATATGAGGAACTATCATTGTCGACCCCTACTTTACTATAACTTTAATATGGTTTCTCCATTTTGAGTACTCTAATTGGAAATATAAACTATCCAAGAAGTGATTGAATGGAGGAATCAAGATAATTGATGTATTCCTCCACCAATTCAGGATTCTCTACATAAGACATGTTTTCATGAATAGATACACCTATATATCAAGTTTCAATGACTTCATTCCCCATAAAAATCCGAATATTCCATTAACAGGAATAAAGCATTTTCAAGGGCCCCACTCCCTCCAATCCATGGGACATATAGACTCTATAGAGATGAATTCTTTGGGGATATTGTTCAATAGATGAGGCCACAAGGGAAAACCCAATATTTTGAGGGGATAAAATCAGGATCCTTAAACTATTCCTTTCCGGTTCATAGATTAGGTTTTTTCATGGTGTGACCCTATTTCTAGGCCTAGATGCCTCAGTTATATAATCCTTTATTTTTTCCAGTTCATATACAAGTAGACCTTGAAAAATGGGTAACAATTTTTCCAACCAATCATTGGGTTATGAGTTGATATTTGTTTCAACATAGGACTTCACAAGCCCATGGTTGGTGTTTTGGGGGGGAGTTCAATATAAGATCCCATGTCCTCCAGCATGAACATAAACCAAATCCTTTAGGAGACTATAATATTTTTTCCATAAATATTCCATTGATTAAAAAGGTCACCTCTTTTTTATGCAATGTAATGACCAAATATTCAAGGTGAATACCCTTCATAGTTTAATTTTCTATCCATTTTTGTATCCAGAACACCGTACCTTAGATATATGAGGTGCCCTCACCTTGAATTATCCCCTGAGGCATTATTCACCAAGTTACCAATGGGTGATTTGTAAGGAGAATAGAAACAATAGTCATGATAGATTTATCCTATTCATCACATCACTCAGATCCAACATCATTGAATTTACACAATTTATACACTACAAATAAGTCATAAACCAGGTGTTTGGAATCTACTAGTCATGGATAAATTCATGGCCCACCATGTGATATTCTATTCAACAAAAAATAACTTATAATGGGGTTGCAAGTCTATGCTGGGTCTTTCCTCTATTGATCCCCACTAATAGATGATATATCTTTATTAGGTACACTAGGAAAGATACCCTGAGAGGGGGGTGAATCAGGGTATGACAGATTAAAACAACTGCCCCTTTTTTATCTTATTTTGTTGATAGACAAAACCCTCTTCTCTCTTTTTCGTGATGCAGAGTATGAATAATCCTTTAAGAATGCACAATACACAACGATTTTTACTTTGATCATGCTCATTGGGCTATGTCTAAGGACCATACACTGACAGTGTGTTGATGTTCCAATTCCACTATAAGATCACATTTGTTTACATGTTCGAAGTGGACTCACTGTCCCTCCTAGTTTACAACCAGTCACAATTTGAGAAATCATTGCACTCTCAACTGGAGTGATCTCACTGCTTCTTCAGAAGAGACACTCAAAATTTATAGACCTGGAGGTCTCTTAATTTCCACTAATGAATGTATCCTCTACTATATTTAAATGATCTATTGATGTCCAAATTTTATCCACTGATGAATACCCATTTTCCCCTAAACACTGAGCAACAAGATTTGGGATGTACCTTCGCAAAGCACCCTACTTGGTGAAGATCCCAATTTCGCAAAGCTCAAACAAGCATTTATGAAGCTTCTGCCGTTTCGTGAAGCTCAAGACTTTTCAGATCTCAGGCCATCACGAAGCTCAAGTCATTGTAGAGAGACTTTTCTCACGAAGCTCACTGAGGCTACGCAGAGCACCCAACATCTGTAGAGCTAGAATAGCCTCCACAAAGCTCCTTCCTATCGCGAAGCACACTGCCTTCTCGAACTACCTTTGCGTGCCGAGAGGAAAATATTTTCTTTGAAAACTCCCTACTACTCTCGAGGGGGTCAAGGCATATTTATAGGTGATTCCACTGGCCATCAAATCATCCGCATGATATCAGTTCCATGTTATCACAAATCGCAAAGCTCCGAAATTCCCACCGATATTCTCTCAAAATTGCAAAGCACAATGGAAATTTTTCGATCACAGATCTTGTCGTAAATGCGGAGCGTTCTTTCAATTACTTTGCGCCTCCTCCGTGAAGCTCCACTCGCAATGCCCTTCGCCACTACGATTCCCTCCAATGCTTCTGTTCATGAATCTTGTCGTAATCGTGAAGACTCAATGTCAACATTCTTCTGGTCTTTGAAAAATCCAATCTATGAATCCTATCTTCATGAATCTCATTCATTTTCCTTATTTAAATGAGATCTTCAAGGAAATCCATGTTTTGTGATGATCACCAAACTCCACATTTTGGACCACAAAAATTTGGCGAACACTGGAAAACGACACCACCTTGTATCTGTTCTTTTATGCCACCTCCAGATCATCCATTCATTTGTCATGGTTCTTTGTCAACATGGATTTTCAACAAAATCTTGGTAACTTGACTATACACCATGGAAACAGGATTTTTCAACAAACACAATCAACCCAAAAATGATGCAATGTTACCTTGAGGGATTTTTTCCCAACAATCATCACCAATATCAGGATGTTCATGTTAAATTATATCCTAATGGTCAGTTATGCTTCCATCAGAAAAGTTTTAGTTTTAACCTCAATTTTTAATTCATGCATTGGTAATAACAAAACACTAATAAACATTGCTAATAAAGATTCCAAACAAACAAATTGATCAACCACTTGGGCGACATTCCAACCACATTGATTGAAACCACCTTCCTCAAGCGCCATCCATTAAGCTCCAGTGCACCTCTGAGTGTTGTGGGTAGGACACATCCTCAGCCTCCTCGCATGAGTATCATGACCATTTGGAATAAAAAAATCTTGCTAGAAAAATGGAAATCCAGTATAGTATGAGGCATAGACCCAATAAGTCCCTTTTCTATGTCAAGCATCATCTTCATGAGTTGGGGTGGTCTTGATTGTGCCATCCCCACTAGGGAAGGAGGAAGGAGTTTTTCATACATATCCCCAAATATTGGATACCCCATAATAATCTGGAAATCCCATAGACTAATACCAACACTCATTCACCAGATGGAACATGTTTTAATCTGGTCTCCACCAGCAGATGAGATGGGGGATAATAGATCTGTTCAAGTGAAAAATGGTATGTGACACCCAAACAACCTCATATAGTCTTATGAACAATATCTCATAAAATAATTCTTAATATCTCTACTAGATCCAAAAATTACATCCTTAATCTATGTATAATGATCCCCCTAGAAAAAGATCCCATTTTGAAGACCATACCAACTTTTCGCTGGTTGTTGAATTTCATGAAATGAAGTGAAAACAATTAATATTTAATTCTGGGACCCACACCTCTTCATTCAGTAAAAAAATGGTATAGAATAAAATAAACACCTCAGAAAAGAGTTATCTTATGTATGAACCATTCACTATGAAATTCACCCAGGGAAAATTATTTTATCTATTTTTCTAGGAAAAATTTCAATTTTCTTGGTCGGTGTAGGGATATGAACATAAAACAATAATTTGAACCCATAATGGGGAAACCTATTTGATACAAGGTCATCTCTCAAACTAGTACCCATGAGATCCACTAGAAACCGATGATGTGGTTTAATGTTTCATTTTCCCCCAACATCAATTATCTCTATCAGGAACTTCCTCATTACCTCAGAATTAGAGAAAATCTAACCACGTTCCATTTAATCTCTTTAAAATAAGAGAATAACTGCTATATTTGTGAAAAAATTAGACAAAGTATAAAAATCATCCTAACATGCTATTTTGACTATGTATAAATTGAATGTCTATGAAAAATGTGTAGAATTATCATTACCATGAAAATTACCCATTACTATTTTGGAAGGTTTATACCATGAAACATGATAGTTACTTCATAGAAATAGTAGTTCATGGGTAATTAAACATCAGTAACCAGGTAGGTCTATTAGAAATTAAATTTCTATGTGGAAAGGATTTCAAGACACAAGGTCAGGGTGAGTTACAAAGAACCTATATGTTACTATGTTACAAATGAGTTTTTCCTAACACATTTTTTTGTGTGGTCCATCCTCTAGGTAAACATTCACACCACATTGAATTTAACCGGACTTACTTCATCCTAAAAATTTCAATCTCTTTATGCCAATCAGACCCCATTCTAATTTGGGGGCATTTTTTGATCCCATAAAAATTTTCAAGGAATCCGACGAAGCTATGATGAATTTTGGAAATCAAAAATAAAGAAAAAGAATCATTCTTGGAATTAAAATTAGTAAATTGCATCGAACTGAAAGTCATCCAAATCACTTCCACATAGAAAAAATTATATGCAGGATCGCCACTCCACATAGTGTTCCCACATATAGAATTTTCTTGATGGGTGAGGTATAAATCCCATGTCACTCACAACAAAATTTCATTTGTGGTGTCAGTCATGGATTTGAAGACCCCAATGATGATTTTTATTTTCATTTACGGGGGAGGAGATGAAATAAATCCCCCTATAAAAAATGTTATTCATTTTTTGTGTGAGGAATCCTTTTCAAATCCCCTACAAATGACTTCTCATTTTGAGGTGTGAGGATATCACCCCACCACCCCCAAAAAAATCAGTTATGTGAAATGGTTTTATTACTTGAATATATGGTGGTAGGAATAATTTTCGGCCAACCAGTCATTCTAAGAAAATATTTATTTGAAGTTACTTATAAATACCCAATATTTTAAGAGATAGGGACATATATATGATAAGAATACAAACAATAGAGAAGATGATAGAAGGCTTTGTAAGGTAATTCACCTACCGCATACCGTGAAGAAAAGAAAATGGGATACCCTAAAAGGGATCCTTCATAAAAGGCCATCTGTAAATGGAATACCCTTATGCTCATGAAGGAGTATTTCAATGAAGAATTCCCCCATTTACTAAATAACACCATTTGCGATCCCAAAAACTACATAGAAAAGAGTAGTATACATAATGGGGAATCCTTATGAAATGTTCCCCTTCCAATATTGATACCCTATCTCCGAATGGAAATTGTAACCACATCATACCCTTCATGAACTATCCAAATGACTTCATGATACCTATATGAAAATCTGGGGATTCCATCATTGAGACACCCCCATGGCAGCAAGATTCATTCTTCCTAGAGAAAGGACACACTAATGTGTCCCCCATATGGTCATGAATTTCTATGTTACAGGAAGTATGAAATTAAACCTCCCTAGTATGTGAGATCACTATAAAGTTCACAGTAATGAATTCCAATGGTAATTAGGATCCCAACCTTAAGTATGGTGGAAGATGGCTTCTTGGGCCTATAAGAATCATCTATTGCTTGAAACGTGATGAAAATCATATGAAACGACACCCTTTTCATCTGTAGAATCACTTTCTTCCCCTATTCCACCCATAATAAGGGATATAATATGGGTATACCTCATGGATTAATCCCATAGACTTTCTTGAAGGACAACGTTTTCCCTTATATACACCCACCCTCTTCCACCATCATATGAAGGATATCATGTGAAGTTCCAAATATTCCAAATTCTCTTATTTCCCACATAGAACATGACTCATGGGGTCTTAGAGGTTAGTGGTGATCATATCACTAGCATGATCAATTATCCTTAACTAGGCCTCCCTCCTTGGTGTAATCCCCAACAATTATAGACTACATGTGATTTAATACCTCTTCTATACATATTTAAAATTATAAGGGTTCTAATTCCTTTCACAAGGATATATAGGAAGCCCCTTTTATCAGGCCAATCCTGATATCAAAACTATGGAAATGTACTAAGATGGAAATAAACTCTAGAGAGACTAATCAATAGATTTAAACAATGAACATTTAAATAAATAATTACCAAGTAAAAAATTATACGAGATGAATCACCTTTGTTATTTATAGGTGTATATCTCATTGGACAACCTCAAATACATATAGATGTTTTTATTGATGGAGAACCTTTAATACATACATATGGTTACTCCTACATATATATGTTATTGATTTCAAATACGAAGGGAACCTAATTTTATTTTAAGGTTTATAAAAGATTCATGAATATGACATAGATCTAGAAGAGAGTCCGAGAGTAGGAAAAAATTTCCTCCCAAAGGGTGTGATGAGCTCAATATGTCATCATATCAACAGATGAAAGTTACTAAGCATATTAGGAAGAAATATATCAATGACTGCCTACCTTTATAAATTAGGTTCATAAATCATCATGGATATGGGAACTGTTGGGTGATTATAGTTCCTCTAATAAACCACATTGGAAAGAACCCAAATGGGGAAAAACACACATTGATCACATTTCAACTCAAATAAAATCAGATATTTTATATTAGGTGAACACCGTTTGGAAGTATGAATGATATTAGATGTGTTATAATACTATATAGTACAGTTTTTGAAAGTATTTTGGTTGTAATGAGTTAATCCCTCCACAAGAATTTACCTATTATTGTGATGATTCTTTGTATGACTAAATGTTAATGAAGTTAGAACACATCACATTGCACTGTTATACTTTTCACATTGATTTATTTATGAAATTTACTGATTTTTTCAACTTTACCTTTATAAAGACCACTCATCATAAAATATAGGAATTGTTTATTAATTATAGCTATAAGATCTATATAATAAAGGTGGGTGAAAAAATTGTAATCCAAGGAAATCATCTCTAAAAATGTCTATACACTCGGAGGAGAGAGAACCCAAAGAAAAAAACCAGAAATAACGACCATCATGTGGGTTCCTAGAAGTAAGAAAATAAAAAATATTTTTACCTTCACACCATGTGTGGGTCACCTGAACATGACCATTCAGGTGGAAAATAATTAATAGGATAATATGATGATACTCAATGGAGTGGTGGCCTGCTTTTTAAGGGAGTTGAATATTATCAAGGAGTCCATATCAACTGCCTCTAGGTTCAAGTCTCTGTACTACAATAACATAACGTCACTAAGTAGAGAACTGACCTATACCAAAAGAGGGTCACCATGTACATAGATAGTATAAAAAAGAAATAAAAACAAAACCCATACCATCATGCATCAAACCACCATCCCTCATAAGATAATTAGAGTTGGATCCATTAGTATTAATCATGAGGACATTAGAAGGTAGATTTCATTTAACCTATATTCCTTGTAGAGCCAACCTCTAGTTAAAATGAAAGGATAACCTACCATCTAAAATTATTCTCAGTGTGGGAGATTGATCCCAGTTTTCTAGAAGCATACCATGATCATCCACCAAACTCCCTGATTGAACTATCAAGACCAACTATGAATTTTGGGTACCCTCATGTCTAACCTTATTTTACGCACACCATATGATCCATCAACATTCCACTAAAAACACCAATATTGCTTTTTACTCAAATCTATTACATTCGACATTAGAAAACCAGCTTTCAAAGAAATTATCAATCATGGAATATTAGGGGTGAAACCCAAAGTTCTATTCGAACATCGACCAAATAGAATCAACATGATCCCCATATAAAAATATATAAAGGGTCAACTCATACATGGTGCTTATAAAACATGGAATGTTATAGGTGAGGGGGATTCATTTACACATGATCTCTTTGTTCATATGAATATCCCAAGATTCTTAAAAATTTTGAGGGGATCTTACCGAACTAATGAATACCTCGCCACTCATCCTTGTCATACTAGCCACATCAATAAGAATGATATGCGTTGGTAGAGAAATCACTTGATGCAGAACTAGTT
The DNA here is from genome assembly GCA_963277665.1 of Viscum album. NCBI lineage: Eukaryota > Viridiplantae > Streptophyta > Magnoliopsida > Santalales > Viscaceae > Viscum > Viscum album. The sequence continues at coordinate 331,161,173 of OY728163.1, forward strand.
AAAACCATTTTGTCCTCCTCATCGTTTAAAATAATAGAATAAAAAACATTACACTACTATGGGTCCAGGACCGCCTGAGTAAACATCGGTTAGGTTCTAGCTTGGTTGAAGGTGATGTTAGGAGTTGGTCATCCTAGGAATACAACCTACAAACTATCCCATTTTTTATCCCAAAAGTTGACATCACCACGACCTATTATCCATTTCAAGTGTTGAAGGAGTTCATGAACTTGCTCATGTAGGTTCTTCAAGATACCTGAAGAACAGTTCCTTAAAAAATTAAAAATCAACCCATACTATGATTTCATGATGTTATCCCACATTGAATACTCTTTCATAGTGCCCCAGGATAATTTATCTTGCATGTAGGTCATGGTCTCCTCCACACTTCTCAAGTTGATTCCCCTTGCTTCCGAGCATTTCTCCAATCTATCCCATAAAGCCCAGTGATGATACACTTCCTCATTCATGTTCAATACAAACTTCTCAAAAAAATATAAATTATTCTTATCACAGTTTTAGGGACTTTGAGAATAAAAAATATATACAAGGGAATAGATTTCAGAATACAGTTGACCAGCGTTATGTTTCCCCCAAATGAAATAAAGTGATTTTTCCAATTGGTGATCTGGGTATTATTTTTGGTATGTATCCCCCCAAATTAATGAATTCGAATTATACCAGTGAAATAAGGGAACTAGATACTCCATGGGAAAGTGATTCCTTAGAATACCAAGAGAGTTCTCAATTATATTACCCCTCCTCTCTAGACCACAATTAGAGATAAAAACATTTCCTTTTTTTTTGATTATTTGGCCCCCTTCTTATTATACTCTTCTAGAATATTGGTGAAATTAGGGATGGTCCTAATATTACCATTGACAAAAATTAGAACATTATCAACAAATAACATATGGGAATACCATTCATACTGTGACTGCATCAAAAAGGTATAATTGAACCATCACTGATTCCCCTTGTGATATATCTTCTATAAGAATCCTGAACAATAATAAAGATAGTGGGAGATAAAGGATCCCCTTTCCTGAGGCCATGAACCACTTTTAAAAACTCTAATTTTTTACCATTAAAATTATTGGGAACCATGTCAAGCTGTAGAATCTGAAAAACAAATTGATCACCCATGTAGAGAATTCCATGAATGTCATTACCTTGATTATGAAGCTCCAATCCATTATATCATACACGTTTTCCATTTCAATATTGATTGAAATATTGGATCCTTGATTTTTAATATTAATGTCTATAATCATCTCTTGATCCACCAATGGAAGCCTATATAGATCTACCTTTGATAAATCCATGTTGTTCCTATGAGATCATATTGTGTATGTGGGCTATAATCCTTCTTTTGATAGTAATATCTAAAACCTTGTAAGAGAAATTTCACATACATATGGGTATATTAATTAATGGAGGATGGGTCTTTGAACTTTGTAATGAGAACCATTATAGTAGAAGAGGCCACCCTAGGTAGACCACCGCCCTAGAAAAAATCACAACTTCACTCCATCAACCCTACCTTAATTATACTCCATGTAGCCACATACAAGGATCTAAGGAATCCATATGAAATTAGAACACTCTCAGAGTTAAGTGAAATAAAAATAGGGAAAAAATACTTCTTATAAGGTGAGAAACCATGAAAATAATTAACATAATCATACACCGCCAAAATAATATTATCAAAAAGTTCTGAACTACCCGTTGTGTATCCACCCTACATGGAGGGAAGAGGGTCCTAAAGAAGGGACTGGAAATGGGGCTTGAAAATACCTCCTACCTCATCTAAATCATTACAAAATGATCCATTCCATCCCCCATTCAATGATTGAGATTGGGATATCTATTATTATAATTAACATGGTCATGGAAAAGGGATGAGTTTTGGTCACCTTCCTTGATCCATGTGGATCTGAATCATTCATGAGAATCTCTTTCTTCTTCCAAAATCATTTACAAGAGACGAACCTTATTTTTTATATGAAAATTGAACACATCCTCATTCTAGGAATCCTAAATAATTTTTTAATCTTGTTCAATCTAGGATTTCAGAGACTCCAACATCGTAAAGGCAGAAGGCTAGTTTAAACTATAGTTGTGAAACTCCACATGAAATCACATGAGTCTATTCTGAAAACCAACCCACAAGACATTATGTACATGTTATATATCCAGGATGTGTAGACCATATCAAGTAAGATGGGATCTAAGGTCCACTGGCTGGAGAATTGAATTTTTTTAGTTCACTCCTACGGGACTCAAGATGAACAATGCTAGGAGAGTGGTCAGATAAGAAACACACTAGATTAGTAACCTGCGCAACTGGGAAAAAATCTATGGCATGAATATTTACAAAACAATGATCTAGATTAATCCAAACATGTTTCCTTCCTTCCAAGTTATTAAAATATGTAAATTTTTCTTCGAATTACCCCATATCCATTAAAGTGCTGCTTGATGTAAAGGAAGAAAAATCCTACCTAGACTTCCATGTGGTAGGAGAACCACCTCACTTATCCCAAAGATCCAATATTGAGTTATCGTACCCCCAATAAACCAAGAATCCTCCATTGGGTTAAGATATTTCAGATCCTGCCATAAATATTCACTCACCATGGTGTCACATTTAGCACACACAATGAAAAAAAGGCCATATTACAATAACTGATCATCATTGATGAATTTTGGCTCGAGATATCATGCGAATCCACATTGAACTATTTATCCCAAAATATCCATAAATGATTTTTGGTTTGATCACTATGTAAGAATCTTGGAATACCTATCCCCTGGGAAAATGAATGAATTATGGAAGAATGTTTCTTGGGTTCTAGGGAAACCGTAACAGAAACATTGGATCAATGCCTCTCAAGAACAAGGAAATCAGTTTGGATTTGATCTCTAAGTCCATGGGTGTTCTTAATAAGTATGGATATCATTTTAATAGGGGGGACATGTATTTGGCCATATGTATTGAGAGGCCATTAGAAAACACTGAAAAGGAGGATAACATTTCCTGCCTACAAGATATTGTACACATGCCACTTACCATAGAGGAACAAGAGTTTAAATTATTTTAAGGAGTAATGAAAGAATGATAATATGTTAGATTTGATTCTAATACCTCAAAATCAGTCGAGGTGCAAATGGGTGAGTGGCCATGAATATCAAGAACCTTATCACTGAGATTAGCCATTGAGGAAGAGAGGGCGAAGACATGTAAACTACTATTCTGTTTCTTTTCATAGGCCGAAAGGGATCATTATGGATGGTCTAAAGAGGCCTAAGCAAGGGGTGGGGGTTTCATTTGAAAAGGCCATCCATGTTCCTAAGAAAAGTCATTGGCCATAGATATCTAAGAAGCATCCTAAGAGACCTTCACATACTAAGATATTCTTAGATATAAAATATTTGGTTGGCTGAATGTGACATGAAATATAGAACTATAAGAGATAAAAGGAGAGTAGGGTAGACCACAATAAAGCTCAGGATCTCGAACAAGGGTGTGCAGAGGAGGGATCATACCGGAGACAATAGACTTACCAATATCCTCAGGAACTTGTGGAATAAATGTGACCATGGCTAGATAGCGGCTCTCATTATTATTAGAGACACCAAAAGGATCCTGTGAATGAGTCAAACTAGGGGCCGCTTCAAGTATAAGGGTATTCAAAACCGTTGAAGCAACGCCTTCCATGCCACCAGGAGCCATTACCATTTAGGGAGAACCCAACTTAGAAGAGCCGAGCATAGAAGATCCCATATCCTTTAGGGAGGATCCAATGATTGAATGGAGACACCACCTAAAAATATCCAATGAATAACCTTATAGGCAACAAGATTTGTATAAATGTAGGGTAGAAGAAAATATAATATCATGATTCCACTCAGCCATGTCCTCAACCCGAAGGATATGTCTTGGTGGAAGAATCTGATCCAATTATGACTTCATGAATATCTAGGTGAATTATGAGTCATATAAACCAAGAGAACTATGGTATGTAAATAGAAAAATGATCAAGGAGTTTCTTATACCCTGCACGAAGTTTTGATTTTGAAAAGGGAGAGTAAGGACTGAAAGATTGATCCAAACAACCTCAATAGATGATTCCCTCCCTTGATACACCACTATCAAAAAACATGTTCCCTTTCATGAGGCACTAAAGGGTGGTACATGGTTAGTGAAAACCATACTACCTCCTATTTAAACCATGTGACCTTGGATAGTGGGGTTTTGCACAGTTTTTTAATCCATGTGTGCAAACCATGTTCCCTTTATCTGTATCTAGGAGAGGGTACACGATTAGTGAATGTTTTGTCTAATAGTGTGGCCGAACCATGAAACCCTTCTATAATCCTAGTGAGGGTGCATGGTTAGGTTCATGATTATTTCTAACCATATGTAACAACCGAAAAAATTGTGCGAGTGGGTATTTAATCCACTGAAAATTATAATTAATGTCCCAATTCCACTATTATATATTCTAATTACCTTATATTTTATCATAATCTGATCCTTTTTATTTTTGAGGATATCAATAGGTGATTTCACACCTCAAACTTCTTCTAATCTTGGATCATATTTTCAGTGGATATGATTGATCTTCCACTGATGAGAGAAACATCCCTTGGAATTGAAATCCCTCCGTTATTATTTTCACTCCTCCTTCAATAGTGATGGATCCTCTTGTTGTAGAGGGAATGGATAATTATTTTTATGATTTTTGATACTAGGGATACGTATTTGATCTTCTTCACCTTCAATTGTCCATTGTAAATTCTTGTTTTAGGTGATTGATTGACCAATCTCATGAATAAATGTAGTCGGTTCTGTAATTCATTTCCATGAACAAGAAACCTAAATTTTTGTTCTTGATTTGTGATGTAATTTCAGTTGAATTCATTAAAATTGAGTGAATTTGATGTTTTATTTTAAGAGACATGTATTTTTGAAATAAATTCTTTTTTTAAATCATTGATAAATTGGATGAATTTTGAGAAATATGGATTCAAATGAGAAATAAATTTGATGAAATGATTTTATATTGATATTTAAGGAAAACGATTTAAATTAAAGATGGTTTTAAAGTCATGAACTTAATGAAAACATATGATTTGGTTTAAAATTTTAAATGGAATGTTGAAAATTGAATTTGTAATTTGAACTATGAGTTGATTTGAAATGGATGAATTTCCTATGATTGATTGATTGATTAATTGAAATAACATGTTTTCCTGGGTAGTTAGTTGGTTATGGGGACAAGCATGCTAGGACTTTGAATTCCTATAAATGGATTGATGGTGAGAAATATAACAAAATAATGTTCGATATGATTTTCCATTGATGGTGTATTGATTGATTATCCTACTGGCACGAGCCTTCAGGATGTGCACACACATTGAGCCACGATGACTGAATGAGTAGTGTGAGGATCCTTTCATCAGAAACCAACTTATCTCAGATATTATGAACATGTTTAATGAGATTTCACATGATTATTACATGATAGCAACTATATAATGGTTTTATTCATATAATTCGATTTTTTTAAAATATTCATTTAATACAATTTTGATATATCACCCATATATTCATATTTTGAAAGCTTGATTGGTTTAGGAATTTGAATAGATCATGCAGGTAATGTATTTATTTAAATATAAACATTAAATATTTTATTTGTATTATAATGTATTATGGATCATTTTTTAGGAACTACTACTAGGATGTTGTGTATCATAACCTATGATAGTTCTCGGAAAAGAGAAATCACTACTTTGAGGTGGAGAATGTTCTTGAGAGTGGGACCTTGGTTTATGGTGGTGACTCGTGGAGCCGTGTTCCACTCATTTCATAGACACTCTTAGTTTATCCTTGATGAAATTTGTTTTATCTTTTGGATGGTGTTTTACTTTGGGACATTTATATGACTACTTTTGGAACCTTTCTCCTTAAGGAGTGTGTGGAATACCAACTGTTTATTATTTTAGATTCTGTTGTTCTATTTTTCTAGTTTATCCTTGGGGTAAATTTTTTCCTTTTGACCGTGTTTTGATTCCCTGGTGGTAGTTTCCAGGTTGCAAGTATCCGGAATTCCATTCAGTTTAAGCCAGATCTGGCTTGGGTATCAATGTACAAGGGTATCTGGGTTAGTTCATAAAAAAATATCAAATAGCTATTAACCATTGACCCTTGATATCAGTATGCAGTTTGTGATATACTGGTAGATATGAGGTAGGGTTATCGAGACTTATGGGGTAGTTACGACTAAGTTCATGGGAAGCCCTAATTGTATCGAGCCTTAAGTCACCATGGGTGTTTGGGAAATTTTTATATTGAATAAATATATATAATTTTAGTCACGTTCCCAACTTGATGTGTGTATTTTGAGATCCTATAAATTTTAATTTTATCCTATAGTATTTATATTCCCATATCTATTGACTGACTTGATGATATGAGTATCCTTTCTAATGTTCTTTGTGTTTACTGTTGATGATGTGTAGTAACATTCCTCCAAGAATATGTTTCAAAAAACCTCAGGAGGGAGATTTCTATGAACGTTGAAAAGGGAAACAACTATTTTATTATAATATCATTGATATTATGGTGTGTGTGGTCCAATATTTGGGACAGGTACCCACACTAATTTCTGTTCAATCTCAAATAGTAGAACCTCGAAGGGAAGAATTAATAGATCATGATCAAGAGTCTCATAGATATAAACCATTATATTTCCATGGATCAAATTATCTTTAAGATAAATAATATTTGTTTAAAAATACCAAAATACATTTTGAGTTCTTGATAGTCATAATAATGTTAAAGTGTGATACCTTCAAGAGTGAAGGACCTATAAAGGGGTGGTGGGATTTGATGGTTATAAAAAATAAACATGAACTCTTGGAGTGGAAAGACCTCATGGATATTTTCATATAATAGTTCTATCCACAGACCGTGGTTTTAGAAATGTATATAAATTTTATTATCCCCCAATAAGGGGATATAATTCTGACTCTGTTTGAAAAATTCATTATTGAACTTGCTCAGTTTTCTCATGATGTGGTAGAGAACACGAAGCTAAAATATTTAATATTTGATATGGGACATTGATATGATATCCAATATAATATTTTCATGGTTAATCTCACATCTTATTAAGATTTCCTGGAAAAAACATTTATTGTTGATATTGACCTGACTGGTAAGTCAAGTTTGGAAGGAGTTCTTCTTACTACCAATTGTAGTTTTGTTAGTTATTATAAGGGAAAGATGAAGTTCGAGGAGTCTCATGGTGGGTCTTGATATCAGGAATCATACAATTATTATTTAATTTCTAGCATAGTCCCTTTTACATACTTTTAGTGTGGAATGGTCGGGAATTCAAATTGAGTTTATACCGAGGAACCAAAGATCTTTGGTTTATGTGGTTACTCATGTGACCTATTGTAGTTTTCTAATGTCTTTTCTACCCCACATAGTAGAATGAGATCATCAACACCAAAAGGTACTACATTTCAATCAGAAGATTCAATAAATATGGTGTTCCATCCATAGTAATCCTGAATAAAGCTTCTTAATACAGTGGAAGAGTCTCGAGAGGAAGCAGTTGTGGGTTCAATAACAGAGATTGGTACCATCACAATAGCTTCATCTTTAGTGATTTCTTTATTTGATACTGGTGAATCTCATCCATTCCTATTGAATCATATTATGAATTTTATTAACCTTACAATGAATCTTAATTCTTATATTATGGATATTTTTATTCCTCTCGAAAAAAAAGAGACAATAAGTTCTTTGATACCCTTCTTCAGTATTCCCTTTATTAAAGATGAAGCTCACCGGAGTTTATTTATTCTTGACATGAAACCTTTAGATGTCATTATTACTATAGATAGGATGATTTTTCATAAATCCTAGATTTACTATTATTATTGAAGGTTCTCTTTTCCTACACGCAATGGGGGGTTCCATGTTTTCCATGGATAATGGGACCTAAGGTCGACAAGAGATGGACTGCACCTTTTTCAGTTATGTAGAGTGATATATGTGTTTGATTTTGATCTAGAGTAATAATATTTTAGAAGTGATATTAATCTCTTAGTCACCATGGTTCCAAACATGTTTTGATATAAATTTTTTATCTTACCCCTAATGAGGGACGTAGAGTTCCCTATTGACATGGTTCTAGGTACTCAACCTATATCTATTTTCTCTTACCATGTGAAACTAGATGAAATTAATGAATAAAAGTATTAGTTGGATGATTTTTTAGAAAAAGGATTTATACACCTATGTGTGTCACCCTTGCTGGATCTTATTATTTTTTCAAAGAAGGCTAATGGGACACTTCAACTTTTTGTTTATTATTGAAAACTCATTCAAGTTATGATAATGAAAAAGTATCTATTTCCACAAATTGATGGTCTATTTAACCAGTTAAAATGAGAAAAAGTGGTTCTTGAAGAATGATATCCGATATGTTTTTCACGAGTTGTGAATCAAAGAATATGATATTCCAAATACAACATTATGGATTAGGTATATCTATAATGGGTATCTTTTTATGCCTTTTTCTAACCAATTCACTTGTAGTTTTTATAGCGTTGATGAATTGGATATTCTATGAGCATAATAATTCATTCATGGTGGAATTTTTGGATGATATCTTGGTTTTATCTAAAACTGAGGTGGATCATGTGAATTATTTGAGATAAGTTCTCAAAATTTTGAGAGATCACTTACTTTATGTCAAGTTATTGACATGATGTATCTAGATTCAGGAAGTCAAGTTCCTGGAACACATAGTCTTGAAACATGGTATTTTATTTTATCCTAATAATGTGAAGGCCATTATGACATGTGTACAACCATGCATTGTTTTCAAGATTCAGAGATTCTTGGTATTAGTTGGGTATTACCCCAAGTTTTTCTATGATTTCTTAAAGATGGCATCCCAATGACCATTTTCACTTACAAGGGAGTAAAGTTTTTATTGGATCAGAAGTGACATAATTCAATTGACGTGTTGAGGCACTTATTGACTTCTCTTCCACTGTTTAATATTATAGAGGTTGATAAGGTATACATGGTAATTTGTGATGCATCAAGTTCATGTTTAGGCTATGTTATCATGTAGGTTGATCATGTACTACCCTATGGTTCCCAATAACTTAGGTCACATAATAATAATTATCTAATACATGACCTCGAACTCACAACTATGCTATATGCCCTTAATAGTTAAAACATAACCTTTTTAGAGAAATTTTTACCATTTTTTTCTGATCACAAAATCTTGAGTTATATATTTACTCAAAAATATTTGAATCTCTGTCAAAGGATATGAGAGGATTACATACAATATTTTTATATTGAAATTTTATACATCCATGGAAAGGATAATTATCCTTAATGATAACATGAGCAAGAAACTTTCATCCCATGACCTGATAGAATTGTTAGAAAATATGAATATAATGGATATCCTTGCTCATATTCATTTTGGAGTCTATAAATATTAGAACTAAATTTTTATGACAAGCGATCAGTTGACCACTTCTCTCTAAAAGATGATTCTTCAGGAGTATAACCTTGATAAAAAGTTATGTTGAATCAGGGACTCTTTTTCTGGAAGTGGGACCATCGGTGAATGGTCAATAACATATGAGGGTATCCTATATTCCCCAACTTGATATGTATTATATTTTCCCATGATCAATGTTATAATGGGGGTAATTCTATAATTCTCAATGGCCAGTACACCCCAATTCCAAGAAGATGCACTATGACATACGAAGATGATTCTTGTGGCTTTATATGAGATGAGACATTGATGATTTTTTTTTCTCATTATAATACCTATTATTAGTTCAAGGATGAGCACCAGATACCTTTAGGTTTAAAAAAACTCTTCATGTTCTAACATGGAAGTGGTATGATATTTCGATTGATTTCATGGTTGGGTGGCCTCATACCCCTCAGGGGAAGAATGTGATATGGTTTGTGATTGATCGGATGACCATATCATCTCACGTTTTCACTATTCTTTATATAACTAATTTTGTGGACCTGGGAACTATGTAGGTCTAAGAGATCATTATGTTTCTTGGAGTTCCACCTTTTATAGTTTTGGATAAGGTTCATTAGTTTTCTTCTCATTTTTTTAGAGGATTCTAGGAGGAGATGGGATATTAGGTTAGTTTAAGTATGGTATACCATCCACATATGGATGGAAAGATAGAACATGATATAAAAAATATTTAATAAATGATTCATCCATTAATTATTGACTCTAGTGAATCTTTGGATATCCACTTGGGACTATTTGAGTTTTCCTATAACAATATTTATCTATCTTCCATTGGGAAGGCACCATTTGAAGCCATTTATGGATTCTCATGAAAATATTCACTATATTGGAATGTGATTGGTTAAACATATTGGTTGGAAATAGTTTGGTATAATTGAATAAAATGAAGATTCAATTAATTCATCGGAGGATTGTTAATATATAGTGATGGTTTAAATATTATTTTTATCATCATTGACACCATTTGGATTTTTTTAGTTGGTGATGAGGTGTTTTTAGGATTTTCACCAAGGTTGGGTCACTAAAAGCTTGGGAGAAAAGGAATTTTTTCACCAATATACATCATAATATATGAGCTTGTTGAGAATATTTTAAAGTTTGAGTGCCATTAGTGTTTATTACTCATTTTATGTCAATTTATAATGTATTTCATGTATCACTGCTTATAAATTATATCTCTAACCTATCCCATGTATTGAGTTGGGTAGACCGTTATGTGGAACATGGTTTATCCATTACTGAGAATACAGTGTGGATTTTTAACTCTAATATAAAGGTTCTTTATGTAAAGACTATACCTTTGGTTTGTGTGATTTTATATCATGGATTTGATTTATATAAGACTTGTGAGCATGTGACACTAATAAAGAAATAATGGGATCACCTCTTTGATAAGGATTCTTCATGATAGGATTTATGAGGGTACAAAGTGTTTATGATGGAGGGTATTTTAATATATCTTTCCCCAGTTTTAGGTAATTTTGGACCATGTTTTATCATATATTGTTCGAGCCTTATTCTGGGTTATTTTTTGGAGTTTTCTATAGAATTATGGAAGTTTTTGAGGAAGTAAATAGTTGGGACACAGTTCGGCCAAGTAGTGTGGTTTGACTGAATAAAAAATGTTTTATGTCTTGAGACACTAAAGGGTGGCACATGGTTAGTGAAAATTGTACATCCTCATCTCCAAACCATACAACATTGGATATTTGGGGTTTTCATAGTTGGTTCATGATTTTTCAAACCATGCGTCCAAACTGTGAACCCCTTATCTGTAGCTAGGTTAGGACATACAGTTATCACATTGGTGGTCTAACAATACAACCAAACCATAAACCCCTTCTACAAATCTAGTGAGGGTGTACAGTTAGGTGCACAATTAGTTTTAATACTGTCTCCATACCCATAAAACCATGAGAACAAATTTTTAATCCCATGAAAATAATAATTAAAGTCCCAAAACCCACATTATATATTCTAATTACGACCATTCAATAATAACTTAATCCTTTGGATTTTATAGGCTCTCAAGAGGTGATTTTTATCCAGAAACCTCTTTTCTTCTTAGATATAAGTGTCGATGGATGCTATTGATCTACCTCTAGTGATTGAATCTTCTCAGAGATTTAGAATTCCTACTTTATTCTCTTCTGTCCTCCCTTGAGAATGGAAAATCCTCATGTTTTGTAAGGATTTGATCTTTGATTTTATGAATTATGAATCTAGGGATTCCTATTTTATCTTCCTCACTTTCGATTCTTAGCTGTAGATTTTATTTTTGGGGGATTAATAAATTGATATCTAGATTAATGTTAATTAGTATTGTAAATATTTTCCCTAAAATTTAAACCTTTATTTGTTAGATTTATTTGAGAATTAATTTCAATTTATTTCCTTAAAATTGAGTGAATTTGTAGTTTTATTTTAAGAGTTGTGTATTTTTGAAGTAAAACCCCTTTTCAAATTATTTTATAAATTAGGTAAATTTTGAGAAAGTTATATTGAAATGAGAAATCAATTCTTTGAAATGATTTGAAGTTGATATTTGAGAAGAAGGATTTAAATGAATTATGATTTTAAAAGTCATGAACTTGATAAAAAATTATTATTTGGATTTGAAAATGAAATGGAATGTTGAAACATAAATTGGGAATTTTAAATGTTAATTTATTTAATATGGTTGAATTTCCCATGATGGATTGGTTTATTGATTGATTAAAAGCACATGTAATCCTTGGTTGTTGGGGGGTGATTGAGATAAGCATGCTAGGAATCTAACTACCTAGAAATGGATTGATTATGATAACTCTAACTAAACCAATCTCAATATAATTTTCCCTAGATGGGGTTTTGATTTATTATCACAATGGATGGAGTCTTAGCGATGTGCACAAAAACATTGATCCATGATTATTAACTGAGTAGTATAAGTATTCTTTCACTATAAATTAACTTATCTTAGTTATTATTATAATGTTTATTGGTTTAGATTTGATTTTTACATGCTAGTGATTTTTGAATTATTTTATTCATGCCCTTAGGTATATTGAAAAAAATATACTTTAATATTCCTACCATATCTTCCTATTTTGAAAGAATGTTTTGACAGAGAATGTAAAATGATTTTCACAAATTTTATTTATTTAAATTGAAACATTAAATGGTTTATTTTTATTGGATCTTCTTATGAAACAATTGGTGAAATCCTACTAGGATGTTTTGGCTCAAACCCTAGCTTTTCCTTTTTCTGTTTGTATAATATGTTATGCCAGTTATATGAAAAGGGAAATTAAAACATGGAGGTGATAGACGTTCTTGACCATGGGATCATAGGTGATGATAGTGACTGGTGGAGCTGTGATTCACTCATTATACAAAGACTGTGATTTTAGTCTTGATGGATGTCGTGTCTTCTTTAATATGATGTTTTATTTTAACAAATTTATATGACTTATTGTGTTACTTTTCTACTTTTGAGTGTGTGTCATACCAATGGTTTATTATTTTAGCTTTCAATGTTCTATTTTGAAAGTTTATCCTTGGGTTTAAGTCTTTATCTTTGACCATTTATTGATGACTTAGTGCTAGTCACCAAATCACGGGGATCGAGAACACACATAGGGCCATATCAGAGCTAGATTGGGTATTGTTGTACATGGGTATTGGGGTCGGTTCATGACATGGATACACCATGATTCTTGAAAAAGAACCGTATTGATTGTTTTAATGATATGACTTTAAGGACTACTCATTGTAATAACATGAGATTTTAGATTTTTTTTAAACATACTATAATATATAACTTGTTTCATTTGGTAGACAATAATTAAACCACAAAAACTTTTGAATTTATTATTTATAAAACTATAATAAACACTAAGATGGTAAACCATCAATAGTTATTACATTTATAATGCAATTAATTGATATAACTTAATATTGAAAAAGTTATTTTAAATTAAATTCATTTTCTTCATATTATATACTTTATTTAAATAAAAAGATAAATTTACAAATTTTACAATTTAAATTTGATGTAGAAAAATAAATATTTTCAAATTATCACAAAAAAACTATCTTAGGATTTATTTTTGACATTTTTCTAAAATAATTGGTTTTTAGGTGAATATTGAAAATGATGATTATTCTAAAACTATCAATTTTATATGATTTGTAGTTTTTTGAGACCTATTATTACAAAATAATATATTATAAATTATAAAAAATCATTCTAAAATACTATGTTGAATTTATAAATCCATGCTCAATATTTTCCAAAACAATTATAGCATTTTAATGGAAATCCTTTTTTGATTATTTTGTTTAATTAATTATAACATGATGAATTGAAGTTTTTTATTTATTTTTTGTAAAATAAATACACTTTAATTGATAATAATTATTTCAAACTCATTTTAGTCAATGGAATTAATAATTCCATCCTAATCATAAATCTTTTTTCTTAAAAATAAACTTTTTCAAAAGATGAGTTTTTACATGACACATGTGCTAACATTAAGATTAATTTCCTTACACATAGAAAGTTAATTTGATAAAAATGATTCATATTAATGAGAAAATAATTTAAATTTTATTTAATATGTCCAACTACATTTGTTGTATAACATTTATATTATTTGGACTAATTCAAATTACCAAGATAATGTTGAACCAATTATTTTAAAACTATTGTTTTATTAATATCAAGGAATTTATATTGATTAAATAAATTTAATCTCCATTAAATAATGAATCTAATATGATATATAAGAATATAAACAAATATATTAAGACTCATTTAAATTTTAATCAATACTAAATAATATTAAGAATCTATAATGGTAAAATTGTCATTTTTCTACTAAAAGAATATTTCTACACATTATCAATTTGTTTATCAAAGTTAATTTTATAATATTTAAAATTTTAATTAGATTAAATATATGTTAAATTTATATCCATAAAACCCAAAAAAAATATATGGGTTTTTTATTCCCAAAATATGAGTGACATTAGAGAAGTCAAGGAAGGCATGACTGACATTTCCAATTTGAGGTGAATCTGGTTAAAAATGACTCAAAAAAACCTCTAAGGATCTATTTTTCTATGCCCATGTACTTTGAAAATGAATAGATCTTACGAAGCTCTAAATCTGGGATCTCCTTCGTGAGCACACAAAGGATTGACTACAAACTTTTAATAGTGATATTTACAGCCATGAAGTGCTCCACAACCATGTGAAGTCCTGATGGTAATCATCCACACAGCAAAATTTCAGAGTTATTAAGGGATCCACGAATGCATGATGTTCCAACGGTTACCTCTATAGCAGTGAATTTCATAATTCTGGATCCATCCCATTTGTGAATCTCATAAATATTCGTAATGAATTCAATCTTTCTGAAACACCTGTTTCTATAAATACTGCCTTTTATTCGATATTTAATGGATGAACATTGACCTTTAAACTTTTGAAATAATTCTCTTGTCACAAACCTATGAGAATAATGAAGTAAAGATAAAATGGTTCACCCAAGGTGTTCATGATTTTTGAAACCTCCTCCCTGGTGTTCATGAGAGCATTCACCCCAAGTGGAGAAGCCTTTCTTAAAGGACCACTCCCTTTGTGGAAGAATAAGGCCCTCTAAGGAACATGAGGCTTCATGAATCATTGTGACTTCATGAAGCACTCCCCCTATGAATCCGGACACAACTCTGAGGAAGGATCACTCTGATTCATGAAGCATACTCCTTCATGAAGCATACTCCTTCATGAAGGATACTTCTTCATGAAGCCCCTAACCTCTACAAGAACCCTAAGCCTCACTTGACCCTCCACTGAGAACCTCTGATCATTGTGAAGAACCTCTCATGGTACTCTCCATGGTGCCTCCCTTTTGCTGAACCATTTCAGGAAGGTCTAGTTTCCAGGACCCCACCACCAATCCAGGACCAGTTTATCTTCTCCTAAAGTCCCCAAGGGACTAGTGCCACCCACTCCTATGTCCTCCCACTTCACTCCAAGTGTGGATCAAGCCTCCTACATGTCTTTTTATTCTATTAATAGGTAACATAATGAACCTTTCTTCTAATCATAGGCACTCTAACATAGAGCTCGTGATGGACCAATCCTCCTAGGAAGTGCCAACACCATGCCCCACCCAAAGGTTCATGAGTGGGGGTCATGTAAGCGCTTGGGGAGAGGAGTGAGTCCCCCCATGTCTGATCTGCATGACTTAAGATTTCAAAGTTCCATATCCTATTTATGTGAAGTTAAACTGCATGAAAACATCCTCACCACATGAAATAAAACTGTAGAATTACCCAATGTGACTGACATAGTATTCCCCATGTATGATCATCATGGTATTCCATCCTCCCCCTCTATGGAGTGCAAGAAATCCACTGAGGATTACAAGCCACCCCCTAAGGGGTACAAGCCACCGCCATAGGGAATATTATATGTGTAATCCACATACCATTCCTATAAGATAAATTATCTCATGATGAGAATATTCTATGCATAATACCACACTATCCCTTGTCGTCGTTCCTTTTAGGACAGGAGCATCCTTACTGCATGATGTTAAACTGCATGGATCAGTCCTATCATGTGACCTTAAACTGCAGCCTATAAATGCATGGGTTTTTATCCCTAACTTAAATGAATAGTTTGTATTATTCGTCCTTTGAGTTCAATCTCTACAATTATAAACTCATGGTGTTCCCTCCTAGGGACACAGCTCCCTGATCCACCTTTATATGGGGTGTTTTGATAAACTAATTTATCTCTATAAGAAGTTATACTCATGCCTCAAATCCACATCCATGGGTTGTGTTGATGAATTGGTAAAATATCCAGGTGTAAGATATTCCATTCTTGGGACATACCTCCCTGATCAATGTCTATGAGGAGTTTTGATCAATCAACTCATTTCTACAAGATGTTAAACAAGTTCCCTGATTCATCTCAACTGGACATCCCAATCCATCTCCTGAGTACTTAGAACTTTTTTACCTAACCTAAAAAACATACCCTATGAAATAAACATGTGATTACTATGGTAAAAATACTTAGAATAATTATTCCCATGTTGTTAATTACCTTGTGATAGACATGGTATGCCTTGGGTTCTGAGCCTAAGATGCCTCATAATATATTCCCTCTCAAGAGTATGATTCATTGGTGACCAATGTACCCAACATTAAGACATGCCCAGTAATTCCCAAGATAAATACTTTTCTGACCGAAGGATGCATCCCTATCAAGATAGAAGAAATGTAATTAATCATTGTCCATAAAGGGATTGAACTGGGAATGTGTTTTACAAACATTAATTAATCTATAAGGGATACCCAGACTAGGAAACGAGCTCCGAGAAAGAATCCATGGAAAGAAGAATTAACATCCCATTATCTCATTTCAATCACAAAGAATAAATCACTATTTAAAGTGATGAAATCTATAAACTTTTGGAATGTATGAATGTGGGGAAATACAAGACAATGCATGTATGACTCGTGGGAACCCTGAAGAAAGTGTCCAAAATAGAAATGATTAACTCGATGTGAAAACATTCTACATAAACCACGTGGACTAATTGAATTGGGGAAAACAACAGATTATATTGTCACCAAATCCAAGTATCTGACACCAGGTCCCACCCAGAAAATGGTGGACCCAACATGAAACTCACCTACGAATAGGGAAATTTAGCATTGGGATTCCTTGATCCATGACATTTTTTCAGTGAATCTCTCTCCATATTTGGAATATTAGATGATGTTGGGGGCATTGGGATTCAATTTCCTTGTATCTATCATGACAGAAGAATCCACCTTCCTTAAAGGACCCCATCTGCATGAAATCAACGACCCAGTTACCACAAGTTCTAGGGATGGAGGAATTTTGTTGCAGAAATCCCACACAACCATTCCTCCACTATGAATTATGATACTGGGCACCCACTACCTATCTCAGCCTCTAAGATCATACAAAGGTGGGTGTTCTATACCATTGTATGATAGTGCAAGTATATGGGGATCATTCCCAAAATGGATATGGTATTCCATGACCAAGAGGAATCAGTGCCTCATTGACACTACCGCCATAAGGATTTAACAAGGGGAAACCACCCCCCATTACAACCACAAACCATTTCAGGAGTCTCTCCTTATAGCACTCTAATGACTCCCTGCCCAACGTTGAGGATGCAGGGGATGCTCGAGTCACCCCAAATGTGACTACTACTCAGAATATACCAAGGAGGGATCCCACTATGCCTCATCAACACTAGAAACAAATGGTATCTTAAGAAAAATAATAGGTGTACTTAACCCATGCTTCATTGGCCTCGGTATGAAACACCAGACACCAACCTTGAGGGAAGGCTTAGCAGAATTCCAAGCATAAGTAATATCATACAACTCCATTGGAAACTTCCATCATCAGTGCCTACATTTATATCCCTATAACATATGAGATAGAATCCATATTTTCTTGATTTGGATCAAGACTCATGATTCCTCATAGTTAGGCTAGGTGGACTCTTTCAATAATCAACACCATCGACAGACCATACGGTCAAACTAGTGATAAGGACAATCATTGAAGAGGTCCTCCCCACATGGTAATTAACCCAAATTGAGGCCCTCCCCAATTTTTCAATAACCATCTTGGAGGTACTCCCTATATCTTTACTATCCAAAGAGAAGGCCCTCCCCACTCCAATAAAAACCTAGGTGGAATTCCTCCCCACTCTTTGGACAACCAGTATAGAAGACCTCCCCGTACTACTTCATCTCAACATGAAGTTCCTCCATATATCATATCCAACCTATGTGAAGGTACTACCCACTCCTTCCCTAGTGAAATCATAGATCCTTCCCACATTGCAATCAACAATAGTGAAGGTTGTCCTTACGTTACCACCCACTCACACATAGGTCCTACATATGCCAAAGGGTTAACTTGTCCTAAAGAACAGTCCTAGGGAAGAAGGGAGAATACTCCTTCCAAATATGACCACTACTTCCCTTGAACATGAGGTAGTGGGAAATAACCCATATTATAGGGATGTTATGATGTGATTTGTATAACACTGAGATATTTCCTAGTATACAGTGAATAAGTGACTTATGAAGTGACTCCTCTACTGGTCAACCAGCCACAAAAATGATGCACATTAGTGTCAGCACCTTTATCTATGTTAGTGTCTTTAAAATATTAGGTCAACCAAGAACAAGATACCCCCCTATGTAGGAGGGCCAATGAGCGGTTCTAGCTGTCGACTAGATATCAGTGGTATTATAAACCCCTACAAATCCAAACATTGACATCCCCGAATCTCTTAACAAGGGCCAAGCGATTTTTCCCACCAAATAATTTAGCTTAAATTTTAGAACCTCTTCGATCATCAGTTGCCCAATCTAGGAATCAATGAGAACTTTGAATACATAGACCAACAATGACGAAGGATTCAGATTGAATCACTCCCAGTAGATTAGTTCCTTGAGTCATATGACTACCGCTAAAACCTCGAATAGAGGTTCTTTAAGAGACTCACAGTTCTTCACTGAATTAAGAAGATGGAATCTTCACATGCCCAGATCAGAGGTTGAGGATAGTATGATGCTCTCCAATTCATGCACATCTGGCAACAACCCAACCTACCTACCTACAATGATAGTTCACCTATGGGTACTGTTATGGTAAACATGGTTGTTCTTGAGCAGCCTAAGAATAGGGGATATGACGTAGGTCTTGATAGGAAAAATTCCCCTTAAGGGACATGACAGTACTGGATAGACCCTCCATCAAGTGTTCTCACCCACTAGAAAAGGCAGGAACTCGGCCTTGAGGATCCCTACAATGTGGCATCATTTCCTATTTTTCAGATCATTAACAATAGTACGGATTATATTGCTCATTTGATCTATTATAATTCACATTTAAAATAGTGGTAGATACCACAATAGCCTCCCTTCTCTATAAGCTCTTGGATCAGAAAGGTTTCATCACCGAACTCATTTCAAATCGGCACCCTAATTATGGATCTTCCCTATAGGACCCATTTATCCTTTATTAGGGAAAAACTATTCCTTATATAGATGCCCCCAGTCAATATTGGTAACCCTATGCATCCAAAAATGGTAGATTCATTAGTATATGGAAATCCTCTTTGGTATGGGTCACCAAAACCACTTGAGTAGCATAATTATCCCCCTCGTGACTTGAACCTTGCTACTCTATGAATCAATGAGCTAGATCCTTGTGTTGAGGACCACATCAATGAATTGGTGTTCAGATATCCTCATGAAGATAAATAAACCAATAGAATGACTTGATAAACACTCTCACAGATCACCTCAAGGAATTGGAGACATGACATATGGTGATCCCACAAGACAAAATGCCATATCCAATTTGGGTAAACAACATATGAGAACCATCAGAGTTTGGGAATCCTTGATTCACCCTATTCAATGGGATGGGTGACCCATTGAAACATTTTTCCCACTTTATCTCAAGGTATAGACCTATGTTGGGAACCCCAGAATAGCTGGAGGATACCAAGATTTGGTGCTTCGTTCAGACCCTAGAAGAACCTACATTCATTTGGTATAGCCAACTACCTCTAAATCCATTACTGGTTGGGAAGAACTTATCAGAATGTTCCTTTACCATTTCATCTCCAACATGAGAAAGATGATTATTTCCAACCTCTTTAAGTGTATGAAAAGGCCTAATTAATGAGTTTTAGTCCTTTTCACCTAATGGATAGGCCCTATGTACTCACTCGACATCCCACTAAATCAAGATAAACTACACTAGATGTACATAGGGAATGTTAAGACTGATTTGGTCCCTACCTTCATCACCCATAATTTTACAGGGGGTCCTGCAGTTCTCAGATAAGTCCCAACATTTGTAAGAATCCTTGAAGAAAGATAAACATGAACACCCATTTCCTATACCAACTTCAAAGACAAGGTCTTCCAAAGAAGATACTACAGATTCTATATAGGTAGAGGCCCATAAACGGGTAGAGTTATTGGACCCTTTTCCTAAAGATCCTTACCAAGTGAATCATACCTACTAAGAACATCCTCAACCAGTTCAAAACGGTCATAAATTTCCTCACCATGCCGAACTTCCTAGATAAGAAAATTTGGCTCCAGTAATACATTAAGGCTAGGCTCCCAAAGTTTCCTTTTTAAAACAGAAGGAATCAAATGTATTCTTTCAAAGATACATAGGTTTAATTTTAATTCATATTTTTCCTATATAATGGGATTATAATGTTGTTAGAGTGAAAGAATCCCTAGAAAGTAGAATCTTCTAACCTCCCCTGCCATTTCTTGTAAAACATTATCCTTAGAAATACCATAAACAAATTATATGTGTTAAATTATTGGCTTTAAAACTCAGTGAAACACAGTTTAGTCAAGTTGGG
Organism: Viscum album; assembly: GCA_963277665.1. Classification (NCBI taxonomy): domain Eukaryota; kingdom Viridiplantae; phylum Streptophyta; class Magnoliopsida; order Santalales; family Viscaceae; genus Viscum; species Viscum album. The sequence continues at coordinate 331,182,249 of OY728163.1, forward strand.
TGACGTATCAACATAGGTTTTTTATATCTACACTAAACCTAGAAAACATAGTGAGGGTTCAGGTGAAAGGAAGCCAGATTACGACCACCATACCAAGAAATATCATGACTGGTAGGCATGCAAAGCAATTTACCACACCCATGGTGTCATTTGTTCCTATTTAGGTTGAAAATAACCTTCTATGGTTTACATATTCTATGGATACTTCCTCTGCATCCAAATCATATCCCTCCATGTCTCGAAAGAATAGGAATCGAGATTCAAATGGAAATTGGAGCCCTCCACTAGTTCCAAATCCATATCGTACTCTCAGTGACTTCACTCCCCCTGAGTTGGGAGTGATGCCTAGGGTCCTCCAAATATTGTAATACCCATATAATAATGAGAATAAGTATTCCTCCATGAATTCTGTTAATTTGGTAGATTTTTTTATAGTTCCTGATGTTTATGAATACCATTCAAACCCCCCAGGTGCCTTGAGTCGAAATCATCAATTGAAAGGAAGAGGACATGAGAACCGCCATAATTATCATGACAACACCTCAAGACAAGCCAGGAATGATATTGATACTAGGTATCAGTTTTTTCAAAGGGATTTGTATGATGTTTACTCCCATATCTTTCTATCAGATGTGCTTCCACATATAACAGTTTTATTTGACTAATAATATTAGCCATGACCACATTGTGATCGGATGCATCCCGCCAGAGCGGGGCCTCAGCAAACAAAAATTCAACTAGTAGTGGTTCACATCAGGTTATCTAGTCAGAATAAGGATGTTTCTTATTATAGTCGGAACCCAATGGTACAACCTGCAACATCTATTATTCCTTCTGCTAAAGAATTCACTTCAACGAGGAGAAACCTTCCTTTGGTGTGAAAGTACAATGTATTGAATAACCTTTCCAGTATACCTGTGAGGCTCTCAATCTTAGAGGCCATCATATTATTGAAAAAATTCATGACACATTGAGAGAATCCCTGAATATCCCCCCCCCCTCAATTTTTAAGATGAGGTAGCTACCATAGAGAACTAATTTGAAAAGTATTTTGAGTTAGGGGAGTGCCAATCCATCATATAATTCTCTGAGGAAGATGAAGGTATCCTTGTGTAGAGGAAAATGCACTTATTGTACATTATATTCTGGTTTAATGGGGTATAAATCATTCAATGCCTGGTGGAAATAGGCTTTGGGATCAACCTCATCTCAACCAGGATGATTCATAAACTAGGAATGACTGAAGCAGGTCTGACTCCCTATGACCTAAAAATCCAGAGTTATGATAGGTGCGAGCAGATTTTACATGGAATGGTATGGATGTGGAAACGGTTTGGTATATTGATATAAAGAACCAAATTTATGGTAGTATCAAAGGATTCCACATACAACACATTTTTGTTTATTCCCTGGCTTCATCCACACATAGCGGTCCCCTCCTTGTATCACCTATGAATTGAGTACACCCTCAATGATTGAGTATGGGTAATCTAGGGTGATGTGTATCCCTTAAAATTATATTAATATATATATGGACACTTAATAATATGACAGATAAGGGAAGAAGGTTTAGACCTACAGGGTTGAGCATAGCAATGATATGACATCCACCGTATCCAATCCATGGGCAGACGTGGATGACGCTTTCTTTATCTCAATTCATCAGTTGGAGCCCAAAATTCCATAACTAAGAGGTTTCATTGTTGTATCCAAGAAAAAGGGGTTTTATATCTCCAAAAATTTAATAACATCTGCATATTACCTCATAATATTATAATTGAAAGGCTTGGGTGATACCAGGAGACCCCACCCCTGTGAAGTACCGAGAGGTTCACCCTATGGCCACTATTTCATGGAATTCTATAATGTTCCATAGATTAGGGATGAATCGACAAAATATTACTCACCTACATTGATTTTACATCAATAATGGACCTCATGGTTGGAGTCTAGATGGAATTGGTCAAACAGCTTTTGTGACCAGGGTTTTGGTAAAATAGGAATCCCTCAATGGTGATTTCACATTCTCCCAAGCAGGCTTCTATGATTCCCCTGAGATAGATGGTCTAGAATATGTTCCTAATATTAGTGATTTTCATACATCAAGTGATGAAGAGGGTGTATAGGAATCCCATCCCATATGTTAATATGGTGTATCTTCCACCACTGATGAGTTGATTTAGGTGAACCCCAGTATTGAGGAAGATCTGAGGTCGATGTTGGTCAATGATACCATGTCTCCAGAGGAGAAGCAATAGCACATGGACTTCCTATAGAATGAACACAATGTATTAATTTGGAGCTGTGATGAGATTCCAATACTAGACCTGCGGGTCATGATCCACTGTCTTGGCCTCCCAGGGATTCGCCATGGATTCAATCTGCCTCCCAAAAAGTTACACCCTTCCCATGGTTCCATGGTCAAGGACGAGGTTTATAATTTAATCAAATAAAAATTATTTATAGAGGTCTAATACCTTATCTGGCTAGACATAATCATCCTAATCGGTAAGAATAATGGGAAGGTCATATTCTATATCAACTTCCGGGACCTCAACCACCATTTCCCAAAGGTTGATTGTCCCCTTCCAGTAACATATATGTTGATCGATGATATAGATGGTTTCTAGGACCTCTCCATTATGGTGGGATACTATGGATAAATCTAGATCTAGATAGATCCCAAAGATGAAGATTCGACCACATTCAGGGTGCCTCATGAAACTTTTTTATACCAGGTAATTTCATTTCTCTTAAAGAATGTAGGAGCCACGTATTAGTGGGACATGAATCACATCTTTAAACCAATTCTTGGGACATTGCTGGAATGCTATTTGGATGGATTAATAGTAAAATAATTCAATCATAGGAACATATTAGAGTCCTTGAAAACGTTTTTGGATTCCTCCACTCCTAGAACTTGAATATGAACCCCTTAAAGTGTGCATTCAGGGTTACATTAAGTAAGATTCTTGGATTTGTTTTTAGAAACATAGACAATGAGATTGAACTGGATAAGATCATATCCATCAATCACATGCCTCCCCATTGAAACCTTTGAGATCTATAAGGACTCCAAGGACACTTAACCAAAATACACCGATTTATCACAAATCTATATGGAATGTGTAGGCCCTTCATGGGGATCATGAATAATAGAACCATTTATCAGTGGGATGAAGAGTGTAATACTTCATTTAATGAAATCAATAAGTGTCTTCTACACCACATGGTTCTAATACCACCCTCCCTATGAAGCCTATATTCCTCTGTGTGACCACCTTGGAATGGTCCCTCGGTGCCCTTAACACCCATAAGAACAATGATGGTAGAGAAAATGGTTTATACTGTCTCAGTTTCACATTCCTCAACATAGAGGATAGATAGTTCCCTATCAAGAAGAGTTTCCTGACAAGTGTTTTTGCAGTGAAAAAGTTATGACATTATCTACAATAGAATTAGATATAGTTGGTTTCCCATGTGGCCTTGCTGAAGTATATCCTAAATCTCCCTATACTGACAAGATGATTTGAATGTTGTCAAGTGATATTACACTAATTCAACATCTGGTTCATTTTACAGAAAGTTATTAAGGGCTTGGAATTGGGAAAAAAAGTTACCACCCATATGAACCCATAATGAATTACTATAGATTTTGATTTCCTAGATGAGTACATCCTCTCAAGGGATTAGGATATACCATGTTTGCAGATGCATTAAGATGGTGCCTCCTGGAGCTCGATCAGAAGAAGGATAAGTGATACTAAGCTTAACAGAGTTGTCCAATGGATCATCTTAATCCCTACTACACAAGAAATTGTACCATACTTATTCCTATTGCTAGAGGGACGAACCATCAATAAGGGAAAGTATTAGTCTCTCATTATTGGTCATGATATGACCATCAAGATTGATGTCCCCCACTTGCATCTAAAGGGAACCTCCAAGATATTTATCAAAACGATTAATAGGGACTAAACAATTAAAAATAAAGATCTCATTCCCTTATACAAACACACTCATCAGTCGATGGCCCAGTTCCCATCATATATAGAAGTGGATCATGTCCCCACATCATTGAATGGTCGAGCTGACACCTTGGTTGGTTTGTCCGCATCTCTTGCAGAGCCTGAATATGATGACTGGTTCATTTATGTGGATCATAGGAGGTTCCTTACTCCAATCATTCCAGATGATATTTACAACCAATAGGTTAATCGGTGAGGTGAACCGGTGATCATTCGATTTTTCAATGTAAAGACCCTCATATTCCCCCCATGACAGATGGAACACTTAATTAGGTAACTCCTTTCATTGTGTATCTCATGTGTGTAATTCTCCCACCATAATGATCCGATTGTGATAAAATCCATTGATAGAAATCACATTTCTCCCACAAATGTGGGCCTAAACTTTAGCATACTCTCTATAGATGTCGGCTGGATAGAATTCCCCTTCGATGTATCTGAGGATAATTGATTTCCAATGTTACGATGGAAGATCACGCTGAGTCTCGTATTTCTCACTAGGTGGGATTGAATCTCTCCCACCATATATGGAGGTTGTTTTACTTTTGACCCACCACAGTCCATGAATACATCATGTTTTCCAAGAGGTATCATGCATGTAAAGTCCATTCCATCTTTGTGCATCGACTGCTGGATATCCTCTACACCACTAAGTATTCTTTTCTATTTGCAGTATGTGGAATCGATGTTGTGGGTCCATATCTTCCAGTAACAGATCATCGGTACAGGTTCATTCTTACCATGACATATTTATTCTCCAAGTGGGAATATTCAATTTACCTTGAGGAGGTCAAGGCCAAATCTTTGATCAAGTTTGTGATCTCCCACATCATCAATTGATTTGGGGTTCCTCACACTATTCTCACTGGAAAAAACACTAACTTCTGGGCTTCTGAGCTGTAGAGGCTGTACTCCAAATAAAAATTTTAGTTCAAACATACTTCTCATTACCATGTGTAGGAAAATGGATAGATTAAGGTGTTAAATAAGACCCTCACTAACATTATGAAGAAGATGGTGGGATAGAATAGGAGGAGTTTCATGAACAATCTCCCCAATGCCCTCTGGGCCAATCAGACTATTACTTAGAATTCCACCTAGGTTGCCCCGTACTCCTTATTATATGTAACATATGTGGTCCTTCCCATCAATGTTTAGCTGATATCACTCTAAATAGATGTCTACGACAAAAAAACATGTGAAAAATGTAAAATGTCCATCTATTTGAGTTGCATTCCCTTGAAGAGAATAGGATCCAAGCCTTGAACAATCTAGAGATTCACCAGAGTAAGAGAGTCAGTGCATTCACCAATAAGGTTTTAATCCACTCTTTTCTCTAGGGTGACATGTTACATGCTATCAGAACACTGATGAGGTCTCGTAAGAAGCTGCCAATATTGAAGCCCAAGTGGGAAGGACCAAAAATAATTCCTAAGTTTTATTCTAATATAGCATACTCTTTGGTCACCATAGACTGAGAGCGTATCACACCTCCTACCAATATGATTTTTCTCAAGTAGTACTTTTCAAAGGGTAATTTCTCATCCTAGCTACACAATGTTAAACTACATAGCACCAGGTTCAAAACTCTATAACCTCAAACTAAGAGTCTAAGTCCCAAAATCTTGACTCTAATCTATGTGATAGCCTTCTCAGTAACATGTTGTGTGGTAGTGGTACTCCTTAGACTTAAATTCACATTTATTTTTTCACTCTTCCATACTACACATATCTGTATGAGGCAATGAAAACCATAGTCTAAACTCTACAACCTTAAACTAAGAGCCCATTAGTCCATACGATATGACCTTAAACTGGTTGTAGTAGGTCAAATGATTATGAACCTAAATTAATAACAGCCCCTATAGTTTGAGTTGTATGAATTTAAACTACAAAGGCCGATGTCCTCAATGCATGATGTTAAATTTGAGTTTTACCCTATCTGAAACTGGGAAGCCTCTTAAATAAGAGATGATGTTTTACCCCATCTGAATCCAGTACCCTCTAAAATTTGATATGATGCTTACCCTAGGAAAAAAGGATTCCTCATTGGATAATTGTATATTAGTTACCCCATGTGAAATTGGGATTCCTCTTGATAAGATATGATATTACCCTATCCAAAATTGGGATGACTAATATTCCATTTTGGAAAGACATAGTATCCTCATTCAAGAGGGTATCCCCCTTCTGGTGCCGGTATCCTACCATGTTGTGTTACATAATTATGTGTGTCTTGATTCCCATCCTCAAGGGATACATAGCAAGTCTCAAATTTCACATCATTGGGCCCAAACTCAAATCATCATCCCTTCAACACTTTGGCCCCATTTATAGTCTAATCATTATGAATTTAAACTGATCACCCATAGTAAAAGAAACATTAATTTTAACTATTTTCCATGGTCTACACCATATAACCCTATACTATGTGAAACCAGCTCATAGATTTCTTCATGTGGTGCAGGGATGCCTTGTCCCTATTCACATTTAATTTTAACTCTTGTACACCATACAAGTATCCTTGGAGCATTATAACCCTAGTCTAAGAACTATGTCCTTAAACTATGTGCATGTTTATCCATATTTCACATGATTAACTTCATCCCTAGTGTTCTAGTGATCCCACAACTTCACCTCTTTCTGGAACTATCTGTGTCATGATTCCCAACCTCATGAGATATGTAGTGATGCCTATATTTTTCATCTTTGGGCCCAGCCACAGGTTCAACAAAAAACTCCCATTACCTATGGTGTTATCACCTCAAAAGAACCAATGTGACTACATTATAGGTATAATCCCCAATAATTTACCTTGAAACCTAAGTAGATCAGGATTAATCATAGCTAGATATAAGAATGTATATAATGGTATACTTAATGCATAACCCCATACAACTCATCCTTAGTGTATGATGATAAACTGCAACCTTACCCTGTGCAACCAACAAATGGATGCCTTATGTGATAAGTGTGAGATGGTTACCCCATGTGAAACAAGAATTAATCTTGATAAGAGGTGATCATACCCCATCTCAAATCAGGATGCATCATATACCATTATGAGAAAATTCAGTATCCTCATTCGAGAGGGTATCCCCCTTCTAGTGTCGGTCTCCTACCATGTAGTTTTCTATAACTATAGGTGGCTCAATTACCCTCCTGTGAGATATGTAGGGATTACCATATAGTTTTTTTAGGGCCAACTATTTTTTCAACTTATTATGCAATCCTATATTCCCAAACAACATGATGTTGAGCTAATGTATGGGTTTTTTATCTTTGTTTAGAATAGGGACCTTTCATCCCTCCATTCACATTGGGTTATTAATCTTCCATGACACACCAGCATCTTAGGGACACATGTTCCCTTTATAGTCTGAGTTTCCTGACTTTAAAATTCCAATACCAACATCCTCAAAAAATGAAGTTATCCTAATGATTTAACCTATCTAAAACTGATATGCCTCATGTTCTATGTATGAGATGAATTTTATCTTACACCGCCTAATACTGGGATGCCTTATAATGTGAGATGATCTGACACCCTCACCAAAGAGAACATCATCCTACCAATATCAGTCTCCCGCCACGCCATACCTTAAGTACTCTATACATTCCTTAATTCATATATTAATCACCCTCCATTCTGAATGGGCTCCCTATCATCAATGGTGTCTGGCCACACTGGATCACCTACCGTATTGGGCTTACACCTCGTAGGTCCGTAAATTATAAATAAGAGATCTTATGTTTTGAATGAGATCAACGGTTGATCTTACATTTTTCCTTCATATCCAACATACATAGGTACATGACCTGTGTTTAGAACATGATCAGCAGTTGTTCCTTATCCATGGGTTATTCCCCTTTTTTCCTATTTAGGTATAGGAATTCTCAATCACCCTCGTGGGTTTTTTCAGGAACCTTCTCCCCTGGATTTTTTCCCTCATGATAGCAACGATAAATCAATACATATTATTTTTATCCACATAGATCATGGATCACATGGGATTAGAATTTGGGAGGGGATTTTTCCCAATAAAGGATGAGACACGTGATCCCTTGGTCTATACTCTATGACCTTAAACTAAGAGCGTCAATCTAAGCATCATGACTTTAAATTGTGTGAAAGTTTCATTAGGAATGTTCTCAATGGTGTTGGGGACCTTGGACCCCCAATTCATGTTAGTTTTTTTACTTTTCCACTCTAAAAATATCAATTTGAGATGCCCCACATGGTCCAAGTAGTATTACCATAAACCATTTTTCCTTGGCCCAAGCCCTATGACCTTAAACTAAGCATCATGGTCCTAATATCACGACCCTAAAGTATCTATGGCCTATCCCTTGTGTTTCAAATGGAACATGATACTCTCTTGACCAACATTCACATCAGTTTTATACTCCTTCATGTCATATCTAAAACTTGAGGGTGCTCATAGGTCCAAGCTTTATGGCCATAAAATAAAAGCCACCATCTAAGCATCTCAACCTTTAAATCTATATCACATTCCCCATATTATTTTCTATGAACGGACTCTTCTATGTTTTCATTAAATTATATGACTTTTCAGGGATAATTCCTAATATTCTACCCTCCTACACCCTCATCCATTGAGGTTGGGTGGGTATGATTCACATCATCTCCCCATATCCTGATCACATGATGTTAAACTATGAGATACATCCTGATCACAGGACATTAAAATGTAAAATGCATAATATTTAACATATGATGTTAAAATGAATGTCTAACATCCTCACCATAAAACATTAAAATGCATGTCTATCATCCCCATTGCATGATGTAAAACTGTCAGGCATCTTTGGCCCTTGCCTAAGAAGCCTTTGTAGGACCCTAGAATACCTTGAGAAGGGATGGGTGAATCAGGGTGTCAAATTTTTCATTTAAAGTGACAGATCTTGTTCCCAAGTTTATAGGAACTTGTTCAACGTATATAATGGATTAGACTAGTAATAAAACAATCACATTCATAAAGACAACACAACACATGTACTGGGTTCACCACTAAGGGATACGTTCAAGGATAATATGTCGATAGTGTGTTGGACGTACCAAAATCCACTAATCTTCAGTAGCTATGGAATACTGAAGTTTTTTCACTGTCACTTTGTTCCAATAACACTTCCTTTACAAGAACATAGTGATAGCTCACTACTTCCCTTAGAACACTTCTGTTTACTCCCCTTTATTCACTACTATGTGTGAAGTCTTACTCAGTTTATCGAATTGAAGGTATCTTAAATAGATTTCAAATGAAGTGTTTGTCACTTTCCAGTATGAGACACTTATTGAATCAATGTCTTGAATTGATTTACTTGAAGGAACTAATCAAACAAGATTGATGTTCAAAGCTTACTAGAATCACACACAAACACTAGCACACAACACATGACTTTGAATTCATGATTTGGTATTATCATGCAAGATAGATTTCCCAAAACCCTTTTTTCACACCTTATCTCTCTCACAGCCACACCACAAGGATCACATAGTCTTTTTTGACTAAATTAAATCAATTTTTGACAGTTTCTCTCTCTTATTCTCTTCTACACAAAAGTATATAGCACGGTAGAAGAACTTTTTCTTCATTAAGAAACTTATATAGTCTTGCATGGGGGTGTCCGCCTATTTATTAGCCTATATGAACTTATGTACACGTTTCTAAAGTGTCTTATTTGGTTCATCTATGTTACACTTCGAGCATTCAAAACCCCTTTTGACTTCTCATTGGTCACACAAGTCTCTTCCGGGATACCACATCTTTAATGCATATTTAAATATTGCACACACTTTTTTCCTTTCCCATATTTTTGTGTAATGATCCCAAAACAATCCTTGCGCGCATGATTCCAAACCCCCTTACAACTTTCAAACAACTCCATTTTACAAAAAAAAATCTCCATTTCCAATTTTTGGACCCCAAAATTTTGCGAACACTAGGAAACAAAACCACCTTCAATATTTTAGTTGCTTGAATTGTATGATCCCTTTCCATGAAAAATTTCTGATCTTCCAATGAGGATTGAAAATAAACAAAAACCATACACCATTTATAAAAAGAAATAACTTTGCTTCCAATAATACCCCCTTTGGGTTTATTATAAATCTTTAGAAAAATTCAATAGAGCACCAACCGCAATCAAAACTTCATACACAAGAAACAACTCATCCAACATTCTATGTCTATGTGAGTAATGCTCGGTGAAGAAAACAAGTGGGGAAGCTTTAATTGGGTTATCATGTTTTTGGAATGCTTAAATATGTCCAAGATATTCTCTAATCTTGTCATCGAATCATTACATTTCCCTAAATAGTTTCCTCCTAATACCAAATTCACATCGTAACACTATAACATTACATGTTCTGAAATGTTTCCTCATAAAACTGAGTGCTCATCATGTTGCATTCTCCATTTTCCTATAACAATAAAAACATTTAATCCTCCTCTTTTACAACATTGAACTAATTATTTCTTCCCCATTGGAAATAAACTTATAGATTAGTATTTGTACATTGTAGATACCAAAACACACTCCTCTTGGATCATATCTCCCCCTAAAGTAGCAAAACATCCCAAAATAGATTAAAAATAATTAATATAACTTGGAATTGGTGAAGTTTCATGACCTACTCATGCACTAAGAGGTTGATGAACACTGAGTTTAAACCAATATTTCTCAAACATTTGTGTCGACAATGTCTTGGTCAGTATGTTTTCCACTTGGTCATCAATTCCAACATAATCCATTTTAATCATTCCTTGTTCAAACAGTTCCTTGATAATGTGATATCTTATTTCAATGAGGTTCGTACGATAATGTAGAACAATATTATTTGTAAGATCAATTTAACTCTTATTATCCCAATGAATCACCATTTGTTGTTTTACTTCATAAACAATATCTGTCATCGTTTTCTTCATGCACAGTAGCTGAGTGCATACCATTGTAGTAGAGATATACTCAGTTTCAGTAGTACTGAGAGAAGTGCTTTATGGTTTGTTACTCAACCAGCTGACACATTTCTTGTGGAAAAAGAATTATCCACATATTGTTTACTTTATTGTGATTATTTTCCTTACCTCCATATGTTCTTTTTCGGATTACTCAAAATGTGGGCCAGTACGATTAACGTAAAGATAATATATGGTTGTGTTTTTGTCGAGTATAATAAGATTACGAAGATTTTCCTGTACATTGTGGGATCTACAGATCTCCCATCTCCATGTTTTCCAAGTTTTGTTCCAACTGTAATTGGATTCAAAATTAGTTTGGATTAATGCATTTTGAATTTTTTTAGCAACTCTCTTGCATACTTTTCCCAAGAAATGAAAGCGTAGTATTTACTCTGAATCACTTGTCGCCCCAAGAATTATTTGAGTTCACCAATCAGAGACATTTCTAATTATGACTTCATGTGGTTGGTAAATTCATCCATTGATCCCTGCCTGACACTACTAAATATAATATCATCAACGTACACAAGAAACATAAATTGGTCTTCCTATGAATTCATCACACAAATATTATGATCGACACCTCCTTTTTTGAATTATAGATTCTTCACATAATAATCCAGATGATAATATCATTCTCATGGTGCCATTCATTCAATATAGACATCTTCTTCTTAAAGAATTCCATTCATGAATATTATATTGAAAATCTATCAGATAATTTTATATCAACATTGAATTTCCATAGAAAAGAAAAACATGATCCACTCTAATATCTCCACTGGAGAAACTCTTTCTTCAAAATCAATTCCTTCAATCCGGTCGAGTTCTTCATTCATCTCTTTATCCCATTATTCAATTTACACATCTTCTTCAAATGAGGTTGTTTCCAAAATATATATCATGGAATACTATGCATCATTCTATATTCTCCTTATCTCTATGGGTGTGTTCTAATCCTCAATGATATTGAATTGTTCAACTTAAACTCTTCTATTACTATGTGAGGTTCAGGTGAAGTTTCTTCGGACATTGTTTCTTCTTATAATTCCCCTTTTGGATCATATTCATTGGGTCGGCCCAGAATATTTTACATGCCTTATACTATTTTATCATTCAAATATTCCCTTGATCACTAAAACTTTCTTTCCAATGACATACTATTTATGCAATTTCTGGAATAATCTAGTTAGGTGAAAATTGAAATAATTATTCTGGCAGCTGCTTCATCACTCTTCATTTGTCTCCACGACAAGGTAGACTCTTCTCATCATCTTCAAAATGGTGGATAACATCAAAAATGGATTTCAATAAACTTTAGTATAGAGTATACAGTAGAATGGGCCTTCTAAATGTGATTGTCCACATTGAAAATATGTCACATCATCACCATGGATAAACTTCTTGAACAATTATTATCCAGGATACCATAAAAAAAGATCAATCAATGATGGTAACTTCTTTATCCCAATTTTCAAGAATAGAAAACCTTTATCTTCGTTGAAAAAATGATTATCCATCATATACATATTTGAATATCAAATAGAGGAATCACTTAAATATGGGGACTTCTTCAGCATGGCTATCAAGAATTTATATCTATATCTGTTTCCTAGGTTCTACCCCTAAGAACTTTCTTCACTTTAAATTTCCTGAACTATAAGAAAAAATACAATACAGAAAATATTAAGGGAATAAAGAAGTTCCTTCTTACTTCATCAATATAAACTGCTTTATTGAGATTATCATCTCAACTATGTTTCTCCACTTGTTCCAATCTTCATGCTTTCACATAAGAACATATGTTATGTTTTAAGTTGAGGTAGCATGGATCTCTTCACATAATTTCTACTTTATTGAGGAATATCTCCTCTAGAAAGACTTCAGGGATGACGAAAATTTTCTCCCCTTATGTAATTCTTCTTGTTCTAGTAATAAGGTTAAACAACCTTTTGTTAACATGGCTATATTTCTTATATCTCTCACATATAAAATCATTAACATGAGATTTTAATTTTTTATAGAAAACAGTTACGACCTTTTTACTCATCATGTGTGTCATTTTGTGTTCTAATTTCACTAGGCATATGCTATGAATCTTCACATTTATTCATTCTTTCCAAATCTTATGGAAAGATAACTACATGTCATTGGGAACCATCAAAGTAAAATTGGATATTCCACATGGTTTCTTCTAAGTGTCATCCATCTTAGTAGTTCCCTTGGATGCACTACCTTTCAAATTCATGGATTTATAATCTAAGGCCTTATCACAATACTTCATTGGTACCTTCTTGGGAGGATTTATGTGAACAAGATTATTTTGATTTATTCTCAATGATTCATCTTAATGCCAAGCATAATTTTGTGATCTTATTTTTTATCAGATTTGGGAACATGTTGAGATGACCATGTACCAACCTTGTGACCACTTCCATTTAATACATCACAGATGATATCAACTATTCCAAATCTGTTTGTAGTAAAGAGATTCTTCCAGACCTATGGATATTATTTCTTCATCTCAGGATTTCTCCCCCATGAGATGAGATTCCTTTTTTATTTTATAATTTTAGGATTGTACCAACATTTTAATACATGATGCCCAAATTTGTTGTACCACCAATGTTAATCCACAAATCATGATTTTGTTGTATCTCTTATATATGGCTGTTGGTTATCTTTATGACTTGTTTTTCTCTCTTTTAAAACCTCCATCTATACTCATTTACCTATCCACCATAGACATTGAGGTAGGTTTCTTATCTTCTTTTATTCATCGAAACTTGTCTAGTATTTGTCTTCAAACCTACACTCTTAATGATAATATGATTATAGGAATTAACAAAAGTTAGTATGGATGGTGTCTATTTCTTCTCAGTTGCATGAGATAGATCACCAAAAGATGTCATGATCTTCTTATCACGTGTTAAAGGTATTTAAACTTTAGAATCCTCCATTGAACATTCTGTAGTTGAAGCAATTGTTTCCTTATTTTTTGAATTATCAATATGAGTCTTCTTAATATCAACCAATTGGGATTCATAATATAGAAATTTCTTATTGAGGATGATTTTATAATATTAAATCAAAATCATCTTCTCTTCAAAATCCTTCTTCACAATAACAAACTTCTTCTTCATGCATCATCAATTTATTATGAATCAAAGAGTTAAGATCCTTGATCTTCTTGGACATTCCTTCTAATTATAGACCCCTGTCACTAGTACTATATTTCAATTTCTCTTAATAAACAAGGATTTTTTATTAAAGAGAATTTTTAACTCCCTCTTTCTATTCAACTTCATTGATATATTTTGAGGAACTTTTTTTGAGTTCCCTATTTGTTTCATCAAATGTTCTAACATGTCTAGAGATCTTAAAAAATCAAGAAGTTTTCTTTGAAGTCCTTAATCCATAGAATCTACTTCATTTCTCAACTGATTGGTTTATTTCTACATACATTGAAGGAGTCTATAATCAACGATGGATCTTTCTTTTGGAACATCGTGCAGATAATTTATTAATCTATCAATTGTGTATTCATGTGAGGTTTTAGATTGTTAACCATCACAACTTTTTCTAGGATCTTTATTTTTATGAAATATTTTGAAGCTGCTAACACATACCTCTAGATCACTGGAAGATGATGATTTACTTGAGGTAGAAGTGTTTTCCTTTTCATTGGTGGAAAACTGATCCACCTGATATTAACACTTCATGCTTGGTATATCATCATTGTCAGAAAGGCATGGAGAACCATATGTTACCTCTACTTTAGAAAATATGTACTTCTTCAACTGCCTATTATCTTTCTTTTTTGTGTTTATCATGGTTATGGTGGATATAGATTTATTCTCAAAGTTAACTATATATTAATTAAAATTGACCTTAATTTTAGAAACTTGAAAGAATCTAAAATATTCAACATAAGTAAAATTTATTGTAGAGTATCCAACATACGTGAACCTTCATACGTAGAAAATACCTTCTGATACCACTTGTAGGACCCTAGAACACCCTCATAGGGGAGGGGTGAATATGGGTGTCAAAATGTTTCTTTTAAAGTGATGGATCTTGTTCCCACATTAGTAGGAACTCATTAAACCTATATGATGAATTATATATGTAAGAAAACAATCACATATAGAAATACAAAACAACACTTTTCATTGGTTCTCTACTAAGGGCTACATCTAACGAGAATATGCCAATAGTGTTTTGGACATACCGAAATCTATTAATATTCACTAGTTGTGAAATATTATTGTTTTTTCACAGTAACTATGCTCCATGAATGCTTCCTTTATTATAATTTAGAGATATCTCATTGCATCCCTGAGAAAACTTCCATTGAATCCCACTTTTAAACTACTATGGGTGATGTCTTACTATGTTTATCGACATGAAGTTCTCTTCAATAGATTGGCATTGAATTATTTGTCTCTGTCCAGAACGAGACACTTCTTGCATCGAATTCCTGAATTGATTCACTTGAAAGCACTGATAAAAAAAGATGGATGTTCAATGTTTACTAGAGGCACACACTAACACATTCACGCAACACCTACCCTTGCATGCAAGATTTAATATTATCACAAAATATGGATTTCATGCAACCCTTATTTTTTATACACCCCTTTTATTTCATGAAGCCACACCACAAGGTTCACTTGGTATTTTTAGACTAAAGGAACACTTTGCACGCATGTTTATCTCTCTTCTTCACTTCTGCATGCAATTCTTTTACATGGCAGAGGATCTGGTTATTTGTTGAAAAAGTTCTATAGTCTTCCATGGGTGTAGATGCTTCTTTATAGGCCTCGATGACCCTATGTGAAAGTTTCTAACATGTCTTTGTCGGTTCTCGTAAGTTACACTCTGAGTGCACAAAACCCCTTTTGATGTTGCGTTAGGTGTACAAGTCTCTTTCTCACAACCTCATATTTTGCGCACATTTAAATCTTGCACATAGTTTTTTCCTTAGACATATTTTGATGCAATGCTCCCAAAACATGCCTTGCATGCAAGCTTCCAAATGCCCTTTAATCTTGCGTACAACTCCCTTTACCCAAATTTTTTTTCTCCATTTCCCAATTTATGGACCAAAACATTTGGAAAATACTAAGAAATGACAACACCTTCAAAAATATTTTATTCTTGAACTGTATAATCCCTTTCATTGAAAACATCCCAATTTTCCAATGAGGATTGAAAAAAAAATAAACCATACAATATTTACAGGAAAACCACCTTGGTTCCAATAGCTTTATCCTCTAGTGTTGGTCACTTATCATATCGTTCATCTTATTCAATAGTTTCTCAACATCCGAGATGAATCTCTCTTAAGAGATGAGTTTATCCATTGTCCCGACTAATAAAATTAACCAATGTGCTTCAAGTCATAGTGGCGTAATTCTAGGAGTGTTTTAATCCATTCCAACAATCCAACACTTTATATTCACACATTTTTGGTCCCATTATTTGGATCCTCATCCTCATCCTCATCTATGTCTGAACAGACCCCTACTAAAAATGGTGTTTGGCTAAATCGGCTCACCTACCATCCTAGGATAATGCCCTGAAATACGTTGGATGATATTTTGAGATAGGTCCTATGTTTTGAACGTTGTTAGTGGTCAACCCTCATTTTTCACCTCCATTACTTGTAAATGGTAAAATGATGTATTTCAAACATGGTCACTAGTTATCCTATATCTTAATACCATAACCCTTATGATCTGGATTTTTGGAATCATGATTCACACTTTCCATTCCCATTTATTTGGGTAGAATTCAACACCCCTGGAATTACCTCATTCAAGCACTAACACATATTGGAAAAGAAATTAGGTCATTCATAGATCCTCATTGTCCATCCATAAATTCTTTCAGCCCAAGAATCCTTGGTGTCTAGTTAGAAATAGTAAACCACTGAGTGTTCGATGATTATTCAACTCTCTCATATAAGTGAAAAATCATATGGTCATCCCTTATTTCAAACAATGACCATGAATCATGTAATATTAGGGATTAGTAATTTGTTATTTCATAAATATGATTGAATTGAAAAATTAAGTGCACTATATAGACTATTTTCATTCATGCAAGAAAGTTAAAATAAGAAAATAAAAGTTTCATAGGGTCCTTCACATTTTAGAGCCTCTCCTTTGAAAAATTCCTTGAATGATTGATCTTGTAAATTTTGTACTCAATATCATCTAAACATTACTGAGTGGACTCTAGGGTCCTCTTATACTCCGATTATCTTATTTATCTTCACTGGATTTGGATAATAAATATTTGACTCTAACCCTAATTCGGTTCCACTCATCCCGACATTCATCCACCAAGGATATCACCTCTTCCTCCTCGGCCTCTATTGCTTCCAACTAATCCTCTAGGCTGTTAATGACCTCATCCTGAGTAGTATCAACCAATTAATGCTCTTATGACAACCTTTCTAAGAGGGAGATCAATTCATCAGCTACCTGAAGCACCTTGAAACCCTTATACTTGTTTCTATTATAGTACATATCAAGAACCATCAATGTATCACATGACCACTAGACAAGAAAGTCCTAGTATTGTGTGTGAAGGACACTAGAGTCCACCCCATAGGTACCTAGGCCGACTAGACAGTGAAGGAGAGATCCCATCTGGCTTAGTAGGTTATTTATTTAAGTGTAGGTGATGAAGTTCTGCACATAACTTCATTTCTTCTGATGATAAATCTGGTTCTCCTCAAGTGATTTTGAGATGGAACCCTAAAAATCATTAGGTGACATAGGCTTAAAAGGTGGGAAGATTGCCAATACATCATCAGTCGTATCATCTAGGTGTAAGAATTTGGGTGTGATTGGATGAAGACCTATTTCTAGAAACAAATCTCCTTCATACCCTTCATGTGAACTAGAGGTATCTACTGCCACCTATGGTACCTTTGAGGTGGGAACAACTATCCTAGCCTCCTCTGCTTCCCCTATTGGAGGAACTATATCATCCTCAAATATCGTAGCTTCTATTAGTGAAAATTATAGATCCAGTGAACTCAATACAGCCTCCACAACTACTCTAGTTATTGGTGTCACAATTTTCTTCTCTTACATTATAACTTCATATCTGAAAGCTACCTTAGGTGGAACCTCTATGATTGTCTTTTCCAGAAATAATCCTTCATCCAAAACTATCGTGGGACTTACCTTGACCCCCTCCACCAAGTTCATGGTATCAGTGGACCCCTCTAGTAAAACCTCTATGGTTGGACTGACCACTGAAGTCTTCCAGACCTTTTCCACTAGGTTAATAGCACCTGATGTCACAACTTCAACCTTAGGCGCTGCCGACTCAAAAGTGGATGTTGTTGAGTGAGCCTCGAGTGTAGTGTGAACTGTTATTAAAATATGTGTTAGAAAAAAACATAAAGAAAGGTAAGAAGAATAAAATATGTAATGGAATATGAGGTATACATGAATAATACAACCCAGTAAAGAGATCTTAGAAGTTCATAGGTAGTTTCTAGGGAAATTCCCACCTGCAACCAATGCCTCAGTTGCAGACACCAATGGTTGGCTTTCCATGACCACAATATTAGGAAGGGATACCACACAATCCCCATAAAAGGGTTACGTTCCCTCACCATCTATATGAGGCTCATTATAAACCCCTCCCTCTTCCATGCTCATTGATTCCTATACATGTGATTTATTTAAAGTGACTTTATTAATTGGCCCTCAAAATAAAGTTGGTCTGAAATGGTGAAAACCTAGGGAATCACTGCTAGAAAAAATGTTACTATCACTGGGTAAAGATCATGTACTATGATAAATAATGAAGTTATATTTTGGGTTACCTTTACTTACCAGACAATTAGCAGCTAATATTCCTTCCATCAAGGTGTGTAGTACTTCCATGCCGTAATCAATAAATAGGTTTCATCTCTCGATGAGGTCGGTTAAATTCCATGAGGCACTATCATTATTGAGAAATAAGATACCTAGAATTCTTGATTATTATTCAATAGTAGAAATATTAATGTTTTGACCTTGGTATAAAGAGTTACCACTGAGTAGGGCTCTAGTTTCCACCTCAATTTAGCTGCCTAGACCATAATATGTACTGAACCCCGTGATCATGGACCCCATGCCATTATGAAACATACCAACTATTGTCATTGTATTTTGAACACAAGATCTATGCACATTAAGTTTTAGATCAATTCAATACCCACCTCCCCTATGGTTTGTTATAGCCACTGTTAGGCTCCCATGTGGAGAGGTGTCTATTAACTGCAAAAGTCTTATCTCCAGGAAGAAGAGAACCAAGATCCTCCATCATAGAAAGAACCTAGACCTTAAGAAACATATGTGAACTAAGATTTAAATTCATTACCTTTATTCCTAATCTACTAAATTACCCATAAAATATAAGCATTAGAGATTCCATTTCAGTTAATCTCTTGAGGATAGATTTCCATCCCATGGAACCATGGGGAGAATATATCTGAACCACTATCGCGCTGCATCAAAATGCCCATTTTTTCTATCTAGATCCCATTGATATATAATCCATTCGCCTAAAAAACATGCTAATACAAAGTAGATAATGGGTTCTTATATCACATGCAGTGAGATGAAATCTGAACACCCTTATTCTAGATTTTGTCATCCTCCAGGATGTCCATATTATTAATTCTCCAGAGATGGAAATTCATTTTCAATGGGATCTCTTTGCACTGGAGATGGAAATCCCACATATCATTCTTCCATTTGGAATGAATAAATGATAATAAAGTGTGAGCACAAAAGGATTTTGATATCGATTTTGAGAAAATGAATTTTTCAAGTTGATCAGTAAGGATGATGCTTTCACACATATTTTTTTGATATTCATCAAGAGTGGAAGAAACAAAACCATGATGAAGGTTATCCCGCTTAAAGGAAATATTTAGAATTGGTAATCCTTGAAAATATAGTGTTTTTTCAGACCATTTTTGCTTCCAGTATCAGATATCACCTCTACCAGTCATCCAGTGGGCCTTTTCATCAAGAATATTGAGAGAGTTTCACATGAACCATGCTAAGTCCAAGACATTACCTCGTCATTTTCTCGAGTGGTTCCATTTTTTCCCATACCTATCTCATGTGAATTAAACCCAAAGTGTTTTCCCCTATATAATATCCCTAGAAATACTATAATACATGCCTTTCATACTCTCTATATTGTTTCTCAAGTTGAAACCTCCTTCATTGAGTGGATTTTCAATCCGTTACCATGAATCCCAGTGACACTTCCCCTCATTCATGTTGTCCTAGATGAAAGAATTCATGATTTTCTTGATTTCTGATATGGTACCCTTTGGGTGGGGTGGGGTTAATAATGTAGAATGAATTCATAGGTATTGATTTAAAAAGACTATTGGACAGTGTAATCCTACCCCCAAAAGATATAAACTTGTTTTCTATTTAAAAATAGGAGTTGTGATTCTGCTTACCAGGTTATCAAACACAACCTTATTGATTTTTCCATTATAAATAGTAACACATAAATACTCTATTGAAAGGTGTTTTCTAGGAATTCACATCTTCTCTTGAATGATCTAACCACGATGACTGGAACATGCTTTGGGGTGGTACACACTGCTCTTTGAATGGTCAATTCATTTCCCACACCATCTTATGTATGTTTTATTGATATTTTTAATACCCTTAATAGATATAAACCTACAATTCATGAAAATTAATATGTCATATACATACATAATATGGGTCATAATGTTAGATCCAGATCTATTCTAGAATGGGATCATGGTTCCATTTTCCATCTCACTTTTGATATTTCTTAAATCACCTATTAAGATTAAATAAACAAGTTAGGTGAAAGCAGATCCTTTTGTCACAGACCTTTGACAGATTTAATGGATCCAAATAATCTCCCCAGTAGCACCGAGGAAATCCATAGTGATGCGAAGCATCTCAATATCAAATCATAGCTCCATTACTTGAATCCAAATTTATCCATAATTTTCAAAATGAAACTACATCACATCTTATCATAAGTTTTCCTATGTCAATTTTAATCACGATATTAAACCCATTTCACTTTCCATTACTATCTTCCACTATATACTTTGAAATCCTTCTTTCCCCTTGAATTATCCATACTTGAATGAATCTATGTTTCCCATCCAAAATAACCCATGGAAGCAGGTGGCTGTGTCTTTTATTGATTAAGCATTCAAGAATCTTATATGAGAAGTTACAGAAGAAAATAGGGTTGTACTATCCTAGAGTCATTCGCTCCCTCACCAAGGGTATCAAAACCACTATAAGGAACATATTTCTCTATGGAGAGATCATCCTATAAATTAATCTTGCATAGTATCAATGATAAATATTTAATAACTTCCCATGAAAAGACATTGAACATATATTTGAATCTATCAGGTCTTAGGGAACTCTCCTCTTTTAAGGAGAGGATGGATGTTTTTATCCCCTATTATTCAAGAATGGCCTTTATCTCATCATTGTCATTCTCAATGTTAATCTTGTGAATTTTTTGTACAAAATTATTTACACTATATATCCTTATAAATGAATCGTCCCCTATATCAAAAGAACCAGTGAGGATATTTTCAAAGTGTCTTTTAGTGAGCATTGCAACCACCTCATGATTACCAGTGTATATACCATCTTCCATTAGAATGTTGATTATACTTTTTGAATTATTTTCCTTCACACATGAATTAAAGAAACCAGAATTCATTTCTCCCTCCCTGAGCCAAAGAGACCTTGATCATTCTCTATCCACCCTGTTGATCTCGACAATCTTCCCCCCAAGAGTATTTGGGTTTTCACCCATCCTTGAAAAGTTATTATCAACCCAATTATCTTATACCTGGTATTCCAATATATATATATATTTAATTTTTGAGATCCTCTTGGAGCTCATTATTGTCATCTTTGTTTCTTATCCATTCACACAGGTGATTCCTTAACCTTTTAAACTTGCTGCTGAGCCATAACCAAGCATTTCTCACTTCAAGTTGGTCTCACGATTCCATGAAGATATGTATGAACCCTTTAGTTCAAGTCTGTATTTCTAAGAAGAGAAACCTAGTATACATAATATGCTCTCTTTTAAGATGAATAATGTAGGGAGAATGATCTGAAAGGATTAAAGGTAAATGAGCTACCTCAGCATGTGGGAAGGAGTCGACACCCTATAGTTCAGAGATGCATCTGTCCAGCCTACTCCATATATGCCCACACCCTTTTTTGTTATTGCACCACATGAATTATTCTTTAATATAGACCATGTCTATCAAACCATTCATTGATAGGAACTATTTGAATTCATTCATATATCATGGATTGTACATCACACCTACCTTCTTTTCTGACACATCCATAATAACATTGAAATATCCTGTAATAAACTAGAGTAGATTGCTGGGTTGGAAGGAGTAGATTTGTTTCAAAAGAGATACCCTCTCATTTTCTTTAGACTTGTAATACATAACAATCAAAAATAACGAATACCAAACAACACCAATCGTATAAGTTATATGTTGTGATGATATGCCCACCTTCTCAATAGAAATGATGTTCTACCAGAATAGCCATACATGGTTGTTGCATGGACTTCCATGCATGTAATTTGTATACCCAATTATTCTCTTGAAAACATAAAGTTATTTTCCTTTTATTCAAGTTCGAGGATTTTAAATAAGAATATATTATTATTTTATCCTTATAATGAGTTATACTAATGAAATTTTTGGGAAAATCAAAAAAGGGGGTTTAACCCAAAACACAAGTAAAATGAATCTTCTCTCTTGGAATTGTCAAGGTGTCGCAAACTCTAGCACTTTAATTGTTCTAATTTTTTTTCAACACCTAAACCCAAAATTTTTTTCTATCTCATAACCTAAATTCAACTTCACCTCTAATCCTTTGAACATATGCTCTATTAATTACAACTTTTTTGGATCTTGTAAAAATGGCCATTCGGTTGACTCTATGTGGATTTTCTACCACACCTCTTTAAAAAACATTAATATCATCAAAAGTTCTGAGCAGAAATTGACTTGTGACTTATTTTGGGAAGGCAAACATACTTTTTTCCCGATGATATCTGCCAATAATAGATATCAAGAAAGAATAACCCTCTGGTAAGACCTCTCTGTTTTGGCTAAGAACATTTATGACCCTTGGGTTGTAATGGGATACATTAATGCCATTATCAACTCCAGTGATAAAATGGATCCCTCTCACTTATCTATATCCTCATGATATTTTAATACCTCTATGGATGATAACAACCTTGTGGAAATCAACCTTATTGGTGAAAAATCCACCTGGTATAGGAGGCATTATAATGAGATTGTATCCAGTAAATTAGACAGAGCCTTTGTGAATATAGAGACATTGGATAAATGGGAAAATGTCTCTAGCATTACCCTCACTAGATTAAACTCTGATCATCATCCTATTTTAGTCAGTTTGAATGCTAACAATCTTAAACCTATCTTGCCTTTTAGATTCAACAATGCTTGGTCCAGGGACGCTGACTGTGTTTCCTACATCAAAATTGTTTGGGATAATATGAACCATCAACATGATACCTTTGCATGTATCCTCAAACTTAAAACTTTAAAGAAATCCCTCAATGCCTGGTGTAGATCTAAAAATAAACAAATTGATTCTGACATTTCCTCTCTAGAAGAGGAACTGGTTCAATTGAAAACTTAGAATACTAATTCTGATTTTACTTTTGATCCTCAAACTGAAATAAACATTTCTTTAAAACATAACTCTTTGCTCACATTCAAAGACAATATGCATAAACAACTTTTTAAGACAAATGGATCTATGATGGTGACAGAAACACTAAATTCTATAACTCTCTTAATAGAGTTAGGAAAGCCTCCCGACCTCTTGCTAAACTCTTACATGATGATCAACTCCTTAACTCTGAAGAAGATTTTTCCAACCATGTGGTTTCTTATTTCCATAACATCTTCAATGGTCTAGATGTCAATATTGATCTTAGACCTGATATCATTACTCATATGGTTGATGAGAAAGACAATGAGTCTCTTTTAAACATCCCTCTAGATCATGAAATTAGAGATACTGTTTTTTCTCTGAAACCTGATAGTGCCCCTGGATCGGATGGTTTTAATAATGGTTTCTTTCAAAGGCATTAGGGGGTCATTCACTTGGACGTTTTCAAGCTTGTGAGGTCCTTCTTCACCAATGGTTTTCTCCCTCATGGTCTTAATGTGCAATTTCTTACTTTAATTAACAAAACTGACAATTCCTCTGAGATTCACCAATTTTGAAATATTTCCCTAATAAACACTCTTTAAAAAATCATTACCAAAATAATTGCTAATATACTTACTCCTATATGCAAAACAATTGTTTCTTGGAATCAATTTGGATTCATAAAAGGTAGGTCTATTTAGGACTGCATTTTCCTTGCCTCTGAATGCACTAAAACTCTTAAAAAACCACGAGGGGTGGAAATGTTGCCATCAAACTCAATATTAGATAAGATTTTGATACCATTGATTGGAGTTTCATTTTCAAAGTCTTAAAAAGTTTTGCATTCAATGATACCTTTGTCATGAGGATCCCAACCATGTTTAAATATGCTTTAATTTACATTTTATTTAATGGTACCACCAAAGTCTACTTCAAATGCACAAAGGGTGTCAGACAAGGAGAACCTCTCTCGGGAATCCTCTTTTTATTGCTGAGGATTACCTCAGCAGACTCATCACAAACTTGTCAATCAAAATAAACTGAAACCCATCCAGGCTGCCATAAATCTTAAGGTCCCTACCCACCTATTATATACTGATGACATCATCTTGTTTCTGCAAGGTTATAAAAATAATATTCAGGTTCCTAAAAGAACTCTTGCTAATTATGAGGAGGTTTCAGGTCAAGATATTTCTTGGAACAAATCACATATTTTCTTTGGAAAACATTTCTCCCCGCAAAGGAAAGCCATTATCACTAATAATATTGGGGTCAAAGAAGGTTTCATCCTCTTAACCTATATATGGGTTCCTATCTTTTTTGGAATACCTAAATCCTCCTATTTTCCCAGCATTGTTGATCAAATCATCTGTCAGCTCTCTTCTTGGAAACGAAAGTCCCCCTTCATGGATGGTAGAATTTGTCTCCTCAAATAATCTATTGTCTCCAAGATGGTCTACTCTCTCATGATCTATAGGTTTCCCATGGGCACCTTTAAAAAACCAATACTTACTTCAAGAACTTCATTTTGATGGGAAACTTTTTTGAAAGGAAACTTCTCACCATCCCTTGGAAGACCTGTTTCAGGCCCTTTGATAAGGGGGGTTTTGGTATTAAAAACGTAAAAATTTTCAATGATTCCCTGCACGCTAAACATACTTAGAGATTAATAAATAATTGCTCTAATTATCCTGATTTTCTCAAACACAAGTTTCAAAATAAACTTAATAAGGGAAATCTTAATTATATCACCTCCTCTATTTGGCCCTCCATTAGGCACTCATTTCATAACATTATGGAAAACACTAGATGTATGGTTAGGGCTAACTCCGACATAAATTTACAGCTAGATAATTGGAATGGTACCCCTTTAATTTCCATTATTCCTCCTAATTCTACCCCTAAGAACACTAGTTACACCATAAAAAATTTCTTCAATCTCACAGGAATGACCTCCAAGACAATATTTCTCGAATCATTCACAACTACCCTTATAATATCTCTGATGATTTCCTTGTCTGGGAGCCGACCCCAAATGGCATTCTTGAATCCAGAAATTTCTACCAGCAAAATTTCCATGCCACTAAATCCAACTTTCAATGGTTAAATCATTTTAAAAAACCCTGGATCAAACCTACAATACTGACTCTTATTTCGCGTATTTCTCACAACAGATTTCCCACTAAGTTCTACCTTCAAACTTTCGGTATTCAACATTGTTCTATGTGTCATCTTTGTAACCAACATAGAGAAGATACTAACCATCTTTTCTTATCATGTGCTATAGCCTCTACTTTATGGAATTATATCTTTGACATATCTAACTGCATATGGTTTATACCTGACTCAATCTGTTCACTTTTAATGAAATGTGTTGGTTAGGATGCTTCTCAGTGAATCAAAAACATCTTCCTCTCTACCTTTTCTGAGCTCCTGCATGTGATCTGGTATGATAGAAATGATATCATTTATAGTAAATGCTCATTAAATCTCAATGCAAGAAAATCTGGGATTCTCATTACGGTCTGTGAGGTTGCTTCGATCCAAAAAGTCCATTGAAACAACTCTGTTGGAGGTAAGGAGATATTGTGAAAAATCTGGTTCGATGGCATCTATAAACCACCCAAACGTACCATTGAATTATTCTGGTAGTCTCATATGCCAGGATGGATCAAAGTGAATGTTGATAGTGCCTCTGAGGGAAACCCTGGGCCTGCTGGCTGTGTGACAATTTTCAGAGATTCTTCTGGTCAGTTCCATGGTTGTCTCTTTGGAAAATGTGGTGTAGCTTCCTCATTGGAAGAAAAAATGATCGGTGTCATTCATGACATCAATTTTTCCCTTCAAAAAGGATGGAGGAAACTCTAGATCTAATGTGAATAAACCACCATTGTTCAAGAACTTTTGAATGGGGAGATTCACCTGGCCTGGTCCCTCACTACGCTTCAGATGAAATGTCTAAATTCTCTCCCGGAGATTGATTACATCGCCACTCATGCCTTCCGGGAAGCGAACATTGTTGCTGAAACTCTTGAGAACAAGGTAATTCACTAGGATATGACACGGCAGGATGATCCTCCTCCTGATTTATTCCAACTTTTTGACAAGGATTGTAAAAAACAGCCTACTTTTCATCTCCAATAACCCTATTGATTTTTTTATATTAAATTAATTTTGCTTTGGTTTTTGACCAAGGAACCACCATCTTAAAAAATCTAGGCCTCGAGAATTCCATTCTATAATCTTAGATATTAGTGGTTTGAAGAATTTTCCTTTTGACCCTATTGTGTGATCTGAAATGTTTTAGGGATCATGCACATATTTTCCTTTCATTCCTTAGATTGAGTGACCCTACGTTCACCCATAATAGACTGTAGTTTCGAGACGTTATCACTTTTAGGAGACTTTGGATAACAGATAAGATCTTCATCTTCGTTGGTCAATGATAAGGATTAAAATATGATGAATGGTCTCTCCAAAATAACTGGGGGAGGGGAGGATCCCACT
Source organism: Viscum album (assembly GCA_963277665.1). Classification (NCBI taxonomy): domain Eukaryota; kingdom Viridiplantae; phylum Streptophyta; class Magnoliopsida; order Santalales; family Viscaceae; genus Viscum; species Viscum album. The sequence goes on from OY728163.1 coordinate 331,209,537, forward strand.
CAGGACTCCTGGTATCCCTTTGATTTCAAAGATCCAGATACCTCTAGATGCTCCAAGGGAGGACTGTTGGCTCAATTTAGCTCAAGACTGTCTTCTTCCATTTGACTTGAACTATCACTGGGAGCATGATTATCTATTTCTTCATCTAATGATGATACATGACCATTCAGACAGGATAATATTGGTTCCTCATTCCCCACAACACCCAAGACTAGGCTAGAACACTCATCAGTAAGGGGAGGAGTCCCAAATAAAGGATATGGAGACCTATCTTGAGGTGGTAGGGGGCACCGTGTCAAGGGGAAAACAATACCTATAACAATGATGAAATTCAGGAACCTCTGGAGACATACCTGAACAAGACAATTCATAATCCTCTACAACAATGATGGAGACATCTGAAAGGATATTTTCAAAAACACACTTTCCATTGTTGAGATCCTCATGCCTTCACACAACCACCATGTTCTCTTTAATATGACATAACTTGAAAAAGCTCGGAAAGGACTAGAAGAAAACTAATTTCCACAATGAGAAGATGTCCCCTACCTGAATGACGATTAATTATGGGAGGGGAGCTACATGGTCCACCTCCACGTAGATGCATTTCATTAAATAAGAAGAAATACTTTGAGTTTATTCTTCTGCATATAAGAATCCACCTAGATAATCTCCTAGACATTAAATAATGAAGTGGATGAAAAAAGGAAGAGGAAGTCCAGGATGTTTTGTCCACACCATCATAGATCTAGAGTCTTTCCCCTTATTAAAATCCTCGGTACATTTGGATGTTGAGGCCAATAAATTATTATCCAATGGTGCAACAATAATCACGAGATAAAATGAAGTGAAAAAAAAAAATGACACTAGATGTAATGTAAAAAACCTCCTAAAATAGAATGGATAAAAAACCATTGGGAAATAGAAGGATCACTATGCGTAAAAGTGGGTACACACTCTCTTACTATTATAAGGAGAAAACCCTCATAAATATCTCTGATGAATAAGGTGAGGAAACTACCTCCCAAATACTACTCTAATGGGATATGATAGTGATGATAATCTGATGAAGCTAATGATATATTCCATAGTGGAATGACTCCTTTTATATGCCTCATAACCCATGCATGATGTCTTCTCCCACTAGTGGGTTTGGTGGGTTGGCCACCAACCATCTACCACCAACTTCCCCTATTTGATAAAGGATGGGGCGTTACCATCATCGGTGAAAATATTTTGCTGACACATCTCCCACATGGAGATTTGATTAACAACCAATCACATCTCCACACATTATATCTATCTTCCAAACATTCTACTAATTTATTTGCATGACCACTTGAGAATCTACACCATCTGAACTTTTAGGACTCAACCACCTTCATCAAGAAATCTTCCAGATTTTCTTTTGTATGAATTTTATATATATGAAAACTTCCTACCTCCACAACAGCCCAGAAAAAGTGATATTGTACCCCAATGTGCTTTGTTTTAGAATTAAAATATGGATTCTTTGCAATGTGAAATGCACTTTGACTGTCATAAAACAATATAATCTGCTTCTTTCTCTACCCAAGCTCCTCCAAAAACATTCTCATCCAAATCGCATCTTTTCAAGCCTTTGTAGCTTCCATGTACTCCGCCTCCATCATGGATAATGTCACAACTGAATGTACCTTTGAAATCAATCCCCCATCTCTTCCTGTAAGAGTATACACATAACCAGAAGTTGATTTCCTCCAATCATAATCTACTATAAAATATGAATCAATATAGCCTCTAATAGTGAATGTTGGTCCTCCATAACATAATACAACATCTGAGGTCTCCTTGATGTATCTCAGGATCCTATTTACCTTTGTCTAATGATCCCATCCTGGATTTTCCATGTATCAACTAACTACTCCCACTATATGTGCAATTTCTAGTCTAGTACAAACCATAGTGAACATAAAACTTCCCACTACTGATGCATAGAGTACTTGACACATCTCCATACTCTCTACTTCACTGCTAGGACTCATATTTGAGGATAACTTGGAATTAATATGAAGATGGGTAGAGATTGGATTATAGTATTTCACGATGAATCATTTCAAAAACCTCTATACGTAATTATTCTATGATAGCCATTTCTTTCCATTATTTATATCTTGGTAAATATGCCTACCAAGAATCTTGTTTTCTAGTAACAATTCCTTAATATAAAACTCTATAGAAAACTTTGCCTTCATCTTCTATATATGATCATTTTTGGGGCCTGAAACCAACATGTCATCCACATAAAATAGAAGAATGATGAAATCATTACCATCTGAACCCCTGAAATATGAACAAGAATCGATATGAATTCAGTTATATCCAAAGCTTATGACATATGAATCAAATATCATGTACCAACACTTCAGTGCCTATTTGAGACCGTACAAATATTTTTTTCAACCTGTAAACCAAGTTCTCTTTTCTTTTTTCTACAAAACCATCTTCTTGGAGCATATTTATTTCTTCATCAAGATCATCATTGAGCAATTTAGTCTTCATATCCAGCTACACTAGATGTAAAATATATGTTTCACACATTTCCATAACTATCTAAAGAGTCATCACTCTAATAATAGAGGAAAATATTTCATTGAAATGAATAGATTCGTTATGAGAATATCCTTTTAACACCAGTCTTGCACAATATCTTTCCACATAGACCGTTCCATCCTGCTTGATCTTAAATATCCATTTCTTTCTGATAACCTTCCTTCCATGAGGTAATGGAACAAGATCCCAAGTCTTGTTCTTGTTTAGGGATTCATGTTTCCCCTACACCAACTCCATCCATGATAATACATTTGGACTCCAAGTCATCTCTACAAAGTAGATGGCTCTAAATTATCTGTCAATAATAAGTACACACTTTTTGTCTCAGTGATATAATATGAGTTCCATACAAGTTCTATTTTCTCCTAAGTTTACCATCATGGTCCAGACTCAACCGGTTCTTGATCTTCCTACTCTGGTAATTCCTCAGAGGAAACAAGTTATTCATTGGATTTTTCTTCCACTTTAATGGTTGTAGTTTCTATATTCTCATTTTCCATGTCTTGAATACTTGTCATTTTCACCTTATCTTATGGAAAAATGACATCTCTACTGAAGATATATTTTTGGGCAGTGGGGTCCCATAAAGGATACCCCTTCACACCATCAGCATACCCCAAGAAGATATATTTCCTATATCTCAAATCCAACTTAAATATTTCCTATTCATTAAACATTTCAAATACAGGAATTCCAAAATTATGTAACCAAAATAGTCAGCATGATTAATAGTCAACAACCCCATCGATGTCTTCATATCAATATCCACTTAGGGAGATCAGTAGATTACATAATAGGTGGTATTCACTCCTTCTACAAAAAATGTTTTGGCAATTCCCATAGTCCTCAACATTTCCATTGTTCTATCCAACAAGGTTCTGTTCATCTTCTCTAACACTCCATCCTACTGAGGAGTGTACACCACTGTGAACAATCTCTTGATTCCATCCATTTAACAAAAAGTATCAAATTCCTCACTTGTATATTCTCAACCATCTTTAGTCCTTAGACATTTTATCTTCTTTCTAGATTGAATATCCTTCCCTACTTTGATTATTTTGAAGACTTCAAAAACATATGCTTTCATCTTGATTGGGTACACCCAACATATCCTAGAATAATCATAAATGAGGGATACAAAGTACCTTTCTCCTCCCAGGGATATAATTGGTGCCTTCCAAATGTAGGAATGGATCAAATCTAAGATCTCATTTCTTCTTGTTGTTGATGTCCCAAACATTAACATGTGTTTTTTTATCAAAACAAAATGCTCAAAACATTATAAGGATGCATCTTTTAGCCCAGTTAGAAGATTATGATACACAATAATCTTTATGCCTCATTCTGAAATATGTACAACATTCCAATTCCATAACGTTGTAAACACTTCCATTAAGGTAGTTTATGAAACAACTATCTCTTCTTCCCTGTAAGTTTTACCCATAAGCACATACAAGTTCTACGAGATCATCCCTACTATCATTTCCACAAGAATTTCCTTCACAATTATCATCAATAAATTCGCAGTGCATGTTTTTCATTCAATATCATCATATTGTCCCAAATACAACATGCTCTTCTTCAGACCCTTCACATGGCGTACTAGTTGGATGGATCGAACAATACCGTCATTCATATTCAATTTGATGGTATCGAATCCAATGATATTCAAGGTGTGATCATTACCCATGTACACAAGTAATTTTGGGATGGATTCATACTAGTCAAACTATTCATGTTGATATGTTATATGCCATGTTTCTCCTAAGTCAATTATCCATGCATCCTTGAGATGTTTCCTGCTTCTAGAAGTCTATGACACTTCGCTGACTAGTATATATACTTTTCTATAAGTACTCATCATATTTATATCCATGAAATAATTATATCTCCCACTAAAACCATGATCTATTGTCACATATATCGCTCTTTCACAAATTGTCAGTCGACAATTATCCTTCCACAACACCACCTGCATCTTCATTTTCCACAATGAAAAATTATTCCCAATGAATTTTTCAATCTCGAATTTCACCGCCATCACGACAAGAATGTAAGTACATAACCTAATATATTTCACAATGGTGTATTTAAAAATCACAATAATTTTTTATTATGTGAAGGATCAACCAATGTCACAATCACAGAGCATACTAAAATTTATGATAATTATTAATATCTGAAGATGTAAACAGCTTCGGTCCAGAAACATCCTTTAATACCACTTATTGGGACTAAAAAATTATTTTACCAAGATGTAGAAAAAATCAAGAGATAAAATGAATTTCAAAATATGAAAAAAATTACATTATATGTAACAGGGAAAACCCCCCATATTGGAAGGGGTAAAAACCCACATGAAAAATAGAAGGATTGCTATGGGTAAAAGTGGGTACAGACACCCTCACTGTTACAAGGAGAAAACCCTCATAAATATATCTCTTGAATAAGGTGGGGAAACTGCCTCGCAAATACCACTCTGATGGGATATACTAGTGGTGATATTCTGATGAAGCTGGTGATCTCCACTAGAGGAGAGAGCCTCTTTTTATTGGCCTTCTCACCCTTGCATGTTGTCTTCTACCACTGGTTGGTTTGGTGGGTTGAAAACCAAACATATACCACCACATTCCTCTCTTTGACAAAGTTGGGGGTGGTTCTGTCAAAGGAGAAAATATGCTACTGACAATAGAAATGGAGAATCGCCACTTCCCACATATTTATGACTATCAGGACCAAGATCAAACAACGTCTTCATGGGAGAAGTATTGGACACAGTAGACATTTTCTATGATGAAAGAGACCACCACTGAAGAATAGAGGCCTGAGAGCACACAAAATCACAAAATAAGGTGATTGATGTTATATCAAGACCAAACATGGCCACTAGAGTCTAATTTTGGTATGATTCCACTTCACCTAACATCGTCAGTGATAAATCAACTGTAAGAAACCTATACTCACTCACTGGACATCTGGGTGTGATATCGATGCTTAGAGTGAATGGAAGATGGTATAGGAATGAATTAGGAGAAAAACCTAAGAGATAATCCTTGATTCCTATACAAGTGAAAAAGTGATTGGGTAATAAGTTTAAGGGCTGGGTGATGTTAGGAAATTCACAAAGATCAAAATATTTACCCTACCGGTAGAAGGATTTTTATCTCCATCTGAGACTCTGTAGAAATCACTCCCCTTGGATTTTTCTGATCCTTCACCCTCAGATACACCAACGATCTCATAACCTACAATGTATACTATAGGTAAATCCATTCCAAATAGCTTTATCACCCGATCAGTCAAGGGACATGTGGTACCCCTAGTGTAGACCACGTCCTCTAACTCTTCCATACATTTCATCTCCTCATTGTGAGCGAATATAAAACTACCTTTTCATAGACCATACCTATGAGTTATATCCCATAGATGATGAGGTATTTCCACACCCCACAAGGGGTTGTGAGCTTCTTGTGGAGTCCCCAATCGTCCCAAGCATCGAGAAACATAGAATCCTTGGGAACATTCATGCGGTCCATGACTTTTACCCTTGAGATCACCTTTGAGGTATCCCCTTCTTCTCGTGAACACTTACCCAAGGGCTTTGTACCTAATGATTTTGATCCTCTCCCTTAAGTCTCCACATTTATTCTGATTGAGTTTATTTTCCCTTCTAATATTTCCCTTCCCATTGGGCCAGCCCTGCCTCCATGGTGTGATCCAACCACCACTTGGCCTAGACCTCATGGTTTTGGAGACTCTCCTTCAATAGTTTTGGTAGTTTGGAACATCACCATATCCATGGGATATGTGCTCTCCCAACTCAAAATGTATTCATATATAATCTCATATGTAGTGGTATGTACTGGAAACTCATTCTTCTTTTTCCAATCCTCTCACATCAACATGCACCAAATATGCCTAAAAACTGAAAGGTGGAATTTGCTAAGTACCCCCATGTAGACATTCACTTTAAACCGCTACAAAAATATGAAATTACTTGCAAACAAATTTGGGTTATATGGGTCATATATTACATTGAAGTCTACTCTTGCTACCAGTACCCCGCCATAGAAGGCCATGCAGTTCGATCGTTGCTCGATGGTCTCTGTACTATAATCAGTCACCATCCCCATTGGGAGGGGGGAATGTATGAAACATGAAGTTCTCCTCCATCCTGAACCTTCCCAACACATCCACCATTCCCAAATTGTGTGGATGACTCCTAACTATGTTCATAATTTTTAGACAAAAGTTGGTAGTTAGAGGAGAGATGGGATTTGGGTACTCATATCCTCCCATATGTGTGGCCACCCAGCAATACAAGACATGGAGAGGCACGAACACACAAATAGGGGCCTTTCGTTAGATGATATAGAGGATTACCATGAAAATATTCACCAGTAGTAGGATACCCAGGTTAACGTACTACCCTTTTCCAAGAATCCCAACCATGATGAAGGTGCTTAGCCGCACCCCCATACGTGCATCCATCACAGTGAGAATCCAACCAAAGATGAGTGAGGTAATAAATCCTTCCATCATAACCATGGGAGATTCATGCTTGATGATGTATCCCCATAGTTTCCACTATCTTTCCTCTAGGATCTTTCAGTGGGAGTATTATTTTCCCCGATGGTATGCCCAAAGAAATGTTCCCAACCTCTTTGGTAGCTTCTTGATTGAACGTCTCTCTACGATACCTCCTGCACTAGTTTAGGTTCATTCAAGAAATACAAGAACCACTCCACGAATGGGATATCACTAATCCCTTACATTTATTCATTTGTTCCATGCACCAACCTCATTAATTACATTAAAATAGTTGGAATATTATCATGGTACTCCCAAAAATATTTGTAGGGATGAACTCATCATACATCAACCCATGTATTAGGATCTCAATAATTTGGTGAAGACCCCATATGATCATGCTAGCCTTCCCATGATGCATATGGAAAGTGTTGGTCGTCGAAGTCCATCTTCTCAGTAGTTATGGAATGATGTATTTGTGGAAGTAAACATGAAACTGTGATATCCATGATTCTTCATAGAGTCCCACTCACATAAAATTGGGCTTTAACTTTTGAAATTATATGAATTCCCAATAGCCACAAGACCATTCATCAGTGAGGTTTCCACCTAAAAGTAGGTCCCAGTTACTATTCCATACTTTGAGAAAATCCCCCAAACATTCCATGAGGACCGTCTCATACTTTGGGGGGGATGCATCTTACTTCAAATTATCCTCATCTATATTTTAGATGTGGTTTCATAGAGTTTCTATTGTGATTGTTTCATGGTCCTTATGGATATATCCTTTAGTAGACCTATTCCACTTGTACTATTTGAGTGTTCTCCTGAATGAGTACTTCGAGTCATACCTAATCATGACAGGGATAAAAACATCTTCTCTAAACCCAAATCAATAAAGTGGTATCCGATTTCACAATGGGTACTACTTTTGAGCCTCTATTAGTACTGAAATGATTGATTCATGTTCTGAAGCACTTCATACACTCTCCTCGGTCATGTTATTCCCATCTAGTTCTTCCCAAATAGTGGGAAAAAAATCAGCTCCTTGAGTGGTCATTTGTTCCAAATACGTAGTCGTTTTAGGTTGGGTTCATGAAGGTCACGCACATAGGTATTTTGTGAAGATTTGGTTCATGAAGGTCGAGTTCATAGATGAAGTTCATAAAGATATGATCGCTCATAAGGTGAGATTTTCAAGTGGTAAGGATTATAATTACAGAGCGCTCATGAAGGGTTTGATCTTTATGAAAATAGAGCGCATGATTTTATCTTCAAGAGAGTTTAGTAGTCCCTCTAAGGGTACCCTCTATAATTTAGAGTCATATGACTTCCTGATTATTCATGATGGGTCTTGTGACATGAGATTCACAATCAGGCTTCACAAATGCACTTCTTAAAAGAGAATTGATTACTATTTTTTGGTTATTTTTACTCAGATTTCAACCCTCCTTTTCATTTCTGATACCATTATATAGGGGGAATTTGTTGGTGCCAAAATATCCATTCCATGGTATAGGGTTAGAAAGGAATATCTAGAATTGTTATTTTGAGGAAAATCTAGTTCAAAATGGATCAAAATCCCCTCTAAGGATCTATTTCACGATGCTCAACTGAATCATGAATTGTCGGAGCTCATGAATCTCTCGATATGAGATCTCCTTTGAGAGATCATGAAGGCTTGATGGTAACCTCTACACAAAGTTATTCAGAGTCTCAAATCGATCTGTGATTTCATGAAGGATTTATAGTAAACCTCAATGCAATGACATTTCAGGGTCGCAAAGCGCTCCATGAATGCATGATGGCCTGATTGTAACCTCCCTGACAGAGTCATTCAGACTCTCAATATTATCCCATTCCTAATGATCATAAATTTTTGATAAGATATTAAATCTACTCCAAAACCCTGTTTCTATAAATACCCCTTTAAATCTGATATTTTAGGGATCAATAATGACCTTTGAACTTCTGAAATAGCTCTTTGTTTTCTAACCCCCAATGAATCATGAATGAAAGAGAAAATGAATTATCCAAGGTATACATGCTTTGTGAAACCTCCTCCATTTTATTCTTGATATTCTCCACCCTAAGTCAAGATTCCTTTCATGAAGGCCTACACCCATCATGGAAAATGAAGGCCCTATGAGGAACTTGAGTATTCAGAAAGCATTCAATCTTTTTGAAGAACTCCCCAAATAAATCAGGACTTCAATCTGAGGAAAGGTACCTCTACTTCACAATGAATAATCCTTCATGACTCCCCTGACCTCCATGAGGACCCCAAGACTCACAGGACCCTCCTTTGTGAACCTCCAATATTCATGAAGCACCTCTCATAGTCCTCTCCACAGTTCCTCCATTATGATGACCCCCATTGAGAAGGTTGAGTGCTCATGATCCCCCCCCACACACACACACCAATCTAGGACAACTTTATCTACACCTCACATCCCCATGTGACCAGTGTGGCCCATCCATGTGTCTGACTAACTCATTCCAAGTGTGGATCAATCCTACCACATACCTTTTTCTTCTAATAATAGGTAACCTAATCCCCACTGATTATAAGAATAGAAACCCTAACATGGACCTTATGATTGACCACTCCTCCATCATAGTTCCATCACCATGTCGTTCCCAAAGGCGCATGAGAAGTGGTCATGTAATCCCAAGGCGTGAGGAGTGAGTCCCCCTACATCTGAGTTGCTTGATTTAAAACTATTTATTTCCACATCCTAGTCATATAACATTAACATTTAAGATAAAATCCTTAGCACATGACCAAAAAATATAGCCTTACCCTGGGTAAAAAATATAAGATTCCCCATGTATGATCATAATGGGACTCCCCCCTCCCCCTCCATGGAGTAAAAGCCACCCCCTGAGGAGTAAAATATACCCCTAAAGAGTACAAGCCACTACCAGAGGGAATCTCTTATGCATAATCCCCAAACCATTCCCCCAATAGGAATCCTCTCATGGCAGGATGCTTCTATACAGAATCCCCACACCATCCTTCATCGATGCTCCCTATGCGACATGAGAATACATGAAGAATAATGTTAAATTGCACAGATCAGTCCAATCACATGACCATAAACTGTGGAATCAAACTATGAAGGCTTTGATTCATGTCCTCTATGATGGGTAAATAGGACACCACCTTGATGTTCAATCCTGATAATGGTAAAATCATGATGTTCCCTCCTAGGGATAAACCTCCCTGAACTAACCCTGTGAGGTGTTTCGATCATCCAGTTCATCTCCATAAGAAATTTAATTCATTCCATGGATCCACCATCTTGGGGTGTGATAATTTATTTCTAAACTATCCATGTGTAACATCTTCCCTCCTAGGGATACTCCTCCTTAATCCACCTCCATGCGGTGTTATGATTAGTCAATTCATCTCCAAAAGAGGTTAAAATTGTTCCACAATACTTTTCAACTAGATGTGATGATATGTCCCAACTAGACATCCCTAACCATCTACATAGGGCATAGAACATGGGCCTAACATAAAACACATACCCCATGTAGTAAACATTAGATTATTGAGGTAAAAACACTTGGAATATTTAATCCCCTAGAATAAATTAAATAATTATTGGCACAAGATGACTTGGGTTCCATGCCAAATATTCCACATATTATATTCCCTCTAAATAGAAATATTCATAGGTCTCCAATGTTCCCAACATCCACACATTCCGAGAAATTCCCAACGTGACTACTCTCCAGATCGACGGTTGTTGCCCCATCAAGATATAAGCAATGTAATTAAAAGATGTCCATAAAGTGATGGCACTGAGAACAAGTCCCCTGAGCATGATTTAATATATGAGGGAGATCCATACTATGAAATGAGCTATATAGAGGAATCCATTGAAGGAGTAAAAAATATCCCACCATCCCATTTCGATCAAGGAGTTGACATCACTATTGAATGTGATGTAAGTCACCTGAAATTGGAATGTGGGAATGTGGGGAAATAGACACGAGTCCACATATGATGTACATTTTCCCATAAAAAATAATTTTAAATATTGTTGTTATATATTTTTAATAAAATATAAAATCACTTAGCTAAAAACTAGATACCTATTTTAAAATTAAAAGATTAAAATGTTAAAACATAATGATAAAAACTACTAAAAAATCTTTAAAACATATTAATAAATACTTTTTTGAGTCATTATCTACCCAATTAAAATCCACTCCATTATTTATAAACATTGGATCCACAAACCTTGAAATCTAGTGATAACATTAGAAAAATATAAAGGGTGTTTCCAAAAGTTCCATTTTTTCCTATCTTATAAAAGGGGGCCACATGCACCCTTTAAAACATACACATATCATTTGAATAACATGATTAAACTCTGAAATTTTACTCTCCCTAGAACATATCCATAAATAATAATCCCCTAGGAACTCATTGTTAGCCTATTCCCTTTAATTACAAGGAGTATTCCAAGGAAATACCTGGTCTCCAACATAAGTATTATTTCCTTTCAATGTTTTTATTCTTAATATTACTCATTCAAATATCTTATCACCAAAATAATATCATTAATTAATTATTAATGTTATATTGATTTGTTTTTATATTAATGTTACAACCCTTATTTATTCATTTATTTCCACATATAAAAACAATGTAACATTTATTATGCATGTGCGCGAACTACTACCTCCAAAAATAATCATTTTTTCATTTTATCCAAGTTTATCAATCATTATAAAAACAATTTAAAGACTATTTCACCATAATATAAATATAAACATAATTTCATTATTATTTTTTCATATTGATCTTATTTCAAAAGAAGAACCTCCTAAACCATACTCACCAAATGAGTGAGCAAGTTCAAATTTGGGTTGGTTTTACCACCTATATAAATGATGCTTTAATATATGATTATGGATGAATATGAGAACATGAAAAATAATAATATAATAATAAAATAATTATTTTTATATAGTTATGTAAATATTATATTATGTATTTTACTTATTATTAAAGTATCATTTTTATTTTCTAAAATCACCATGAAAAGCCAACATAGATTCCATTTTCACAAAATATAACTAAAAAACTAATGGAATGATATGAGAGATTTATAAATATATATAAGTCATATATTATATAATCTTCAATGATATACAAATAATTAAATTTTTATAAAATGATGGATAATAATATCAAAAATTATTAAACATTCATTAAATAATTAAAATTATTAACATCATGTGGTCATAATACACAATAAATAATTATTGTACTCATGATAAAAAATATAATAAGGATTATAAAAGGAAAATATTTATGATTAATTTTATGAATAAGATATTAATTTATTCATTTATGTTTTACATGAGGTTATATTATGATCTACTAATCAAGGAAACATGGAATGTGTTTCTTTGCCTCATATTTGAATCCCTTGAGACATGTTTAATAAAGACACCATGTTTTTTTTAAAATGCTGTAAATACTGTCCAATTTTTATTTTGTATTAATATAATATTATATTTCAGGATATTATGTATTCTATTTAATTTTATACCTTACATTTCGTTTTTAATCCAATGTTACAATAGATGTAAGGGGTTTTTGTGACTCAAACCTCCTTCATGGGTTATAATTACGTTTGTTTATCTATTATTTTTTATGATTGATCTATGATAACACATAATTATATTGGGATGTATTTCCACCTTCCATTCTGGGGAAATAATTTTTTATAGAAAATTCTTCTTGCATTACGATTAAATTATTTCATTAAAATTCATATTTGTTAAGAATGATTTTCATTTATTTTAGTGAATTTTTATTCCATGTCCATGTTTTTACATCCCAACAAAGTCATCATTTCCCTAATGTAATTAAAAAAAATTGTATATCTAATTATACTTTTATTAAATTTTATTAATTTTAAAAAAGTTTCACCTTGTTTTTAATGGTGTGGTTTTTTAATAAGGTTATTTAAAAATGTTCAAAATGTTTTCCATATTTTCAAAATAGAAAGTTATATCATCCACTCTACATTTTATTTTGATAACCTTAATGTTTTTTTCATGTTTCTATTATTAAATAACATTTTTTAAAGTAAATTTTTTGAAATTATATTCACTTTCCTTTGTTTCAAAAACATTGTGTAATTTTCAAGGTTCCATTAGTAAATATTATTTTTAAAATTATTAGTTTTCAAATTATTTTCACTTTTAATTTTTCAAAACGTAATGTATTTTTTATATCTTCATTACTAAAAATTATTTTTAAAGTAATAGTTTTCAATTTATTTTCTCCTCCCTCATTGAATACTTTACATCTTTTAAATTTTCCATTATTAAATATTCTTTTAAAATGAAAATTTTCCAAAGTATTTTATCTTCATTTTTTGGAATCTTTATGTAATTTTTAATTGTCCATTATTAAAGATTATCTTAAAAATAACGTTTTCATAGTATTTTTACTTTTCCTTTTGATAATTTTTTTTTATTTTCAAATTTATTTTATTTTTAAATAGGTATATTAATTTTTTCAAAATTCTTCTCTTTCCCTTCACTAAAATATTTTTTAATGTAATTTTTTACATTAATGTCTTATAAGGATTTTTTGAAATCTTTTTTATTTTCACTTATATTTACCCTCCAAGATTTATCTTTCATGAAGTGATGTTTTTATTACCCTTTATATGTTATTATTATATTATTTATTTTGTAAAATGATATTTTTTATAGTATATTATTTCTTACATTCATGTTATGTGATTATTTTTTAAGAAACCCGCTCTTTTTCTATAGGTTATTTAAAAAATGATAAATATTTTATTTTCTTATGGTACTTGTATGTATGAATATTGATGGGTGTAACACTATATCACCCTAAAATGAATTTATTAAGGTTTCATATTACATGATATAATGTAATATTATGTAAATGAGATGAGGGAAGATTTATTTAGAAGTGTTTAAAGTGAATGACATGTAGGAAGATTTGTTCACAAGTTTGTTGTGTGAATGGGATACAGAAATATTTTTTCACATGTTTTTTGTGTAAATGAGATATGTTAAGCTTTGTTCACAATAATATTTTTTGAATGAGATTTTTAAATATTTGAACCCATGTTTTTTATGAATGAAATATTGGAATTGTTTTTACATTTTTTTTATGTGAATGAGATGCAAGAAGCTTTATTCACATGTTTTTATGTGAATGTGAGGTAGAAAGATTTTTTTACATGATTTCAAAGCCTATGATTGTTCCAAATTTCCATGATGTTTATCAAATTATGAAAAAGTTTCAAGATGCATTTCATTTCCATGAAAATCCATGTTTTCATGATCATGGATTGTTTATTTTAAATTTAGTACACATTTTTATATCATGATCAAACATTTTATGATTACTCATGTGTGTTTTGAGACAAGTCATATATTTTTTTATTCCTCAAAAACATTTTATGATCTTATGTTACTCCATCATGTTTTATGATTATAATCCATGGTATTTTGATCTTTTATTAAGCTATTTAGTCATTCCTCATATTCTTCTTCATGATTATGATCTTATAATTTATGATATGTCTTTGTCCTTTACTGAGCATTTGAGGTCATCCATTTTTAATGCTTCCAATATCCATGTTATGAATATCATTATATCATGTGTGATCTACAGAAAGGTTCTATATGAGAACAATTAAAGATAAAAGTTTTCAAGGGTTGTAAAATAAGTTGTTTATATAGATAATCTCCAAGGCACTAAACCTATTGGTATTTGAATTGTGTGACTGTTTGTGAGATGTATTATTGATATCATGAGACTAATGTACTATTAGATATGTTTTTTTTCATGGATCACTATACTCTTATACTAGTTTAAATCATTGTTTAATGTTTAGAAAACACATTAAGGGTGATTATAAAAAATTCTCAAACTATGATTCTGGATCCACAGTGGGCCTCTGACTGGCGTCTCCCCCCTTCCCTCTTGAGAACCTAGGGTTTCTAATGTGACTTTTCTCCTCCCCTTTTCTAGTCTGTCGTTTCGGCATGGCGTCTAAGATCTAGAACCCCTATCGTAGTGCTCTATCGGTTTGGATCATGAAATCAGATTTGTGGTTGTATCATCCCTTGGAATTTTCATGGTCTACTTCGGTATTAGGTGGATAGGTTTCTGTGTATATTTTTGTGGCTAGAGATGGCTTCAAGTCTCTAGTCTAGGTCTCAGCTAGACTCCGACTTCGGGTGTGTTCTAGTGTGGCTTGATGCCGAAGACCTATGACTTAGTGGGGGAAGGTGTGCTTTCATTCAATTTATTCTGTTTTTGGTGCAGAGTTGATTCTCTTGTAGAGGGGTTGTTATTGGAGGAACCCTGAATCTTTGTGGGTCTATTTGGAATCTCGCGGCTTGTTTGATTTGGAAGCTGTTGGGAAAAATCCCTCAAGGTATCATTGAAGCATTTTTGAGGTGATTGTGTTTGTTGACAAAGTAGACATCTGAGTAGTGATTATTGACAAAGCAAAAAAATGACATACAAATTTGTTGACAAAGAGGATTTCATGGTGGAATGTCTAGTTCAATAGATGAGGTCAACGATCCATGTTTGATTCATGAACGTCGACAAAAGGAATGGATGATCTGGAGGCGGTACAAAAGAACAGATACAAGGTGGCGCCGTTTTCCAGTGTTTGCCAAATTTTAAGGCCTGAAAATCGGCAAATGAAGAAAAGTGTTTTTGGCAAAAAGACTTGCGCGCCAAGGACTTGGAGAATAGGAAACTTGCACGCCATATGTTTTTCAAGATCAGAATATCAAAAAATGGCAAAGTAAAGAGGTTCGCGCAAGTTTGGGAGTTGGTCGCGCAAGTGTCTAAAATGACAGGGGACTTGCGCGCCGAAACTGGGTCGCACAGGTGACTTGCGTGCCGTCGCGCAGGGTGGTCAGATTGCCTACAAATACTGGACCACCCCTCCTCATTTTCAACGGAGTTCAACACTTTGAGAAATCAGAGCTCCCGTCGCGTAGGTGTGGTGGTCGCGCAAGTGGTGAGTGTGGGTCGCGCAGATGAAGTTGTGCGCCAGTAGTTGAAGTTCTGCGCCGGTGTTAGAAGTTGCGCGCCAGTTGGTAGTTGCGCGCCAATATTGGTTTGGGCGTAAAAGGAAGAGAGTAGCGCAAGTTTGGAGTTGAGGAAGCCTGAGTCGCGCAAGTGTCTCAGGAGGACTTGCGCGCCCGTTTTGACTTGCGCGCCGATACTTCCGCGCTGAGATTGACTTCCGCGCCAAGTAAGGTTTTGTTCCAGCGGTTCTTCTCAGACTGCTTGGAAGCCGGTACGTTGCCCGATACCTTCGGTGCAAAGAGATATTCATCTATGGGTGAAAGGTGAACTTCAACAGAGAATCTACATACAGGAGAAGATGCATTCTTTCATGGAAATGAAGAGACCTACAGGTCTATAAACTGTGAGTGGATTCCCTTCCAGAGTAGTGAGCTTTGGAAGAGGAAGAAGGTGATCCTCTCAACCGGCAGTGAGCTAGAGAGAGAGAAATAAGTAGTGACCCTTGGGAAAGCAGTGAGCTAACCCTAAACATTGTAAAGGCAGTGAGCCTGGGCATAGAAGTGATCTAGCCCGAACTTTGTATCCACATCTAGTGAAGAATAGTGGAATTTGGTACGACCGGCAACCTGTCGGCGTATGCTCCTTGGACGTAGCCCAGTGAGGGTGAACCAAGTAAATATCTCCGTGTCTATCTGCTTATTTCCCTGCACTATATTTAATGCATCATCATCAGATAAAGAAGAAAATAAGTGATCATAATAAACACACAATTTCAAACAAAGTGACCCTTGTAATAAAGAGGTCAAGATCCAGTGGGGAAGGAAGGACTTTGAAAAAGAATATCCATACCCTGATTCACCCCCCCTCTCAGGGTATATAGGCCCATATTGGTGCTAACAGAAACCTATGTGGGATCTTCTGCGGCTTTATTATGGCTAGCTCCTTCCCGGGGTGGAATTTACATATCAGATTTTCTCAGATCCCCTCAAAGGAGATACTCCATTGACTTGATGTTAGATCTTCCCATCCTGGTTGATGAAAATCAGGTTTCATGCTCCTTGGTTTGTCTCCTTTTTGGGTTGTTGTGGATGTGTTCGATGGGTGCCTTGCAGTCACATCAGGGTTCTTGTGGATTCAATTTCGCTGATTTCTTTAGGAGAGTTTGGCTTAGATCTCCCATTTTGGTTGTTCGAATTCTACAGTGACGTCTCGACAATGGTGGTTTTGATGTTTTGGACTTGTTGTTTTTTTTGTTTGAATGGTTTGTTTTTGAAGGTGGTTAGTTTGTAATCCAGACTCGACATCATGAAATAGACTCTAGAGGTGGTCCAGAGCTAGCAGTTCATCTTTTTAGAGTTTTTTGGATTTGGTTGTTTGAGAGGGTATGGTACCAGCCATCGAATTGGGCATGTTATTTGACACAGGACAAGTGTTTGCTGGACAACATTGCAATAGTGGAGTGCTACATTTATTAAATACTTTGAGGATCTATACTATGATTTCATCGTAGTTTTACTCTTTTTATCCTTTGAGTGTAATTTTCCTGTGTCAATGATGTTTTCTCACATTTCCACCCCCTTCATCCCTTTAAAAGGGGGCTTTACCATTTTATAAAACATTTGAAGGCCTTCATGCTATTGGATGGATGGATGGATGGTGATTATAAAAACTGTATTGACCAAAAAGGATTAAATTAAAGTAATAAATGTTGAGAATGAAATTATTCATTAGAATTTAATTTGAGAGTAAAATTTCAATGAAAAGGTAATTTAAAAATGTTTTGAAAATGTGTATAGAGATAGATTAGAGAGTGTGTTTCAAAAATTATAAAGTGTGTAATAGAGTAATAAGAGGAAGTAAATTCCCATGAGAAATATAAAGATTAGTGGATTATAAAAAAACTCAAGTCTTGAAGTGAGAATAATTGGATATGAATAATATTAATAATATTTAAGAGAATTGAGGATTTATTGGTATATTAAATGAATTTCTATGTTTATTCTTAATGACTATTGTTTAGTAATTGATTTTCAATTAAGGCCACTCGATGGACAATAGAAGTTTTTATTGGGTAGTCAAATATTTTTATCACTGACTATTTGAAAACAAAATCAAAGTTTAATAATAAAAGAGAAGTTGGTATTCAACTATAAAAAAGTAAAGTCTCGTATTAGTGGTTAAATATTATTCCTATTATGTAATTTTAATATAGTTTTGTTTGATTGCATGGGAGAATGTTTCATCAACCAGGATACATATATATGTAACATAAGTTCAATGATATACCCTTATTGTTTATATCCAAGATTATTAGTATATCGTGTGATATTAGGTTTTCTAGATCATGCCAAATAATTATTCATTCATTTTGAGTGGTCAAAAATGTAATTTTTTTCATATTTTATTTCTGTTTCGTGAAGTGGTAGAAAGTGTTAAAAAAAGTAAATTCAACCACATTAAATAGTGATGATGGTTTTTCAGTGGTGAAATGAAAAAAGAAAATATTTATTTATTCATTCCCTCTTAGTGAATCTATGAGGATACTAATACTAATTGTTATATATGTATCTTTAGTATCCAACAAAAAATTGAAATAATCAACAATCCATGTACAAAATCCCAATGGGTGTGAACATCATACCATACAAATCTCACCACTAACTACGTCTTTACTATAAGATTCCTAATATCCATTAGAAAATTTTTATACAACTCATGTACATTTTATAACTGATAGTGGTAGGTGGAAAAACTTTATAATAAAAATGAAAAGTGTAGAAACTCTAGTTTAAAACTCAACCATCGACCACATTCACATTATTAACCTTTTTATTCATGAATTCTCATTGGTATTGTTAATTTTCATTTAACTCCCAGTTTACTTTACTAAAGGAATCATTCATTAGATACAATTTTGGTCACTTGGAATATATTAGTTTTTATACTCTTTATTGGAATTTTATATTTCTTTGATGTGAGTTTGGAATCACTATTAAATCCATTAAACCTAATTGAACCACAAAAGTTTTCTATTTTAACTATTCTAGAAGCATACTTGATTGAAAAACATATCAACATTACTTAATGTGATTTAAATTTTAGGCTTATTGTAACACACAAAAATGAATTATAATATTTTACCATTATATTTTAATAAAACTATAATTCAATTCACATTTTAATATTGCATTTTACAAAAATTATTATTTGATTAGATGAATATCAGTTTCGAACTTACTTGGTTTAATAAGCCTAAACTGATTTTTTTGAAATTATCCCTTAGAAATATTTGACAATTTATTCAATATTCCACATTTTATTTTAATATTCCACATTTTATTTATAGAAATGTGTAATAATATGTATAATTCATAATTTATTAGCAATAAATTGGATACAAATAAAGATAATATCAATTTGAGGTAAAAGGGGTATTTTTAAAAAAGGTTTTTTTAAAAGGTATAATATCTATCCATTTTTATTAATTAAAATAATATTTAATGATGAAATATTTAATTGAAACCTATATATTATATATATAAATATATTAATTTAAATACTTAAAATGATTGTTACTGGTCGTATAGTTAATATAATATTATATTATGTTTGAAAAGTATATTTCTTGAAAAATCATTTTTCGATACTACTTATGAGTTTTTTTTAAAATAAATTTGGATCATTTTGTGTTTTGAATTTGATAAAATTTATTAAATTTTTATAATAAACATAATTAATGTTATTTAATAATTTCAACTTAATTTTTTGTCATAATTAATTGTAAAATAGTAAAAATTAGTTACCATGGTTAAGGTTAAAACATGGTTTTCCGTGTTATATTCCCCTGTGATAAAATAAATCTTCCACCCACAATGAATTTTTATTTGAAAATTTTTATTTGAAATTTTTAATCATTGGGTCCTGATTATCTAAAAATTATCAGTTAATTTTAGGATTAATGGATAAATTTCCAAGGTTAATAATCTATTTATCATTTTCAAAACTAAAATGGAAAAACTGAGCAACCTTGGATGTAAAAGATATAACATGTATAAAAAATTTTTATATTAGTTTTGGAGGTTTGGATCAACCTTATAATCCATAAAATATATTTTTTATCAATTTTTAGGCACTTGGGGTGAGATTTAATTCCCATAAATAAAACGTTTTGGGTATTGACAAAAATGTCACTCCTCCACAATTATAAAAGGGTCCCCCTCCCCTAACTTCCTCACACCTATCAAGACATATATCTCAAAAAAACCTACTAATATATATCTTAAATATCCTTATAAATATTATAAATCTTATTTTATTTCCAAAATTCCAACCCTGGGGTCCTTAATAAGAGATACAAAGAGGGTTCTTCTAAGCTAAGGTTTTTCTTCACTAATCTCTTTATTTTTTACTTATTCTTTTTACACCTTTTATTATGTATTAAAATTTTAAATATAATTAAAACATTCTATACCATATAATGATATTTAATTATGTTTATGAAATAATATTTATCCATCTCCTTCTCCATCAAAAGGAAAACAAATCCATCCCTCGTGTGTACGATGGACTACCACCACACGAACTGTTGTAATTTGTTTTCCTTAACTGACTCAGATGGATAGTCATAATGATGAAAATAATGAATATATATGATAAATATTATATGATATTAATTATTGAAAATTAACATAACATCCAATTCTGTACCCTTTCCCCCATTAAGGGAATGATAATGTCACCCATGCATACGCATGACTTACTGTCTCCACGAAGCGATGTGATTCATTTTTTATGTCCCAATTTCAAGAATGGTTCAAAAATGTATATAAGGAAAAAATATGATATTTATAAAATTAATACAATTTTATGTGTCATGTATCTATAAACTATTCATAATAAATATAACTTACAAGATAAAACATGAATGAGAAAATGAAGGAGTTAACACATAAAACAATGGTGACAATGAAATATTATTAACAAATGAGTGGTAAGATGTTATAAAAGAATAATATATAATGTTACAAAAATGAATTTAGTTTGATTATAAATTAATAAAATTATTAAAACCATTATATATGAGGTTAAAATACGTTCATCTAAAGAGAAGTTTGAGGTAATGGATTTCGTCTCAATTTACTATCCATTGAGACATATTTGTTATTATCAACCTATTAACTTTTATATAGTGTATATACTACACATTGTGATATATTTAATAATAAATAATAGTTATTTTTGATTATTAATGTATCAATTCAATTCTATTTAATCAAGTGTTACAATTTAAAGTTACCAAAGTGGTAAGAAAATGATTTACATTCCCACATTATTTTGGGACTTATTTTATTTTCATTAAATGAATCTAATAATTTATACTTCATAAGACATAATAATGTTCTTATCCTCTGTATATTTAAGGAGTAAGTATATTTATTACAAATTTTTCTTTATTTGGCACTTTAATTGGGAAAATAAATGTTTAAAAGAATAACTTATTTATTTCTCATTAAATATGATATATTATTCTCCAATGTTTACGTTTTTAAGAATTGTTTTAAAAAAATTTATTTTATTCACTCAAATGATTTATCCAAAGAATTTAAATTTATAATTTACGTTTAAAAATGGTTTTAAAAGAATATTTCAATTGTTTTTTGAAAGGTATTTCTCAACTTTCTTTACAAAAAGTCCAAAGGAATGTTTTTTAACAAATACGACAATAAAGAACATCCCCAATGTCATTACTATTTTAAAAAATTTAGCTTCTTACACACATTTTGAATGGATTTAAAAATAAATAAAATTATGAAATATTATTTTAATATTACACTTCCATTACCTTTACTTTTAAAAAGTACATGAATTTATAAAAAAACCTATATTCCTGATAAACATATAGTCACCTCTCATTTCATGATTAATTTTGTGATTTCTAACATGCTCTTAAGACCTTCACTTTATTGTGATCATTTTTATTAAAAATTATATTTACCTTAAATATCCATATTATTTATCATGGATATTATATTTTATTAAACATTATTCCATTTATACATATGGTGTTTTAATTTTAAATTTATTTTATTAACTGGGGGAATATTTATATTCCACATTCTTCATTAAATTTAGATAAATTACTGATAAGGCATATTTTTCATGTGTAAATCGATCATTCAATATATGAGGAATGATTTAGACATGCAGTGATGGGTGCGGATTAGAATTATATAACCCCATGATGCTTTGACATGTCTCATGATACAAATTAGTTGGCAATATTAAATTGGATTTTACCCATAGTTTTAAATTTCTTGGTGCAAGGTCTTGATAGTTTATCTATTATGACGAATGAGATCACGAAATACCATATTAAGAATTTCCATCAATTGGAATTTAGTTATTATTATCCATGAGATTAATTTATTAATATTATACTTGGATTAGATTTAACATCATGTGATTATTTAAATGGAATTATTTGATCAACATTTATTTGTACAATATTACTCTTCATGCTGAAGTTATGAAATAATTGGAATTTATTTTCTGTTATTTATCGTTCCATATTATTTATGAATTATCTAATCATGATATATTTCACTATAATTAACCCTTATAGAGAGTTTTATCTCCCCCTTATTTTGTTTCCTTTCCCTTTGATATGAAGAAGATTTTTTTGAATGAGTTCAAGGATGACCAATGTTTTCCATTACTATATTTTATCTTTTATATCCCATGAAAAATGGGTATCATATATGTATCTTGATATCAAAGGCTGCAAAAATGATAGGTAATTTGGTATTTTACCCCATTTTTATGCTACTGTAATAAATTAACCACCGGATCTTGGTAACTGGGGTCATGGTTGTTACAATTGACAATAGAGGAATTGTAGTTGAAACACTGGGAACTAAATTTACGGAAAAGAAAATTAAGTAACATAACCCTATTATATACATTGAGGATGTGTCTAATTGTTGAATAATTTCCTAACGTTTGGGTGAGTTAGTGATTATGCTGTTTCTCTTAGCAATACATCCCTATTTGGATAGTACAAGTGGACATGGTTCTAACAAAATTTTACATAGAGTCAATAACTCCAAAAACAGTGCATTGATATTTGACGTGACCATCATTTGGTTTATGAAAACTGGCCTTACTATGCACCTAGTTTGAAAATACCAAAGGATATGATTAAGATAATTCACATTTTATTTATAAACCATTATTAATCATTTGAAAACAAATATATCTCCAAAGAATCCAGGTTTACAATTATGAAATAAAAAATGAATAAATTTTCAATTTATGTAAAGTGTTGCAGTCAATTTATAATCGTAATTTTTGATTTAAAATTAATAATGTAATAATATAATCCAATATTTTCCATTGTTTAGAAATGGATCATGGAAAGAATTATGGAATCAAAACTCATGCTCAATGTAAAAATTTACTAGTTGAGCAAGCCAATATAGTTGTTATTAGAATTGAGCTGATCTTGAAAATATTAGGGTAGCTTAATTAGGCTATAATGAACAAATTTTCCCAAATGGAGAAACCTATTGTTCCATAATGTGATTCTTCTATGTTGTATCACTTCAAGTGATAGAATCTCCAGTCATTTAGTGAGACTACTAATCCCGTGGTAGCAAACCAATGGATTATGTTTCTGGAAAATATATTTTTTGCCTTCAGATAAAACTAAAAGGAAAAAAATTTACTTTTATTATATCATCTCAAAGGAAATAATGATATATTGTAGATTTTGATCCATATTACTAAAGTGGAATAACAAATAGAACACATAAAATGGTTAGATTTTAATGAAACGTTATTTGACAAATATTTCCCTAGTGAACAATGATCTAAAATGAACATAAAGTTACATTTTTGAAACAAAAATAAAGAATAAAGTGTTTTGGAGTATAAGGATTCCTTTAAAATACTTGTGATGTTTTCTTAATATTATAAACACAATAAAAAATGAAATATTTACCATATCTTTGAAGGGGTTATACCAGCTATCTAAAGGCAACTGGTTTCCCAAAAAAATTCATCAAATAATAAAATAGTTTTATGCTCCATAAAAATAAAGAATTAATTTTCTAGATCCAAAGTATTCAAAGGTAATAAAGAGAATAAGAGGCCATTTAAAATTTTTAAAAAAGGAATGCATCAAAGAAGAATAAGAATATTAATTAGTTTTCATCATTTCCAAATTATGTGAATAAAAATCATAGAAAATATTTTAAGGGCATGGGATTTTGTTACAAATGAGGTGATAAAGATAATATAGATAATGAAGGAAATGGGAACCAAAAAAAATAACGATGCTTAGTGATTTAGCTATAATGAAATAGGTAATTATTCAAACTAATTCCTCAAGATCCAGGGGAACGTACTATAGAAGAGTATATGGGGATAATCCCAAGTCTATACGATCACAATAACTGAGGTGGAAGCTACCAATGATGTGGTTGAAGGTAATAAAATCATAGCCTTAAATTTAGCGAATTATTTATTTTATTTTTCATCTTCACACTATTTTATATCTTTTATTTTTTCAAATAAAATTAGATATTTCCCAAGCACATTAAGAAGAGATTTGTCAATCAAAAATCCTAGTGGAAGTATCACTACAACATGGATGTGTCAGGTAGTCCCCATTATGTCACATAAATGTGATATATTTTCAAAATTTATTTTCATATATATGTTTGAATTTTATATAATCCTTGGTATGTGATTAAATTTTAAATTTTATAAAAATTTTATTACAAGTAGAATAAAATTATGATTCATGGTGACAATGTAGAATTACATATCTTTATAGAAATGTTTTGATCATCTAATCCATGTCTAGATCCCCCCAATAGATCTTTTGAATTATATTCTTGGGGAATAAGACGAAATAAAATCAACAGATATAAAAGGTAATATTCAAATTGAGGATGTAATAATTATATAGAAATACGTTGATATATTTCCTAAGGAATTACCCACACATCCATCAAATCATTAATTTGATTTATCCATTGATTGAAACCCTGATTAAAGAACTAAATCAATGACTCACTATAGAGTGTCCATAGTAGAGTTTGTGTATTCAAATAAACAAATAGAAGAGTTTTGTGATAAAGGATTTATATACCGTTTTGTTTTAACATGGGGATCACATATTCTCTTTATTAGGAATAAAGATGGATCCATGAGTCTATTAATTGATTATAGGGAAATCAATTCTATTATGATATAGAATAAGTATCTTCATCCTCAAATTAATCACTTATTTGATCAACTTCACATAGCATAAAATTTTTCAAAGACTACCCTTCATTATGGGTATCATTAATTGAAATTATGGAAGGAATATATTCAAAAGACAACATTTCTGTTGAGTTATTGGCATTATTAGTTTATAGTAATTCCACTTGGATTGAATAATCAACTTTACATTTTTATTTACCTAATGTATTTAATATTCATGTAATTTCTCGATAACTTCATAATTATATTTATTTATGATATATTGGTGTATTTTAAATGGTATTATGAACATGAGAATCACTTGAAAATCATTCTTGAAACTCTTAAAATAAAATAGTTATATGGTAAATTTTGAAAGTGTGAATGTTGGATTTAGGAAGTTTCTTTTATTGGTCATATTTTATATAAGGATGGATATCAGTTGATATTTTGAAGAAAGAGGAAATAGAATAATGATCTACACCAATGAACATAACTGAGGTATGTAGTTTTATTTGTTTGTAAATTTACTATCGGTGATTAATTCAAATTTTTTCCTGATTACTAACCCATTAACGAAGCTTGCACGTAAATGCATTGTGTTCATATAGAGAAATATGTGTATAAAGTTTTTAAGAATTTTAGAGGATATTGATCAATGCTTCTATTTTGACTACCATGAATAATTGATGGATTTGTGATATATAGTGATGCATTGAAGAATAGACTTGGTTGTGTCTTTATAAAAAATTATAAAGTTATTGCATATGCATCATGGTAGTTAAATACTCATGATCAGATATTTCCAAAACATGATCTTGAGTTATAAACTGTAATATTTTCTTTGATGATATGGAAACATTATCTCTATGTTAAAATAGTTGATATATACATAGACCATAAGAGCCTAAAATGCATATTTACATAAAATGAGCTCATCATGAGGAAAAGGAAATGTCTTGAGCTACTCAAGGATAATGATGACTCAATACACTAACACTTGGGAAGTAAAATAAGGTAGTGTATGCATTGAGTTGTAAAGATAATTAAGTTATGACCCAAATGAGGTTTTAGAGTGATCCTATGTTAATGTATCTAGTAAATATAGATATGATAATTTTTAAGGAAGGAGATAAATCACTCATTTTTTAAATAATTATGTAACCATATTTATTGGAAAATATAAAAATGTATTATTATGGTGATGATAATTTTCATAAGAAAATTAATTTTTTGAATGATGGGAAGTTGGCAGACTTAATTTGTGAACATAACATTCTGAAATTTAGAAAGAGACTATTTGTCCAATCTATACTTGATTTGAAAAGGGGATTATTGGATGATGATTATAGATCAAATTTCACTATACATTGCAGTATTACCAAGATGTATAGGTATTTGATGGACTATTTTTGGTGGGATAACATGAAGTGGGAGATTGCTGATAATGTTTCTAGATGTTTGCTTTTTCAATAAGTGAAGGATAAGATACATCCTATAGGATTCATGAATCCTTTTCTGATTAATATGTGGAAATGGGATGAAATAAATGTGTAATTTTTCATTGGAATACCTGAGACTTATATAAGGAATAATGAAATATAGTTTATCATTTATCACTTAACAAAATATGTACATTTCTTCACTATAAGAGAATATTAACCTCTTGATCACCTCATAAAGATCTATATTAAAAAAGCTGTAAGACTTTATGGTGAAAATATTTTGATTGTGTAAGATCATGATCCATGTTAAATATCAAAATTATTGAAGATTCTTAATAATGCTTTTGATAATAATCTTTATTTTATAACTTATAGCCATCATTAAAGTGATGGATAGTTTAAAAGGAATATTCAAACATTGAAAGACATATTGAGTTCATGATCACTCAACTTTGAAGGTATGTGGTATCATTATTTACCTTTGGTAGAGCATGACTATAAAAATATTTTCTATTCAAGTATTTAAATGGTGTGGTATAAATCATTATATGTAAATAGATTTCATACACAAAATTGAGTGGATAATGTTGGTGAAAGGAAACGTGTAGGTCCAAGTAAAGGAGAAAATGAAAAAGGTAAAGACTATTTAGGATATTCTTTTTTGAATCTAAAAGAAGGTAAAATAAATATATCTATATCTATAAGAAATATTTGGTATTTCAAGTGTGATATCAGTTTTTCTTAAAAGTATCCCTATGGAAGGGTCTCATAAGGTTTAGTAAGAAGGAAAAAAAGAGCCATGGATACATCATACCCTTTGAAATTTTAGAATTTATTAAGACTATGTCATACTAATTAGTAATTACACCAATCCTATCTAATGTAAATTATGTTTTCTATATATAATCTTTAGGGAATTACAAGCTTGAACTATCACATTTTCTCACCTAGGAAGAAATTAAATTTGAACTAGATCAATCTTACCGTGAAGAGACCATCTAGATTTTTTAAACAATAGGGAAAGAATTAAGGAATCAGATGACTCGAATGGTAAATGTACTTTGGAGAAATCATAAAATGGAAGAATAAACTTGGGAACTAGAAGATGTCATGAATAATAAGCACCCTCGTTTGTTTAGAACATAACATCCATGAAAATCAAAAAGAATACATTTTTGTAGGTGGGAAGAATGTAACACCTAAACCTCAATTATAATAGATGAGAATTATATTTTAATAAAACCATAATTTCATAATCCCATGAACATTTTAATATTTTATGTAATAAAAAATCTAATTTGATTGGTTGAATTTTTTTTCTAACTTACTTTGTCAAAATAAGCCCATAATGTATTTTTTGAAATTCTCCCTTAGAAATAGGATTTTTTGAATAATTGAAAATGTAGTATATAAATATTTATCATTTTACTTATATTAATTTTTAATAATATGTATAATTAACAATTTATTAATTATAAGTATTAAAGAAATAAATATAATATCAATTGGTGTTAAAAGGGGTATGTTTCAGATTTTTTTTAAAAAGGCATAATGTGTATCCATTTAATTAATTAAAAAATATTTAATGATGAATGTTTTATTTGAAATTTATATACTATATATATATAAATATATTAATTTAAATCCATATAATTATGATTACTATTCATATAGTTAATATAAGATTATCTTATTCTTGAAGAATGCATTTCTTGAAAAACTATTTTCCGACACGATTTGCTGGAATGTTTTTAAACTATATTTTATCAATTTTTAGTTTTGAATTTGGTAAACTTTATTCTATATAAGCAAAATCTTAACTAATATTATAATTCCAACTTAATTTTTGTTTATAATGAATAATGAAAATTAATTTCCACGGTAGAGGTTAAAATAGGGATTTTCACCTTACAAACACTTCTACTAAAATTAATTTTCCACATACATAGATTATTTATTTGATAAATTTGATTTCATATTTAGAATAATTGAATAAAAATTATCAAATAAGGGTCATTTAATTTTAGTCCTAGTGGTTTAATTACCTTAGTTAAAAAAACTAGTTACCATGGTGAAAACTAAAATCATAAAAGTGAGTAACCTTTGAGGTAAAAGAAGTGTCATGTTTAAAACATGTTTCCTTTAGTGTAAAATGTGTGTATTGAACATATAATCCCTAAGACACGTTATTTATCAATTTTTAATTAAATTGGGTTTATATTGGCTTCCCATTATTGAGTTGTTTTAGATATTTACAAAAATAAAACTGATTAATTTTAAAAGGGTTTCCCATTCCCTCAATTATTCACACATCTCAAGATATTTACCTCAACCAAAACCTGAAAAACAAATATCTCAAAAATCTATATACACATTATATATATTCTATTATTCATAATATACCTACCCTAGGTTCTTGAAGAAGAGATCCAAAGGAGTCTCTTCTATGCAAAAATAATTTTTTTCACTAAACTCTTTCTTTCTAACCTATTCTTTTTCCACCTTGAATTATGTGTTAAAAATTTCAATATAAAAGAACAAGTATATCCCAAATACTAAGATTTTATTATATTTATATAATAATATTTATCCATATCATTCTCCATTAAATGGAAAACAAGTCCAAATCTCATGTGTAAGATATATTATCTTCTCATAAACAGATATAATTTGTTTTCCATCACCAACTGACATGGATAATAATAATGATGGAAATAATGAATATATAGGATAAATATTAAATTATATTAATTATTTAAAATTAATATATCATCCAATTACTTATATTTTCACACTTTAAGGGAATCACATCTTTAGTCGTGTGTACGTACGACCTATCATCTCCACAAAATGATGTGATTCATTTTCTATGTAAAATTATGAATAATTGTTAAAAAAATGTATATAATGAAAAAATATGATATTTATAACATTAATATAATTATGGATATTATTTATTTATATAATATTCAAAATAAATGGAACTTACATGAAAAATCATGCATGAGAAAAAAAAGCAGTTTACACCTGAAATAATGGTAATAACGAAATATTTTTAATGAAAGGGTGGAAATATGTTATAAAAGGATCATATAGGATATTATACATATAAATATGTTTTTATAGAAATTATTAACATGATTAAAACCATTATACATGATTTTAAATAATTTTTATCTAAAGTTAATCATAAAGTAAGATATTTTGTCTCAATTTACGCTCCATTGAAACATATATGTTAGTATGCACCTATTCACTTTTATGTGGTGTATATATTTCCAATATCTATGTATTGAAAAATAATAAATATTTATTAATGTTGAATATTGTTTCAATTCAATTCTATTCATTCAAATGGTTACAATTTAATAGTTACCAAATTGGTAAGAATCTATTTTACAATCTCACTTTCTTTTTGGATTACTTTTATTTTCAGGGATATAATCTTATCATTTATCCTACATGAGCTCCAATAATTTGATTATAAATTTTATATTTGATTATTTACCATACATTATTAAAATATTTACACTCTTTAGTACTAAAATAAAAAAAATTAAAGAAAACCTATTTTTATTTCTCATTAAATTAGAAATATTTTTCATTCATGTCCTTGTTTTTAAAAACTACTTTAAATAATACATTTTATTTACTCAAATTATTTATAAATGAAATTTTAAGTTATCCATGAATTTTAAAAATGATTTGACTGTAATATTTATACCTTTCTATGAAATGGAAATTTTTTTACTTTCTTTGAAAAACTTTAGAAGGGTTGTTTTTTAATTAATACAATGATAACATATTTCCCCAACACCATAACCATCTTATGAAATTTATATTATCTTAAATGGTTTTAAAAAGAAAAATATTTTATTAAATATTATATTAATATTTCACTTTCATCCCTTTTATTCATTTGAAGGATATGATTTTATTGCAAAACCTATATTCTTGATAAGTCGATGGTCACATATAATTTCTTGACTAATTGTGTGATTAGTTAACTTTATATTCTGACAATCACTTTATTTTGATATTTTTTAACTATACACTAAATTTATCTTAAATATTCATATTCATTATCATGGATATTATTATTTATTAAACCATACATCAGTTCCATATATGGTGTTTTACTTTGAATTTTATTTGATTAATTGGGGAAATATTGATATTCAGTATTCTTTATTAAATAGAAATATTTATGTATAAGGAATATTGTCCATGAAATAAATTGATCATCCTATATATGACGAATGATTTGTAAATGTAGATATGGGTGGGGATCATAATTATTTATCCCCTAAATGCATTGACTTGTCTCTTGGGACAAATTAGTTGGCCAAATTAAATTTCTTTTTTTTTCATATTTCTAAATTATCTTTGTGAAAAGTATTGAAGATACAGATTTCATGATGTATAAGATCTTGACATACATTATTAATAATTTCCTTAATATATAATTTAGTTATCATAATCCATGACTTTACTATATTAATATTATATATGGATCAGCTTCAAGATCATGTGATTATTTATATTGAAATATTTCATTATCATTTATTCCTTATATATTACTCTTCATGATAAATTTATTGACTAAATGAAATTTATTTTCAGTAATTTACCTTTCAATATTATTTATTACTTATATAATCATGATATATTTCTCTATATGCAACCCTCAGTGGTAATTTTAGATCACCATTATTTTTCCCCTTCCACAGGATATGAAGAATAATTCTTTGAATGAGTTCAAAGATGTTGAATATTTTCCATTTCAATCTTTTATCTTTTGTACCAAATATAAAATTAGTATAATGTATATATATTGATCTCTAAGGATACTAAACTAGTTGTTTCTTTAGGATTTATCCCCTTGTATCCATGCCACTTTAAAAAATTAACCACCAGTTTTAGGTTACTGGAGTTGTGGTTGTTACATGTCAAAGTAAAAAACTGAAATTTTCAAAATTTTACTAAATGGGTGAATTTAGGAATATAAATGAAACATACCATGATCTATACTTCATTGATGGCTAAATCTATTGACTGGGTGATGAGCCAAAATCACTTGATAAAGGATTAATAGGATGACTTGGTTTTTCTTTGGCTTAACCATATTTGTTAAAGGCATGTAGTAAAAAAAAGTACAATTGACACTTTAGGATACAACATGAGAAATGATGTGTGGTGGATGTCTCTAAAAATGATGGTGTATACCATAGAAAATAACATAATTAAATATATAAATAATTTTATAATATTTGAAAATAAAAAACTTCAATTCATTTTAAATAATACAAATAGAAATGAAAATAAATTTTTTCAACTAAACCAAAAAATAATATTCAATCTTAGAGAAAATAAACATTAAATGAGAGGGAAACAATTGGAGAAAATAGTTATGTTTCAAAAAATTACCAATCCATTAATAATAGAGAGAGAGAGAGACTTGAAAAAAGGGGATCTGGAAATATAATTGAAAAGGGAATTTAGATATTCAATTAGAGTAAGGTGGAAATCGAGAGGTGGTGATAAAGATCTTAGATAAGTGAACTGCTATTATTTGCTTTTGTGGTTCATCAGATATTTCTACTTATATTTCATATGCATGTTTCCAAGCTTGCTACTACCTTGACTAGATTACCATTGTAGTTACTTGATTTGTGTTTCACATGAGTCTTGTTATAGCCAAGTATCACATGGAATCATACAGTGCATTTTATCTTTTTTTCATTGGCTTCTAGGTTCCTTTTAAATTATAGAGCCTCTTTTTATATTTTACTTTTATTTACTGGAGACTTTTCCATTGGGTAAAAATTCACAAGGCATGCACCTAGTGAATTTTCACCTCAAGTAATAAAACTGGAGGTGTGCATTTGAAATCATGTTGCACCTCACAAATGTTGGAGTTGGTTACCTATAACTAACTCAGATTTTACTTTTAATTAACAAAATATAAATTTTTATCAATATCTTATCAACTAATTATTTTTATCCTATGTAACATTTATGTGATAATTTCATATGGGTATTTTTTACATATAGAGTTGATAGAATTTACTCGTTATAATGAGAACCAAGAGATGTTATGAAAGTATTCTTAAACATATGTTCATCGATGAGTTCGTTTTAGAGAGTCGTAGAAAATTAATCAATAATATGGTTTTATGAGAAAAACATGAAAACTTATTAATGAGATTCAAGGAAAGGATATTATATTAAAATGTAACAATTAGTAAGAGGTTGTTGTCATTGTGACAGTAAATATTTTCTCAAGGGGAGCCTTGGCATATTGTTGACAATGATCTAAGAATTTTGGTAAGTTCGCATAATTCCATTAAGAAAGAAGTATAGAGGGTCACATACTAAGAACATCCAAAACATCAATTAAATTATACTAAAATATAACATTTGGAGTAAATATTATTCCCTATTTGTGGAATAATAAGTATACCATTTTGGTTCATCACATTAATTCAATCACAAGATATTTGAGATTAAAATATATGAGTTAGATATTAAATAAATATTTATCCATAAGGTTAGTGAATATAATATTTATTTATTTATTGAATTAATAATATATTTATATTTGTTTATTTAAATAAATTTTTATTATTCAAGATTCAATGAATGATAAGGAATATTGATGGTCCGAGTGAAGGGCCTGATGAAAATGTTATATTTTATTTAATATCATTTAAATAAATATTGATTATTTTCTAAGAAAATGATATTTAAATATTTTTTAGTTAGTTCATACCATGGGATATAAAAATATTATTTCTATTATTATTTTACATTGATTTTATATAGAATTAACTAATAGATAAAGGGCATCTATGAAATTATTAATTCTTTAACCTTAATTATAATATCTGATTTATATCATTTTAGAGATTTGAGAGAGTTATTGATTAGAATGAAGTCACTCAAAACTGAAAAAATCTCTCAAGAACTCTCTCAAGAATGTATAGAGAATAATCCTCCTCTCTCTAAAGAATAAAAAATGAGATAACATCATTTCTGATCAATGATGAGTGATACAAGGCACTTGGTTTCTCTACGCTTGCACCTG
Source organism: Viscum album (assembly GCA_963277665.1). NCBI lineage: Eukaryota > Viridiplantae > Streptophyta > Magnoliopsida > Santalales > Viscaceae > Viscum > Viscum album. The sequence continues at coordinate 331,243,507 of OY728163.1, forward strand.
AAATGCCAATGAAGAGGTTCTAAGATTCATTTATCATGTGTGGATAACAATAGAAGAATTATATTTTAGATTTTTCACTAAAATGATAAAACTATTAGAGTGGAAATTGGATTGATCAACTTACAATAAGAATTATCATGGTGATGTAATTATTATTTTTAAACAAATTATAAATTAAATGAAAAAAACTTTTCTAAAAAAAATTTGGGGTTGCATCCATCAAGTTTGTCGGATTTATCTATTAAAACTGATGAAAACGAATTGTTTAGAATCATAAGACTGGTTATTCTAGGCCACAAAACATTGAAAAACACCCCTTCCCAAGTCTCACTCCTCACAAATCCTTTAAATTCACTAAAAACTTAAAATAAAATCTCTGATGATATTATTGAGTTGTTTTCAGAAAAATAGGTGATATCGCCATGGCCTATATAAACTCAATATTTCATGATATGATGATAAATAAATAAATTTATAATTTAACAATTTACAAAGGCTTTATAAATAATAATTTTAAATTATGTAAAATAAAATAAACATAAGTGACACAAATCTTTTTGATTCTAGTAAAACTCCCTTTTCTATGGAAATTTATCAGGAATTTGATCATTTTTTCTCTTAGTCTAACGTAAAATTTGAGTTGTATAAAAGTGATTATATATGTGATACTCATGATGGGACTAATATATTTATATTAAATTAATCTATATTCTTTCCTTCTTCAAACTTATGGTATTTGAGTGTGGCGTGGACACTATATTTAATTTTCCATTTCTATTGAGTTTGATTGATTTCTTAGTTTTTCAATTACTTTGATTTAAAATGCATTGGTGTGTCTATTTTTCATGATTCACTTTCACTTGATCTCAATTTCTATAACAAAATGGCCACAATAGCATTTATTTTCAAAATTGGTCATGTTTGAAAACAAATTTTTCATTTTATTTGGTAATGAGCATCATATATCAACTTCAATATGATATTATTGAATATAATTATTATTTAAAAATTCATTTAGTTATGATTAAATAATTTTTTTATTGTATATTTTAAAATTTATAAACAATTATTTATGATTTGTTTACCTTATAGATATTTACCATTAAAATTATTGTAGATAAATTATAATAAATATTTTTTGTGCATTTTTCATAAATGTTAAAAAATATATATGCATAATCAATATTAAATTTATTTTTCTCATCTTAATAATATTAATTTAATTGATAATAATATAAATAATATTATTCATAATACTTATAGTCCTTCTATATATGTGACAGTGTTGTCACATCCTTAATTTAGACCATGTCCTATGTAAGAAACCATCATGAAAAGAACATATGGGCAAGCATAAATTTTATAAACTAAGTATAAAATTTATTTTGAAAATATTATTCATGAATATTTATATGTCAGTTTAATTTACTTATGACTTTTATTAAATCGACTTCACGTCCAAAATATAAGAAGGGGGTGAGTAGCAAGGGTATTGTGAGAGAATAATCTAAAAAATAAATTAGTAAAAACATAATTTAGGATAGTACTAATTCATCCTTAAAAATCAACTAAATCCAAATAATAATTTAATTTTAAACTTTAAAATTTTATTATTTTAAAAAATAGTAGAATGAAAAATAGTATGTAATAATTCAAATTAATTTTGTTCATAAGTCAACAATAACATAAGAAAATAGAAATATTGAGAAATAATATTCAAATTTAAATAAATCATATCAAAATAAAATGATATTTTTCACATGGTCAACCTATTTTCAATTTTATTATTTTTTATAACTGAATAAGAGTCAAATTCCTAATTTAGTTGAATACAAATACTCATGGATTTTACCCTATTTAAAATAGTTTTCATGTCCATAAACTCTTTGTAGATACTATATTTTTACCTTGTGAGACTTTAAAATATATTTATTACTTTTTCTAGATCTAGGTGCTAAGAAAATGTGTGATTCAATGGCCCGGTATTCCCGGAATAAATTTTATAAAAATATTAAATATATTTTCTATCCCCATAGTTTTAAATAAAAAATCGATAACTCTTAAACAATGTCTTAGATCAAAATTTAAGACCGAGGTTTAATTCAGAATGCAAAGTTTACCTTAGGTCCAACCTAAAGTGGGTCGGCATGGGAAGTTCAGATAAAACAACAATTAGTGGGTGCATTAAGTGGATAAATAAATTATTTATTTATTTCATTCATTAAAATAACTAAACATAATTTAATCTATAAGTAAACCATTATGGAGAATCACCAGGGTAAGATGCATAATAATGATACTCTTAAGAGGATGAGCCATATTTCTTCATTTGTGGATTGAGATCAGGTGATGACGAACAACCAAATCTAGGTGAATCGAGACTCAATGAATGAAACAGATCTCCCTTTTTCATTAGTGATCACGTTCTTCACCAATAAATGATCTGAATTGAGGTTGGACTGATCATAGGTGGATTTTCTCCCTTATGATTAAATGTTTGAGCATGATCATTCCTATTTATTTGATCTGCATTAAATTTTAGCCTTTACATATGCATGCATATCAAATTTATTTTAGTTATTTGATTAATACCCATTGTTCCATGTTTCTCACCCCGAATACCCCCAATTTGAATTCATTAGATAATAACACCTAGAAGACGATTGTTACAGCCTTGTTTAAGTGATTTTCCACCACCTTTATTCTTTTTCTTCAAAATTGTACCATGAGGTCATGATTAAACTATTATTGGGTGGGACCGAGCATGATCAAACCCCCCAATTTGGGGACGATTCATGTGTGATGAAGATATCGATGATTTGAGGGCATATCATGATGTTTTTTTGGATTTGGGTGATGATTCCCATGTATCTAGGATCTAGGAATGAAAGAACAAAATGGTAGGTGTGTTAGGTGTGCGAAATATCATCATGGATTGGGAGATACTAATTTCTAGACACCTAATGGTCAATAAAGATGAATGGAGCCTCTCCCATTTGATTCTAACTAAGCGTAAGGTGGAAATGGCACTATAGAATCTGGATTTGGATTATGAGGATAAGATATAGAATTATATGAAGAGCACAACTAAACATTAGGTAGTCTGAAGAACACACAATGTGTTAGGCTCAAAATGTGTTGACTAGGGTTTTGAGGTGAGTTAAATATCACACACCATGTGACCTAGGGATGGAAACTCGGCATGTACTCTAGGAGTACATAGACATGGGAATGGCTAGGAAGAAAACAAATGTACATGGAAACATCACTAAAGATACAGTTAGGACCTCATGTGGGAGGAAAAACTATGTATTGGAGTACATGGGCATGGGAAAGATTACAAGACATGGCAAGGATCACACAAAAAAACCCTGGGTGGATGAGACATGCCATGTGAGACTCATGCATGTCGTGTACGTCTACATGGACAACAAGCCGTGTGATGGAAGGGACATAGCTAGGAAGTAGGGTGGGACACAACGTGTGGGTACCTATATATGTTGTGTACTCTTCATTTTAAAGAAACGTTTACCTCTCATATCTCCTTTATTTGGACATGAATTGTGGTCAACAAGTATCATATCTTATGTTTTTTTCATATAGAACATGATGGTGAACTTCTTAGAGGATCTTAAAATATGATGATATATGTTTCAAGTGTGATTATTCTTTAGTAAATGCTCAATGATGATAGTGATTAGGGCATGGGTCCTCTATCTATCTATCAGAGTGACACCCTCCTTTGGTGACAGTATATGTGTCATCTATCAACCACCAATGTGGAACCCTCCTACTGGGAAAGGGAATTAGTCCTTTATCTATCTATCTATTAGAGTGGCATCATCCTACAGTGATAGGGCATAGGTTCTCTATCGACCACCAGATTGGTACCCTCTAATAGGGGCATGGCATGGATCCTCTATCTATCTATCAAAGTGGCTCCCTCCTACGGTGATAGGGCATGGGTACACTATTGACCATCAGAGTGAAACCCACCTACTAGGATATGGCATGGGTCACCTAACAACCATTAGAGTTGCACCCTCCCATGGAGTCATGGAATGGGTCTTCTATAAATTTATTGAAACCCTCTTATTATACTAATTCATCGGTCCACTACCTAGAGATCATGTCCCCTCGAATGTGTGGAATAGTGGTGATGTATGACTCTACAGAGATTTTTCTTCAGAGAGATGGACGAGATGCCAAGCATCATTGATGGACCTCTTGAAACTAAGGGAAGACTATTTTCCTATGATGAACTATGATATATAAATCCCCTTTTTATCTTGTTTGGTTTGATTTTATGATCATATATATATATCTATGTTATTGAATTTTGTTACACTCTCACTATGGTTTAATCCTGGTATTCTTATCATTTCCCTTACAGACCCCCCTTTACCATTCTGGATGTCCTACTGGGTATGTATATACTCACCCCTACATGTGATTTCCCACAAATTTCTTTTCTTATAAAGAATATGGATAGGTCAACAATGATTATAGATGATCATAGAGATACGTTGGTTCATTTGACCATGTAAAATGGTTGGGGATTAGAGATTCAGAGTTGGGAACTCTTAGAACATTATTTTTCTATTTTTTCATGTTGGGAAATCTTTTTGGTTGGGTGTGTATTTTTTCCGTTTATTTTTATATTATTCTATCGTACTATTTTACTCCCTAGATGCTTCACATGCATGGTTATTATCTATATATTCAACCTTTTATTATTATTCCTTTGCACTTATACAGGATGATGGTTGGGTGTGTTCATATAGCTATATTAGGCAAAGGCCTCCCATATTAGTTATTCCTTCCAGCACAATTCACCACCCCTAGGCCTATGGATTCAGGCTTGGGTCAGTTGTGGATCGATCCCCATTAGGTTGGGTCATAAAATTTTGGTATCAAAGGAGTTCATTCATTGTAATAGTGTTTAGATTTTTCCCCTTATGAGGGTTTGGTTGTGATTTAGGGAAATAGTGTCAAAGTGTATCGTGTGCAGTTCTTTGGCCAGGGAACCTAGTGTTGGTATGGTGACTAACTTATCTATTAACTAGGACCCTAACTACCTGCTTGTTGAATCGGAATACCAAGACATTAGTTGTAGGGATGAATGGTACATGCACTATATGGGATTGATTATTTTTATTTTCCTCCTTTAATAATATCCCTATATATATATTCTCATATGACCATGGTACATCTTGATTAACATTTCAAGATTCCCCTACAAATAAAGTCGGCTAGGTTACCAATTCTAGATCAAGAAGAAGATCTAATAAGTGATGAGGACTCAATTCTGGGGCCAGTATGTGATATTATTCTTCTAAGGGGATAGGTAACAACACCCACACTTGTAGAGAAGTATATATTAACAATAGAGGATAATGAGTATTCATACATTCATAGCGCACTCCATGATTTATAGTGCAAAATTCTACTGAGGTTCCATGGTGAGCTAGATCCCAAAGCAGTGGAGAATTAGCTACAGTTGGTGGTTCGAGTTTTAAAGCTTATCCAGACACTGACTGAATAGATGGTTATGTCTAAAACCATAATTTTACATGGAGTATTTAGGAATTGATGTAGTCTAGTTATTAAAATTCATGATGAGTCGACACTCTCATGGACTAACTTCCAGTAGCTATTTCATGAGGATACTACCCATCAATCTTAAAATCACATAGGATTCAAGATCTTCTAGATATCCATTGTGGGAGATAATAGTTTCAGAGTATGTTTTGAGGTTTATAGAGCTTACATGGTACTCCTCCAAGATGATTTTGATGGCTACTTCTGGGTCTAAAATTTTGAGCAAGGTACCCACAGAGATATTGGTGCTAGTGTGGTACCCCTATTCGTTACCACTTATGTTGGAGTGTTGGAGTTTCCATTAAAGACATAGAGTTTCCTATCATACGGATTCCATGAAGATTGAGATATTAGTGGGAATAATAGGAATGAGTCACCTATAGTAGCTAGTTGGAATCATTCGATAGGATATTAATGCAAGAGATCATCATAGGATCAGACTCAGACACCTGGTCATTCATTTAGGGGTTATGTTATACATATGATGGGAGAGGTCACATGTAACCCAAATTTTTGACCCAAAGTTCTGAGGAGGCCAGGAAGATATTAGATGGGATGTCATGGCAGAGGTAGTGCCATGATCATGGATCTCCCAAGTGAGGGTAGAGTATCCACCAAGGAGGCATAGTGGGAAAAGAAGTAGGTAGAGCTCAAGGAGGAGGAGATTTGGGTGGTGTATTATGTTATGATATCCTTACACTACGACCACCAGGTGGCCCACATCAGGCTCTAAGAGCTAGTGGTCGGGGCTGCAGGTAGCTATAAGCTATGGATGTGTATGACCCAACAACACCTGAGATGATTATAGGTATGATCTATGTTTGTTATACTCTTTGTTTAGTATTAGTATACATCGGTATGAGTAATTTCTTCTTCTCTCTAATCTTGTTGCAAGATCTAGAGATCATAGTTGAGGATTTATCCTGATATCGTTATCATGAGGTTCTTATAGAGAATACTTCTTCTGAAACTTTTATTTGACAATAGTATAACCTATCGCTTAGTGGAGAGACGTTATTGGGGACCTTTTGTTAATCACGATGGGACCATATGATGTCATCTTAGGTATGGATTGGTTGTTCATGGTCCAAACCCATGTTCACTTTCACTGTAGTTGAGTCAGATGACTTCACACTGATGGGATGAGATTCTATTTTGTGGGTGAGTGAGATCTCATGGAAAGATGAGTATGTTTTGTGATTAGGAGGATAAAACCCATAATCCATCAGTTGGTGAGTGTATCCCTAGGCGCATAAATATCTTCAGGCATCAGGATTCATTCATTCATGGAGTATTTTGTAGATGTATTTCCCAATGACATTTTAAGACTACCTTAGAAGAAGGAGATGGAATTTTGCATCAAATCTCACCCCTAGCCCACTCTAATATATTTTATAGAATATCAGATGGCCCCTACAAAGATTTGGTAGATTAGATCTTAGTTGGAGGGCCTTCTAGATAAGGATTTTATCAAAACCATTGTGTCCCCTTGGGTAGTTCTGGTGTTTTTCTAGAAGTAGGTAGACGATTGGTTGTTAAGTTTTATGGATTATCAAAACCTGAACAAGGACATGATAAAGAAAAGTAACCATTTCTATGGATTGATGACCTATTTGATGAATTGTGATGCATGAGATTGTTCACGGAGATTGATCTCAAGTTCAACTACCACCAATTGAGATTTCATAAGGATGATATTCTGAAGGTGGAATTTCAATGTATTTACAAACACTGTGAGTTCATGGAGATTTATTTTGGTGTGATGAATTCCCTCGACGTGTTTATGTATTTGATTAAATGGATCTTACATCCATACTTGAACGGATTCGTTGTTGTATATATTAATGACATACTCATATAGTCTAAATTATAGGAGGATCATGTAGAGTACTTGATGATGGTATTATAATTTCTTTTGGAGAACCAACTTCATGGTAAACTCTCAAAATTCAAGATATGGATCCATGAGGTTTACTTTCTAGGGAATGTAATTTTTGATTATGGATTAGTTGTGGACCCTATTAAGATCTATGTAGTGCTTTCTTGGGATCCATCAAAGATAATTTCATAGGTTTTAAGTTTCCTTAGCTTTGTGGGGTACTAGAGGAGATATATGGAAAAATTAACTAGGATTTCATCCCCTTTAACTATCCTAATGTAGAAAGGGAAAATGTTTAACTAGATTGGGCCATGACAAAGAGACTTCAAGTAGTTGAGGATGAGGCTGGTGACTACACGTATTTTGAGAATATCAGAGAAGGGAATTGAGTATGTAGTATATTTCAATGCATCTGGAGCTAATATCAACTACATGTTAATATAGATATCGGAATTTATTGGATATAGGTCGATACAGCTGAGACCCCATGAACATAACTACATGACTCATGACCTAGATTTAGCAGCAGTAGTCTTTGTTCCAAGGTTATGGAGATACTATCTTCTAGGAGAATTCTTTTTTTACTCAGACCATCAGAGTCTTAGGTATGTCTTCATGTAAACAGACATGAACATGAGATAGAGGCTCTAGTTAGAGTTCATACAGGACTTTGAAATTGAGATCGCATATACTCATAGGAAAGAAAATGTGGTTGCATATTACCTTAGTAGGAAGTTGTATGATTACATGGTGGAGGAGGCATCTGAGTAGTTAGCTTTCTTAAAGATAACCCTAGATGATGAGGAGGGTGAAAATTTTCATCAATTATTGGTGTCGAATCCTATTCTCCTCCAGAGAGTGAGAGATTCCCCACTGGTAAACATCGAATGTGAGGTCTTACTTGACCAGATATCCTTATGAGAATCACTAGATGGATTTTCGGAAGGAGTTAATCATGATATCAGTTTCTAGGGATGGACAGTGGTTCCATTCCTGATATGGGAGGAGGTGATGATAGAGTTTCACACATCTCCTTTGGTAGTACATCTTATTGTTGGTAAGATGTATAGAGACCTTCATTGGAAGTTTTGGTGGGCTGAAATAAGGGAAAGCATGGCGGATTTCATCTCTTGCTTCCTCAAGTGCCAATAAATGAAGGATGAGCATCAGGTTACTAAGTTGAAATGGGATGACATATCTATAGACTTTGTGATACAACTTCCATATATAGTGAGAGGTTGTGATTCCATCTCGGAGATAGTTGACTAACTTATGAAGTCAGCACAAATCATTTCTATTAGGGACTAAAGTTCGATATAGAGTTTAAATAAGTTTTATGTATGGAAGATCATATACCATTATGGAGTGCCCTCAACTATTGTCCCCAATTGTAATGAATGGTTTACATCATGGTTTTGGAGAGTCTTGTAAGGGTAATCTGGGACCCATGGGAGGAAAACTACAGACTTCCACCCCCAGATAGTTGGGCAGACTAAGAGCACTATCTAGGTGCTCGAGGATATGATAAGGTCCTATGTGTCAGACATCATCTAGAACTGGGAGGATCACTTTCTATTAGTAGAGTTTTCATATAATAATAGCTACCAATATACTATCAGAATGGAACCTTTCAAGCCCCTATATGGGAGACCCTACAGGTCACCCTTATTATTGTCTGATATCGGAAAGGCATCTCTTATTAGGCCAGAGATGGTGTAGGTGATGATAGAGAAGGTATAGGTGATCCACTAACAGATAAGGATAGCCTAGTGCAAACATACATCTTATAAAGATTGACATTGTAGGCCATTGGATTTATAGAAGGGAGGCCATGTTTTCTTGAGAGTCTCTCCACAATGAAGATTTTAGAGATTTAGTTGAGGAGGAAAGCTATCTCCAAGTCTCATCGGGCTATGAGAGATCTTACAGAGGGTTGGTGAGGTTTCTTACAACCTCTCCCTACCCCCATAGTTGGAGAAGGGACATGATGTTTTCTATGCGTCACAACCGATGAGATACATACATGATCATACACATATTATTTAATGTGGTGATCTGGAAATTGAGGTTGGATCCACTTTCTTGGAGCACCCAATTGAAATTGAGGGTCAGTATAAGAGGACCCTGTATGGATAAACGACCCCATTGGTTCATGTTTTGTGGTAACATGAGAGCATGTAGGAGAGCTCCTAAGAGTAGGATATCTAAATGAAGGATCATTATATCGACCATTTAGTTTAGTTATTTCTTTTAGAGTACGAATATATTGAGGGAGGTAATAATTTAGAGAACCTATTTTTTCCTTTAAATACTTTGAAATATACCTAAAAATATTTTTGAAGCTATGCACTAAGACGATGAGAAATTCCAAAGTCCAGTGTGCCTGAAATTAATTTTATAAAATTATAAAATATATTTTATATTATGTTGGATATTTTTTCAATGAAAATGGGATAAATATTAAATAGAGTGTCAAATCATAAATCGGAGACCAATTTTGAGTCTGGAATATGAGGTTTACCCTAGGAACTACCTAATGTGGGTCGAAATGGGATGTTCGGATAAAATGGTCATTAGAGGGTTCTATCGGTGGATTAATTAATTAATTATTTAATTAATTCATTAAATGTACTATACCCAATTTTCTATATTATTATTCCATTATGGAGGATCTCCAGGGTAAGTTGCATAAATCTAGGAACATTGAGAGGAAACACCACCATTATTCATTGGCTGATTGAGATCAGGCAATAAAGAACAACCAAATCCAAGTGAATCCAGACCCAATAAATGATATGGATCTTTTTTCTTCATTGGTGAGCACGTTATTCAGCAAAGAATGATCCAAATCAAGGAAGGACTTATCATTGGTGGATTTTCTACATTATGATTAAATGATTGGGCATGATCATTGCTATTTTAGTGATCTACATCTAATTTGAGCCATTGCATGCACCAACATATCATATTTAATTTATTTGTTTGATTAATCCTCATTTTACCATGTTTATCACCTCAAATACCCACAATTTTAATTCTTTGGCCCAGAATGCATGAAAAAACGATTGTTTCACCATTGCATATTTGTTTTCACCTACCATTCTTTATGTTCATCATATATAGACGATGGGGTCATGATTCAAATATTACTGGGTAGAAACAAGAGTGATCAGACATCTAAATTCATGGGATATTTTCTTGTGATGAACGGATTGATAATTTGGGGATGGATCTAGATATTTATGTGGGATTTGGGTGATAATTCGAATGGATATAGGATCCAAGACCAAATGACAAAAATGGGAGGTGTGTATGTCGTGTGGCAGATCATCTTGGATCAGAAGATACTAATTTCCTTCCACCGGATGGATAAAAATGATGAACAAAGACTCCCCCTTTGATTTTGAGTGATTATATGGTGGAAACAACAGTGGAGAAGCTCAATTTGTAACGCGAAGAGAGAATATGGAATTATGGTAAAAACTAAACTACATGTTGTGTAGTCTGAATAACAGATGGTTTTTAGGTCCCTAGCTATAGTAGCTACAGTTTTTTCATGATTTAAGTATCACATGTCATGTGAGACCCCCACACAGAGTGTGACTTAGTGATAAGAAACCAATATGTAATCCGAGAGTACACAGACATGGTCACAGATAAGAACACAGCCAGCGTACATGAACACATCCCAAAGGACATGAGAAGGACTCCATATGGGAGGACACATTATGTATCAGAGTACACATGCATGGGAAAGATTACACGACATGGCTAGGAGCACCTGAGTGTGCCCTTGGTGGACAAGACAATCTATGTGATAATCGTGCATTCCATATATGTCTACATGGATAGAAAAGTGTGTTCTTTAAGGGACAAGGCAAGAAATCTGGGTAGGGTCACATGTTGTTTGGGTATCCTTACATATTGTGTACCCTTCCTTTTAACAAAACTTCTAACTCTTGTATCTATTTCATTTGAACTCGAATTTTGGACTGTGTGTAACCTATATTGAGTGTTTTTTCACATTGAATTTGATGGTGAAATTCATAGTTTATTTTGATATATGATGTAAGAAATTATAAGAATGCCTCTTATTTAGATGATGATCGATGGTGACAATGATCCGGGAATGGGTCCTCTATCTATCTATTAGAGTGACACCCTCTTATAGTGACAGACCATTGGTCCTATATAGACCACCAAAGTGGCACCCTCCTTTTGGGATAGAGAATGAATCATATATCTATCTATCAGAGTGGCACCCTCCTATGGTGATAGGGCATGGGTCCTTTGTCATCCTCTAGAGTGGAACCCTTCTACCAGGATAGGGCATGGGTCCTATATCTATCTATCATATTGAAAGCCTCTTGTGGTGATAGGGTATGGGTCCTCTATCAACCACCAGAGTGACAACCTCCTATTGGGACTTGGCATGGGTCCTCTATCAACCATCAGAGTGGAAACCTCCAATAGAGTAATGGTATGGGACCTCTATCTATTTAGTGGAACATTCCTATTGTACAAAGACATGGGTCATATGCCTATATATTATTTACCCTTGACTAAACAACACAATGGTGAGGCGTGAATCTATATGGATGTTTATTTGGAAATATGTGAAGAAGTGGGGAAGCATTGATGGACCTCTTGGAATTGGGGGTTGAATATTTTCTTGGGTAGGGATTTGAGATAGAGATTCCCTTTCTCTTTCATTTAGGTTTCTTTTATGAGAATATATATATATATGCCTCCATGTGGTTGTATATTTTACTCATTCTCTATTTTTTGAGTTTGTCTATTCCAATCATGTCTCTTATTTCTCCCTCTATAACTTTTATTGAATCCTATTGGGTGTGTATATACTAACCTCTACATTGTATTTTCACAAACATGTCACATTTTATGCAGATGATAGATAGGTCGGTGATGATTAAAAAGGAGCATAGGGGAACACTAGTTTATTTGACCGTGTATGGTGGTCGGGGCTAGGAGATTCAGAGTCGGTCTCTCTCAACAATTTTCTTTTTCAAATTTTCCAGGTTGGGACATATTTCTAGTTGGGCAAGTATTTTTTCCCTTTTACTTACGAGATTACATTATCATACTCTTGTACTACCTAGAGGTTTCACATGCATGGTTATTCTCTATATGATTCAACTTTTATTGTTATTACTCTTTGATTCTTCATATAAATTGTCGATTGCATGCATACAGGTACATTAGGAAAAGGAATCCCATATTAGTTATGTCTTTTAGGGCTTGTCGTCATCCCCTGACCTATCAAAGGTGCTTGGGGTAATTGCGTCTCAAGCCACGTAGAGTTGGATCATGACACTCTTTTACATATAATATATTATCACATGTACATATCATATATAATAATATAAAACATCTACTCATTATTCCTCAACATATCCCTCAAATTTTTCCTAACAAACATCCTCTTATATGCCTCAAAATATCATATAACCATGGCTAAACAAGATTCTATGTGAACCTGGGGTTTTTAAGGAAAAACATCTACAAATTCATTCTTATTCAATGCTATACTTTTATTAGTGCTATCTAAAATCACTCAAAAAGGGTACCTTTATCTATGATAAAAAATAACTAATAAAGGATGAAATTTATTGAAACCATCACATTTTATTTTCTTATCATTGATAAAAACATATATTATTAAAAATCATATTTTAATAAGGAAATATATTTCAGTTGATATATATATATATATATATAATTTTTTCTTAAATAGGATTTATATAACATTGATGATGAGACTAAGAGATTTATATTCATCACTACACATTTATTAGTGCTAGTTAAGAGCTCTAATAAAGGGTGCCTTTATCAGTGAAAATAAAATCACTGATAAGGGTAGTCTTTATTAGTGCTTTTTTTAGCACTGATAAAATAAAAAAGAATATATTATTTAAAATAATATTTTAAATAGAAATATATTTCTATTGATATATATATATATATATATATAATATTTTCTTAAATATTATTTATGTAATACCAAATATGTATTTACACTTAATATATAAAATATATATAAAAAATGATTTACAAAAGAATTTAAAATTAATATTAATTAATAATTTTATAATTAATATAAAGTAATAGACATTTAACAAAATTTTAATAATATAAAAAGTTATTATATTAAATAATATCTTATTAAAAGGTGAAAAGGGGTTTTAACTTTAAAAAGACATAACTTTTGATCCAGTTTTCTGTTTAGGCTCCACATGATATCAAATAAGTTCTTGCAAAGTGATATATAATGTCCAAAATTGGGGAGGGGGATTCCTATTTTTTCTATTTAAAAAACAACTACAAGACCTCAAAAACTGATTTTTCTATTATGATACCCTTATTATTTAATATTCAATGGAACTTTATCATCATTTAATAGGATATTCTTGTCCCTTTTTAGTGGAGACTAAATTTATTACCTGAGATTAAATTCATATGGGTATTATGGAGTTCAAATTTTATTATTTTTCATATTGTAGTTTTTTTTTAATTAAATATAAATATATAAACATATATTTATATATTTTCACATAAAAATTTAATTGTATAAATAAATATTTAATTATATTCTCATATAAAATGACTTTTAAAATGTATAAAACACAAAATAATAAAAATTATTTATCAATTTTATTTCAAAAAATATTTATCGATTTTATTTACCTTATAAAATTATATATATGTATATATATATATAAACATTTATATACCTTTTATATATAAATATGTCAGTTTATTTGTGTGTATTAACCAATAGTTATATATTTATATATATATTCTAATATATGTAAATGAATATTAATTTATATTTGATTCAATTTGAAATAAATTATTCTATAAATCTGAATAAAAAAGATCTGTTTTTCCTTCCTCGTTTCTCGATTCACATCACAGAAACGGCCTTTTAATTTTAATTTTGATTAAAATAAAAACGAGGAACTCATCTGGAGGAGTCTCTCTTTCTGTCTGTACAACATAGGATTGCATGGCGTGTAATTAAAACTACACGCCGTGTACTTAGGTTCAATGAACTGGCACTGGTCCGCCAAACCACGCCGTGTGAATTGAATATGCCTAAGTATTAATCATGTTGTGTTGACCAGAACTGATCGGCACGTGGAAATCAGAATACATGGCGTGTATGTTGGAGCAACACACCATGTAGTCCGTTCTAGCCCAGGTGAAACTGTGTACAAGGATAAGCTGTGTACAGTGTACACGGGATCGCCAGGTTGGTTACCACGTAACAAGGAAGTACATGCCGTCTATGATTTATCTACACATCGCATACTCCAAAATTTCCAAAGTACAGAAAACATGCCAAAGACCCCGGTGTGTACTTTGGATAAGGGTGAAAAGAAATTCATGTCATGTAAATATAAACTACATGCCGTGTACTTTCCAGAAATTTCATCATGTTTCCTCCAAAAGTACAAAGACCCGTTCAAGGAATATGGATGAGAATAATCTCAAGGAAATTCATAAATGAATTTAAGATAAATAATTGATTAATTATCAGATCATAATTAATTGAATTCGAGCGTCACTTCTCTTAAATGAAAGAAAGATTAAAAGAATTTGAATACTGAATATGCATAAATGTTGTTGCATGCTATGGATGATCATGAGCTAGACTAAATACCCTTTGTATGAGTGTATGGTTTTATTTAAATTTGTTTAATTTAAATTCTTTGTCATGTGAGCCTTCTTCCAACAAAATGTAGGGCATGCGTGCCCATGGTTTCTTTAATGTAAACACTATGTAATGGAGGATCTCCCAAGATAT
Source organism: Viscum album (assembly GCA_963277665.1). Classification (NCBI taxonomy): domain Eukaryota; kingdom Viridiplantae; phylum Streptophyta; class Magnoliopsida; order Santalales; family Viscaceae; genus Viscum; species Viscum album. The sequence continues at coordinate 331,258,815 of OY728163.1, forward strand.
AGGAGACGGTTCGAAAACCAAAGCTAAGGCGAAAACAATGCAAGAAGATACAAAGGTGGACAGGTGGGAGCTGCAAAACATGAACCATTAGTTTCAAGGTGTTTTCCCTAGGTCAGGGTTAGCTTATCAAAACCGCTAGATAAGCTAACAAATAGAAGCACATGATCATGCCATATTATTTTATTTATGTCTAAATTGCATGGTTTATTTATTATGTATGTGTTGTCACGATCATATAGTTAATAAAATGAACAAGCATGCAAAGATGGAATAAAATAAAAATCGGACTATGCGTAGAAATTATCAGAACATGGTTAATCACTTAAGAAACCATCACTTAATATTAACAGGCATGTGATAATGAAAAATTGTGCATAAAGAATAAAATCACTCAAATTCCATATTAAGTCATACCAAGCCTTATGTTACTTGATTAAGTGAAAGACTCAATAAAACTATGTGTTTGACCAACCCTTGTTGTGACACTTACTTTTATAAAGGAAGCCTTTATGAAAGGTTTCGAGTTGAATTAACCATATTACATCAAGAGAAGTATCCCTTTCTAGACTTGATATAATATTGGAGGCAAGAGTTGAGGAAATCCAAGTCAGTATTTTAGGACTGGGGAGCCCACTCAATAGATCAAGGAATTGTAAGCTCGTAGTTGGCAAAGACCTACCTACCTAAATACCTTCAAATAGCTTGACCAACCCTTTTTTGGGGTTATTCAAATGGGAATATGGATCCTTCCCACTAGAATGTCAAAGAAACTGTACATTCTGAGTTCAATGGTGAGGGCCATTGGGACTTGATAAAATAGTGGGAGAATTAATAAATTCATTATTTCTCATAAAATGTAATCAAGAAAGTACTAATAAATCTGCTCTTTTAATTGTAGAATCAAGATGAAAAACTCATCAATCAAATTTTCTCTATGATCAATTATGGACAAAGACAATATCCTCACTGACAGTAACTTTCAAGAATGGGTTAGGCGCCTTTGGGTTGTCCTACAACATGAACGAAAGTATTACGTGCTGGAGTCCTCACTTCCTGATCCTCCTGCCTAAGGGGGAAGTGATGAAGATTTCCTTGTCTATGATCAACATTTGAGCGATGCACTCGATGTTCAATGTTTGATGTTATCATCAATGTTAAGTGAACTCATGAAGTATCATGAGGACATGGATGCCTATAGCATGCTCGAGCACCTGTGTGGTCTATACCAGGAGAGAGAAAGACAGGAAAGGTTTGAGATCTCCAAGGCTCTATTCCATATCAATCTTGGAGTGGGTGCCCCAGCTGGACCTCATGTAGTCAATCTCATTGGCTACATTGAGCGTTTGGAAGTTCTAGGGTATAAACTCCCCAAAGAACTAGGTACCGATCTCATTCTTTCATCACTTCCCCAGAGATTCTCTAACATTGTTGTGAACTTCAACATGAACAACATTGAGAAGTCTCTGTCTGATCTCCTTATCCTTATTCTCCAAGTGGATAATGAAATGAAGCATGAAAAACCTTCTGTCCTTGTGGTAAATAAAAGGAAAGGGAAGGCAAAGAGAATTAAGCCCAAAGATTCTTCAAAGCCTTCCAAGAAAAGGAAGATCAAAGGGGAGGCAAAGGAACAAGATGTTGTTTGTTTCGCATATGGCAAGAAGGGCCACTGGAATAAAAACTGCACCCAGCCAAGGAAGCAAGGGGAAGCTTCATGTGCATTTGTTATTGAATGAAATATATTTTTTTCTACTAATTGGGTATTAGATACTGCTTGTGGTGCTCACATATGTATCCAAATATAGGAACCAAGTAGATTCAGAAAGATTGACTGAGGTGAGGTGGATCTACGAGTAGCCAACGGAGCCAGACTCGCTGTTGTAGCTGTCAGAGACTACCACCTCACATTGCCTACAGGGATGATCTTGATGTTAAAGGGTTGTTATTATGTGCCTTCTGTTACTAAAAACATTATTTCAGTATCCAGATTAGATACTGATGGATTCATATTCAAGTTTGGAAATGGATGTTTCTACTTTTATAAAGATAGCATTTGTTTTGGTAGGGCACATTTATATAACGGCATATATGTGTTAGACTACACAAACCAAGTATTGGAAATCGATGACAAAGTAAATTCACATTACTCATACCACACCCAACTTTGGCATCACCGGCTAGGTCATGTAAATGAGAAATGTTTGACAAAATTACATCAAGATGGGTATTTAGATACTTTCTAACTAAAACCACTTGGTGTATGTCATGCATGTCTACAAGGAAAAATGACCAAAGCCCCATTTAGTGGGAAAGCTGAAAGGGCTAAAGAGATTCTATAATTAGTTCACACATATGTGTGTGGACCATTTCCAGTTGAAGCAAGGGGTGGGTTCTCGTACTTCATAACTTTTACTGATGATTTTAGTAGATATGGATATATCTACTTAATGTGGTATAAATCAGATTATTTGGATCGGTTCAAAGAATAAAAGAATGAAGTTGAGAACCAGCTTGGTAAGAAGATTAAGAAACTCCAATCAGACAGAGGAGGAGAATATCTTAATCAAGACTTCATTAATTTCTTACTGGAGTTTTGGATTCTATCACAACTCACTCCTCCTTATACACCTCAGTTGAATGGTGTAATTGAAAGGAGGAACTACACCCTGTTGGACATAGTGAGATCAATTATGAGTCATGCGAATCTTCCATTATCCTTTTAGGGATATTCATTACAAACAGTAGCACACATACTAAACCATGTACCAACTAAATCAATAAATGGTATTCCATACGAGTTATGGAGTGGACGCAATGCAATGTTATCGAATTTACATGTGTGGGGTAGCGAAGCATTTGTTATGGCCTCTTTAGGTAACAAACTTGCACCCCGAGGCACAAAGTGTATCCTTATAGGATATCCCAAGGAAACAAGGGGATATTACCTATACAACCCCTCAGACAAAAAGGTTACAGTGTCAAGACACGCCATATTCCTTGAGAGGGAGCACATCATCAAAAGAGATAGTGGGATCGAGATAGACTTCAATGAAGTCGAGGCTCAAGATACACATGATTTGGTACAAGAACAGATTCCACAAATCCCCATGGAAGAACAATCTGTTCTGGAGACACAAGAACTGTGTAGGAGCACGAGAGAGGTGAGAGAACCAGAATAATATGGTTTTCTTGTCATTGAGTATGGTGACTCATTATTGGTTGACAATGATGATCCTCTTACATACAAGGAATCAGTTGAAGGCATAGAATTTTCTAAGTGGCAAGAAGCCATGAATTCTGAAATGGATTCCATGTACCAAAACCAAGTATGGATTTTGGTAGATCCTCCAGTTGATGTAAAGCCTATTGGAAAAAATTGGGTATTCAAGAAGAAACTGGACATGGAAGGGAAAGTCAACACCTACATGGCACGATTGGTTGCAAAATGTTTTAGACAGCGTCAAGGAATTTACTATGATGAAACCTTTTCATCGGTTGCGATGCTGAAATCCATCAGAATCCTATTGGCCATTGCTTCTTACCATAACTATGAAATTTGGAAATTGGAAGTCAAAACATCTTTCGTTAATAGAAACCACCAAGAAGATGTCTAGATGGCACAAACTGAAGGGTTTGTGACTCCAAAGGATAAAAACAATGTATGAAAGTTGCAGAAATCCATTTATGGATTAAATAAAGCATCAAGGTCAGGGAACATTCGTTTTGATGAAGCTGTAACAGAATTTGGCTTTGTTACGAATGAATGTGAGCCTTGTGTCTACAAAAGGTTTAGTGGAAGTGCAGCCATTTTCATAATTGTATATGTTGATGACATATTGCTAATTGGAAACAAAGTACCTGTCTTACAGTTAGTTAAGCCATGGTTGAATAAATAATTCTACATAAAATACTTGGGTGAGGTGGCATATATTCTTAGGATCAAGATCCATCGTGATAGATCTAAGAGAATACTGGGCCTGAGTCAAAGTACATACATTGATAAGATACTGAATAGATTCAGTATGGAACAGTCCAAGAGGGGATTGTTTCCAGTGTCACATGGCATTCATATTTCCAAGAAAATGTGTCCTCACACACATGAGGAAATAAAGAGAATGGCAAGGATCCCTTATGCATCTGCGATTGGGTCAGTCATGTATGTTATGATATGTATGAGGCTAGATTATGCTTACGCATTATGTGTGGTATGTAGATATCAAGATGATCCAGGAGACCGCCATTGGATGGTAGTCAAGACTATCCTTAAGTATCTGAGGTTTACTAAGGATATGTTCCTAGTTTATAGAGGAGATGAGGAACTAGTCATCAGAGGACATGTAGATGCTAGTTTCTAGACTGATCAAGATGACATGAAGTCGCAGACTGGATACATCTTCAGTTTGAATGGAGGTGCAGTGAGCTGGAAGAGCTCAAAGCAAAGTGTGGTGGAAGATTCTACAGCGGAGTTCGAGTATTTCACAGCTTCTAAGGCAGCTAAAGAAGAAGTATGGATGCGAAGCTTCATCCAAGAGATGGATGTTATACCGAGCATTAAAGATCCTAACACACTCTATTGTGATAATATTTCAGTGGTGGCACTTGGAAAAGAGGCAAGATCACATCAACAGAAAAAGCACATACTTCGGAAGTATCATCTCTTGAGGGATTTTTCTCAGAGAGGTGAAGTTGCAGTGAGCAGTATTTCCACGGAAGACAACGTGGAGGACCCCATGACTAAATCCTTGACTCAGCAGAAACATGATCATCATGTGAGGTCTAGTGGACTAAAAGTCGTAGGTAGTTGTCTCTAGTCCAAGTGGGAGTTTTTAAGGGTTTCTGTCCTGAGAACCAACTGTTTTGTACTTTGATTACATGAATGTTCACTTATTATATATTGTTCATTGTTCTGCATGACTATAATATAATAATGTCTTGGAATATTTGTTGCATTAATAAGTTTATGGAAGATCCCCGCTATGATGAGAACCTTGAAATTTTATAACAATATTCTTAAATAAAGTTCTGTGGTTGGATGACATACTATGATAGGACACATAATATACAGACTGTCATGTGCGAGTACTCGTAAGAAGACAAGACTCTCTCTCATGGAGTTCACACTTGGTAATCTCCAAGATGGGATATTATGAGAACAGACCCGCCAGTAGTAATTCTGCATGTCTTGGTGTCATCAGATATTACTATCTACGAGCGTGTGTAATGGTCCTTAGACTAGAATATTATCATTAACTCATGTCATGACTCGCGCACTTAGATTTACGGACGAAAACCGTCACACAGATAGTTGGTGGGAAGTAAGGTACATTGGGTGCGTCACGAGTGACATGTTGTTAATGGATAAGTCAAAGAAGGATTTGTCCCTTCCATTTATGAAATCTGATATCTCGGCCCTTTGATTGAAATAGAACTATCGTATTAAATTCCATGGTCATGGTGTGAACGATGAGTTTATTTGAGGTAGTCAAAGAACGACGGATCAAGCATATAGTTTTATGACACTTCCATGAAACCTTATAGATGAGATATTGAGACAAAGGGATTAAATTACATAGTAAGCATTCATATGAGGTGATACGTCAATGCGGCATCAACTTCTTTCTCTTAGGTGCCTTGACCCATTGCTAGACAGCAATCTTGTACTTTAGGCAAGCTCGCCTAATGCCAACGAGAAAGGGGCCTAGAGGGTCACACACTAAGTGTATTCAAGTATCTCAAGTAGAAAAAACATTATTCCCATACGTGGTTTAATAATTATTCAAGGAAGCCTAAATTGTTTTGATGATGGAGGAATAAGTAAATGAAAAACAAGATATACATGTTGTGTATTAAAGATTACACGCCATGTAGTTTTTCATGGAAAAAAAGTCAACGACGTGTATTAATAAATACATGCCGTGTAGTTTTTATTATGGAAAATAAATGAATAAATGAAAACAAGATATACACGTCGTGTCCATTAAATGCACACACCATGTAGTTTTCAATGAAAAACAAGTATACATCATGTATTTATTAATACACACCGTGTAGTTTTTTCAATTGGGATTTTGAGGATATAATGTTGTTTTAAATGATATTTATTATAATCAGTGTGGAAGCATGTCAAGGAATTAATTATTTGACATGGGGTTTTAAATAAGAGTTAATGAAATAAATAAAATGCGTAACGCGTTTATTTATTGTCATAACTCTACAACCTCAAACCCGATTATAAAAATCCTCACAACCCCAACTCTTTTCCAACACACAAGAGAATTGTTGTGCACAACAACTCTGGAGAATTATTTCAAGGCCGAAAAAACCTCTTCCTCCAAGAATTCTCTCAAGACCGAGAGAGATCCCCTTCCATCGGATCAAGACGATCTAAGGAGGAAAACGCAAGAAAAGGTTTCTCCACGCTAACACCCGGAGACTCCTTTGGCGACTTCCCGAGATACAAGGTACCCATGTGGATCACCGCTATAGGATTTCTACACTGGGCTTATGCGACACAACGATGAATCACATCCGAACGTGATCAAGTACATCAATGAAGAAAGAACACCCAATAGGTATTTCTTTTTAATTGATTAAATTAATTATAATCAGCCTGTAACGATCCTACCTTTTGGTTCCGGGACTTTCCTTTTCTTTGACCATTTTTGTGATTCGATCCCTGGAGACTGGCGTCTATCGTCATATTGATCCCAGATTGATCATTGTTAATGACAAAAATCCAAGTGGCCACATACACCAACGCGCTTCTGTTGTGCCTGGAACCTTCAAATGGTATCAGAGGGAGGTTCCAGTGTTGATTATAATTATTTAATTTTCATTGATAATTTACACATTTATATTTGATTCAATTAGAAATAAATCGTTATATAAATATGAATAAACGAGATCTGTTCTTCCTCCCTTGTTTCTCGATTCACATCACAGAAATAACCTTTTAATTTTAATTTTGATTAAAATAAAAACGAAGAACTCATCCAGAGGAGTCGCTCTTTCTGTCTATACAACACGAGATTACACGACATGTAATTAAAACTACACATCGTGTACTTAGGTTCAATGAACCGGCACTGGTCCACCAAACCACGCCGTGTGAATTGAATATTCCTAAGTATTAATCATGCCGTGTTGACCAGAACTGATCGGCGCATCGAAATCGGAATACACGGCGTGTACATTGGAGCAACACGTCGTGTAGTCTGTTCCATCCTAGGTGAAACCATATACAAGGATAAGTCATGTACCGCGTACATGGGATCGCCAGGTTAGTTACTATGTAACAAGGAAGTACACACCGTGTATGATTTATCTAGACGTTGTGTACTCAAAAATTTCTAAAGTAAAGAAAACATGCCAAAGCCCCCAGCGTGTACTTTGGATAAGGGTGAAAAGAAATACATGATGTGTAAATATAAAATACACGCCGTGTACTTTCTAGAAATTTCACCAGGTTTCCTCCAAAAGTACAAAGACCCATACAAGGAATATGGATGAGAAGAATATCAAGGAAATTCAGAAAGGAATTTAAGATAAAGAATTCGTTAATTATGATATCATAATTAATTGAATTCGAGCGTGACTTATATTAAATGAATGAACGATTAAAAGAATTTGAATTCTAAATATGTGTAAATGTTGTTGCATGCTATGGATGATCATGAGCTAGACCAAGGACCCTTTGTATGAGTGTATGGTTTCATTTAAATTTTTTTAATTTAAATTCGTTGGCCTGTGAGCCTTCTTCCAACAAAATGTAGGGCATGCGTTCCCATGGTTTCTTTAATGTAAACCCCATGTAATGGAGGATCTCCCAAGCCGGATGAGATGGTTCGAAACCTGAAGCTGAGGCGAAACCAATGCAAGAAGATACAAAGGTGTACAGGTAGGAGCTGAAAAACACGAACCATCGGGTTCAAGGTGTTTTCCCTAGGTCAGGGTTATCTTATCAAAACCACTAGATAAACTAACCAATAGAAGAGCATGATCATGCCATATTATTTTATTTCTGTCTAAATTGCATGGTTTATTTATTATGTATGTGTAATCACGATCACATAGTTAATAAAATGAACAAGCATGCAAAGATGGAATAAAATAAAAACCGGACTATGCGTAAACATTATCAGAACATGGTTAATAAATTAAGAAAGCATCAATTAATATTAACAAGCATGTGATAATGAAAAACTACGCATAAAGAATAAAATCCCTCAAATACCATATTAAGTCATACCAAGTCTTCCTTTACTTGATTAAGGGAAAGACTCAATAAAACTATGTGTTTGACCAACCCTTGTTGGGACACTTAGTTTTATAAAGGAAGCCCCTATGAAAGGTTTTGGGTTGACTTAACCATATTAAATCAAGAGGAGTAGCCCTTGCTAGACTTGATGTAAAATTTGAGGCAAGATTTGAGGAAATCCAAGTCAGGATTTCTGGATTGGGGAGTCCACTCAACAGATCGAGGAATTGTAAGCTCATAGTTGGCAAAGACCTGCCTACCTAAATACCTTCAAATAGCTTGACCAACCCTTATTGGGGTTATGGGAAGGGGAATATGGATCCTTGATAGTAGAATGTCAAAGAAACTGTACATTCTGAGTTCAATGGTGAGGGCCATTGGAAATTGATAAAATAGTGGGAGAATTAATAAATTCATTGCTTCTCATAAAATGTAATCAAGAAAGTACTAATAAAACTGCTATTTTAATTGTAGAATCAAGATGACAAACTCATCAACCACATTTTCTCTACAATCAATTCTGGACAAAGACAATATCCTCACCAGCAGTAAATTTCAGGAATGGTTTAGGCGCCTTCGGGTTGTCCTACGCCATGAACGAAAGTATTACGTGTTGGATTCCTCACTTCCTGATCCTTCTACCCAAGGGGAAAGTGATGAATATTTCCTTGTCTATGATCAACATTTGAGCGATGCACTCGAAGTTCAATGTTTGATGCTATATTCAATGTCAAGTGAACTCATGAAGTATCATGAGGACATGGATTTCTATAGCTTTCTTGAGCACCTATGTGGTCTATACCAGGAGAGATTAAGATAGGAAAGGTTTGAGATCTCCAAGGCTATATTCCAGAGCAATCTTGGAGAGGGTGCCCCAGCTGGGCCTCATGTAGTCAAGCTCATTGGCTGCATTGAGTGCTTGGAAGTTCTAGGGATTAAACTCTCTGAAGAACTGGGTACCGATCTCATTCTTGCATCACTTCCCCAGAGCTTCTCTAACTTTGTTGTGAACTTAAACATGAATAACATTGAGAAGTCTCTGTCTAATCTCTTTATCCTTATTCGCCAAGTGGATAATGACATGAAGCGTGAAGAAACCTTCTTTCCTTATGGTAAGTAAAAGGAAAGGGAAGGCAAAGAGCATTAAGCCCAAATAATTTTCAAAGAATTCCAAGAAAAGGAAGATCAAAGGGGAGGCAAAGGAATAGGATGTTGTTTGTTTCGCATGTGGCAAGAAGGGCCACTGGAAGAAAAACTGCACCCAGCCAAGGAAGCATGGGGAAGCTTCATGTGTGTTTTTTATCGAATGAAATACATCTGTTTCTATTAATTGGGTATTAGATACTTCTTGTGGTTCTCACATCTATATCCAAATACAGGAACTAAGTAGATTCAGAAAGATTGACTAAAATGAGGTGGATCTATGAGCAGCCAATGAAGCCAGGCTCGTTGTTGTAGCTGTCATAGACTACCACCTCACATTGCCTACTAGTATGATCGTGGTGTTAAAGGGTTGTTATTATGTGCCTTATGTTACTAAAAACATTATTTCAGTATCCAGATTAGATACTGATGGATTCATATTCAGGTTTGGAAATGAATGTTTCTACTTTTATAAAGATAGCATTTTTTTGGTAGGGAACATTTATATAACGTCCTTTATGTGTTAAACTATAAAAACCAAGTAATGGAAATAAATGACAAAGTAAATTCACATGACTCATACCACACCCAACTTTGGCATCACCGGCTAGGTCATGTCAATGAGAAACGTTTGACAAAATTACATCAAGATGGGTATTTAGATTCTTTTGAACTAAAACCACTTGGTGTATGTCATGCGTGTCTACAAGGATAAATGACCAAAGCCCCATTTAGTGGTAAAGGTGAAAGGGCTAAAGAGATTCTAGAATTAGTTCACAAAGTTGTGTGTGGACCATTTCCAGTTGAAGCAAGGGGTGGGATCTCGTACTTCATAACTTTTACTGATGATTTTAGTAGATATGGATATATCTACTTAATGAGGTATAAATCAGATTCTTTTGACCGATTCAAAGAATACAAGAATGAAGTTGAGAACCATCTTGGTAAGAAGATTAAGAAACTCCGCTCAGACAGAGGATGAGAATATCTTAATCAGGACTTCATTGATTTCTTATGGGAGTTCGGGATTATATCTCAACTCACTCTTCCTTATACACCTCAGTGGTATGGTGTAAGTGAAAGGAGGAACTGCACCCTATTGGACATGGTGAGATCAATGATGAGTCATGTGAATCTTCCATTATCCTTTTGGGGATATTCATTAAAAATAGTAGCACACATACTAAACCAAGTACCAACTAAATCGATAAATGGTATTCCATACGAGTTATGGAGTGGACGCAAATCCATGTTATCGAATTTACATGTGTGGGGTAGCGAAGCATTTGTTAAGGCCTCTTCAGGTAAAAAACTTGCACCCCGAGGCACAAAGTGTATCTTTATAGGATATCCCAAGGAAACAAGGGGATATTACCTATACAACCCCTCAGACAAAAAGGTTACAGTGGAAAGACACGCCATATTCCTTGAGAGGGAGCACATCTCCAAAAGAGAAAGTGGGAGCGAGATAGACTTCGATGAAGTCGAGGCTCAAGATACACATGATTTGGTACAAGAACAGATTCCACAAATCCCCATGGAAGAACAATCTATTCCAGAGACACAAGAACTGCGTAGGAGCACAGGAGATGTGAGAGAACCAGAATGATATGGTTTTCTTGTCACCAAGGATGGTGACTCATTATTGGTTGACAATGATGATCCTCTTACCTACAAGGAAGCAGTTGAAGGAACATACGTTGCCAAGTGGTAAGAAGACATGAATTCTGAAATGGATTCCATGTACCAAAACCAAGTATGGATTTTGGTAGATACTCCTGTTGATGTAAAGCCTATTGGTAATAAATGGGTATTCAAGAAGAAACTGGACATGGAGGGGAAAGTCAGCACCTACAAGGCACAACTGGTTGCAAAAGGTTTTAGACAGCATCAAGGAATTGACTATGATGAAACCTTTTCACCAGTTACAATGCTAAAATCCATCAGAATCCTATTGGCCATTGCTGCTTACCATGACTATGAAATTTGGAAAATGGATGTCAAAACAGCTTTCCATAACGGGATCCTCCAAGAAGATGTCTACATGACACAACCTGAAGGGTTTTCTGACTCCAAAGGATGCCAACAAGGTATGCAAGTTACAAAAATCTATTTATGGATTAAATCATGTGTCAAGGTCATGGAACATTCGTTTTGATGAAGTTGTAACGGAATTTGGCTTTGTTAAGAACGAATGTGAGCCTTGTGTCTACAAAGGGTTTAGTAGAAGTGCAGTCGTTTTCCTAATAGTATATGTTGATGACATATTGCTAATTGGAAACGAAGTACCTATCTTACAGTCAGTTTAGGCATGGTTGCATAAATTCTTCTCCGTGAAAGACTTGGGCGAGGCGACATATATTCTTGGGATCAATATCCATCGTGATAGATCAAAGAGAATGGTGTGCCTGAGTCAAAGTACATACATTGACAAGATACTGAAGAGATTCAGTATGGAACAGTCCAAGAGGGGATTGTTTCCAGTGTCACATGGCATTCATCATTCCAAGAAAATGTGTCCTCAGACACATGAGGAAAGAAAGAGAATGGAAAGAATCCCTTACGCACCCATGATTGGGGCATTCATGTATGCTATGCTATATACGAGGATAGATTTTTCTTACACATTAAGTGCAGCAGGCAGATATCAAGCTGATCCAGGAGACCGCATTGGATGGAAGTCAAGAATATCCTTAAGTATCTGAGGTTTACTAAGAATATGTTCATGGTTTATAGAGGAGATGAAGAACTAGTCATCAGAGGACATGTAGATGCTAGTTTCTAGACCGATCATGATGACATGAAGTCGCAGACTAGATACATCTTCAGTTTGAATGGAGGTGCAGTGAGCTGGAAGAGATCAATGAAAAGTGTGGTGGCAGATTCTACATCAGAGTCTGAGTATATCGCAGCTTCTGAGGCAGCTAAAGAAGCAGTATGGATGTGAAGCTTCATCCAAGCGCTGGATATTGTACCGATCTGTAAAGATCCTATCACACTCTATTGTGATAATACTGCAGCGGTGGAACTTGCAAAAGGACCAAGATCACATCAGCGGACAAAGCACATACTTCGGAAGTATCATCTCTTGAGGGATTTTTCTCAGAGAGGTGAAGTTGCAGTTAGTAGTATTTCCACAGAAGACAATGTGGAGGACCCCTTGAATAAAGCCTTGACTCGGCAGAAACATGATCATCATGTGAGGTATAGCAGACTAAAAGTCCTAGGCAGTCGACTCTAGTCCAAGTGGGAGTTTGTAAGGGTTGGTGTCCTTAGAACCAACTGTTTTGTACTTTGATTACATGAATGTTCACTAATTATATATTGTTCATTGTTCTGTATGAATATAATATAATAATGTCCTGGAATTTTTGTTGCATTAATAAGGTCATGGAAGATCCCCACTATGATGAGAACCTTGAAATGCTATAAAAATATTCTTAAATAAAGTTCTGTTGTTGGATGACATACTATGATAGGACACATAGTATACAGATCATCATGTGCTAGTACTCGTAAGAAGACGAGACTCTCTCTCAAGGAGTTCGCACTTGGTAATATCCAAGATGGGATATTATGAAAATAGACCCGCCAGTAGTAATTTCTCATGTCTTGGTGTCATCGGATATTACTATCTACGAGCATGTGTATTGGTCCTTATATTGGAAGATTATCATTAACTCATGTCATGACTCGCGCACTTAGATTTACTGACAAAAACTGTCACGCAGATAGTTGGCGGGAAGTAGGGTGCGTTGGGTGCGTCACGAGTGACATGTTGTTAATGGATAAGTCGAGGAAGGATTTGTCCCTTCCATTTATGAAAGTTGATATCTCATCCCTTTTATTGAAATAGAACTGTCGCATTAAATTCCATGGCCATGGTGTGAATGACAAGTTTATTTTAGGTAGTCAAAGAACGATGAATCAAGCATGTGGGTTTATGACACTGCCATGAAACCTGCTTGATGAGATATCGAGACAAATGGATTAAATTACACAATAAGCATTCGTTTGAGGTGATACGTCAATGTGGCATCAACTTCTTTCTCTTGGGTGCCTTGACCCGTTGCTAGACAGTAATCTTGGACTTTAGGCAAGCTCGCCTAATGCCAATGAGAAAGAGGCCTAGAGGGTCACACACTAAGTGTATTCAAGTATCTCAAGTAGAATAAAGATTATTCTCATACGTGGTTTAATACTTATTCAAGGAAGCCTAAATCGTTTTGATGATGGATGAATAAGGAAATGAAAAACAAGATATACACGCTGTGTATTAAAGATTACACACCGTGTAGTGTTTCATGGAAAAGAAGTACATGTCGTGTATTAATAAATACATGCCATGTAGTTTTCTTTTTGGAAAGGAAATGAATAAATGAAAACAAGATATACACACCGTGTAGTTTTCAAGGAAAAATAAGTAGACACCGTGTATTTATTAATACACGCTGTGTAGTTTTTCCAGTCGGGATTTTGAGGATATAATATTGTTTTAAATGATATTTATTATAATCAGCATGGGTTCATGTCAAGGAATTAATTATTTGACATGGGGTTTTAAATAAGAGTCAATGAAATAAATAAAACGCGTAACGTGTTTATTTATTGTCATAACTCTACAACCTGAAACCCGATTATAAATATCCTCAAAACCCCAACTCTCTTCCAACACACAAGAGAATTGTTGTTCCCAACAACTCTATAGAATTATTTCAAGGCCAAAAGAACCTCTTCCTCCAAGAATGCTCTCAAGACCGAGAGAGATCCTCTTCCATCGGATCAATACGATCTAAGTAAGACAACGAAAGAAAAGGTTTCTCCACACTAGCACCTAGAGACTCCTTTGGCGATGTCCTGAGATATGAGGTGCATGTGTGGATCACCGCTAGAGAAAGTCTCACTACCACAAAAACAGTTTTTTGCAGCGCCCCCCCCCCCTTATCAGCACTTGTTTAGTAGCGCTGATAAAGGGGGGCCTTTATCAGTGCTTTTTTTTAAAAACGCTGATAAAGGGTCGGCTTCAAAAAAAAATTTATAAATATATTAATATATTAATATATAAATATAGTTATATTTTTATATAAATATAATATATAATTTTTAAATATATTTTAGATAAGTATAAATGTACATTTACACTTATTATACTTAATATATAAGATATTTAGTGAAAATGGCTTCTTAAAAAATTAAAAAAATATTTTTAATTAATAATTTCATAATAATTATGGAGTAATAGTCATTTAATAAAAATTTGAGGAATAAAAAAATTAAAAAAATTAAAAAAAGATCCAAAATATGTTGAAAACGCAACTCAAACTTCAAACGGCCATAACTTTTGATCCGGGTGTCCGTTTGAGCTCTACCACATATCAAATCGAAGTCTGCAACGAGCTCTACGTCGCTGTGACCTGGGGGGACCTTGGTCAAGCGTTTTTCGAGGCCAAAAGAGGCCCAGAAGGCCTCCAAAACGGTGTTTTTTGTCGGGGTACCTAGATTTTTTTAACATTTTGTGGATTTTCAAACTCGTTTAAGGGGGGTATTATTGGATTTTTTTGGCGGGGAATGAATTTATTCCAAGGTATTACATTCATATTGATATTATGTCTTTGAAATTTCATCCTTTTTTATAATTCACTGCTATTTATAATCAAATATATAACTATATGTACATATTTTTTATATATTCGCACCTAAAAATTAAATTTTTTAAATAAATAATTAAACATATTTACATATAAAATATATTAGATTTATCTAAATAATAACTAATATCCATTTTATTTAAAATACCAATATATGAATATTTATATACCTATATATTAATCTAACTATATATATATATATATTAATCTAACTATATATATATTAATCTAACTATATATATATATATATTAATCTAATAATTATATATATATTAATATAACTACATATATATATATATATTAGTATTACTATAAATATATATATTAATATAACTATATATATATATATATATATTCAAATAACTATATATATATTCATATAACTATATATATGTTAATATAACTATATATATATATATTAATATAAATATATATTACTATACGAATAAATATAACTAAATATATATAGATATAGATATAGATATATATTAATATCACTATATATATATATATATTAATATTACTATATATATATATTAATATAACTATATATATATATTATAATATAACTATATATATATTATAATCTAATAACTATATATATATTAATATAAATATATATTACTATACGATTAAATATAACTAAATATATATATATATATGGATATCATGAATTGGAAGACAAATCAAAATAGAGTAGTGGTAAAGGCTTAGGCGCGCACGGGGGAGGTCTCGAGTTCAAATCATGTGGGTGGCAGGGGCGCGCGAGCATGGAGGAATATAGCAGCAAGCGCTGTTAAAGGGTGAAGGGGGTGCATGGGGTGCGTGGGGTGTTGTACAGGGGCAGAAAAGCACTGTAAAATGGGGGGTTCAAGCGCTATAAAAGCCCACCCGATTCGCATTAATTTTTTATTTTATTTTTTAAATTTTTAAAAAAAAAATTTTTTTTTAATTTTTTTAACTTTTATCAGCGCTTTTTTAAAAGCGCTGATAAAGAAAGCGCTGATATAGGACCCCTTTATGGGCGCTAAAAAAAGCACTGATAAAGGGGTACTTTTATCAATGCTGATAAAAGACCCCTTTTATCAGCGCTTTTTTTTAGCACTGATAAAGGGGTCCTATATCAGTGCTTTTCAAAGCACTGATAAAGGGGACCCCCCCTATCTTCACTAGCTTTATCAGCGCTTTTTCTAGCTCTGATAAAGGCCATTTTTAGCGCTGATAAAGGTCGTGTTTGTAGTAGTGTCTACACATGGCTTCTGTGACGCAACGACGAATCACATCGGAACGTGATCAAGGACATCAACGAAGAAAGAACATCCAAAAGGTATTTCTTTTCAATTGATTAAATTAATTATAATCAACCTGTAACGATCCAACCTTTTGGTTCCGAGACTTTCCTTTTCTTTGTCCATTTCTGTGATTCGATCCATGGAGACTGGCGTTTATCATCGTATTTATCCCGGATTGATCATTGTTAATGACCAAAAGCCAAGTGGGAACATCCACCCATGCGCTTCCGCTGCACCTGGAACCTTCACATATCATATATAATAATATAAAACATCTACTCATTATTCCTCAACATATCCCTCTAATTTTCCCTAAGATACATCCTGTTATATGCCTCCAAATATCACATAACCATGGTTAAACAAGATTCTATGTGAACCTGGGGTTTTTAAGGAAAAACTTCTACAAATTCATTCTTATTAAACACTATACTTTTATTAGTGCTATCTAAAATCACTCATAAAGGGTGCCTTTATCTATGATAAAAAAGAACTGATAAAGGATGAAATTTATTGAAACCATCACATTTGATTTTCTTATCAGTGATAAAAACATATATTATTAAAAATCATATATTAATAAAGAAATATATTTCAGTAGATATATATATATATATATATAATTTTTTCTTAAATATGATTTATATAACATTGATGATGAGACTAAGAGATTTATATTCATCACTACACATTTATTAGTGCTAGTTAAAATCTCTAATAAAGGGTGCCTTTATCAGTGAAAATAAAATCACTGATAAGGGTAGCCTTTATTAGTTCTTTTCTTAGCACTGATAAAATAAAAAAGAATATATTATTTAAAATAATATTTTAAATAGGAATATATTTCTATTGATATATATATATATATATATATATATATATATATATAATATTTTCTTAAATATGATTTATGTAATACCAAATATGTATTTGCACTTAATATATAAAATATATAGTAAAAAATGGTTTATAAAAGAATTTAAAATTAAGATTAATTAATAATTTTATAATTAATATTAAGTAATAGACATTTAACAAAAATTTAATAATATAAAAAGTTATTATATTAAATAATATCTTATTAAAAGTTGAAAAGGGGTTTTAAATTTAAACAGACGTAACTTTTGATCCAGTTTTCTGTTTAGGCTCCACATGATATCAAATAAGTGCTTGCAAAGTGATATATGATGTCCAAAATTGGGTAGCGAGTTTCCTATTTTTTCTATTTAAAAAACAACTACAAGGCCTCAAAAACTGATTTTTCTGTTAGGATAACCTTATTATTAAATATTCAATGTAACTTTATCTTCATTTAATAGGATATTCTTGTCCCTTTTTAGTGGAGACTGAATTTATTACCTTAGATTAAATTCATATGGGTATTATGAAGTTTAAATTTTATTATTTTTCATATTGTAGTTTTATTTAAAATTAAATATAAATATATAAACATATATTTATATATTTACACATAATAATTTAATTGTATAAATAAATATTTAATTATATTCTCATATAAAATGACTTTTAAAATGTATAAAACACATATTAATAAAAAATAATTATCAATTTTATTTACAAAAATATTTATCGATTTTATTTACCTTATAAAATTATATATATGTATATATATATATAAATTATAGACCTTTTATATATAAATATGTCGGTTTATTTGTGTGTATTAACCAATAGTTATATATTTATGTATATATTCTAATATATGTAAATGAATATTAATTTATAAAATATTTAAATAAATATAAATATATGTTCATAAATATATACAAATATAACCAAGAACACACACAACCAATGGAGTTTGTTTGTTTTAGAATTCAAAAGTTGAGTTTCCTCAATGAGTCTCCTATTTACTGATATCTTTGTGGCCTTATAAAGCAACCAAATGATTCCTTTACCTTCTTTAATGAATGATTTATTAAAAGGATGTTAACTAACATGCACTTGTATCTAGAATGTTCTGTTTGTATGGGTATTAGAAGCAGTTATAGGTCCATTTTTTCATAGGTTAAATGGGTTTCATCTAGGTAGTACCTTTTATATTTTCGGACCACCAATTGGATGGAATGTCCCATTGCCTCCTCTTACACAGTTCTTGTTCCACCTTTGAGGTGGCACATTTTTCAGCAACGTGGAAAGGGTGATTTAGCATTCATTTGTTTCGACCCGTTCAGCATCAATATCCTTTAGTGAATATTGAATTAACCCTGTGGGGAACTATTGATCCTAGTGGGTGATTGTGTGGGGATCAAGCACTCATGCAACCAATCCGTCTCAGATATAAATTCCTTGGATGGTCTCCAACTGGTTTATTCATGGAGCCAATAATGACCAATGGCCCTGGAATCCATGATTCAGGGACCTGCTTTCCAAAGGCAGGTGCTCATCGGCTGATGATTTGGAAAATGATATTTGAGGACTCCATTGGTCGAGAGGATGGGCAGTCAGGCTCATCACACCCTTTTGGGGGATGATTGTTTCCTGTTCCAGGACTCTCTTATAGATTTCAGTCGTGTTCATATGTTCATGAATCATTGGTTTATTCTTGAAGAGTGTGTCCACGGGCTACCCTTGGTTTGCAAGATATTCATGGACATGCATTTGTTTGATGACACGGAGGTGATGCTGACTTAGCCATATTATGAGGCGCTCTGGAGTTTGTCATCATCTTGGGAGGATGGAAGGTGACTTGATGTTGGGATCGGGCCCACATGGAGGGCTTCCTAAGTATCCTCATGAGAGGAATTAGAACACACTTAGTTCGATGGTGTGGGGATTACGCATGTAAGTTGCCCAATTAATATACATGATTGGGTGGATTCTTTTGGAATGGCACCCTTTTGAGCTTGGGCCTTCTAACATGAGTCTTATGTATACTGATTTGGTAAGGAATCAGAGTTCGCGTAGTACAGAAGATGCGGGGCTTATGCATGGACGTCGCTGAATTGATAGACATGATTGGGTGGACCCTTTTGGAATGATCACCCTTTTGAGCTCAGGCCTTCTGATAGGCATCCTACATTTCCTGATTTGGTCAGGAATCATAGTACTCACAGTTCAGAAGATGTTGGGATGTCGTAATCCTTAAAAACCTCTAATCCCATGAGAGTCATGCTTGGTGTGAGAAACAATAGGATGTAAAAGATTTTACAATACACACGCCACCTCCCCTATTGGTGGGGGGAGGGAGAGCCCACGACAGAAGAAGCCAGGGTGACTGTGGGCAGGGGCGCAGAGCGATGAACCTTTCCATGTGAACTGGCATTCAAGGTCACGCAGACCTGCCTCAGAAGATTGGGGACTTACCTCAATGGGAGGGCCCCATAGCATGTTCTAGAAATGGGAGGAGTTTTGTCCTTGCAAAAGGGGGGAATGAACATAACCCCTTTGACAGATCAATGTCTCCCAATGAACGGAAAAGAAAGTGATCACCCTTAATCCCGAGTATATGGAGGTTCACATCAGCATCCCAAGGTTGAACTCCAGGTTACCATGGGAATTTAGCCTTACAGGAATTCCCGAATCCCACACCTTTTTGGGGAGGGCCTTCATGACTCTTCTTACCAAGGGTATGTAGACTCAATGGGACGCATTGATGCGGCCGATTACCGGATCATACAGGTCTAGTAGCTTTGGAGGAGGCTTTGGCCTAGTGTCGGAGGACTTGTCAATGGAGGGATTTTGGAGGACTGGATGGTAATGGAGGGGTGAGGTAGCAACTAGAGGGAAATGTACCTGAAAACACCCCATTCTGCGAACTGGTTTCGTATGTGGGGTGCAGGATGCTCCGCGTACCATAGTTGTATGTGGGCAGAGGGACCTTCCACGTACTGGCAAAGTACATGGGCATAGGTATCACCAACTGTACCAAAGTGGTACGCTGCTCACCATGCCACTTTGGGTTGTATCCACATACCCATTGGGTACACGGCACCAGGTTCAGTCCACGTAGTGGTCTGCTATGCGGAGCACCATATTGAATGAGGGTCCTGGGAATTACCGTTCATGGGAAATTCATCCACGAGTTGTTTTTGGTTTGCGGTCAACCAATTAGGTTTACTATTTTATAATTTTCACATGTTTCCCCCATTTTATGGTTCGCAGCCAGTTGTATCTGTGAAGGAAGAGGCTCATGGTTCATGCTTTTGCTGATGAAATGAAACAGAAGCCAAAGTGCCACCTCTGAGTTTTCCTCAAGCCTTCATCACACGTTATCTCTTCTATTCTCCTCCTTTCTATATTCTATTATGCTCTTTTTATAGAGCATCAGAATGATCATGTCTACTGGAAACACAACACGATTTGTGGACGCCCAATTAAGTAGTATTCAGACTCACGGACGACTCGGTCAATCGGGGCCTGTGGGGATATTTGTTCATGATAATGGTTCGAAAAACCCTGCTTATCAGCTTAATCCACGAACTGAGGGGTTCACGGCACAGTACACATACCATTTTCTATGCAGAACTCCGTCGGTTGGTGCGGTTCGTAATTTTCCCTACTCACTGGCCATCGTTTCATGGGCCAGCATATCACGAACCCTCTTTACCTCCACATACCTTTCCAAGTAAATGGTACACTGACTACTTGAATACTTGAATTCCTTCAAGTTTCCTCATAGAAATGCAAATCCATTTGAGTCCCATCACCTCGGTAAGCATATAAAAGTTTTTAATTCCTTTTATAAAGCGATTACAAGGGTATTTTCTTCCCTCAGTAGAATTTTTAGGGCCCTTCAAATTCCCCCATCGGAATAGTGTCTGTTCGGAATGAAAAGGTAACTATTCCAATGCAGAAGCAGTCTTGAACTGAAATGGTTTGCGGTAGAGCAAGTAGACCCGGTAGGAGGGGACCACACCTATATATAGGAGCGCATGTCAGTTTTCCTTTACCATTTCTCTTGGAGAAAAGGGCTCCCAACTTCCCAGCCTCCTATCTTCGTGTACCATGATCCTTGCAAAAAATGTGATCGCAGACTGTTTCATATGTTCTTCGAACTGATTTTCTCGTCATTCCCTTGTCCACAAACCACATTTTACTTCCGCGAACGAGTTTGTGGAGTTTATAAGAGTAAAAACGGATCTTTGTGTAGGAGAATTCGACGCGGTTTTCTTGTCTTCATACTGAACTTATATCAGTGACCAAAAACATTAACCCAGACTTAAAACTTTATTCCACTACTCTTAAACATAAACTTAGCCGTGGTTGGGGTTCATGGTTTCTTGCTACCGTGAACCGTTCTGTTCGCCGGCCAGTGGTTCGCCGGACAACGCCTCGCGGCTGGTTTGCGCACCATGGCTGTATGTGGTGGATTGTATCCATGTACAATTGATGTAGGCAACACACTAATTCTGCGTGTTACGATGTACGCGGACTGCTCCTTCTGCGTACCATTTTTTATGAACAATACATGGAGCCTTTTTCGACATGTTTTAAGTACTTTAGACACTTTTTTTCCGAAGCCTTTATCAAACAATTTTCGATTGGACTGACTTCGCCCCAGCTTCTGGATGTTCTTATGAAGGTTAAAATGGATGACTCACAGGCTGAGGACAAATCGATGAAGATGAGGGCCACCATGGTGAGGAATAGCGATGATAGCCTTCAAACCCACATCATTCCTCGTGACAGTTTTCTGACAATCTTCATGACGCCAGATCTTCAAACATGCCTATTATTTGTGTAATTGGCACATTATGGCTTTGGTCTTCCCGCCAATGTGCCTCTCTCATTGCCTAATCCCGACCTTCCTTTCTTCCTCTTAGATGCACCACATGATCATGATCGTGCCAATATTTACTCAACTGATGAAGTCATCTCCACTCCAATTCAGGAAAATGTTTTCATACTGCAAGGTTCGGCCTAGAGTCAGGTTAAACACGCGTGCCACAATGGTTTCCTGAGACTATACATTCGATAATACCCATCCATCGTCAGCATTTCTTTAGAAAATCTTAGTGGCGGGTAAAGCCCCAAATGGGATTTTCTGGCCGGGGGATGTTTTTTTGATGAGTGGGCTGAGGTATTCTGGGTGCATCAGACATGTCTGGATTCCCCTGACCAACTAGAGGCGGTGGGCCTGCACCAGGAAGTCTGTGTGTCTCAGTTTGCAACCATATATTCTGGCGAAATCCTTACATAATTGCTGAGTTTCTAGTGTTTGAGCACCAACACCTCTCATCTACTGCATGGAGAAGTGGGGATCAATTTTTAGGAAATCTACCAGCTTGGATGTCTTCCTATCCTCAAAGAAATGTACCAAGAGTTTCTCCCAGTGGTCACCACATGGAATGAAAATGATCCGAAGTATCCTTTGACAAAGGACTTACTGGTCATGGCACCGGAATCACTAGATCATCCCATCGAATCTTGTTCCCTCATCCCATTAGAAGCATGGATAAGGTTATTCTTGTAGGTGAACGGGCCTAAGCCAAAGGCGTGCCACAATCGAACTCACACAACCCATCAGTCCTGCCAAACTCCAATGTCATACTATACTACCCTTGAAGCAGGGCGGTATGCCTCATGGGGATATGAGCTTCGACCCGACATTTCACCTATGCTTACGCTAGCAGGTTTGTTCTCCATGTTCTTAAGGGAATGGATCTTCCCATCTCAGGACGTATACAATGGGGTTCAGTTCTGCAAGTTGATGATGGAAGCCATAATGACGGAGGGTCAACCTATTAATTTGGCCCTTCCTACCCTCGCCCGACTTTATGAATTGTTTGGACAGATTCAGGAAGGTAGGTCGCCGCATCATCTCAGTGGACCGTTCCAATTGTTTTACATTTAGATGGAGGAACCCTTCCACTATTATGAATACCAACATACTACAAGGGTTCCCCATTCTAACATTCACCTTTACCTTCTCAACATTTTTGATATTCATTGCAGAACTCTGAGCATTACTTATGTGGTTGGGTTGTTGAACGACACTTCTTACCTCTCGTTTTCACCACATCCTACTCCTCATGGATCCTTGAGAGGTGACAATGATAGTTCATTGGAGGAATGTTCATACCACATCAATCTTCGGGAAAGGATGCTCACTTCACGTGTATACAGAGTTGTTATTTTTGAGCCATACATACATTATCGGTTTTCCCAACATTTTGGAAGCCTTCAACTCCGGTTGTTAAATTGAGGGTAGAATCTCATCTTGTGGTTCTCCGTCAATTGTGGCTTATGATGACGCATGAAGGTGCTGCTTGGGAAATTATTATTCCTAACATTATGGGGCCCACCATCCTATCACTGGAGTATGCCCGACTATGGGTAAATTGTTACCCTATGGGAATGTTGAAAGTGTTTTTTCGATGGGTGTAGAAACCCTTGATCGTTTCATGCCCTGTTCTTTCCCCAAAAACAACACCACACATTCTTCTCATTGGGAGAAGTGAAGTAGCATGGACTTCTACTTCCATCCCTTCAGCAACAAAGATGGATACACCTCCCACCCCAGTTCTCCTGGTAAGAAGGCATTCAGTCCGTCGTCAAAAGTGTTTGGGATGGGTTACATCAGTGCAACCCATTTCGGTGGGGAGCGACTCAGACAAATCCCCTTCTGTGAATATTGCCCAAGTTCTTAATGAGACTGGCACTATCTGAGCCTCGCCTATCATGTTATAGGTTGCAATTAGCCCTACACATCCGGCTCCAACGGCTGGGCCATTTGATGGAAAAGAGAGTCTCCCACCTTAGGTGACTAGAATTAGGTCCCTCCCCACCCATATGGCGACGTTTCCTGCTTAAAAATATGTGGCATTAGAGGAGGATCAAAGTGCTGGTTCTGTAGCAAGACACCAGGAAGTACACAAAGAGGAATGGTGCTAGTTGCGCTATCTTTCTGCAGAGACACCCATGGCCAATCTCACCGATAAGGGTGACAATTTGCAGCGATTATTTATTGAGCTAGGTTCTGGAGGCTTTTATTACCAGCACCTTCACTTCCTTATTTACCAAATCATCATTGCTCGAGGAGACCTCGTCTCCTACAAGGACAAGCTGACCAGGTTTAATTTTTCCCACTACTAGGTTTCAACCATCTGGGATATTTCAGAATCAATTGATCATCTAAAGACAGTAGAAGTGAAAGCACGTGATTTGGTCACGGTTTAGGAGGAAGAGTTGCGGGCGTGCAAAGACCACACAACAAAGTTGATGGAAAAATTGTTGGGAAAGACGGGAAAGCGACGAACGCGCAAACAAAAGAAAAAGCGAACGCGCAGCGGAAATTGAATCTTTCCCCCCAAATAGAAGCGGATGTGCAGCGACAAAATTAAATGTGCAGAAAAAATAAATTTGACACCGGAAATTTTTACGTGGAAAACCCGAAAGGGAAAAACCACGGGACCTAGTCCAGAAAGAGGGATCCACTAAAATCAAGAAGTACACGGTAGAGACTCCCCAAAATGGAAGGGATCTCAAAAGTAATACTCAAGAATAAAAGTATGGATCAAAAGGTGGAGAGCAAGAAAGATGATCGTTAAAGAAAGGCGATCACCAAATGGGATTTGCTCTCGGTGTTGTTGCTGCCGGTGATGATGAAATGCCTTGCCTCAGCCTCCTTATATAGGAAAAGAATCAGCGTCAAATATAATGTCGCCGCGTCAAAAGAGTGTCACCGCGTGAATTAATTCACGCGGTCTTGGCCCGCATTAAAACACCACATTAAAACAGATACCGCATGTGCACCATTTGAGGAGGCGTTGCCCAGTGCGCCAACCAGGAAGGCGCACAACAATCTCCCCCTCCGACTCAAGTGGGGATCACTGCCAACCCTGCAATCTGTCGGCAAGTCTCAAATTTTCCTCTGGGTAAACTCTTGGTCAACATGTCTGACCCATTGTCATCAGTGTGGATCCTCTCAAGCTCTAACTGTCTCGAATCAAGGACGTTTCGAATCCAATGATATCGAACATCGATATGTTTCGACCTGCCATGAAAAGTAGAATTCTTTCCCAAACAAATAGCACTCTGACTATCACAAAATAAAACATACTTGTCCTGATTTAAATTGAGCTCTCGAATAAATGTTTTCATCCACAACAATTCTTTGCACGCCTCAGTTGCTGCAATAAACTCTGACTCTGTGGTAGATAAAGCAACACATCTCTGCAATCTAGACTGCCAAGATACAGCTCCCCCTGCAAAAGTGATCAAATAGCCTGAAGTAGACTTCCTCGAATCGATATCTCCTGCCATATCTGAATCTGTAAAGCCACAAAGCATAGGTTCCCCTTTGCCAAAACACAATCTCAGATCAGAAGTACCACGAAGATAACGAAAAATGTACTTCAATGCTCTCCAATGCTCTCTACCTGGATTTGATAGAAAACGACTGACCACACCAACTGCATGAGCTATATCAGGTCTAGTACATACCATTGCATACATCAAACATCCAACAGCAGATGAATAAGGTATGTGTTGCATCTCCTCTCTCTCTTCATCAGTAGAAGGTGACTGACTGGAACTGAGCTTAAAATGTAAAGCAAGAGGAGTACTAACCACTTTCGCTCTATCCATATAAAATCTCTGAAGAACCTTCTCAATGTATCTCTCCTGAGATAACCACAACTTCTTGGCCTTCCTGTCACGGGAGATCGTCATGCCAAGAATCTGCTGTGCTGGCCCCAAGTCTTTCATCGCAAAAGACTGACAAAGATCCTTCTTCAATCTGTCAATTCTAGAAGTATCATGGCCAACAATGAGCATATCATCAACATAAAGCAACAGTATAATAAAATCATCATCAGTAAATCTCTGAACAAAAACTCAATGATCAGAAGATGTCTTCCTGAAACCCTGATGAGAAATGACAGATTCAAACTTCTTATACCACTGCCTCGGAGCTTGTTTCAAACCATACAAGCTCTTCTTCAACTTGCAGACATGATTTTCTTTACCTGTTTCAAGAAAACCCTCTGGTTTCTCCATATAAATCTCCTCCTCTAAATCTCCATGGAGGAAAGCTGTCTTCACATCCATCTGCTGAATCTGCAGATCTAAACTGGCAGCCAAACCAAGAACAACCCGAATGGAAGACATTTTGACAACAGGTGAGAAAATCTCATCAAAATCAATACCTTTCTTCTGACGGAAGCCTTTGACAACTAACCTTGCCTTGTATCGTGGAACAGAACTGGATTCTTCATTCTTAATCTGATAAATCCACCGATTTTGCAAAACTCTCTTCCCTGTCGGTAATTTCACCAGCTCAAAAGTGTGGTTGTCGTGCAATGATTTCATCTCGTCATTCATTGCTGCAACCCATCTGTCCTTCTGTTCACTCTCCATTGTCTCATCAAACGATTCTGGTTCTCCCCCTTCAGCGAGGAGCACATACTCATCAGGTGAATATCGAGTAGAAACGGTGAGATGCCGAGATGACCTCCGGAGTGGAACTGCGGGTTCATTAATAACCCCTGGAACCGGATCATCAGAAACAAAAGGTGCATCGGAAACTTCAATTCCAACCTGTTCACCTTTAGCATCATTCTGTACATCAACATGATCATCAGAATCAACAACATGAGGTAAATGTGAATTAGAACCTGGCTCAAGACTGACAAAACCATCAGAAGATGGAGAAGCATCTTTTTCTCCCTTATCAATGTCTGCAATAGTCTGATCCTCCTTAAACACTACATCGCGTCTTCTGACAAGTTTCTTCAAAACAGGATCATAGAACCTGTACCCAAACTCATCGTGTCCATAGCCAATAAAAATACACTGGCGTGTCTTACCATCCAGCTTGGATCTCTCATCTCTAGGCACATGAACAAAAGCCTTGCAACCAAAAACACGCAAGTGATCGTACCTGATCTCTTTTTCATACCAAAATTTGTCGGGAGTGTCTGTCTGCAAAGCCACCACAGGTGATAAATTGATTATATAAGCAGCAGTAAGTAAAGCCTCACCCCAAAAATGTCCAGGCAACTTTGCTTCTGAAAGCAAACAACGAACTCTTTCCAGCAAAGTTCTGTTCATCCGCTCAGCTACACCATTCAGCTGAGGTGTCTTGGGCGGCGTCTTCTGATGTCGAATACCTTCCTTCCTGCAATACTGATCAAACGGACCACAATACTCTCCTCCATTGTCAGTGCGAATACATTTTAATTTCTTTCCTGATTCTCTCTCAGCAGAAACATGAAATTGCTTAAAAACACTGAGCACCTGACTTTTGGCTTTCAAGACATAAACCCAGAGCTTTCGTGAGTAGTCATCAATAAATGTAACAAAATAAAGACCGCCACTAAAGGTCTTCGATTTCAAAGGACCACAAACGTCAGAATGTACCAATTCAAGTACCTGTGACTTCCTGTGTGGAGGATGACTGCTGAAACTCACTCTGCTCTGTTTTCCAGCCATGCAATGATCACATGTGTCCAACTTGACACTCTTCAAATCTGGAAGAAGATTTCTCTTGGCCAAACAACCGAGACCTTTCTCACTGATGTGACTGAGCCTCTTATGCCACAACTTGGACGAAACACTGCACTCAACAACACAAGCAGTATCACAAGAAATAGAAGCTCTAGTCCAGTACAAACCTGATTGCTTCTTCCCTCTAGCCACAATCAAAGAGCCCTTGGAAAGCTTCCATTGGCAATCACCGAAAGTGCTGATAAACCCTTCATCATCAAGAACGCTGGTAGAGATAAGATTCAAACGAACCTCGGGTGCATGTCGGACATTCTTCAAAATCAGCTTACTTCCTGTACTGGTCTTTAAACAAACAGTCCCGATGCCTACAACGTCAGCATGTCCATCATTTCCCATATTCAAAATCCCAAAATTACCTGGGCTGTAAGATGTGAAGAACTCCTTCTTCGATGTCACGTGAAAACAGGCACCACTGTCAACAACCCAGCAAGAATCATCAGAAGCAATGTTAATGGAATCATAAACAATAACAAGATCACCCTCTGTAGCAGCGGCAACATGATCCTCTCCATCGCCATTTTTCTTCTGTTGATTTTCCTTCAATCTGTTCTCTCTTTTCAGCTGATAACAAAACTTCTTAACATGCCCCTTCTTACCACAATGATGACATTCAAAATCTCTTTGCTTTAGTCTGGATTTGCTTCTGCCTCTCCTCTTATCTCGACTGCTCTGCCCCCGGTCCTGGCTTCTCCCCCTGTTCTCTGTGACCAAAAGCTCGGAAGAAGATTTCTCCTGAGTACGTCTCCTGACCTCTTCATTTAAAATAGCAGACTTGACAAAACTAAATGTCACAGCACCATTAGGAGCAGAACCGGTTAGAGTAACACGTAAATTTTCCCATGAATCGGGTAAAGTGTTAAGAAGCAAAAGAGCTAAAACCTCATCTTCAAAATTGATACCCATGCCAGACAACTGATCAAAACATCCTTGATATTCACTTAAATAATCAGAAATAGACGTACCTTCTCTGTACCTCAAGTTCATCATTTTCTTGAGAAGAAACAGTTTATTGTTTCCCGTCTTCGAAGCGTAGGTCGTCTCAAGCTTCTCCCACAAAGTTCTAGCGTGAGAGATATTGACAATGTGGTTCATCACGTTGTCTTCGACCCATTGACGAATGAAGCCGCAAACCATCTCATGCTTGAACGCCCATTCTTCGTCTGACATTCTCTCTGGCTTCTGGGTACTAAACACTGGAAGATGCATTCGCTTGAAAAAAAGCAGATCCTTCATTTTAAGTCGCCACATATGGTAGTTGGTACCATTTAACAAAATCATCCGACTGTAGTTGGCCTACATAATAAATATGAAAAGAAAAGAACCAAACCCTCTGATACCAGATGTTGGGAAAGACGGGAAAGCGACGAACGCGCAAACAAAAGAAAAAGCAAACGCGCAGTGGAAATTGAATCTTTCCCCCCAAATAGAAGCGGATGTGCAGCGACAAAATTAAATGTGCAGAAAAAATAAATTTGACACCGGAAATTTTTACGTGGAAAACCCGAAAGGGAAAAACCACGGGACCTAGTCCAGAAAGAGGGATCCACTAAAATCAAGAAGTACACGGTAGAGACTCCCCAAAATGGAAGGGATCTCAAAAGTAATACTCAAGAATAAAAGTATGGATCAAAAGGTGGAGAGCAAGAAAGATGATCGTCAAAGAAAGGCGATCACCAAATGGGATTTGCTCTCGGTGTTGTTGCTGCCGGTGATGATGAAATGCCTTGCCTCAGCCTCCTTATATAGGAAAAGAATCAGCGTCAAAAATAATGTCGCCGCGTCAAAAGAGTGTCACCGCGTGAATTAATTCACGCGGTCTTGGCCCGCATTAAAACACCACATTAAAACAGATACTGCATGTGCACCATTTGAGGAGGCGTTGCCCAGTGCGCCAACCAGGAAGGCGCACAACAATCTCCCCCTCCGACTCAAGTGGGGATCACTGCCAACCCTGCAATCTGTCGGCAAGTCTCAAATTTTACTCTGGGTAAACTCTTGGTCAACATGTCTGACCCATTGTCATAAGTGTGGATCTTCTCAAGATCTAACTGTCTCGAATCAAGGATGTTTCGAATCCAATGATATCGAACATCGATATGTTTCGACCTGCCATGAAAAGTAGAATTCTTTCCCAAACAAATAGCACTCTGACTATCACAAAATAAAACATACTTGTCCTGATTTAAATTGAGCTCTCGAATAAATGTTTTCATCCACAACAATTCTTTGCACGCCTCAGTAGCTGCAATAAACTCTGACTCTGTGGTAGATAAAGCAACACATCTCTGCAATCTAGACTGCCAAGATACAGCTCCCCCTGCAAAAGTGATCCAATAGCCTGAAGTAGACTTCCTCGAATCGATATCTCCTGCCATATCTGAATCTGTAAAGCCACAAAGCATAGGTTCCCCTTTTCCAAAACACAATCTCAGATCAGAAGTACCACGAAGATAACGAAAAATGTACTTCAATGCTCTCCAATGCTCTCTACCTGGATTTGATAGAAAACGACTGACCACACCAACTGCATGAGCTATATCAGGTCTAGTACATACCATTGCATACATCAAACATCCAACAGCAGATGAATAAGGTATGTGTTGCATCTCCTCTCTCTCTTCATCAGTAGAAGGTGACTGACTGGAACTGAGCTTAAAATGTAAAGCAAGAGGAGTACTAACCACTTTCGCTCTATCCATAGAAAATCTCTAAAGAACCTTCTCAATGTATCTCTCCTGAGATAACCACAACTTCTTGGCCTTCCTGTCACGGGAGATCGTCATGCCAAGAATCTGTTGTGCTGGCCCCAAGTCTTTCATCGCAAAATACTGACAAAGATCCTTCTTCAATCTGTCAATTCTAGAAGTATCATGGCCAACAATGAGCATATCATCAACATAAAGCAACAATATAATAAAATCATCATCAGTAAATCTCTGAACAAAAACACAATGATCAGAAGATGTCTTCCTGAAACCCTGATGAGAAATGACAGATTCAAACTTCTTATACCACTGCCTCGGATCTTGTTTCAAACCATACAAGCTCTTCTTCAACTTGCAGACATGATTTTCTTTACCTGTTTCAAGAAAACCCTCTGGTTGCTCCATATAAATCTCCTCCTCTAAATCTCCATGGAGGAAAGCTGTCTTCACATCCATCTGCTGAATCTGCAGATCTAAACTGGCAGCCAAACCAAGAACAGCCCGAATGGAAGACATTTTGACAACAGGTGAGAAAATCTCATCAAAATCAATACCTTTCTTCTGACGGAAGCCTTTGACAACTAACCTTGCCTTGTATCGTGGAACAGAACTGGATTCTTCATTATTAATCCGATAAATCCACCGATTTTGCAAAGCTCTCTTCCCTGTCGGTAATTTCACCAGCTCAAAAGTGTGGTTGTCGTGCAATGATTTCATCTCGTCATTCATTGCTGCAACCCATCTGTCCTTCTGTTCACTCTCCATTGCCTCATCAAACGATTCTGGTTCTCCCCCTTCAGCGAGGAGCACATACTCATCAGGTGAATATCGAGTAGAAACGGTGCGATGCCGAGATGACCTCCGGAGTGGAACTGCGGGTTAATTAATAACCACTGGAACCGGATCATCAGAAACAAAAGGTGCATCGGAAACTTCAACTCCAACCTGTTCACCTTGAGCATCATTCTGTACATCAACATGATCATCAGAATCAACAACATGAGGTAAATGTGAATTAGAACCTGGCTCAAGACTGACAAAACCATCAGAAGATGAAGAAGCATCTTTTTCTCCCTTATCAATGTCTGCAATAGTCTGATCCTCCTTAAACACTACATCGCGGCTTCTGACAAGTTTCTTCAAAACAGGATCATAGAACCTGTACCCAAACTCATCGTGTCCATAGCCAATAAAAATACACTGGCGTGTCTTACCATCCAGCTTGGATCTCTCATCTCTAGGCACATGAACAAAAGCCTTGCAACCAAAAACACGCAAGTGATCGTACCTGATCTCTTTTTCATACCAAAATTTGTCGGGAGTGTCTATCTGCAAAGCCACCGCAGGTGATAAATTGATTATATAAGCAGCAGTAAGTAAAGCCTCTCCCCAAAAATGTCCAGGCAACTTTGCTTCTGAAAGCAAACAATGAACTCTTTCCAGCAAAGTTATGTTCATCCGCTCAGCTACACCATTCAGCTGAGGTGTCTTGGGCGGCGTCTTCTGATGTCGAATACCTTCCTTCCTGCAATACTGATCAAACGGACCACAATACTCTCCTCCATTGTCAGTGCGAATACATTTTAATTTCTTTCCTGATTCTCTCTCAGCAGAAACATGAAATTGCTTAAAAACACTGAGCACCTGACTTTTGTCTTTCAAGACATAAACCCAGAGCTTTCGTGAGTAGTCATCAATAAATGTAACAAAATAAAGACCGCCACTAATGGTATTCGATTTCAAAGGACCACAAACGTCAGAATGTACCAATTCAAGTACCTGTGACTTCCTGTGTGGAGGATGACTGCTGAAACTCACTCTGCTCTGTTTTCCAGCCATGCAATGATCACATGTGTCCAACTTGACACTCTTCAAATCTGGAAGAAGATTTCTCTTGGCCAAACAACCGAGACCTTTCTCATTGATGTGACTGAGCCTCTTATGCCACAACTTGGACGAAACACTGCACTCAACAACACAAGCAGTATCACAAGAAATAGAAGCTCTAGTCCAGTACAAACCTGATTGCTTCTTCCCTCTAGCCACAATCAAAGAGCCCTTGGAAAGCTTCCATTGGCAATCACCGAAAGTGCTGATAAACCCTTCATCATCAAGAGCGCTGGTAGAGATAAGATTCAAACGAACCTCGGGTGCATGTCGGACATTCTTCAAAATTAGCTTACTTCCTGTACTGGTCTTTAAACAAACAGTCCTGATGCCTACAACGCCAGCATGTCCATCATTTCCCATCTTCAAAATCCCAAAATTACCTGGGCTGTAAGATGTGAAGAACTCCTTCTTCGATGTCACGTGAAAACAGGCACCACTGTCAACAACCCAGCAAGAATCTTCAGAAGCAATGTTAATGGAATCATAAACAATAACAAGATCACCCTCTGTAGCAGCGGCAACATGATCCTCTCCATCACCATTTTTCTTCTGTTGATTTTCCTTCAATCTGTTCTCTCTTTTCAGCTGATAACAAAACTTCTTAACATGCCCCTTCTTACCACAATGATGACATTCAAAATCTCTTTGCTTCAGTCTGGATTTGCTTCTGCCTCTGCTCTTATCTCGACTGCTCTGCCCCCGGTCCTGGCTTCTCCCCCTGTTCTCTGTGACCAAAAGCTCGGAAGAAGATTTCTCCTGAGTACGTCTCCTGGCCTCTTCATCTAAAATAGCAGACTTGACAAAACTAAATGTCACAGCACCATTAGGAGCAGAACCGGTTAGAGTAACACATAAATTTTCCCATGAATCGGGTAAAGTGTTAAGAAGCAAAAGAGCTAAAACCTCATCTTCAAAATTGATACCCATGCCAGACAACTGATCAAAACATCCTTGATATTCACTTAAATAATCAGAAATAGACATACCTTCTATGTACCTCAAGTTCATCATTTGCTTGAGAAGAAACAGTTTATTGTTTCCCGTCTTCGAAGCGTAGGTCGTCTCAAGCTTCTCCCACAAAGTTCTGGCGTGAGAGATATTGACAATGTGGTTCATCACGTTGTCTTCGACCCATTGACGAATGAAGCCGCAAACCATCTCATGCTCGAACGCCCATTCTTCGTCTGACATTCTCTCTGGCTTCTGGGTACTAAACACTGGAAGATGCATTCGCTTGACAAAAAGCAGATCCTTCATTTTAAGTCGCCACATATGGTAGTTGGTACCATTTAACAAAATCATCCGACTGTAGTTGGCCTCCATAATAAATATGAAAAGAAAAGAACCAAACCCTCTGATACCAGATGTTGGGAAAGACGGGAAAGCGACGAACGCGCAAACAAAAGAAAAAGCGAACGCGCAGCGGAAATTGAATCTTTCCCCCCAAATGGAAGCGGATGTGCAGTGACAAAATTAAATGTGCAGAAAAAATAAATTTGACACCGGAAATTTTTACGTGGAAAACCCGAAAGGGAAAAACCACGGGACCTAGTCCAGAAAGAGGGATCCACTAAAATCAAGAAGTACACGGTAGAGACTCCCCAAAATGGAAGGGATCTCAAAAGTAATACTCAAGAATAAAAGTATGGATCAAAAGGTGGAGAGCAAGAAAGATGATCGTCAAAGAAAGGCGATCACCAAATGGGATTTGCTCTCGGTGTTGTTGCTGCCGGTGATGATGAAATGCCTTGCCTCAGCCTCCTTATATAGGAAATGAATCAGCGTCAAAAACAATGTCGCCGCGTCAAAAGAGTGTCACCGCGTGAATTAATTCACGCGGTCTTGGCCCGAATTAAAACACCACATTAAAACAGATACCGCATGTGCACCATTTGAGGAGGCGTTGCCCAGTGCGCCAACCAGGAAGGCGCACAACAATCTCCCCTCCGACTCAAGTGGGGATCACTGCCAACCCTGCAATCTATCGGCAAGTCTCAAATTTTCCTCTGGGTAAACTCTTTGTCAACATGTCTGACCCATTGTCATCAGTGTGGATCTTCTCAAGCTCTAACTGTCTCGAATCAAGGACGTTTCGAATCCAATGATATCGAACATCGATATGTTTCGACCTGCCATGAAAAGTAGAATTCTTTCCCAAACAAATAGCACTCTGACTATCACAAAATAAAACATACTTGTCCTGATTTAAATTGAGCTCTCGAATAAATGTTTTCATCCACAACAATTCTTTGCACGCCTCAGTAGCTGCAATAAACTCTGACTCTGTGGTAGATAAAGCAACACATCTCTGCAATCTAGACTGCCAAGATACAGCTCCCCCTGCAAAAGTGATCAAATAGCCTGAAGTAGACTTCCTCGAATCGATATCTCCTTCCATATCTGAATCTGTAAAGCCACAAAGCATAGGTTCCCCTTTGCCAAAACACAATCTCAGATCAGAAGTACCACGAAGATAACGAAAAATGTACTTCAATGCTCTCCAATGCTCTCTACCTGGATTTGATAGAAAACGACTGACCACACCAACTGCATGAGCTATATCAGGTCTAGTACATACCATTGCATACATCAAACATCCAACAGTAGATGAATAAGGTATGTGTTGCATCTCCTCTCTCTCTTCATCAGTAGAAGGTGACTGACTGGAACTGAGCTTAAAATATAAAGTAAGAGGAGTACTAACCACTTTCGCTCTATCCATAGAAAATCTCTGAAGAACCTTCTCAATGTATATCTCCTGAGATAACCACAACTTCTTGGCCTTCCTGTCACGGGAGATCGTCATGCCAAGAATCTGCTGTGCTGGCCCCAAGTCTTTCATCGCAAAAGACTGACAAAGATCCTTCTTCAATCTGTCAATTCTAGAAGTATCATGGCCAACAATGAGCATATCATCAACATAAAGCAACAGTATAATAAAATCATCATCAGTAAATCTCTGAACAAAAACACAATGATCAGAAGATGTCTTCCTGAAACCCTGATGAGAAATGACAGATTCAAACTTCTTATACCACTGCCTCGGAGCTTGTTTCAAACCATACAAGCTCTTCTTCAACTTGCAGACATGATTTTCTTTACCTGTTTCAAGAAAACCCTCTGGTTGCTCCATATTAATCTCCTCCTCTAAATCTCCATGGAGGAAAGCTGTCTTCACATCCATCTTCTGAATCTGCAGATCTAAACTGGCAGCCAAACCAAGAACAACCCGAATGGAAGACATTTTGACAACAGGTGAAAAAATCTCATCAAAATCAATACCTTTCTTCTGACGGAAGCCTTTGACAACTAACCTTGCCTTGTATCGTGGAACAGAACTGGATTCTTCATTATTAATCCGATAAATCCACCGATTTTGCAAAGCTCTCTTCCCTGTCGGTAATTTCACCAGCTCAAAAGTGTGGTTGTAGTTCAATGATTTCATCTCGTCATTCATTGCTGCAACCCATCTGTCCCTCTGTTCACTCTCCATTGCCTCATCAAACGATTCTGGTTCTCCCCCTTCAGCGAGGAGCACATACTCATCAGGTGAATATCGAGTAGAAACGGTGCGATGCCGAGATGACCTCCGAAGTGGAACTGCGGGTTCATTAATAACCCCTGGAACCGGATCATCAGAAACAAAAGGTGCATCGGAAACTTCAACTCCAACCTGTTCACCTTGAGCATCATTCTGTACATCAACATGATCATCAGAATCAACAACATGAGGTAAATGTGAATTAGAACCTGGCTCAAGACTGACAAAACCATCAGAATATGGAGAAGCATCTTTTTCTCCCTTATCAATGTCTGCAATAGTCTGATCCTCCTTAAACACTGCATCGCGGCTTCTGACAAGTTTCTTCAAAACATGATCATAGAACCTGTACCCAAACTCATCGTGTCCATAGCCAATAAAAATACACTGGCGTGTCTTACCATCCAGCTTGGATCTCTCATCTCTAGGCACATGAACAAAATCCTTGCAACCAAAAACACGCAAGTGATCGTACCTGATCACTTTTTCATACCAAAATTTGTCGGGAGTGTCTGTCTGCAAAGCCACCGCAGGTGATAAATTGATTATATAAGAAGCAGTAAGTAAAGCCTCACCCCAAAAATGTCCAGGCAACTTTGCTTCTGAAAGCAAACAACGAACTCTTTCCAGCAAAGTTCTGTTCATCCGCTCAGCTACACCATTCAGCTGAGGTGTCTTGGGCGGCGTCTTCTGATGTCGAATACCTTCCTTCCTGCAATACTGATCAAACGGACCACAATACTCTCCTCCATTGTCAGTGCGAATACATTTTAATTTCTTTCCTGATTCTCTCTCAGCAGAAACATGAAATTGCTTAAAAACACTGAGCACCTGACTTTTGGCTTTCAAGACATAAACCCAGAGCTTTCATGAGTAGTCATCAATAAATGTAACAAAATAAAGACCGCCACTAATGGTATTCGATTTCAAAGGACCACAAACGTCAGAATGTACCAATTCAAGTACCTGTGACTTCCTGTGTGGAGGATGACTGCTGAAACTCACTCTGCTCTGTTTTCCAGCCATGCAATGATCACATGTGTCCAACTTGACACTCTTCAAATCTGGAAGAAGATTTCTCTTGTCCAAACAACCGAGACCTTTCTCACTGATGTGACTGAGCCTCTTATGCCACAACTTGGACGAAACACTGCACTCAACAACACAAGCAGTATCACAAGAAATAGAAGCTCTAGTCCAGTACAAACCTGATTGCTTCTTCCCTCTAGCCACAATCAAAGAGCCCTTGGAAAGATTCCATTGTCAATCACCGAAAGTGCTGATAAACCCTTCATCATCAAGAACGCTGGTAGAGATAAGATTCAAATGAACCTCGGGTGCATGTCGGACATTCTTCAAAATCAGCTTACTTCCTATACTGGTCTTTAAACAAACAGTCCCGATGCCTACAACGTCAGCATGTCCATCATTTCCCATCTTCAAAATCCCAAAATTACCTGGCATGTAAGATGTGAAGAACTCCTTCTTCGATGTCACGTGAAAACAGGCACCACTGTCAACAACCCAGCAAAAATCATCAGAAGCAATGTTAATGGAATCATAAACAATAACAAGATCACCCTCTGTAGCAGCGGCAACATGATCCTCTCCATGGCCATTTTTCTTATGTTGATTTTCCTTCAATCTGTTCTCTCTTTTCAGCTGATAACAAAACTTCTTAACATGCCCCTTCTTACCACAATGATGACATTCAAAATCTCTTTGCTTCAGTCTGGATTTGCTTCTGCGTCTGCTCTTATCTCGACTGCTCTGCCCCCGGTCCTGGCTTCTCCCCCTGTTCTCTGTGACCAAAAGCTCGGAAGAAGATTTCTCCTGAGTACGTCTCCTGACCTCTTCATTTAAAATAGCATACTTGACAAAACTAAATGTCACAGCACCATTAGGAGCAGAACCGGTTAGAGTAACACGTAAATTTTCCCATGAATCGGGTAAAGTGTTAAGAAGCAAAAGAGCTAAAACCTCATCTTCAAAATTGATACCCATTCCAGACAACTGATCAAAACATCCTTGATATTCACTTAAATAATCGGAAATAGACGTACCTTCTCTTTACCTCAAGTTCATCATTTGCTTGAGAAGAAACAGTTTATTGTTTCCCGTCTTCGAAGCGTAGGTCGTCTCAAGCTTCTCCCACAAAGTTCTGGCGTGAGAGATATTGACAATGTGGTTCATCACGTTGTCTTCGACCCATTGACGAATGAAGCCGCAAACCATCTCATGCTCGAACGCCCATTCTTCGTCTGACATTCCCTCTGGCTTCTGGGTACTAAACACTGGAAGATGCATTCGCTTGACAAAAAGCAGATCCTTCATTTTAAGTCGCCACATATGGTAGTTGGTACCATTTAACAAAATCATCCGACTGTAGTTGGCCTCCATAATAAATATCAAAAGAAAAGAACCAAACCCTCTGATACCAGATGTTGGGAAAGACGGGAAAGCGACGAACGCGCAAACAAAAGAAAAAGCGAACTCGCAGCGGAAATTGAATCTTTCCCCCCAAATAGAAGCGGATGTGCAGCGACAAAATTAAATGTGCAGAAAAAATAAATTTGACACCGGAAATTTTTACGTGGAAAACCCGAAAGGGAAAACCACGGGACCTAGTCCAGAAAGAGGGATCCACTAAAATCAAGAAGTACACGGTAGAGACTCCCCAAAATGGAAGGGATCTCAAAAGTAATACTCAAGAATAAAAGTATGGATCAAAAGGTGGAGAGAAAGAAAGATGATCGTCAAAGAAAGGCGATCACCAAATGGGATTTGCTCTCGGTGTTGTTGCTGCCGGTGATGATGAAATGCCTTGCCTCAGCCTCCTTATATAGGAAATGAATCAGCGTCAAAAATAATGTCGTCGCGTC
The DNA here is from genome assembly GCA_963277665.1 of Viscum album. NCBI lineage: Eukaryota > Viridiplantae > Streptophyta > Magnoliopsida > Santalales > Viscaceae > Viscum > Viscum album. Next base: position 331,297,642 of record OY728163.1, read on the forward strand.
AAAAGAGTGTCACCGCGTGAATTAATTCACGCGGTCTTGGCCCGCATTAAAACACCACATTAAAACAGATACCGCATGTGCACCATTTGAGGAGGCGTTGCCCAGTGCGCCAACCAGGAAGGCGCACAACAAAAATGGCCTCCTTGCGTGCGACTTATAATGTTGTTTAGAAAAATTGGAGGGACCTTAAAGCTATCTTGGAATGGGTGCATCCAACAACTAATGTCGAAACAAAGGATAGAACTTACTTGGAACATACTATCGATGGACCGCGGAAATCACTCAACATTCTTTTGGAAAGGGTGAACTGGGCAATATTGTAGAATTTCCCCAAATTAAAACAAGTACTCCACCCCTTTTGTTACTCTAGAGAGACTTCGATTTGGGGATGTTCCTCCATTCTTGCTGAACATAGTGGAACAAGTTTTGTCTTTTAATCACCTCTTCTCTGCGTCTTCCTATTAACAACACATTAGGTATAGGTTAATTTTGAACCATGAATTGAATTCTGTAAGCTAAGAAAACCAAATCGAGCTCTAATTTTTGCCTATTCCAAGGGGCTCAACAAGTGTAGTTCGAATACTACTGAGGTTTAGTGGAATACCTCACAAACCTTTATTCTTTTTTCATTATTACCCTAATTGTTTCCTAAGCCTTCTTGACACAGGCGTAGCGGGCATAACTTGGCGTTTTCTTAGGCCGACCATTGAGGGTTTTCAACCTAACAAGATTTAAGCCTTTTCTGATGGCTCAATGTTTGTTTGTTCTTTTTTTACGAACCAATACCATAATTTTAACTAGATGTTCCTTTAGTGGATTTTCCCTCTAGCGATCATAAAAACTCTTTTTTTTTGTTGGCAGTTCACTGTCCTACTAATCAAACTTGGTACTACTGTTTTAGGTGAAACAGCTTCGACCAAACCTAATGGGGTAGGGCCCTGACTTGGGACTGCTTGTCGGGAATGTTCTAGTATCCTTCAGACATGGGTTAGGGATTTTTATTGAACAAGGATTTTTGGAATTTGGACATGCATGAGGCTCAGGAGCCGCTTTAGGCATACATAGGTAGGAAAGGACTCTCCTAGGGACGAGTATTCCTTTGTAGAAAGACCATTTTTTTGTGGAAAAAATATGAAGAACCACCCAGGCATGATGTTGATAGTCAGGTAAAGGTGTCCCTAGGACACTGGCCTTCCATTTCTGATGGCTTTCGGGGATTATGGAGATCGGGAATTTCCAAACACTGTGTGTGGCCTTCGGCCAGGGGTGACCCCATTCACAAGAGGAGTATTTTTATATGAAATTATTTAGGGAAACCCAAAAAAGAGTTGGAGAACTATTCCTTTTCATGTGGAACAACTTCGGGTATGAAGACAAGGTATCTTTTAGAAACCTCAAAAAGCGACCAGGGGTGAATCAGGCCCAAATTTTCTAATATATCTAGGATATGTGAAAGGAGTAAAATGTAAACCATGACTTTTAGGGTCCTTAAATTGGGAGTTATGGAATAGGGTTTGGAAGCCATTAGTCTACTGAGATAGGAGAGGACTCTCATGGGGAATAATTTGCCTTTGTTTTGATGAACATTTTGTGGGCGACGTATACATAGCCATCGGAGCATGATGTGCATAGTGAATCAAATGTGTCCATGGGACACTGGACTTCCACCTCAAATGGCCTTGTAGGGTTATGGGGATTCCAGATCACTTATAGCACAATGTTTTGAATATGGTAGGGGTACACCATGACATATTGGGGACATTTGGTCTATGATTTACTCATGGAATGGTTTCCCTTACGCAGGTTTGACCCATAACCTGGGTGAGGTATTCATTTTATCTTTGGTAAACCTGATCATTTAACAGCACATGGCCAGGACATGGGGTTCGTCTTGGGGGAGGGAACTGTGGAATGCCTTTTAGGGTCATGCTGCTAGGACCAAGTTCTCGGTCCATTTTTCCATAATGTTAAGGTGGATATCTAACCAAGATCCCCAATATCACGTGAGTTGTGATCAGTGTGAGAAACAATGGATCACAAGGGTTCCATGGTCACTGTCAAAGAATAGTGAATTCAACATTAGAGGAATTTTTAGGCTAAATCCTTTGCTTTGAAGTTTAGCATCATGAGATGAGGATGATTTTGGCCTTGAAAAGGTCTTCAATAGTTTCATGTCAATCACAGTCAGCGTGTTCCGACATTCCATAAATGTGATCACTGATAGAAGGTGTAAAAAATACTCTCAGGGGTGACTAGAATCAGGAGGGATGACATGGGGCTTGGAATCCATTGGGTGTACTGAGATAGGAGAGGACACTCATGTTGATTAATTTTCCTTTGATTGATGGGAATTTTTGGTGGGAGATGTATGCAGAGCCACTGGGGCATGATATGCATCATCAATCAAAGGTGTACATGGGACACTTGCCTTCCATCCCTGATGGCCTTGAATTACTGTGAGGATCTAAGTTTTCCTGAGGTATGGAGTGTGAAAAAGAAGAAAGGAATGCCTCAAAATGTGAGACTACCCAGACCAAAATTAACTGTGTCCATCTTAGAGCATCCATATACGCCCGACCTACGTGTGGGGGGAAATGTGGCATTTTTTTTTGTAGGTGTATGGGCTACGATGTCAAATCTGCGTGTTGCTACGTATCCTACAAGAGTAGGAATCAAGCCACATGTAGTTCTTCATGTACCCTTTACTGATTTAGTTTGGTCCAAAGGGTTGGGGTATTTTTATTCTACCCATCACATCAACCTAATTATCATGTTACCCTATAGTTGACTTTCGTAAGAGAATCTCCACCACTAGTCCTTAGCTCATGTGAGTTATATTCGGTGTGAGAAACAAGGAGTGATAAGGGTTTACATAAAGAGTACGGGTAGATAGGGGGTGTGATGAAGGAATTTCTTTTTATGATGGGGGATAGGCCAGGACAAAGGATCGAGGCATCTCTACGTATCATGTGAGGGTAGGAATAAACCCACATGTAGTTCTGTGAGAGATGATGTAGTTTAATGTCCTGTACTTATGACGTTTCATGCTACATAGTTTAATGTCTTATGGCAGGGACATGTTCCTTATAGTTTCACATCATGTGGAAGGATGGTGACTCATATATTAAGGTCTTAGAGTTTGTACCATGATGTGATACATTTTTTATAACTCATAATTAAGGATTGTATAGTATGGACCATGATGTGGGGGAATTCTTAGGACTCATAGTTTAGGGTCGTATAGCATGAACCATAACACGGGGAAATGTTTTTGTAACTCATAGTTAAATGTTGTAGATCTTGGAAATCATCTTTTGGGGAAGGTCATGACTCATATTTTAGGGTTATTGAGTTTGGACCATGATGTGGGAAAAATTTTATAACTCATAGTTTAGGGTCGTAGAGTTTGATCCTCGTCTTTTGGGGATGGACATGACTAATAGTTTAGGGTCATTGAGTTCAGAAAATGATATGGGTGAATTTTTATTACTCATGGTTTTGGGTCGTAGAGTTTGGACCTCATCTTTTGGGGATGGTTATGACTCATAGTTTAGGTTCGTTGAGTTCGGAACATGATATGGGAGCATTTTTATAACTCGTTGTTAAGGGTCGTAGAGTTTAGACCACATCTTTTGGGGACTGTCATGACTCGTAGTTTAGGGTCATTGAGTTCAGACCATGATATGGGAGCATTTTCATTACCTCATAGTTGATGGTCTTAGAGTTTGGACCTTATCACGGGGAATCCTTTATGACTCATAGTTTTGGATCGTAGAGTATGGACCATATGGACATTTTTAACTCGTAGTTTATGTTCTTAGAGTTTGTTACATGATATGGTGTTTCTTTATGACTGATATTTTAAGGTATTAGAGTTTGGACCATGATATTGGGAAATTTTTTTATTCATGAATCATATTTTAATTATGTAGAGCATGAAATTTATCATTAAGGCATCTTTATGCGATGTATTTTTTCAAAAAATTCAATTTTGTGGGAGTCATGATGAGCTTCCCGTCCATTGATATCTGGGTGTACACTGCATTTGAATAGACCCTAAGTATGAAATATGGTCATTCCCACTTTGGTTCAAGCTTTGGGGGATTCTTCACCATTATCATCAGGGTTCTAAGAACTAACACCATTTCTCCTTTGTGGAATGATTGAAGATGAACCTTTCTGTTAAAGGCTCATGCAATCCGATTTTGGTTTATTTCCAAATGGTGAAGAGTGTGCAACCTTTTTTCATCTAACTTCTTCAATTCATCAAAATGTCATTGGGATTGCTCATATGTGGAAAGTTGATCACAAACGTCCACGCGAAGTGACGACAGTCGGATTTCGATAGGCAACAGTGCCTCTGCCCTGTTTACTAATGTGTACGATATTGCCTGAGTGGTGGTGCATTTGTGGTTCGGTAAGACCATAAAGCATGAAGGATCATATCTGGGCATGATTTATTATCCTCATCCACTATCTTTTGATGTATGTTGGACTGAGTCTTTTTGAAAGCCTCTATTTTTCCATTGGCCAGCGCGTGGTAGCGGTATGACCGGTTGGGATTGATTCCATATTCCTGGTACAACTTATCTAGCTCAGTAGAGAAAAAATTACTTCCATTTTCTATCAGTATTGTATGAGGGACACCAAATAGGGTGATGATGTTGTCTTTTACAAATATGATGATGTTTTTCGCCCTAACATCCATAAGGGGTACAGATTCAGCCCATTTAGAAAAGAATTTGTTTGCTGTGAGTATGAACATGAATTCTTTGGTTGTAGAGGGAGGATACAGCCCCACAATATCCATCCCCCAGGCGACGAATGGCCAGGATTATTTAGCCGCAAGAAGCAGCTCTGAGGGGTGGTGTATGAAATTAGCATGAACTTGGAAGGAATGGAACTTCTTAGTGAATATGGTGCAATCATGTATCATGGTGGGATAGTAATACCCAAGCCTTCAGATACGGTGACAGAGTTTGGTTGCGAACTGGTGTACTCCACAAGCTTCAACGCGCAATTCCTTCATGATAGCAGCAGTCTTTTCTCCTTCAATTCACCTAAGAAGGACTCCATCAAGGCCTAATGTGTAGAGAACCTCCTCTTGGTTCAGCCCATTGTAAAAGATAAAATTCAATACCCATCTTCAAACCTGATTCCTTTTAGCCCTAACTGGTTGGAGTTCCCCGTTACAAAGGTAATTTGTAAGGTGTGTCATCCAACTAGTGGTATGATAATAAGGCAGAAAAATGGGGCTAATTTCATTAATTTGCTCCCTATTTAATTGGATGAATGGCAAGACCATCCAATAGTGAGCAATGATAATGATTGTTTCATCCCAATTGGGATCATCCAAGGTCGTGGCTGCATTTTCTTAAGCATCAGCTTTAGCATTCTGTGATCGGGGGGACATTAGTCAATGTTGGTTCTGATGGGAATTCTACCATCAGTGCTTGAACGTGGTTCATTAAGGTAACCAACACTTCTTTATAAATTGCATAATCACCGTTAACCTGTTTGAGGACTATATCTTAATCACCCTTTATTTTTAGGTGGTTTGATTGCACCAGGAGTGCCAATTCAAGGCCTACAATGAGGGTCTGATACTCCTCATTATTGTTCGTACACCCTTACGAAAGAATGAAAGATTAGGGAATGTTGTCTTTTTCAGCATATACATGCACAACTCCCATCCCCACAATTTTTGAGCTTGGGAACCTCCATCCTTATACCTATCGGGATTCGGGAAGCACCGTTTAAGTACATTTCCCACATCTGGGGTTTCTCATGGACGAAGAACACTTCTTCATCTGGAAGGTTGGCATCCAAAAGTGTCGTCACTTCTGAGGGGTGCTCAGCAAGGAAGTCTGCTAAACCCGAGCCTTTGATGGATTTCTGGGGCATGTACCATATTCCAAACTGTTGCAGGATGACTGCCCATTGTGATAGGCGCCCATTTAACATGGTAAGGTTGAGGATGTACTTGAGTGGGTAGCAGCGAGAGATCAGGTGGACCTCATGGTGCTACAGGTAATGTCCGAGCATCTGAACAGTGAATATTAGGACCCGACAATTCTTTTAAATCGTTGAATACCGAGTTTTGACATAAATCATTATCTGTTTGAGGTAGTAGTGGCTATTATCGCTACCGACGTCATTTTTCTACGCGAGGAAGGTTCCCAATGATTATTCCTGGGCACTTACATATAGAATGAGTGATCTCCCCTCAAATGGTGGTATGATCACCGATGGGTTTAGGATAAATCTTTTGAGGTTGTCAAATGCTTCTTGACAGTTAGTTTCCCACTCACATGCAACTCCTTTCTTTATGATCTTGGTGAAAGGTAAACATTTACCT